>CM059429.1:91694654-92409654 GCA_030390025.1 Squalus acanthias
TGTGTGAATACTGTGGGAGTATTCTACAGACAGTGTGTGAATACTGTGGGAGTATTCTACAGACACTGTGTGAATACTGTGGGAGTATTCTACAGACACTGTGTGAATACTGTGGGAGTATTCTACAGACAGTGTGTGAATACTGTGGAGTATTCTACAGACACTGTGTGAATACTGTGGGAGTATTCTACAGACACTGTGTGAATACTGTGGGAGTATTCTACAGACACTGTGTGAATACTGTGGGAGTATTCTACAGACACTGTGTGAATACTGTGGGAGTATTCTACAGACAGTGTGTGAATACTGTGGAGTATTCTACAGACACTGTGTGAATACTGTGGGAGTATTCTACAGACAGTGTGTGAATACTGTGGGAGTATTCTACAGACACTGTGTGAATACTGTGCGAGTATTCTACAGACACTGTGTGAATACTGTGGAGTATTCTACAGACAGTGTGTGAATACTGTGGAGTATTCTACAGACACTGTGTGAATACTGTGGGAGTATTCTACAGACATGTGTGAATACTGTGGGAGTATTCTACAGACAGTGTGTGAATACTGTGGGAGTATTCTACAGACAGCTGTGTGAATACTGTGGGAGTATTCTACAGACAGTGTGTGAATACTGTGGGAGTATTCTACAGACACTGTGTGAATACTGTGGGAGTATTCTACAGACAGTGTGTGAATACTGTGGGAGTATTCTACAGACACGTGTGTGAATACTGTGGGAGTATTCTACAGACACTGTGTGAATACTGTGGGAGTATTCTACAGACAGTGTGTGA
This sequence comes from Squalus acanthias, assembly GCA_030390025.1. Taxonomy (NCBI): domain Eukaryota; kingdom Metazoa; phylum Chordata; class Chondrichthyes; order Squaliformes; family Squalidae; genus Squalus; species Squalus acanthias. The sequence continues at coordinate 91,695,451 of CM059429.1, forward strand.
ATACTGTGGGAGTATTCTACAGACACTGTGTGAATACTGTGGGAGTATTCTACAGACACTGTGTGAATACTGTGGGAGTATTCTACAGACGTGTGTGAATACTGTGGGAGTATTCTACAGACACTGTGTGAATACTGTGGGAGTATTCTACAGACAGTGTGTGAATACTGTGGGAGTATTCTACAGACAGTGTGTGAATACTGTGGGAGTATTCTACAGCAGTGTGTGAATACTGTGGAGTATTCTACAGACAGTGTGTGAATACTGTGGAGTATTCTACAGACAGTGTGTGAATACTGTGGGAGTATTCTACAGACAGTGTGTGAATACTGTGGGAGTATTCTACAGACAGTGTGTGAATACTGTGGGAGTATTCTACAGACACTGTGTGAATACTGTGGGAGTATTCTACAGACAGTGTGTAAATACTGTGGGAGTATTCTGCAGACAGTGTGTGAATACTGTGGGAGTATTCTACAGACAGTGTGTGAATACTGTGGGAGTATTCTACAGACAGTGTGTGAATACTGTGGGAGTATTCTACAGACACCATGTGAATACTGTGGGAGTATTCTACAGACACTGTTTGAATACTGTGGAGTATTCTACAGACAGTGTGTGAATACTGTGGGAGTATTCTACAGACACTGTGTGAATACTGTGGGAGTATTCTACAGACAGTGTGTGAATACTGTGGAGTATTCTACAGACACTGTGTGAATACTGTGGAGTATTCTACAGACAGTGTGTGAATACTGTGGGAGTATTCTACAGACAGTGTGTGAATACTGTGGGAGTATTCTACAGACAGTGTGTGAATACTGTGGAGTATTCTACAGACAGTGTGTGAATACTGTGGGAGTATTCTACAGACAGTGTGTGAATACTGTGGGAGTATTCTACAGACAGTGTGTGAATACTGTGGGAGTATTCTACAGACACTGTGTGAATACTGTGGGAGTATTCTACAGACAGTGTGTGAATACTGTGGGAGTATTCTACAGGCAGTGTGTGAATACTGTGGGAGTATTCTACAGACACTGTGTGAATACTGTGGGAGTATTCTACAGACACTGTGTGAATACTGTGGGAGTATTCTACAGACAGTGTGTGAATACTGTGGGAGTATTCTACAGACAGTGTGTGAATACTGTGGGAGTATTCTACAGACACTGTGTGAATACTGTGGGAGTATTCTACAGACACTGTGTGAATACTGTGGGAGTATTCTACAGACAGTGTGTGAATACTGTGGGAGTATTCTACAGACAGTGTGTGAATACTGTGGGAGTATTCTACAGACACTGTGTGAATACTGTGGGAGTATTCTACAGACAGTGTGTGAATACTGTGGGAGTATTCTACAGACACTGTGTGAATACTGTGGGAGTATTCTACAGACACTGTGTGAATACTGTGGGAGTATTCTACAGACACTGTGTGAATACTGTGGGAGTATTCTACAGACAGTGTGTGAATACTGTGGGAGTATTCTACAGACAGTGTGTGAATACTGTGGGAGTATTCTACAGACAGTGTGTGAATACTGTGGGAGTATTCTACAGACACTGTGTGAATACTGTGGGAGTATTCTACAGACACTGTGTGAATACTGTGGGAGTATTCTACAGACAGTGTGTGAATACTGTGGGAGTATTCTACAGACAGTGTGTGAATACTGTGGGAGTATTCTACAGACAGTGTGTGAATACTGTGGGAGTATTCTACAGACAGTGTGTGAATACTGTGGGAGTATTCTACAGACAGTGTGTGAATACTGTGGGAGTATTCTACAGACAGTGTGTGAATACTGTGGGAGTATTCTACAGACACTGTGTGAATACTGTGGGAGTATTCTACAGACAGTGTGTGAATACTGTGGGAGTATTCTACAGACAGTGTGTGAATACTGTGGGAGTATTCTACAGACACTGTGTGAATACTGTGGGAGTATTCTACAGACAGTGTGTGAATACTGTGGGAGTATTCTACAGACACTGTGTGAATACTGTGGGAGTATTCTACAGACAGTGTGTGAATACTGTGGGAGTATTCTACAGACACTGTGTGAATACTGTGGGAGTATTCTACAGACACTGTGTGAATACTGTGGAGTATTCTACAGACAGTGTGTGAATACTGTGGGAGTATTCTACAGACAGTGTGTGAATACTGTGGGAGTATTCTACAGACAGTGTGTGAATACTGTGGGAGTATTCTACAGACACTGTGTGAATACTGTGGGAGTATTCTACAGACAGTGTGTGAATACTGTGGGAGTATTCTACAGACAGTGTGTGAATACTGTGGGAGTATTCTACAGACACTGTGTGAATACTGTGGGAGTATTCTACAGACAGTGTGTGAATACTGTGGGAGTATTCTACAGACACTGTGTGAATACTGTGGGAGTATTCTACAGACAGTGTGTGAATACTGTGGGAGTATTCTACAGACAGTGTGTGAATACTGTGGGAGTATTCTACAGACACTGTGTGAATACTGTGGGAGTATTCTACAGACAGTGTGTGAATACTGTGGGAGTATTCTACAGACACTGTGTGAATACTGTGGGAGTATTCTACAGACACTGTGTGAATACTGTGGGAGTATTCTACAGACAGTGTGTGAATACTGTGGAGTATTCTACAGACACTGTGTGAATACTGTGGGAGTATTCTACAGACAGTGTGTGAATACTGTGGGAGTATTCTACAGACAGTGTGTGAATACTGTGGGAGTATTCTACAGACACTGTGTGAATACTGTGGGAGTATTCTACAGACAGTGTGTGAATACTGTGGGAGTATTCTACAGACACTGTGTGAATACTGTGGGAGTATTCTACAGACACTGTGTGAATACTGTGGGAGTATTCTACAGACAGTGTGTGAATACTGTGGGAGTATTCTACAGACAGTGTGTGAATACTGTGGGAGTATTCTACAGACACTGTGTGAATACTGTGGGAGTATTCTACAGACAGTGTGTGAATACTGTGGAGTATTCTACAGACAGTGTGTGAATACTGTGGGAGTATTCTACAGACAGTGTGTGAATACTGTGGGAGTATTCTACAGACAGTGTGTGAATACTGTGGGAGTATTCTACAGACAGCTGTGTGAATACTGTGGGAGTATTCTACAGACAGTGTGTGAATACTGTGGGAGTATTCTACAGACACTGTGTGAATACTGTGGGAGTATTCTACAGACACTGTGTGAATACTGTGGGAGTATTCTACAGACAGTGTGTGAATACTGTGGAGTATTCTACAGACACTGTGTGAATACTGTGGGAGTATTCTACAGACAGTGTGTGAATACTGTGGGAGTATTCTACAGACAGTGTGTGAATACTGTGGGAGTATTCTACAGACACTGTGTGAATACTGTGGGAGTATTCTACAGACAGTGTGTGAATACTGTGGGAGTATTCTACAGACAGTGTGTGAATACTGTGGGAGTATTCTACAGACACTGTGTGAATACTGTGGGAGTATTCTACAGACAGTGTGTGAATACTGTGCGAGTATTCTACAGACACTGTGTGAATACTGTGGGAGTATTCTACAGACACTGTGTGAATACTGTGGAAGTATTCTACAGGCAGTGTGTGAATACTGTGGGAGTATTCTACCGACAGTGTGTGAATACTGTGGGAGTATTCTACAGACAGTGTGTGAATACTGTGGGAGTATTCTACAGACACTGTGTGAATACTGTGGGAGTATTCTACAGACAGTGTGTGAATACTGTGGGAGTATTCTAAAGGCAGTGTGTGAATACTGTGGGAGTATTCTACAGACACTGTGTGAATACTGTGGGAGTATTCTACAGACACTGTGTGAATACTGTGGGAGTATTCTACAGACAGTGTGTGAATACTGTGGGAGTATTCTACAGACACTGTGTGAATACTGTGGGAGTATTCTACAGACACTGTGTGAATACTGTGGAGTATTCTACAGACAGTGTGTGAATACTGTGGGAGTATTCTACAGACAGTGTGTGAATACTGTGGGAGTATTCTACAGACAGTGTGTGAATACTGTGGGAGTATTCTACAGACACTGTGTGAATACTGTGGGAGTATTCTACAGACACTGTGTGAATACTGTGGGAGTATTCTAAAGGTAGTGTGTGAATACTGTGGGAGTATTCTACAGACACTGTGTGAATACTGTGGGAGTATTCTACAGACAGTGTGTGAATACTGTGGGAGTATTCTACAGATACTGTGCGAGTATTCTACAGGCAGTGTGTGAATACTGTGGGAGTATTCTACAGACACTGTGTGAATACTGTGGGAGTATTCTACAGACACTGTGTGAATACTGTGGGAGTATTATACAGACGGTGTTTGAATATTGTGCGAGTATTCTACAGACACTGAGTGAATACTGTGGGAGTCTTCTACAGGCAGTGTGTGAATACTGTGGGAGTATTATACAGACAGTGTGTGAATACTGTGCGAGTATTCTACAGACACTGTGTGAATACTGTGGGAGTATTCTAAAGGCAGTGTGTGAATACTGTGGGAGTATTCTACAGACACTGTGTGAATACAGTGGGAGTATTCTACAGACAGTGTGTGAATACTGTGGAAGTATTCTACAGGCAGTGTGTGAATACTGTGGGAGTATTCTACAGACAGTGTGTGAATACTGTGGGAGTATTCTACAGACACTGTGTGAATACTGTGGGAGTATTCTACAGACACTGTGTGAATACTGTGGGAGTATTCTACAGACAGTGTGTGAATACTGTGGGAGTATTCTACAGACACTGTGTGAATACTGTGGGAGTATTCTACAGACAGTGTGTGAATACTGTGGGAGTATTCTACAGACACTGTGTGAATACTGTGCGAGTATTCTACAGGCAGTGTGTGAATACTGTGGGAGTATTCTACAGACACTGTGTGAATACTGTGGGAGTATTCTACAGACACTGTGTGAATACTGTGGGAGTATTATACAGACGGTGTTTGAATACTGTGCGAGTATTCTACAGACACTGTGTGAATACTGTGGGAGTCTTCTACAGGCAGTGTGTGAATACTGTGGGAGTATTCTACAGACAGTGTGTGAATACTGTGCGAGTATTCTACAGACAGTGTGTGAATACTGTGGAGTATTCTACAGACAGTGTGTGAATACTGTGGAGTATTCTACAGACAGTGTGTGAATACTGTGGGAGTATTCTACAGACACTGTGTGAATACTGTGGGAGTATTCTACAGACAGTGTGTGAATACTGTGGGAGTATTCTACAGACACTGTGTGAATACTGTGGGAGTATTCTACAGACACTGTGTGAATACTGTGGAAGTATTCTACAGGCAGTGTGTGAATACTGTGGGAGTATTCTACAGACAGTGTGTGAATACTGTGGGAGTATTCTACAGACAGTGTGTGAATACTGTGGGAGTATTCTACAGACACTGTGTGAATACTGTGGGAGTATTCTACAGACAGTGTGTGAATACTGTGGGAGTATTCTACAGGCAGTGTGTGAATACTGTGGGAGTATTCTACAGACACTGTGTGAATACTGTGGGAGTATTCTACAGACACTGTGTGAATACTGTGGGAGTATTCTACAGACAGTGTGTGAATACTGTGGGAGTATTCTACAGACACTGTGTGAATACTGTGGGAGTATTCTACAGACACTGTGTGAATACTGTGGGAGTATTCTACAGACAGTGTGTGAATACTGTGGGAGTATTCTACAGACAGTGTGTGAATACTGTGGGAGTATTCTACAGACAGTGTGTGAATACTGTGGGAGTATTCTACAGACACTGTGTGAATACTGTGGGAGTATTCTACAGACACTGTGTGAATACTGTGGGAGTATTCTACAGACAGTGTGTGAATACTGTGGGAGTATTCTACAGACACTGTGTGAATACTGTGGGAGTATTCTACAGACAGCTGTGTGAATACTGTGGGAGTATTCTACAGACAGTGTGTGAATACTGTGGGAGTATTCTACAGACAGTGTGTGAATACTGTGGGAGTATTCTACAGACACTGTGTGAATACTGTGGGAGTATTCTACAGACACTGTGTGAATACTGTGGGAGTATTCTACAGACACTGTGTGAATACTGTGGGAGTATTCTACAGACACTGTGTGAATACTGTGGAGTATTCTACAGACAGTGTGTGAATACTGTGGGAGTATTCTACAGACAGTGTGTGAATACTGTGGGAGTATTCTACAGACAGTGTGTGAATACTGTGGGAGTATTCTACAGACAGTGTGTGAATACTGTGGGAGTATTCTACAGACATGTGTGAATACTGTGGGAGTATTCTACAGACAGTGTGTGAATACTGTGGGAGTATTCTACAGACAGTGTGTGAATACTGTGGGAGTATTCTACAGACAGTGTGTGAATACTGTGGGAGTATTCTACAGACAGTGTGTGAATACTGTGGGAGTATTCTACAGACAGTGTGTGAATACTGTGGGAGTATTCTACAGACCTGTGGAATACTGTGGAGTATTCTGCAGCAGTGTGAATACTGTGGGAGTATTCTACAGACAGTGTGTGAATACTGTGGGAGTATTCTACAGACACTGTGTGAATACTGTGGGAGTATTCTACAGACACTGTGTGAATACTGTGGAGTATTCTACAGACAGTGTGTGAATACTGTGGGAGTATTCTACAGACACTGTGTGAATACTGTGGGAGTATTCTACAGACACTGTGTGAATACTGTGGGAGTATTCTACAGACAGTGTGTGAATACTGTGGGAGTATTCTACAGACACTGTGTGAATACTGTGGGAGTATTCTACAGACAGTGTGTGAATACTGTGGGAGTATTCTACAGACAGTGTGTGAATACTGTGGGAGTATTCTACAGACAGTGTGTGAATACTGTGGGAGTATTCTACAGACAGTGTGTGAATACTGTGGGAGTATTCTACAGACAGTGTGTGAATACTGTGGAGTATTCTACAGACACTGTGTGAATACTGTGGGAGTATTCTACAGACAGTGTGTGAATACTGTGGAGTATTCTACAGACACTGTGTGAATACTGTGGGAGTATTCTACAGACACTGTGTGAATACTGTGGGAGTATTCTACAGACAGTGTGTGAATACTGTGGGAGTATTCTACAGACAGTGTGTGAATACTGTGGGAGTATTCTACAGACAGTGTGTGAATACTGTGGGAGTATTCTACAGACACTGTGTGAATACTGTGGGAGTATTCTACAGGCAGTGTGTGAATACTGTGGGAGTATTCTACAGACAGTGTGTGAATACTGTGGGAGTATTCTACAGACACTGTGTGAATACTGTGGGAGTATTCTACAGACACTGTGTGAATACTGTGGGAGTATTCTACAGACAGTGTGTGAATACTGTGGGAGTATTCTACAGACAGTGTGTGAATACTGTGGGAGTATTCTACAGACACTGTGTGAATACTGTGGGAGTATTCTACAGACAGTGTGTGAATACTGTGGGAGTATTCTACAGACAGTGTGTGAATACTGTGGGAGTATTCTACAGACACTGTGTGAATACTGTGGGAGTATTCTACAGACAGTGTGTGAATACTGTGGGAGTATTCTACAGACAATACTGTGGGAGTATTCTACAGACAGTGTGTGAATACTGTGGGAGTATTCTACAGACACTGTGTGAATACTGTGGGAGTATTCTGCAGACAGTGTGTGAATACTGTGGGAGTATTCTAAAGGCAGTGTGTGAATACTGTGGGAGTATTCTACAGATACTGTGTGAATACTGTGGGAGTATTCTACAGACACTGTGTGAATACTGTGGGAGTATTCTACAGACAGTGTGTGAATACTGTGGGAGTATTCTACAGATACTGTGCGAGTATTCTACAGGCAGTGTGTGAATACTGTGGGAGTATTCTACAGACACTGTGTGAATACTGTGGGAGTATTCTACAGACACTGTGTGAATACTGTGGGAGTTTTATACAGACGGTGTTTGAATATTGTGCGAGTATTCTACAGACATTAATGAATACTGTGGGAGTCTTCTACAGGCAGTGTGTGAATACTGTGGTAGTATTATGCAGACAGTGTGTGAATACTGTGCGAGTATTCTACAGACACTGTGTGAATACTGTGGGAGTATTATACAGATAGTGTGTGAATACTGTGCGAGTATTCTACAGACAGTGTGTGAATACTGTGCGAGTATTCTACAGACACTGAGTGAATACTGTGGGATTATTATACAGACAGTGTGTGAATACTGTGCGAGTATTCTGCAGACACTGTGTGAATACTGTGGGAGTATTCTACAGACACTGTGTGAATACTGTGGAGTATTCTACAGGCAGTGTGTGAATACTGTGGGAGTATTCTACCGACAGTGTGTGAATACCGTGGGAGTATTCTACAGACAGTGTGTGAATACTGTGGGAGTATTCTACAGACACTGTGTGAATACTGTGGGAGTATTCTACAGACAGTGTGTGAATACTGTGGGAGTATTCTACAGGCAGTGTGTGAATACTGTGGGAGTATTCTACAGACACTGTGTGAATACTGTGGGAGTATTCTACAGACACTGTGTGAATACTGTGGGAGTATTCTACAGACAGTGTGTGAATACTGTGGGAGTATTCTACAGACAGTGTGTGAATACTGTGGGAGTATTCTACAGACAGTGTGTGAATACTGTGGGAGTATTCTACAGACACTGTGTGAATACTGTGGGAGTATTCTACAGACAGTGTGTGAATACTGTGGGAGTATTCTACAGACACTGTGTGAATACTGTGGGAGTATTCTACAGACAGTGTGTGAATACTGTGGGAGTATTCTACAGACACTGTGTGAATACTGTGGGAGTATTCTACAGACAGTGTGTGAATACTGTGGGAGTATTCTACAGACAGTGTGTGAATACTGTGGGAGTATTCTACAGACACTGTGTGAATACTGTGGGAGTATTCTACAGACAGTGTGTGAATACTGTGGGAGTATTCTACAGACAGTGTGTGAATACTGTGGGAGTATTCTACAGACAGTGTGTGAATACTGTGGGAGTATTCTACAGACAGTGTGTGAATACTGTGGGAGTATTCTACAGACACTGTGTGAATACTGTGGGAGTATTCTACAGACACTGTGTGAATACTGTGGGAGTATTCTAAAGGACAGTGTGTGAATACTGTGGGAGTATTCTACAGACACTGTGTGAATACTGTGGGAGTATTCTACAGACAGTGTGTGAATACTGTGGGAGTATTCTACAGACACTGTGTGAATACTGTGGAGTATTCTACAGGCAGTGTGTGAATACTGTGGGAGTATTCTACAGACACTGTGTGAATACTGTGGGAGTATTCTACAGACACTGTGTGAATACTGTGGGAGTATTATACAGACGGTGTTTGAATATTGTGCGAGTATTCTACAGACACTGAGTGAATACTGTGGGAGTCTTCTACAGGCAGTGTGTGAATACTGTGGGAGTATTATACAGACAGTGTGTGAATACTGTGCGAGTATTCTACAGACACTGTGTGAATACTGTGGGAGTATTCTACAGACAGTGTGTGAATACTGTGGGAGTATTCTACAGACAGTGTGTGAATACTGTGGGAGTATTCTACAGACACTGTGTGAATACTGTGGGAGTATTCTACAGACAGTGTGTGAATACTGTGCGAGTATTCTACAGACACTGTGTGAATACTGTGGGAGTATTCTACAGACAGTGTGTGAATACTGTGGGAGTATTCTACAGACAGTGTGTGAATACTGTGGGAGTATTCTACAGACAGTGTGTGAATACTGTGGGAGTATTCTACAGACACTGTGTGAATACTGTGGGAGTATTCTACAGACAGTGTGTGAATACTGTGGGAGTATTCTACAGACAGTGTGTGAATACTGTGGGAGTATTCTACAGACAGTGTGTGAATACTGTGGGAGTATTCTACAGACACTGTGTGAATACTGTGGGAGTATTCTACAGACAGTGTGTGAATACTGTGGGAGTATTCTACAGACAGTGTGTGAATACTGTGGGAGTATTCTACAGACAGTGTGTGAATACTGTGGGAGTATTCTACAGACACTGTGTGAATACTGTGGGAGTATTCTACAGACAGTGTGTGAATACTGTGGGAGTATTCTACAGACACTGTGTGAATACTGTGGGAGTATTCTACAGACACTGTGTGAATACTGTGGGAGTATTATACAGACAGTGTGTGAATACTGTGCGAGTATTCTACAGACACTGTGTGAATACTGTGGGAGTATTCTACAGACAGTGTGTGAATACTGTGGGAGTATTCTACAGACAGTGTGTGAATACTGTGGGAGTATTCTACAGACACTGTGTGAATACTGTGGGAGTATTCTACAGACAGTGTGTGAATACTGTGCGAGTATTCTACAGACACTGTGTGAATACTGTGGGAGTATTCTACAGACACTGTGTGAATACTGTGGAGTATTCTACAGGCAGTGTGTGAATACTGTGGGAGTATTCTACAGACAGTGTGTGAATACTGTGGGAGTATTCTACAGACAGTGTGTGAATACTGTGGGAGTATTCTACAGACACTGTGTGAATACTGTGGGAGTATTCTACAGACAGTGTGTGAATACTGTGGGAGTATTCTACAGACAGTGTGTGAATACTGTGGGAGTATTCTACAGACACTGTGTGAATACTGTGGGAGTATTCTACAGACACTGTGTGAATACTGTGGGAGTATTCTACAGACAGTGTGTGAATACTGTGGGAGTATTCTACAGACACTGTGTGAATACTGTGGGAGTATTCTACAGACACTGTGTGAATACTGTGGGAGTATTCTACAGACAGTGTGTGAATACTGTGGGAGTATTCTACAGACAGTGTGTGAATACTGTGGGAGTATTCTACAGACAGTGTGTGAATACTGTGGGAGTATTCTACAGACACAGTGTGAATACTGAGGGAGTATTCTACAGACACTGTGTGAATACTGTGGGAGTATTCTACAGGTACTGTGTGAATACTGTGGGAGTATTCTACAGACACTGTGTGAATACTGTGGGAGTATTCTACAGACAGTGTGTGAATACTGTGGGAGTATTCTACAGATACTGTGCGAGTATTCTACAGGCAGTGTGTGAATACTGTGGGAGTATTCTACAGACACTGTGTGAATACTGTGGGAGTATTCTACAGACACTGTGTGAATACTGTGGGAGTATTCTACAGGCAGTGTGTGAATACTGTGGAGTATTCTACAGACACTGTGTGAATACTGTGGGAGTATTCTACAGACAGTGTGTGAATACTGTGGGAGTATTCTACAGACAGTGTGTGAATACTGTGGGAGTATTCTACAGACACTGTGTGAATACTGTGGGAGTATTCTACAGACAGTGTGTGAATACTGTGGGAGTATTCTACAGACACTGTGTGAATACTGTGGGAGTATTCTACAGACAGTGTGTGAATACTGTGGGAGTATTCTACAGACAGTGTGTGAATACTGTGGGAGTATTCTACAGACAGTGTGTGAATACTGTGGGAGTATTCTACAGACACTGTGTGAATACTGTGGGAGTATTCTACAGACACTGTGTGAATACTGTGGGAGTATTCTACAGGACAGTGTGTGAATACTGTGGGAGTATTCTACAGACACTGTGTGAATACTGTGGGAGTATTCTACAGACAGTGTGTGAATACTGTGGGAGTATTCTACAGACACTGTGTGAATACTGTGCGAGTATTCTACAGGCAGTGTGTGAATACTGTGGGAGTATTCTACAGACACTGTGTGAATACTGTGGGAGTATTCTACAGACACTGTGTGAATACTGTGGGAGTATTATACAGACGGTGTTTGAATACTGTGCGAGTATTCTACAGACACTGAGTGAATACTGTGGGAGTCTTCTACAGGCAGTGTGTGAATACTGTGGGAGTATTATACAGACAGTGTGTGAATACTGTGCGAGTATTCTACAGACACTGTGTGAATACTGTGGGAGTATTCTACAGACAGTGTGTGAATACTGTGCGAGTATTCTACAGACAGTGTGTGAATACTGTGCGAGTATTCTACAGACACTGTGTGAATACTGTGGGAGTATTATACAGACAGTGTGTGAATACTGTGCGAGTATTCTACAGACACTGTGTGAATACTGTGGGAGTATTCTACAGACACTGTGTGAATACTGTGGAGTATTCTACAGGCAGTGTGTGAATACTGTGGGAGTATTCTACAGACAGTGTGTGAATACTGTGGGAGTATTCTACAGACAGTGTGTGAATACTGTGGGAGTATTCTACAGACACTGTGTGAATACTGTGGGAGTATTCTACAGACAGTGTGTGAATACTGTGGGAGTATTCTACAGACAGTGTGTGAATACTGTGGGAGTATTCTACAGACACTGTGTGAATACTGTGGGAGTATTCTACAGACACTGTGTGAATACTGTGGGAGTATTCTACAGACAGTGTGTGAATACTGTGGGAGTATTCTACAGACACTGTGTGAATACTGTGGGAGTATTCTACAGACACTGTGTGAATACTGTGGAAGTATTCTACAGGCAGTGTGTGAATACTGTGGGAGTATTCTACCGACAGTGTGTGAATACCGTGGGAGTATTCTACAGACAGTGTGTGAATACTGTGGGAGTATTCTACAGACACTGTGTGAATACTGTGGGAGTATTCTACAGACACTGTGTGAATACTGTGGGAGTATTCTAAAGGTAGTGTGTGAATACTGTGGGAGTATTCTACAGACACTGTGTGAATACTGTGGGAGTATTCTACAGACAGTGTGTGAATACTGTGGGAGTATTCTACAGACACTGTGTGAATACTGTGCGAGTATTCTACAGGCAGTGTGTGAATACTGTGGGAGTATTCTACAGACACTGTGTGAATACTGTGGGAGTATTCTACAGACACTGTGTGAATACTGTGGGAGTATTATACAGACGGTGTTTGAATATTGTGCGAGTATTCTACAGACACTGAGTGAATACTGTGGGAGTCTTCTACAGGCAGTGTGTGAATACTGTGGGAGTATTATACAGACAGTGTGTGAATACTGTGCGAGTATTCTACAGACACTGTGTGAATACTGTGGGAGTATTCTACAGGCAGTGTGTGAATACTGTGGGAGTATTCTACAGACACTGTGTGAATACTGTGGGAGTATTCTACAGACAGTGTGTGAATACTGTGGAGTATTCTACAGACAGTGTGTGAATACTGTGGGAGTATTCTACAGACAGTGTGTGAATACTGTGGGAGTATTCTACAGACACTGTGTGAATACTGTGGGAGTATTCTACAGACACTGTGTGAATACTGTGGGAGTATTCTACAGACAGTGTGTGAATACTGTGGGAGTATTCTACAGACACTGTGTGAATACTGTGGGAGTATTCTACAGACAGTGTGTGAATACTGTGGGAGTATTCTACAGACACTGTGTGAATACTGTGCGAGTATTCTACAGACAGTGTGTGAATACTGTGGGAGTATTCTACAGACACTGTGTGAATACTGTGGGAGTATTCTACAGACACTGTGTGAATACTGTGGGAGTATTCTACAGACAGTGTGTGAATACTGTGCGAGTATTCTACAGACACTGTGTGAATACTGTGGGAGTATTCTACAGACAGTGTGTGAATACTGTGGGAGTATTATACAGACAGTGTGTGAATACTGTGGGAGTATTCTACAGACACTGTGTGAATACTGTGGGAGTATTCTACAGACAGTGTGTGAATACTGTGGGAGTATTCTACAGACAGTGTGTGAATACTGTGCGAGTATTCTACAGACACTGTGTGAATACTGTGGGAGTATTCTACAGACAGTGTGTGAATACTGTGCGAGTATTCTACAGACACTGTGTGAATACTGTGGGAGTATTCTACAGACACTGTGTGAATACTGTGGGAGTATTCTACAGACAGTGTGTGAATACTGTGGGAGTATTCTACAGACAGTGTGTGAATACTGTGGGAGTATTCTACAGACAGTGTGTGAATACTGTGGGAGTATTCTACAGACACTGTGTGAATACTGTGGGAGTATTCTACAGACACTGTGTGAATACTGTGGGAGTATTCTACAGACAGTGTGTGAATACTGTGGGAGTATTCTACAGACACTGTGTGAATACTGTGGGAGTATTCTACAGACACTGTGTGAATACTGTGGGAGTATTCTACAGACAGTGTGTGAATACTGTGGGAGTATTCTACAGACAGTGTGTGAATACTGTGGGAGTATTCTACAGACACTGTGTGAATACTGTGGGAGTATTCTACAGACACTGTGTGAATACTGTGGGAGTATTCTACAGACAGTGTGTGAATACTGTGGGAGTATTCTACAGACAGTGTGTGAATACTGTGGGAGTATTCTACAGACAGTGTGTGAATACTGTGGGAGTATTCTACAGACAGTGTGTGAATACTGTGGGAGTATTCTACAGACAGTGTGTGAATACTGTGGGAGTATTCTACAGACACTGTGTGAATACTGTGGGAGTATTCTACAGACACTGTGTGAATACTGTGGGAGTATTCTACAGACAGTGTGTGAATACTGTGCGAGTATTCTACAGACACTGTGTGAATACTGTGGGAGTATTCTACAGACAGTGTGTGAATACTGTGGGAGTATTCTACAGACAGTGTGTGAATACTGTGGGAGTATTCTACAGACACTGTGTGAATACTGTGGGAGTATTCTACAGACAGTGTGTGAATACTGTGGGAGTATTCTACAGACAGTGTGTGAATACTGTGGGAGTATTCTACAGACACTGTGTGAATACTGTGGGAGTATTCTACAGACAGTGTGTGAATACTGTGGGAGTATTCTACAGACAGTGTGTGAATACTGTGGGAGTATTCTACAGACACTGTGTGAATACTGTGGGAGTATTCTACAGGCAGTGTGTGAATACTGTGGGAGTATTCTACAGACAGTGTGTGAATACTGTGGGAGTATTCTACAGACACTGTGTGAATACTGTGGGAGTATTCTACAGACACTGTGTGAATACTGTGGGAGTATTCTACAGACAGTGTGTGAATACTGTGGGAGTATTCTACAGACAGTGTGTGAATACTGTGGGAGTATTCTACAGACACTGTGTGAATACTGTGGGAGTATTCTACAGACACTGTGTGAATACTGTGGGAGTATTCTACAGACAGTGTGTGAATACTGTGGGAGTATTCTACAGACAGTGTGTGAATACTGTGGGAGTATTCTACAGACACTGTGTGAATACTGTGGGAGTATTCTACAGACAGTGTGTGAATACTGTGGGAGTATTCTACAGACAGTGTGTGAATACTGTGGGAGTATTCTACAGACAGTGTGTGAATACTGTGGGAGTATTCTACAGACACTGTGTGAATACTGTGGGAGTATTCTACAGACACTGTGTGAATACTGTGGGAGTATTCTACAGACAGTGTGTGAATACTGTGGGAGTATTCTACAGACACTGTGTGAATACTGTGGGAGTATTCTACAGACAGTGTGTGAATACTGTGGGAGTATTCTACAGACACTGTGTGAATACTGTGGGAGTATTCTACAGACACTGTGTGAATACTGTGGGAGTATTCTACAGACAGTGTGTGAATACTGTGGGAGTATTCTACAGACACTGTGTGAATACTGTGGGAGTATTCTACAGACAGTGTGTGAATACTGTGGGAGTATTCTACAGACAGTGTGTGAATACTGTGGGAGTATTCTACAGACACTGTGTGAATACTGTGGGAGTATTCTACAGACAGTGTGTGAATACTGTGGGAGTATTCTACAGACACTGTGTGAATACTGTGGGAGTATTCTACAGACAGTGTGTGAATACTGTGGGAGTATTCTACAGACACTGTGTGAATACTGTGGGAGTATTCTACAGACAGTGTGTGAATACTGTGGGAGTATTCTACAGACAGTGTGTGAATACTGTGGGAGTATTCTACAGACACTGTGTGAATACTGTGGGAGTATTCTACAGACAGTGTGTGAATACTGTGGGAGTATTCTACAGACACTGTGTGAATACTGTGGGAGTATTCTACAGACAGTGTGTGAATACTGTGGGAGTATTCTACAGACAGTGTGTGAATACTGTGGGAGTATTCTACAGACAGTGTGTGAATACTGTGGGAGTATTCTACAGACACTGTGTGAATACTGTGGGAGTATTCTACAGACACTGTGTGAATACTGTGGGAGTATTCTACAGACAGTGTGTGAATACTGTGGGAGTATTCTACAGACAGTGTGTGAATACTGTGGGAGTATTCTACAGACAGTGTGTGAATACTGTGGGAGTATTCTACAGACAGTGTGTGAATACTGTGGGAGTATTCTACAGACAGTGTGTGAATACTGTGGGAGTATTCTACAGACACTGTGTGAATACTGTGGGAGTATTCTACAGACAGTGTGTGAATACTGTGGGAGTATTCTACAGACAGTGTGTGAATACTGTGGGAGTATTCTACAGACACTGTGTGAATACTGTGGGAGTATTCTACAGACAGTGTGTGAATACTGTGGGAGTATTCTACAGACAGTGTGTGAATACTGTGGGAGTATTCTACAGACACTGTGTGAATACTGTGGGAGTATTCTACAGACACTGTGTGAATACTGTGGGAGTATTCTACAGACAGTGTGTGAATACTGTGGGAGTATTCTACAGACAGTGTGTGAATACTGTGGGAGTATTCTACAGACACTGTGTGAATACTGTGGGAGTATTCTACAGACAGTGTGTGAATACTGTGGGAGTATTCTACAGACAGTGTGTGAATACTGTGGGAGTATTCTACAGACAGTGTGTGAATACTGTGGGAGTATTCTACAGACACTGTGTGAATACTGTGGGAGTATTCTACAGACAGTGTGTGAATACTGTGGGAGTATTCTACAGACAGTGTGTGAATACTGTGGGAGTATTCTACAGACACTGTGTGAATACTGTGGGAGTATTCTACAGACAGTGTGTGAATACTGTGGGAGTATTCTACAGACAGTGTGTGAATACTGTGGGAGTATTCTACAGACAGTGTGTGAATACTGTGGGAGTATTCTACAGACACTGTGTGAATACTGTGGGAGTATTCTACAGACACTGTGTGAATACTGTGGGAGTATTCTACAGACAGTGTGTGAATACTGTGGCGAGTATTCTACAGACACTGTGTGAATACTGTGGGAGTATTCTACAGACACTGTGTGAATACTGTGGAGTATCTACAGACACTGTGTGAATACTGTGGGAGTATTCTACAGACACTGTGTGAATACTGTGGAGTATTCTACAGACAGTGTGTGAATACTGTGGAGTATTCTACAGACAGTGTGTGAATACTGTGGGAGTATTCTACAGACACTGTGTGAATACTGTGGGAGTATTCTACAGACACTGTGAATACTGTGGGAGTATTCTACAGACAGTGTGTGAATACTGTGGGAGTATTCTACAGACACTGTGTGAATACTGTGGGAGTATTCTACAGACACTGTGTGAATACTGTGGGAGTATTCTACAGACAGTGTGTGAATACTGTGGGAGTATTCTACAGACAGTGTGTGAATACTGTGGGAGTATTCTACAGACAGTGTGTGAATACTGTGGGAGTATTCTACAGACACTGTGTGAATACTGTGGGAGTATTCTACAGACACTGTGTGAATACTGTGGGAGTATTCTACAGACACTGTGTGAATACTGTGGGAGTATTCTACAGACACTGTGTGAATACTGTGGGAGTATTCTACAGACAGTGTGTGAATACTGTGGGAGTATTCTACAGACACTGTGTGAATACTGTGGGAGTATTCTACAGACAGTGTGTGAATACTGTGGGAGTATTCTACAGACAGTGTGTGAATACTGTGGGAGTATTCTACAGACACTGTGTGAATACTGTGGGAGTATTCTACAGACAGTGTGTGAATACTGTGGGAGTATTCTACAGACAGTGTGTGAATACTGTGGGAGTATTCTACAGACACTGTGTGAATACTGTGGGAGTATTCTACAGACAGTGTGTGAATACTGTGGGAGTATTCTACAGACACTGTGTGAATACTGTGGGAGTATTCTACAGACACTGTGTGAATACTGTGGAGTATTCTACAGACAGTGTGTGAATACTGTGGGAGTATTCTACAGACAGTGTGTGAATACTGTGGGAGTATTCTACAGACAGTGTGTGAATACTGTGGGAGTATTCTACAGACAGTGTGTGAATACTGTGGGAGTATTCTACAGACACTGTGTGAATACTGTGGGAGTATTCTACAGACAGTGTGTGAATACTGTGGGAGTATTCTACAGACAGTGTGTGAATACTGTGGGAGTATTCTACAGACACTGTGTGAATACTGTGGGAGTATTCTACAGACACTGTGTGAATACTGTGGGAGTATTCTACAGACACTGTGTGAATACTGTGGGAGTATTCTACAGACAGTGTGTGAATACTGTGGGAGTATTCTACAGACAGTGTGTGAATACTGTGGGAGTATTCTACAGACAGTGTGTGAATACTGTGGGAGTATTCTACAGACACTGTGTGAATACTGTGGGAGTATTCTACAGACACTGTGTGAATACTGTGGGAGTATTCTACAGACAGTGTGTGAATACTGTGGGAGTATTCTACAGACACTGTGTGAATACTGTGGGAGTATTCTACAGACACTGTGTGAATACTGTGGGAGTATTCTACAGACACTGTGTGAATACTGTGGGAGTATTCTACAGACAGTGTGTGAATACTGTGGGAGTATTCTACAGACAGTGTGTGAATACTGTGGGAGTATTCTACAGACACTGTGTGAATACTGTGGGAGTATTCTACAGACACTGTGTGAATACTGTGGGAGTATTCTACAGACAGTGTGTGAATACTGTGGGAGTATTCTACAGACAGTGTGTGAATACTGTGGGAGTATTCTACAGACAGTGTGTGAATACTGTGGGAGTATTCTACAGACAGTGTGTGAATACTGTGGGAGTATTCTACAGACACTGTGTGAATACTGTGGGAGTATTCTACAGACAGTGTGTGAATACTGTGGGAGTATTCTACAGACAGTGTGTGAATACTGTGGGAGTATTCTACAGACACTGTGTGAATACTGTGGGAGTATTATACAGACAGTGTTTGAATACTGTGCGAGTATTCTACAGACACTGAGTGAATACTGTGGGAGTCTTCTACAGGCAGTGTGTGAATACTGTGGGAGTATTATACAGACAGTGTGTGAATACTGTGCGAGTATTCTACAGACACTGTGTGAATACTGTGGGAGTATTATACAGACAGTGTGTGAATACTGTGCGAGTATTCTACAGACAGTGTGTGAATACTGTGCGAGTATTCTACAGACACTGTGTGAATACTGTGGGAGTATTATACAGACAGTGTGTGAATACTGTGCGAGTATTCTACAGACACTGTGTGAATACTGTGGGAGTATTCTACAGACACTGTGTGAATACTGTGGGAGTATTCTACAGGCAGTGTGTGAATACTGTGGGAGTATTCTACAGACAGTGTGTGAATACTGTGGGAGTATTCTACAGACAGTGTGTGAATACTGTGGGAGTATTCTACAGACAGTGTGTGAATACTGTGGGAGTATTCTACAGACAGTGTGTGAATACTGTGGGAGTATTCTACAGACACTGTGTGAATACTGTGGGAGTATTCTACAGACACTGTGTGAATACTGTGGGAGTATTCTACAGACACTGTGTGAATACTGTGGGAGTATTCTACAGACAGTGTGTGAATACTGTGGGAGTATTCTACAGACACTGTGTGAATACTGTGGGAGTATTCTACAGACAGTGTGTGAATACTGTGGGAGTATTCTACAGACACTGTGTGAATACTGTGGGAGTATTCTACAGACACTGTGTGAATACTGTGGGAGTATTCTACAGACAGTGTGTGAATACTGTGGGAGTATTCTACAGACACTGTGTGAATACTGTGGGAGTATTCTACAGACACTGTGTGAATACTGTGGAAGTATTCTACAGGCAGTGTGTGAATACTGTGGGAGTATTCTACAGACAGTGTGTGAATACTGTGGGAGTATTCTACAGACAGTGTGTGAATACTGTGGGAGTATTCTACAGACACTGTGTGAATACTGTGGGAGTATTCTACAGACAGTGTGTGAATACTGTGGGAGTATTCTACAGACAGTGTGTGAATACTGTGGGAGTATTCTACAGACACTGTGTGAATACTGTGGGAGTATTCTACAGACACTGTGTGAATACTGTGGGAGTATTCTACAGACAGTGTGTGAATACTGTGGGAGTATTCTACAGGACAGTGTGTGAATACTGTGGGAGTATTCTACAGACAGTGTGTGAATACTGTGGGAGTATTCTACAGACACTGTGTGAATACTGTGGGAGTATTCTACAGACAGTGTGTGAATACTGTGGGAGTATTCTACAGACAGTGTGTGAATACTGTGGGAGTATTCTACAGACACTGTGTGAATACTGTGGGAGTATTCTACAGACACTGTGTGAATACTGTGGGAGTATTCTACAGACACTGTGTGAATACTGTGGGAGTATTCTACAGACAGTGTGTGAATACTGTGGGAGTATTCTACAGACACTGTGTGAATACTGTGGGAGTATTCTACAGACACTGTGTGAATACTGTGGGAGTATTCTACAGACAGTGTGTGAATACTGTGGGAGTATTCTACAGACAGTGTGTGAATACTGTGGGAGTATTCTACAGACAGTGTGTGAATACTGTGGGAGTATTCTACAGACACTGTGTGAATACTGTGGGAGTATTCTACAGACAGTGTGTGAATACTGTGGGAGTATTCTACAGACAGTGTGTGAATACTGTGGGAGTATTCTACAGACACTGTGTGAATACTGTGGGAGTATTCTACAGACAGTGTGTGAATACTGTGGGAGTATTCTACAGACACTGTGTGAATACTGTGGGAGTATTCTACAGGCAGTGTGTGAATACTGTGGGAGTATTCTACAGACAGTGTGTGAATACTGTGGAGTATTCTACAGACACTGTGTGAATACTGTGGGAGTATTCTACAGACAGTGTGTGAATACTGTGGGAGTATTCTACAGACAGTGTGTGAATACTGTGGGAGTATTCTACAGACACTGTGTGAATACTGTGGGAGTATTCTACAGACAGTGTGTGAATACTGTGGGAGTATTCTACAGACACTGTGTGAATACTGTGGGAGTATTCTACAGACACTGTGTGAATACTGTGGAGTATTCTACAGGCAGTGTGTGAATACTGTGGGAGTATTCTACAGACAGTGTGTGAATACTGTGGGAGTATTCTACAGACAGTGTGTGAATACTGTGGGAGTATTCTACAGACACTGTGTGAATACTGTGGGAGTATTCTACAGACAGTGTGTGAATACTGTGGGAGTATTCTACAGACAGTGTGTGAATACTGTGGGAGTATTCTACAGACACTGTGTGAATACTGTGGGAGTATTCTACAGACACTGTGTGAATACTGTGGGAGTATTCTACAGACACTGTGTGAATACTGTGGGAGTATTCTACAGACAGTGTGTGAATACTGTGGGAGTATTCTACAGACACTGTGTGAATACTGTGGGAGTATTCTACAGGCAGTGTGTGAATACTGTGGGAGTATTCTACAGACAGTGTGTGAATACTGTGGGAGTATTCTACAGACACTGTGTGAATACTGTGGGAGTATTCTACAGACAGTGTGTGAATACTGTGGGAGTATTCTACAGACAGTGTGTGAATACTGTGGGAGTATTCTACAGACACTGTGTGAATACTGTGGGAGTATTCTACAGACAGTGTGTGAATACTGTGGGAGTATTCTACAGACACTGTGTGAATACTGTGGGAGTATTCTACAGACACTGTGTGAATACTGTGGGAGTATTCTACAGACAGTGTGTGAATACTGTGGGAGTATTCTACAGACAGTGTGTGAATACTGTGGGAGTATTCTACAGACAGTGTGTGAATACTGTGGGAGTATTCTACAGACAGTGTGTGAATACTGTGGGAGTATTCTACAGACAGTGTGTGAATACTGTGGGAGTATTCTACAGACACTGTGTGAATACTGTGGGAGTATTCTACAGACACTGTGTGAATACTGTGGGAGTATTCTACAGACAGTGTGTGAATACTGTGGGAGTATTCTACAGACAGTGTGTGAATACTGTGGGAGTATTCTACAGACACTGTGTGAATACTGTGGGAGTATTCTACAGACAGTGTGTGAATACTGTGGGAGTATTCTACAGACAGTGTGTGAATACTGTGGGAGTATTCTACAGACACTGTGTGAATACTGTGGGAGTATTCTACAGACAGTGTGTGAATACTGTGGGAGTATTCTACAGACACTGTGTGAATACTGTGGGAGTATTCTACAGACACTGTGTGAATACTGTGGGAGTATTCTACAGACAGTGTGTGAATACTGTGGGAGTATTCTACAGACACTGTGTGAATACTGTGGGAGTATTCTACAGACAGTGTGTGAATACTGTGGGAGTATTCTACAGACACTGTGTGAATACTGTGGGAGTATTCTACAGACACTGTGTGAATACTGTGGGAGTATTCTACAGACAGTGTGTGAATACTGTGGGAGTATTCTACAGACACTGTGTGAATACTGTGGGAGTATTCTACAGACAGTGTGTGAATACTGTGGGAGTATTCTACAGACACTGTGTGAATACTGTGGGAGTATTCTACAGACAGTGTGTGAATACTGTGGGAGTATTCTACAGACAGTGTGTGAATACTGTGGGAGTATTCTACAGACACTGTGTGAATACTGTGGGAGTATTCTACAGACAGTGTGTGAATACTGTGGGAGTATTCTACAGACAGTGTGTGAATACTGTGGGAGTATTCTACAGACACTGTGTGAATACTGTGGGAGTATTCTACAGACACTGTGTGAATACTGTGGGAGTATTCTACAGACACTGTGTGAATACTGTGGGAGTATTCTACAGACAGTGTGTGAATACTGTGGGAGTATTCTACAGACACTGTGTGAATACTGTGGGAGTATTCTACAGACAGTGTGTGAATACTGTGGGAGTATTCTACAGACAGTGTGTGAATACTGTGGGAGTATTCTACAGACAGTGTGTGAATACTGTGGGAGTATTCTACAGACAGTGTGTGAATACTGTGGGAGTATTCTACAGACACTGTGTGAATACTGTGGGAGTATTCTACAGACACTGTGTGAATACTGTGGGAGTATTCTACAGACAGTGTGTGAATACTGTGGGAGTATTCTACAGACACTGTGTGAATACTGTGGGAGTATTCTACAGACAGTGTGTGAATACTGTGGGAGTATTCTACAGACACTGTGTGAATACTGTGGGAGTATTCTACAGACAGTGTGTGAATACTGTGGGAGTATTCTACAGACAGTGTGTGAATACTGTGGGAGTATTCTACAGACACTGTGTGAATACTGTGGGAGTATTCTACAGACAGTGTGTGAATACTGTGGGAGTATTCTACAGACAGTGTGTGAATACTGTGGGAGTATTCTACAGACACTGTGTGAATACTGTGGGAGTATTCTACAGACAGTGTGTGAATACTGTGGGAGTATTCTACAGACACTGTGTGAATACTGTGGGAGTATTCTACAGACACTGTGTGAATACTGTGGAGTATTCTACAGACAGTGTGTGAATACTGTGGGAGTATTCTACAGACAGTGTGTGAATACTGTGGGAGTATTCTACAGACAGTGTGTGAATACTGTGGGAGTATTCTACAGACACTGTGTGAATACTGTGGGAGTATTCTACAGACAGTGTGTGAATACTGTGGGAGTATTCTACAGACAGTGTGTGAATACTGTGGGAGTATTCTACAGACACTGTGTGAATACTGTGGGAGTATTCTACAGACACTGTGTGAATACTGTGGGAGTATTCTACAGACACTGTGTGAATACTGTGGGAGTATTCTACAGACAGTGTGTGAATACTGTGGGAGTATTCTACAGACACTGTGTGAATACTGTGGGAGTATTCTACAGACAGTGTGTGAATACTGTGGGAGTATTCTACAGACACTGTGTGAATACTGTGGGAGTATTCTACAGACAGTGTGTGAATACTGTGGGAGTATTCTACAGACACTGTGTGAATACTGTGGGAGTATTCTACAGACACTGTGTGAATACTGTGGGAGTATTCTACAGACAGTGTGTGAATACTGTGGGAGTATTCTACAGACACTGTGTGAATACTGTGGGAGTATTCTACAGACAGTGTGTGAATACTGTGGGAGTATTCTACAGACACTGTGTGAATACTGTGCGAGTATTCTACAGACACTGTGTGAATACTGTGGGAGTATTCTACAGACAGTGTGTGAATACTGTGGGAGTATTCTACAGACAGTGTGTGAATACTGTGGGAGTATTCTACAGACACTGTGTGAATACTGTGGGAGTATTCTACAGACAGTGTGTGAATACTGTGGGAGTATTCTACAGACAGTGTGTGAATACTGTGCGAGTATTCTACAGACACTGTGTGAATACTGTGGGAGTATTCTACAGACACTGTGTGAATACTGTGGGAGTATTCTACAGACACTGTGTGAATACTGTGGGAGTATTCTACAGACAGTGTGTGAATACTGTGGGAGTATTCTACAGACACTGTGTGAATACTGTGGGAGTATTCTACAGACACTGTGTGAATACTGTGGGAGTATTCTACAGGACAGTGTGTGAATACTGTGGGAGTATTCTACAGACACTGTGTGAATACTGTGGGAGTATTCTACAGACAGTGTGTGAATACTGTGGGAGTATTCTACAGACACTGTGTGAATACTGTGGGAGTATTCTACAGACACTGTGTGAATACTGTGGGAGTATTCTACAGACAGTGTGTGAATACTGTGGGAGTATTCTACAGACACTGTGTGAATACTGTGGGAGTATTCTACAGACAGTGTGTGAATACTGTGGGAGTATTCTACAGACACTGTGTGAATACTGTGGGAGTATTCTACAGGCAGTGTGTGAATACTGTGGGAGTATTCTACAGACAGTGTGTGAATACTGTGCGAGTATTCTACAGACACTGTGTGAATACTGTGGGAGTATTATACAGATAGTGTGTGAATACTGTGCGAGTATTCTACAGACAGTGTGTGAATACTGTGCGAGTATTCTACAGACACTGAGTGAATACTGTGGGATTATTATACAGACAGTGTGTGAATACTGTGCGAGTATTCTACAGACACTGTGTGAATACTGTGGGAGTATTCTACAGACACTGTGTGAATACTGTGGAAGTATTCTACAGGCAGTGTGTGAATACTGTGGGAGTATTCTACCGACAGTGTGTGAATACCGTGGGAGTATTCTACAGACAGTGTGTGAATACTGTGGGAGTATTCTACAGACACTGTGTGAATACTGTGGGAGTATTCTGCAGACAGTGTGTGAATACTGTGGGAGTATTCTAAAGGCAGTGTGTGAATACTGTGGGAGTATTCTACAGACACTGTGTGAATACTGTGGGAGTATTCTACAGACACTGTGTGAATACTGTGGGAGTATTCTACAGACACTGTGTGAATACTGTGGGAGTATTCTACAGACAGTGTGTGAATACTGTGGGAGTATTCTACAGACACTGTGTGAATACTGTGGGAGTATTCTACAGACAGTGTGTGAATACTGTGGGAGTATTCTACAGACACTGTGTGAATACTGTGGGAGTATTCTACAGACAGTGTGTGAATACTGTGGGAGTATTCTACAGACACTGTGTGAATACTGTGGGAGTATTCTACAGACACTGTGTGAATACTGTGGGAGTATTCTACAGACAGTGTGTGAATACTGTGCGAGTATTCTACAGACACTGTGTGAATACTGTGGGAGTATTCTACAGACACTGTGTGAATACTGTGGGAGTATTCTACAGACAGTGTGTGAATACTGTGGGAGTATTCTACAGACACTGTGTGAATACTGTGGGAGTATTCTACAGACACTGTGTGAATACTGTGGAGTATTCTACAGACAGTGTGTGAATACTGTGGGAGTATTCTACAGACAGTGTGTGAATACTGTGGGAGTATTCTACAGACAGTGTGTGAATACTGTGGGAGTATTCTACAGACACTGTGTGAATACTGTGGGAGTATTCTACAGACAGTGTGTGAATACTGTGGGAGTATTCTACAGGCAGTGTGTGAATACTGTGGGAGTATTCTACAGACACTGTGTGAATACTGTGGGAGTATTCTACAGACACTGTGTGAATACTGTGGGAGTATTCTACAGACACTGTGTGAATACTGTGGGAGTATTCTACAGACAGTGTGTGAATACTGTGGGAGTATTCTACAGACACTGTGTGAATACTGTGGGAGTATTCTACAGACACTGTGTGAATACTGTGGGAGTATTCTACAGACAGTGTGTGAATACTGTGGGAGTATTCTACAGACAGTGTGTGAATACTGTGGGAGTATTCTACAGACAGTGTGTGAATACTGTGGGAGTATTCTACAGACACTGTGTGAATACTGTGGAGTATTCTACAGACACTGTGTGAATACTGTGGGAGTATTCTACAGACAGTGTGTGAATACTGTGGGAGTATTCTACAGACACTGTGTGAATACTGTGGGAGTATTCTACAGACAGTGTGTGAATACTGTGGGAGTATTCTACAGACAGTGTGTGAATACTGTGGGAGTATTCTACAGACAGTGTGTGAATACTGTGGGAGTATTCTACAGACACTGTGTGAATACTGTGGGAGTATTCTACAGACACTGTGTGAATACTGTGGGAGTATTCTACAGACAGTGTGTGAATACTGTGGGAGTATTCTACAGACAGTGTGTGAATACTGTGGGAGTATTCTACAGACACTGTGTGAATACTGTGGGAGTATTCTACAGACAGTGTGTGAATACTGTGCGAGTATTCTACAGACACTGTGTGAATACTGTGGGAGTATTCTACAGACACTGTGTGAATACTGTGGGAGTATTCTACAGACAGTGTGTGAATACTGTGGGAGTATTCTACAGACAGTGTGTGAATACTGTGGGAGTATTCTACAGACAGTGTGTGAATACTGTGGGAGTATTCTACAGACACTGTGTGAATACTGTGGGAGTATTCTACAGACAGTGTGTGAATACTGTGGGAGTATTCTACAGGCAGTGTGTGAATACTGTGGGAGTATTCTACAGACACTGTGTGAATACTGTGGGAGTATTCTACAGACACTGTGTGAATACTGTGGGAGTATTCTACAGACACTGTGTGAATACTGTGGGAGTATTCTACAGACAGTGTGTGAATACTGTGGGAGTATTCTACAGACACTGTGTGAATACTGTGGGAGTATTCTACAGACAGTGTGTGAATACTGTGGGAGTATTCTACAGACACTGTGTGAATACTGTGGGAGTATTCTACAGGCAGTGTGTGAATACTGTGGGAGTATTCTACAGACACTGTGTGAATACTGTGGGAGTATTCTACAGACACTGTGTGAATACTGTGGGAGTATTATACAGACAGTGTGTGAATACTGTGGAGTATTCTACAGACACTGTGTGAATACTGTGGGAGTATTCTACAGACACTGTGTGAATACTGTGGGAGTATTCTACAGACAGTGTGTGAATACTGTGCGAGTATTCTACAGACACTGTGTGAATACTGTGGGAGTATTCTACAGACACTGTGTGAATACTGTGGGAGTATTCTACAGACAGTGTGTGAATACTGTGGGAGTATTCTACAGACAGTGTGTGAATACTGTGGGAGTATTCTACAGACAGTGTGTGAATACTGTGGGAGTATTCTACAGACACTGTGTGAATACTGTGGGAGTATTCTACAGACAGTGTGTGAATACTGTGGGAGTATTCTACAGACAGTGTGTGAATACTGTGGGAGTATTCTACAGACACTGTGTGAATACTGTGGGAGTATTCTACAGACACTGTGTGAATACTGTGGGAGTATTCTACAGACACTGTGTGAATACTGTGGGAGTATTCTACAGACAGTGTGTGAATACTGTGGGAGTATTCTACAGACACTGTGTGAATACTGTGGAGAATTCTACAGACACTGTGTGAATACTGTGGAGTATTCTACAGACAGTGTGTGAATACTGTGGGAGTATTCTACCGACAGTGTGTGAATACTGTGGGAGTATTCTACAGACAGTGTGTGAATACTGTGGGAGTATTCTACAGACACTGTGTGAATACTGTGGGAGTATTCTACAGACACTGTGTGAATACTGTGGGAGTATTCTAAAGGTAGTGTGTGAATACTGTGGGAGTATTCTACAGACACTGTGTGAATACTGTGGGAGTATTCTACAGACAGTGTGTGAATACTGTGGGAGTATTCTACAGACACTGTGTGAATACTGTGCGAGTATTCTACAGGCAGTGTGTGAATACTGTGGGAGTATTCTACAGACACTGTGTGAATACTGTGGGAGTATTCTACAGACACTGTGTGAATACTGTGGGAGTATTATACAGACGGTGTTTGAATATTGTGCGAGTATTCTACAGACACTGAGTGAATACTGTGGGAGTCTTCTACAGGCAGTGTGTGAATACTGTGGGAGTATTATACAGACAGTGTGTGAATACTGTGCGAGTATTCTACAGACACTGTGTGAATACTGTGGGAGTATTATACAGATAGTGTGTGAATACTGTGCGAGTATTCTACAGACAGTGTGTGAATACTGTGCGAGTATTCTACAGACACTGAGTGAATACTGTGGGATTATTATACAGACAGTGTGTGAATACTGTGCGAGTATTCTACAGACACTGTGTGAATACTGTGGGAGTATTCTACAGACACTGTGTGAATACTGTGGAGTATTCTACAGGCAGTGTGTGAATACTGTGGGAGTATTCTACAGACAGTGTGTGAATACTGTGGGAGTATTCTACAGACAGTGTGTGAATACTGTGGGAGTATTCTACAGACACTGTGTGAATACTGTGGGAGTATTCTACAGACAGTGTGTGAATACTGTGGGAGTATTCTACAGACAGTGTGTGAATACTGTGGGAGTATTCTACAGACACTGTGTGAATACTGTGGGAGTATTCTACAGACACTGTGTGAATACTGTGGGAGTATTCTACAGACAGTGTGTGAATACTGTGGGAGTATTCTACAGACACTGTGTGAATACTGTGGGAGTATTCTACAGACAGTGTGTGAATACTGTGGGAGTATTCTACAGACACTGTGTGAATACTGTGGAGTATTCTACAGACAGTGTGTGAATACTGTGGGAGTATTCTACAGACAGTGTGTGAATACTGTGGGAGTATTCTACAGACACTGTGTGAATACTGTGGGAGTATTCTACAGACAGTGTGTGAATACTGTGGGAGTATTCTACAGACAGTGTGTGAATACTGTGGAGTATTCTACAGACAGTGTGTGAATACTGTGGGAGTATTCTACAGACACTGTGTGAATACTGTGGGAGTATTCTACAGACACTGTGTGAATACTGTGGGAGTATTCTACAGACAGTGTGTGAATACTGTGCGAGTATTCTACAGACACTGTGTGAATACTGTGGGAGTATTCTACAGACAGTGTGTGAATACTGTGGGAGTATTCTACAGACAGTGTGTGAATACTGTGCGAGTATTCTACAGACACTGTGTGAATACTGTGGGAGTATTCTACAGGCAGTGTGTGAATACTGTGGGAGTATTCTACAGACACTGTGTGAATACTGTGGGAGTATTCTACAGACAGTGTGTGAATACTGTGGGAGTATTCTACAGACACTGTGTGAATACTGTGCGAGTATTCTACAGACAGTGTGTGAATACTGTGGGAGTATTCTACAGACAGTGTGTGAATACTGTGGGAGTATTCTACAGACACTGTGTGAATACTGTGGGAGTATTCTACAGACACTGTGTGAATACTGTGGGAGTATTCTACAGACACTGTGTGAATACTGTGGAGTATTCTACAGGCAGTGTGTGAATACTGTGGGAGTATTCTACAGACAGTGTGTGAATACTGTGGAGTATTCTACAGACAGTGTGTGAATACTGTGGGAGTATTCTACAGACACTGTGTGAATACTGTGGAGTATTCTACAGACAGTGTGTGAATACTGTGGGAGTATTCTACAGACAGTGTGTGAATACTGTGGGAGTATTCTACAGACACTGTGTGAATACTGTGGGAGTATTCTACAGACACTGTGTGAATACTGTGGGAGTATTCTACAGACAGTGTGTGAATACTGTGGGAGTATTCTACAGACAGTGTGTGAATACTGTGGGAGTATTCTACAGACAGTGTGTGAATACTGTGGGAGTATTCTACAGACAGTGTGTGAATACTGTGGGAGTATTCTACAGACAGTGTGTGAATACTGTGGGAGTATTCTACAGACAGTGTGTGAATACTGTGGGAGTATTCTACAGACACTGTGTGAATACTGTGGAGTATTCTACAGACACTGTGTGAATACTGTGGGAGTATTCTACAGACACTGTGTGAATACTGTGGGAGTATTCTACAGACACTGTGTGAATACTGTGGGAGTATTCTACAGACAGTGTGTGAATACTGTGGGAGTATTCTACAGACACTGTGTGAATACTGTGGGAGTATTCTACAGACACTGTGTGAATACTGTGGGAGTATTCTACAGACAGTGTGTGAATACTGTGGGAGTATTCTACAGACACTGTGTGAATACTGTGGGAGTATTCTACAGACACTGTGTGAATACTGTGGGAGTATTCTACAGACAGTGTGTGAATACTGTGGGAGTATTCTACAGACAGTGTGTGAATACTGTGGGAGTATTCTACAGACAGTGTGTGAATACTGTGGGAGTATTCTACAGACACTGTGTGAATACTGTGGGAGTATTCTACAGACACTGTGTGAATACTGTGGGAGTATTCTACAGACAGTGTGTGAATACTGTGGGAGTATTCTACAGACACTGTGTGAATACTGTGGGAGTATTCTACAGACAGTGTGTGAATACTGTGGGAGTATTCTACAGACAGTGTGTGAATACTGTGGGAGTATTCTACAGACACTGTGTGAATACTGTGGGAGTATTCTACAGACAGTGTGTGAATACTGTGGGAGTATTCTACAGACAGTGTGTGAATACTGTGGGAGTATTCTACAGACACTGTGTGAATACTGTGGGAGTATTCTACAGACAGTGTGTGAATACTGTGGGAGTATTCTACAGACACTGTGTGAATACTGTGGGAGTATTCTACAGACAGTGTGTGAATACTGTGGGAGTATTCTACAGACAGTGTGTGAATACTGTGGGAGTATTCTACAGACACTGTGTGAATACTGTGGGAGTATTCTACAGACAGTGTGTGAATACTGTGGGAGTATTCTACAGACAGTGTGTGAATACTGTGGGAGTATTCTACAGACAGTGTGTGAATACTGTGGAGTATTCTACAGACAGTGTGTGAATACTGTGGGAGTATTCTACAGACAGTGTGAATACTGTGGAGTATCTACAGACAGTGTGAATACTGTGGAGTATTCTACAGAATACTGTGCGAGTATTCTACAGACACTGTGTGAATACTGTGGGAGTATTATACAGACAGTGTGTGAATACTGTGCGAGTATTCTACAGACACTGTGTGAATACTGTGGGAGTATTCTACAGACACTGTGTGAATACTGTGGAAGTATTCTACAGGCAGTGTGTGAATACTGTGGGAGTATT
Source organism: Squalus acanthias (assembly GCA_030390025.1). Classification (NCBI taxonomy): domain Eukaryota; kingdom Metazoa; phylum Chordata; class Chondrichthyes; order Squaliformes; family Squalidae; genus Squalus; species Squalus acanthias. The sequence continues at coordinate 91,727,370 of CM059429.1, forward strand.
CTACCGACAGTGTGTGAATACCGTGGGAGTATTCTACAGACAGTGTGTGAATACTGTGGGAGTATTCTACAGACACTGTGTGAATACTGTGGGAGTATTCTACAGACAGTGTGTGAATACTGTGGGAGTATTCTACAGGCACTGTGTGAATACTGTGGGAGTATTCTACAGACACTGTGTGAATACTGTGGGAGTATTCTACAGACACTGTGTGAATACTGTGGGAGTATTCTACAGACAGTGTGTGAATACTGTGGGAGTATTCTACAGACACTGTGTGAATACTGTGGGAGTATTCTACAGACAGTGTGTGAATACTGTGGGAGTATTCTACAGACAGTGTGTGAATACTGTGGGAGTATTCTACAGACAGTGTGTGAATACTGTGGGAGTATTCTACAGACACTGTGTGAATACTGTGGGAGTATTATACAGACAGTGTGTGAATACTGTGGGAGTATTCTACAGACACTGTGTGAATACTGTGGGAGTATTCTACAGGCAGTGTGTGAATACTGTGGGAGTATTCTACAGACACTGTGTGAATACTGTGGGAGTATTCTACAGACACTGTGTGAATACTGTGGGAGTATTCTACAGCAGTGTGTGAATACTGTGGGAGTATTCTACAGACACTGTGTGAATACTGTGGGAGTATTCTACAGACACTGTGTGAATACTGTGGGAGTATTATACAGACAGTGTGTGAATACTGTGCGAGTATTCTACAGACACTGTGTGAATACTGTGGGAGTATTCTACAGACAGTGTGTGAATACTGTGGGAGTATTCTACAGACAGTGTGTGAATACTGTGGGAGTATTCTACAGACACTGTGTGAATACTGTGGGAGTATTCTACAGACAGTGTGTGAATACTGTGGGAGTATTCTACAGACAGTGTGTGAATACTGTGGGAGTATTCTACAGACACTGTGTGAATACTGTGGGAGTATTCTACAGACAGTGTGTGAATACTGTGGGAGTATTCTACAGACACTGTGTGAATACTGTGGGAGTATTCTACAGACACTGTGTGAATACTGTGGGAGTATTCTACAGACAGTGTGTGAATACTGTGGGAGTATTCTACAGACAGTGTGTGAATACTGTGGGAGTATTCTACAGACAGTGTGTGAATACTGTGGGAGTATTCTACAGACACTGTGTGAATACTGTGGGAGTATTCTACAGACAGTGTGTGAATACTGTGGGAGTATTCTACAGACAGTGTGTGAATACTGTGGGAGTATTCTACAGACAGTGTGTGAATACTGTGGGAGTATTCTACAGACACTGTGTGAATACTGTGGGAGTATTCTACAGACACTGTGTGAATACTGTGGGAGTATTCTACAGACACTGTGTGAATACTGTGGGAGTATTCTACAGACAGTGTGTGAATACTGTGCGAGTATTCTACAGACAGTGTGTGAATACTGTGGGAGTATTCTACAGACACTGTGTGAATACTGTGGGAGTATTCTACAGACAGTGTGTGAATACTGTGCGAGTATTCTACAGACACTGTGTGAATACTGTGGGAGTATTCTACAGACACTGTGTGAATACTGTGGAAGTATTCTACAGGCAGTGTGTGAATACTGTGGGAGTATTCTACAGACAGTGTGTGAATACTGTGGGAGTATTCTACAGACAGTGTGTGAATACTGTGGGAGTATTCTACAGACACTGTGTGAATACTGTGGGAGTATTCTACAGACAGTGTGTGAATACTGTGGGAGTATTCTACAGGCAGTGTGTGAATACTGTGGGAGTATTCTACAGACACTGTGTGAATACTGTGGGAGTATTCTACAGACACTGTGTGAATACTGTGGGAGTATTCTACAGACAGTGTGTGAATACTGTGGGAGTATTCTACAGACACTGTGTGAATACTGTGGGAGTATTCTACAGACAGTGTGTGAATACTGTGGGAGTATTCTACAGACACTGTGTGAATACTGTGGGAGTATTCTACAGACAGTGTGTGAATACTGTGGGAGTATTCTACAGACAGTGTGTGAATACTGTGGGAGTATTCTACAGACACTGTGTGAATACTGTGGGAGTATTCTACAGACAGTGTGTGAATACTGTGGGAGTATTCTACAGACACTGTGTGAATACTGTGGGAGTATTCTACAGACACTGTGTGAATACTGTGGGAGTATTCTACAGACAGTGTGTGAATACTGTGGGAGTATTCTACAGACAGTGTGTGAATACTGTGGGAGTATTCTACAGACACTGTGTGAATACTGTGGGAGTATTCTACAGGCAGTGTGTGAATACTGTGGGAGTATTCTACAGACAGTGTGTGAATACTGTGCGAGTATTCTACAGACACTGTGTGAATACTGTGGGAGTATTCTACAGACAGTGTGTGAATACTGTGCGAGTATTCTACAGACAGTGTGTGAATACTGTGCGAGTATTCTACAGACACTGTGTGAATACTGTGGGAGTATTATACAGACAGTGTGTGAATACTGTGCGAGTATTCTACAGACACTGTGTGAATACTGTGGGAGTATTCTACAGACACTGTGTGAATACTGTGGGAGTATTCTACAGACACTGTGTGAATACTGTGGGAGTATTCTACAGACAGTGTGTGAATACTGTGGGAGTATTCTACAGACACTGTGTGAATACTGTGGGAGTATTCTACAGACACTGTGTGAATACTGTGGAAGTATTCTACAGGCAGTGTGTGAATACTGTGGGAGTATTCTACAGACAGTGTGTGAATACTGTGGGAGTATTCTACAGACAGTGTGTGAATACTGTGGGAGTATTCTACAGACACTGTGTGAATACTGTGGGAGTATTCTACAGACACTGTGTGAATACTGTGGGAGTATTCTACAGACAGTGTGTGAATACTGTGGGAGTATTCTACAGACACTGTGTGAATACTGTGGGAGTATTCTACAGACACTGTGTGAATACTGTGGGAGTATTCTACAGACTGATACTGTGCGAGTATTCTACAGGCAGTGTGTGAATACTGTGGGAGTATTCTACAGACACTGTGTGAATACTGTGGGAGTATTCTACAGACACTGTGTGAATACTGTGGGAGTATTATACAGACCGTGTGTGAATACTGTGCGAGTATTCTACAGACACTGTGTGAATACTGTGGGAGTATTCTACAGACAGTGTGTGAATACTGTGGGAGTATTCTACAGACACTGTGTGAATACTGTGGGAGTATTCTACAGACAGTGTGTGAATACTGTGGGAGTATTATACAGACAGTGTGTGAATACTGTGCGAGTATTCTACAGACACTGTGTGAATACTGTGGGAGTATTCTACAGACAGTGTGTGAATACTGTGGAGTATTCTACAGACAGTGTGTGAATACTGTGGGAGTATTCTACAGACAGTGTGTGAATACTGTGGGAGTATTCTACAGACAGTGTGTGAATACTGTGGGAGTATTCTACAGACACTGTGTGAATACTGTGGGAGTATTCTACAGACAGTGTGTGAATACTGTGGGAGTATTCTACAGGCAGTGTGTGAATACTGTGGGAGTATTCTACAGACACTGTGTGAATACTGTGGGAGTATTCTACAGACAGTGTGTGAATACTGTGGGAGTATTCTACAGACACTGTGTGAATACTGTGGGAGTATTCTACAGACAGTGTGTGAATACTGTGGGAGTATTCTACAGACAGTGTGTGAATACTGTGGGAGTATTCTACAGACAGTGTGTGAATACTGTGGGAGTATTCTACAGACACTGTGTGAATACTGTGGGAGTATTCTACAGACACTGTGTGAATACTGTGGGAGTATTCTACAGACAGTGTGTGAATACTGTGCGAGTATTCTACAGACACTGTGTGAATACTGTGGGAGTATTCTACAGGCAGTGTGTGAATACTGTGGGAGTATTCTACAGACAGTGTGTGAATACTGTGCGAGTATTCTACAGACACTGTGTGAATACTGTGGGAGTATTCTACAGGCAGTGTGTGAATACTGTGGGAGTATTCTACAGACACTGTGTGAATACTGTGGGAGTATTCTACAGACACTGTGTGAATACTGTGGGAGTATTCTACAGACAGTGTGTGAATACTGTGGGAGTATTCTACAGACACTGTGTGAATACTGTGGGAGTATTCTACAGACAGTGTGTGAATACTGTGGGAGTATTCTACAGACACTGTGTGAATACTGTGGGAGTATTCTACAGACAGTGTGTGAATACTGTGGGAGTATTCTACAGACACTGTGTGAATACTGTGGGAGTATTCTACAGACACTGTGTGAATACTGTGGGAGTATTCTACAGACAGTGTGTGAATACTGTGGGAGTATTCTACAGACACTGTGTGAATACTGTGGGAGTATTCTACAGACAGTGTGTGAATACTGTGGGAGTATTCTACAGACAGTGTGTGAATACTGTGCGAGTATTCTACAGACACTGTGTGAATACTGTGGGAGTATTCTACAGACACTGTGTGAATACTGTGGGAGTATTCTACAGACAGTGTGTGAATACTGTGGGAGTATTCTACAGACACTGTGTGAATACTGTGGGAGTATTCTACAGACAGTGTGTGAATACTGTGGGAGTATTCTACAGACACTGTGTGAATACTGTGGGAGTATTCTACAGACACTGTGTGAATACTGTGGGAGTATTCTACAGACAGTGTGTGAATACTGTGGGAGTATTCTACAGACAGTGTGTGAATACTGTGGGAGTATTCTACAGACAGTGTGTGAATACTGTGGGAGTATTCTACAGACACTGTGTGAATACTGTGGGAGTATTCTACAGACACTGTGTGAATACTGTGGGAGTATTCTACAGACAGTGTGTGAATACTGTGGAGTATTCTACAGACACTGTGTGAATACTGTGGGAGTATTCTACAGACAGTGTGTGAATACTGTGGGAGTATTCTACAGACACTGTGTGAATACTGTGGGAGTATTCTACAGACACTGTGTGAATACTGTGGGAGTATTCTACAGACAGTGTGTGAATACTGTGGGAGTATTCTACAGACAGTGTGTGAATACTGTGCGAGTATTCTACAGACACTGTGTGAATACTGTGGGAGTATTCTACAGCAGTGTGTGAATACTGTGGGAGTATTCTACAGACAGTGTGTGAATACTGTGGAGTATTCTACAGACACTGTGTGAATACTGTGGGAGTATTATACAGACAGTGTGTGAATACTGTGCGAGTATTCTACAGACAGTGTGTGAATACTGTGGGAGTATTCTACAGACACTGTGTGAATACTGTGGGAGTATTATACAGACAGTGTGTGAATACTGTGCGAGTATTCTACAGACACTGTGTGAATACTGTGGGAGTATTCTACAGACACTGTGTGAATACTGTGGGAGTATTCTACAGACACTGTGAATACTGTGGAAGTATTCTACAGACAGTGTGTGAATACTGTGGGAGTATTCAACAGACACTGTGTGAATACTGTGGGAGTATTCTACAGACACTGTGTGAATACTGTGGAAGTATTCTACAGGCAGTGTGTGAATACTGTGGGAGTATTCTACCGACAGTGTGTGAATACCGTGGGAGTATTCTACAGACAGTGTGTGAATACTGTGGGAGTATTCTACAGACACTGTGTGAATACTGTGGGAGTATTCTACAGACACTGTGTGAATACTGTGGGAGTATTCTAAAGGTAGTGTGTGAATACTGTGGGAGTATTCTACAGACACTGTGTGAATACTGTGGGAGTATTCTACAGACACTGTGTGAATACTGTGGGAGTATTCTACAGATACTGTGCGAGTATTCTACAGGCAGTGTGTGAATACTGTGGGAGTATTCTACAGACACTGTGTGAATACTGTGGGAGTATTCTACAGACACTGTGTGAATACTGTGGGAGTATTATACAGACGGTGTTTGAATATTGTGCGAGTATTCTACAGACACTGTGTGAATACTGTGGGAGTATTATGCAGACGGTGTGTGAATACTGTGGGAGTATTCTACAGACACTGAGTGAATACTGTGGGAGTCTTCTACAGGCAGTGTGTGAATACTGTGGGAGTATTATGCAGACAGTGTGTGAATACTGTGCGAGTATTCTACAGACACTGTGTGAATACTGTGGGAGTATTATACAGATAGTGTGTGAATACTGTGGAAGTATTCTACAGGCAGTGTGTGAATACTATGGGAGTATTCTACCGACAGTGTGTGAATACCGTGGGAGTATTCTACAGACAGTGTGTGAATACTGTGGGAGTATTCTACAGACACTGTGTGAATACTGTGGGAGTATTCTGCAGACAGTGTCTGAATACTGTGGGAGTATTCTAAAGGCAGTGTGTGAATACTGTGGGAGTATTCTACAGACACTGTGTGAATACTGTGGGAGTATTCTAAAGGCAGTGTGTGAATACTGTGGGAGTATTCTACAGACACTGTGTGAATACTGTGGGAGTATTCTACAGACAGTGTGTGAATACTGTGGGAGTATTCTACAGACAGTGTGTGAATACTGTGCGAGTATTCTACAGGCAGTGTGTGAATACTGTGGGAGTATTCTACAGACACTGTGTGAATACTGTGGGAGTATTCTACAGACACTGTGTGAATACTGTGGGAGTATTATACAGACGGTGTTTGAATACTGTGCGAGTATTCTACAGTCACTGAGTGAATACTGTGGGAGTCTTCTACAGGCAGTGTGTGAATACTGTGGGAGTATAATACAGACAGTGTGTGAATACTGTGCGAGTATTCTACAGACACTGTGTGAATACTGTGGGAGTATTCTAAAGGCAGTGTGTGAATACTGTGGGAGTATTCTACAGACACTGTGTGAATACTGTGGGAGTATTCTACAGACACTGTGTGAATACTGTGGGAGTATTCTAAAGGCAGTGTGTGAATACTGTGGGAGTATTCTACAGACACTGTGTGAATACTGTGGGAGTATTCTACAGACAGTGTGTGAATACTGTGGGAGTATTCTACAGACACTGTGTGAATACTGTGCGAGTATTCTACAGGCAGTGTGTGAATACTGTGGGAGTATTCTACAGACACTGTGTGAATACTGTGGGAGTATTCTACAGACACTGTGTGAATACTGTGGGAGTATTATACAGACGGTGTTTGAATACTGTGCGAGTATTCTACAGACACTGAGTGAATACTGTGGGAGTCTTCTACAGGCAGTGTGTGAATACTGTGGGAGTATTATACAGACAGTGTGTGAATACTGTGCGAGTATTCTACAGACACTGTGTGAATACTGTGGGAGTATTCTACAGACACTGTGTGAATACTGTGCGAGTATTCCACAGACAGTGTGTGAATACTGTGCGAGTATTCTACAGACACTGAGTGAATACTGTGGGATTATTATACAGTCAGTGTGTGAATACTGTGCGAGTATTCTACAGACACTGTGTGAATACTGTGGGAGTATTCTACAGACACTGTGTGAATACTGTGGAAGTATTCTACAGGCAGTGTGTGAATACTGTGGGAGTATTCTAGAGACAGTGTGTGAATACCGTGCGAGTATTCTACAGACAGTGTGTGAATACTGTGGGAGTATTCTACAGACACTGTGTGAATACTGTGGGAGTATTCTACAGACATTGTGTGAATACTGTGGGAGTATTATACAGACGGTGTTTGAATACTGTGCGAGTATTCTACAGTCACTGAGTGAATACTGTGGGAGTCTTCTACAGGCAGTGTGTGAATACTGTGGGAGTATAATACAGACAGTGTGTGAATAATGTGCGAGTATTCTACAGACACTGTGTGAATACTGTGGGTGTATTATACAGATAGTGTGTGAATACTGTGCGAGTATTCCACAGACAGTGTGTGAATACTGTGCGAGTATTCTACAGACACTGAGTGAATACTGTGGGATTATTATACAGTCAGTGTGTGAATACTGTGCGAGTATTCTACAGACACTGTGTGAATACTGTGGGAGTATTCTACAGACACTGTGTGAATACTGTGGGAGTATTCTACAGACACTGTGAATACTGTGGGAGTATTCTACAGACAGTGTGTGAATACTGTGGGAGTATTCAACAGACACTGTGTGAATACTGTGGGAGTATTCTACAGACACTGTGTGAATACTGTGGAAGTATTCTACAGGCAGTGTGTGAATACTGTGGGAGTATTCTACCGACAGTGTGTGAATACCGTGGGAGTATTCTACAGACAGTGTGTGAATACTGTGGGAGTATTCTACAGACACTGTGTGAATACTGTGGGAGTATTCTACAGACACTGTGTGAATACTGTGGGAGTATTCTAAAGGTAGTGTGTGAATACTGTGGGAGTATTCTACAGACACTGTGTGAATACTGTGGGAGTATTCTAAAGACACTGTGTGAATACTGTGGGAGTATTCTACAGATACTGTGCGAGTATTCTACAGGCAGTGTGTGAATACTGTGGGAGTATTCTACAGACACTGTGTGAATACTGTGGGAGTATTCTAAAGGCAGTGTGTGAATACTGTGGGAGTATTCTACAGACACTGTGTGAATACTGTGGGAGTATTCTACAGACAGTGTGTGAATACCGTGCGAGTATTCTACAGACAGTGTGTGAATACTGTGGGAGTATTCTACAGACACTGTGTGAATACTGTGGGAGTATTCTGCAGACAGTGTGTGAATACCGTGCGAGTATTCTACAGACACTGTGTGAATACTGTGGGAGTATTCTACAGACACTGTGTGAATACTGTGGGAGTATTCTACAGACACTGTGTGAATACTGTGGGAGTATTATACAGACGGTGTTTGAATACTGTGCGAGTATTCTACAGTCACTGAGTGAATACTGTGGGAGTCTTCTACAGGCAGTGTGTGAATACTGTGGGAGTATAATACAGACAGTGTGTGAATACTGTGCGAGTATTCTACAGACACTGTGTGAATACTGTGGGAGTATTATACAGATAGTGTGTGAATACTGTGCGAGTATTCCACAGACAGTGTGTGAATACTGTGCGAGTATTCTACAGACACTGAGTGAATACTGTGGGATTATTATACAGTCAGTGTGTGAATACTGTGCGAGTATTCTACAGACACTGTGTGAATACTGTGGGAGTATTCTACAGACACTGTGAATACTGTGGGAGTATTCAACAGACACTGTGTGAATACTGTGGGAGTATTCTACAGACACTGTGTGAATACTGTGGAAGTATTCTACAGGCAGTGTGTGAATACTGTGGGAGTATTCCACCGACAGTGTGTGAATACCGTGGGAGTATTCTACAGTGTGTGAATACTGTGGGAGTATTCTACAGACACTGTGTGAATACTGTGGGAGTATTCTGCAGACACTGTGTGAATACTGTGGGAGTATTCTAAAGGTAGTGTGTGAATACTGTGGGAGTATTCTACAGACACTGTGTGAATACTGTGGGAGTATTCTAAAGACACTGTGTGAATACTGTGGGAGTATTCTACAGATACTGTGCGAGTATTCTACAGGCAGTGTGTGAATACTGTGGGAGTATTCTACAGACACTGTGTGAATACTGTGGGAGTATTCTACAGACACTGTGTGAATACTGTGGGAGTATTATACAGACGGTGTTTGAATATTGTGCGAGTATTCTACAGACACTGTGTGAATACTGTGGGAGTATTATACAGACGGTGTGTGAATACTGTGGGAGTATTCTACAGACACTGTGTGAATACTGTGGGAGTATTATACAGACGGTGTTTGAATATTGTGCGAGTATTCTACAGTCACTGAGTGAATACTGTGGGAGTCTTCTACAGGCAGTGTGTGAATACTGTGGGAGTATAATACAGACAGTGTGTGAATACTGTGCGAGTATTCTACAGACACTGTGTGAATACTGTGGGAGTATTATACAGATAGTGTGTGAATACTGTGCGAGTATTCCACAGACAGTGTGTGAATACTGTGCGAGTATTCTACAGACACTGAGTGAATACTGTGGGATTATTATACAGTCAGTGTGTGAATACTGTGCGAGTATTCTACAGACACTGTGTGAATACTGTGGGAGTATTCTACAGACACTGTGAATACTGTGGGAGTATTCAACAGACACTGTGTGAATACTGTGGGAGTATTCTACAGACACTGTGTGAATACTGTGGAAGTATTCTACAGGCAGTGTGTGAATACTGTGGGAGTATTCCACCGACAGTGTGTGAATACCGTGGGAGTATTCTACAGACAGTGTGTGAATACTGTGGGAGTATTCTACAGACACTGTGTGAATACTGTGGGAGTATTCTACAGACACTGTGTGAATACTGTGGGAGTATTCTAAAGGTAGTGTGTGAATACTGTGGGAGTATTCTACAGACACTGTGTGAATACTGTGGGAGTATTCTAAAGACACTGTGTGAATACTGTGGGAGTATTCTACAGATACTGTGCGAGTATTCTACAGGCAGTGTGTGAATACTGTGGGAGTATTCTACAGACACTGTGTGAATACTGTGGGAGTATTCTACAGACACTGTGTGAATACTGTGGGAGTATTATACAGACGGTGTTTGAATATTGTGCGAGTATTCTACAGACACTGTGTGAATACTGTGGGAGTATTATACAGACGGTGTTTGAATATTGTGGGAGTATTCTACAGACACTGAGTGAATACTGTGGGAGTCTTCTACAGGCAGTGTGTGAATACTGTGGGAGTATTATGCAGACAGTGTGTGAATACTGTGCGAGTATTCTACAGACACTGTGTGAATACTGTGGGAGTATTATACAGATAGTGTGTGAATACTGTGCGAGCATTCTACAGACAGTGTGTGAATACTGTGCGAGTATTCTACAGACACTGAGTGAATACTGTGGGATTATTATACAGACAGTGTGTGAATACCTGGCGAGTATTCTGCAGACACTGTGTGAATACTGTGGGAGTATTCTACAGACACTGTGTGAATACTGTGGAAGTATTCTACAGGCAGTGTGTGAATACTATGGGAGAATTCTACCGACAGTGTGTGAATACCGTGGGAGTATTCTACAGACAGTGTGTGAATACTGTGGGAGTATTCTACAGACACTGTGTGAATACTGTGGGAGTATTCTGCAGACAGTGTGTGAATACTGTGGGACTATTCTAAAGGCAGTGTGTGAATACTGTGGGAGTATTCTACAGACACTGTGTGAATACTGTGGGAGTATTCTAAAGGCAGTGTGTGAATACTGTGGGAGTATTCTACAGACACTGTGTGAATACTGTGGGAGTATTCTACAGACAGTGTGTGAATACTGTGGGAGTATTCTGCAGACACTGTGTGAATACTGTGCGAGTATTCTACAGGCAGTGTGTGAATACTGTGGGAGTATTCTACAGACACTGTGTGAATACTGTGGGAGTATTCTACAGACACTGTGTGAATACTGTGGGAGTATTATACAGACGGTGTTTGAATACTGTGCGAGTATTCTACAGTCACTGAGTGAATACTGTGGGAGTCTTCTACAGGCAGTGTGTGAATACTGTGGGAGTATAATACAGACAGTGTGTGAATACTGTGCGAGTATTCTACAGACACTGTGTGAATACTGTGGGAGTATTCTACAGACACTGTGTGAATACTGTGCGAGTATTCCACAGACAGTGTGTGAATACTGTGCGAGTATTCTACAGACACTGAGTGAATACTGTGGGATTATTATACAGTCAGTGTGTGAATACTGTGCGAGTATTCTACAGACACTGTGTGAATACTGTGGGAGTATTCTACAGGCAGTGTGTGAATACTGTGGGAGTATTCTACAGACAGTGTGTGAATACCGTGCGAGTATTCTACAGACAGTGTGTGAATACTGTGGGAGTATTCTACAGACACTGTGTGAATACTGTGGGAGTATTCTGCAGACAGTGTGTGAATACTGTGGGAGTATTCTAAAGGCAGTGTGTGAATACTGTGGGAGTATTCTACAGACACTGTGTGAATACTGTGGGAGTATTCTACAGACACTGTGAATACTGTGGGAGTATTCTACAGACAGTGTGTGAATACTGTGGGAGTATTCAACAGACACTGTGTGAATACTGTGGGAGTATTCTACAGACACTGTGTGAATACTGTGGAAGTATTCTACAGACACGGTGAGAATACTGTGGGAGTATTCTACAGATACTGTGTGAATACTGAGGGAGTATTCTGCAGACAGTGTGTGAATACTGTGGGAGTATTCTACAGACACTGTGAGAATACTGTGGGAGTTTTCTACAGATACTGTGTGAATACTGAGGGATTATTCTACAGACAGTGTGTGAATACTGTGGGACTATTCTACAGACACTGTGAGAATACTGTGGGAGTATTCTACAGATACTGTGTGAATACTGAGGGAGTACTGTGCAGGTAATGTATGAATATTTTGAATTGTGGGCAATTTCCGTCTCTCTATTTTTGCAAAGTGAAGTAACGAGTTTAAAATAATAAAAAAATACTCACCGCTGACCTCCGGCCCAGTCTGATTTCGGAGCTTGCCTCAATTTAAAGAGACATGATTCCCAGCGGAGAAAGGCAGATGCCTCAATACTCTCCGTGAATCGGGATCTTAGGATGTAGCAAGGAACCCAAAGCCATTCTGGTTCCAATAACAAGGCACCCGCTCGGTGCTAAACATGGTCACTAGTCAAGCATCGTAACAGCCAGAAACAGCTAGTTCCAGTGCTGTTTAAAGAGGCACTCATCTCATTGGCTGGAATCACTTGGGAGACATCTTGCCTGCATTACTCAATCCTTGTGGACTAAAATCACTTGTACTTTTGTTTCTAGTAACTGATAGACCCTGATTTTAACTCCAGGTAGATTCCCCGCTGAGGCCTGAGTTCAAATTACAGTCGGGTCTCAATGATGTCATCGGGCCACAACATGCATATATAAAGAAGGACCCTGTTGGCTCCGGGTGCCTGTCCTTGCTACCTGCTCAGGAGAACGGGTTAAAATTGCAGATGTTGCGATCATGGCGGCTTTCAGACAGGTAAGAGCCAGGGCGATTTTAACTGCCCACCCGCCAGGTTTCCGCTGAGCGAGTAGGGTTAAAATCAGAAAGCTCAAGGAGGTACTGACTATTTCAGAAGATGGGGATCAGTTTGGCCACTCTATTCTAGCTGGAGAAATAGGTGGCAGGGCCTTCTGGAGTCCACAGAGGAGAAGGAGGGCAGCCCGCAGACACCCTTGTCATGCCCATGGAGCACTTAGATCCAGAATCTTCTGATCATAGACTATCATTGATGTCCATGACACCCGCCATTGCAGGCTCAGAAACACTCCACATACAAATTAATAATTGCAGTTTACATTTCAATTGCTGCCACAAATGCCATGAAACAGAATTCCCACCTAGGTGTTAGCCCAGAGGATCTTGAAGCGGCATTTGCGTTACTCGACCACTCCTATGAGGTGCTCCCTCAGTGGGTCCAGCACGCAAGGCAGAAGGCTGCTACGGTTCAGATAAAGGCTCTTAGATGCTCATGGGTGGTGACCTCCAGGTGCTCGAGCCTCAGAGAGCCCGGCCGCAGACTGCAGCCTCTCCGCTGCTGCCTGGCCAGTCTGGCCCAACTGGCTTTCTGGCACCAGGCGGGTATTGGTTGAGGGGTTGGCAAAAAAAAGAAATAAAGAAATTGCATTTCTATAGCGCCTTTCATGAGCTCAGGATGCCCCAAAGCGCTTTACAGCCAATAAAGTACTTTTGAAGTGTAGTCACTGTTGTAACATTGGAAACGCGCAGCAGCCAATTTGTGCACAGCAAGCTCCCACAAACAAAAATGTAATAATGACCAGATCATCTGTTTTAGTGATGTTGGTTCAGGGATAAATATTGGTGAGGACACTGGGGAGAACTCCCCTGCTCTTCTTAGGATAATGCTGTGGGATCTTTAATATATCCACCTCAGAGGTCAGACGGCAACTTGGTTTAACGTCTCATCCGAAAGACAGCACCGCCGACTGTGCAGCATTCCTTCAGTGTTGCACTGTAGTTCGTTCAATGAAACATAAAGCATTTGTTACTAAATCCTTACCTGATACGAGTGCCTGTGCTGTTACTGTGTGCATGACTGTATCGTCACTGACCGGCCAGTTGTCCTCCGTCAATGTAACCCCTTCCAATCCACCCAGAGCTTTCAATTCAGCTAGAATCACCGCACCTGAAGGACAGTTCTCCCACTTGGAGTTCCTGTAGCCCAGAGCGTCTCCGACTCCCCCCAGCACCATGGCAGCCTTGTAATGTTCCATTGCAATAGGACGTGTGCTGAGACTTGCCTTGGTCAGTGTATCGGACACTCCAGTCAGTCCCTCAGGAGCAGCGCTCTGTACTAGTTAGCTGGTTATATATAGTGACTCAATCAGACAGAGGCAGCGTCAACCTTATGTGGATTGGCTATTGTTATCAGCGTTCTCTGGGTACTGCAGCCTGCTGGAGTATTTTTGGAAATGGTAACTCAGAGAATAACAATTAGTTTATACACAGCTTATTTTCCTCAACAACTCCGAAACAAGTGTGGTCCAGAGCACCACAATAGTGGATTGCTCTACCTGTACTTCGACTTAGAGTTAGGCTTCACCTACACCTGTCCATCTCAGCCAGGTCATTGGGCACAGCACTGAGTACAGCTGTTGTACCTCATTGGGCACAGCACTGAGTACAGCTGTTGTACCTCATTAGGCACAGTGCTGAGTACAGCTGTTGTACCTCATTGGGCACAGCACTGAGAACAGCTGTCTCCCCTCATTGGGCACAGTACTGAGTACAGCTGTCTCCCCTCATTGGGCACAGTACTGAGTACAGCTGTCTCCCCTCATTGGGCACAGCACTGAGTACAGCTGTCTCCCCTCATTGGACACAGTACTGAGTACAGCTGTCTCCCCTCATTGGGCACAGTACTGAGTACAGCTGTCTCCCCTCATTGGGCACAGTACTGAGTACAGCTGTCTCCCCTCATTGGGCACAGTACTGAGTACAGCTGTTGCACCTCATTGGACACAGTACTGAGTACAGCTGTTGCACCTCATTGGGCACAGTACTGAGTACAGCTGTTGTACCTCATTGGGCACAGTGCTGAGTACAGCTGTTGCACCTCATTGGGCACAGTACTGAGTACAGCTGTTGCACCTCATTGGGCACAGTACTGAGTACAGCTGTTGTACCTCATTGGGCACAGTACTGAGTACAGCTGTTGCACCTCATTGGACACAGTACTGAGTACAGCTGTTGCACCTCATTGGGCACAGGCAGGCAACTTATCATGGTAACTTTCTGAGCATGCCCAGCGACTGGTCACACACCATGACAATGTGCGATGGTGCAGATTCACTGCAAGTGCTCAACAGGGAACTGGACGGGTTCCTGGCTGGCGCTGAAATCACCGTATACAAAAGGTAGTTGGGATGTTTGGGGATGTATCTCTTGGTCACGGTGCTCTCCTCGAATATCACCTTCGGGACTCAGAGAGGAACTTCCCAAAATACCTTTTTCCCTGAATTGGCACAGGGTGTTGTTTTAAAATCTGTTATTTTGCCTCTCGCAGGAGATCACGTGGCTGCTGGTGAGTGGGAGCACTGTGGGTCCCGATGCTTAGTTGCAACATGACAGTCTGGAACAGGCTCGATGGATTAGCTGGTCTTTTAATGCCTGTCATTTTCCTATTGTCAGCTGTGGCTCAGCAGGTTGCACCCTTTGCCTCTAAATCAGAAGGGGGGAGGGTTCAGGCGAGGGGAAACTTAGAAAGTTAAAGAGAAAGGACAAGGCAATAGTGCAGGGTAGCGATAGGGGTAATGATAACCAGAGTGTGACAGGCAGGGACAGAGCGTACAAGCATAAGAGTGCACCAGCAAATAGGGTCAGAGTAGGGAAAAATGGTAAAAAGACAAAATTAAAGGCACGCAGCATTCGTAAAAAGATATATGAATAGAAATAAATGGGTATGATCTGATAGCCATTACAGAGACGTGGTTGCAAGGTGACCAAGGCTGGGAACTGAATATTCAGGGGTATTTGACATTTCAGAAGGATAGGCAGAAAGGAAAAGGAGGTGGGGTAGCTCTGTTAATAAAGGATGAGATCGGTGCAGTAGAGAGAAATGATCTTGGCTCGGAAGATCAAGATGCAGAATCAGTTTGGGTGGAGATAAGAAATAATAAGGGAAAGAAGTCACTGGTGGGAGTAGTATATAGACCCCCTAACAGTAGCTACACTGGGACTGAGTATAAATCAAGAAATAATGGGGCTTGTAAGAAACATACTGCGATAATCGTGGGTGATTTTAATCTTCATATAGATTGGACAAATCAAATTGGCAAAGGTAGCCTTGAGGATGAGTTCATAGAGTGTATTCAGGACAGTTTCTTAGAACAATACATTGTGGAACCAACCAGGGAACAGGCTATTTTAGGTCTGATAATGTGTAATGGGACAGGATTAATTAATGATCTCGTAGTAAAGGATCCTCTAGGGAAGAGTGATCATAACAATCTTTAGTATTTCACATTCCACATTCAGTTTGAGGATGAGAAACTTGGGTCTGAAACTAGTGTCTTAAACTTAAATAAAGGTAATTACAAAGGTATGAAGACAGAGTTGGCTAAAGTGGACTGGGAAAATAGATTAAAAGGTAAGACGGTAGATAAGCAGTGGCAGACTTTTAAGGAGATATTTCACAACTCTCAACAAAGATAACAAAGCTCTTTACAGCAAATGAAAGACTCATTGGAGGTGCTGTCTTTCAGATGAGACATTAAACTGAGGTAACAACAGAAAACGCTGGAAAAACTCAGCAGGCCAGGCAGCATCCGTGGAGAGAGAAACAGAGTTAACGTTTCAGGTCGAAGACCTTTCGTCAGAACTGGAAATAGCAGGAAATCAAATAGATTTAAGGCAAGGATAAAGCTGGGAAGAGGGGGAGGGGATGAAAGAACAAAAGGAGAGATTAAGAGACATTAAGAGATATTCAAGGCAAGAGGTGGTGTTAATGTGACAGGTTAAGGCTAAAAGAAGTGTGAAATGCACTGGCAGAATGAAGGACAGCTGCCAGCTTCTAGGAGGGAAAAAAAGGGGGGGGGGCAAACAAAAGGGTGGATGAAAAAATAAAATATAAATGTGATTGGGGCTGAGGTTATGATCTAAAATTGTTGAACTCGATATTGAGTCCAGAGGGCTGTAGCGTGCCTAAACGAAAGATGAGGTGCTGTTCCTCGAGCTTACACTGCGCTTCCGTGGAACAGTGTAATAGGCCGAGGACGGTGAGGTCAGAGTGGGGGTGAAGCGGTGAATTAAAGTGACAGGCCACCGGGAGCTCGGGGTCCCCCTTACGGACTGAACGGAGGTGTTCCGCAAAGCGGTCACCCAATCTGCGTTTGGTCTCCCCAATGTAGAGGAGACCACATCGTGAGCAGCGAATACAGTATACTAAATTGCAGGAAGTACAAGTAAATCGCTGTTTCACCTGGAAGGGGTGTTTGGGGCCCTGGACTGAGGCCCTTAAACTGAGGCCCTTGTCTGCTCTCTCAGGTGGACGTAAAAGATCCCGTGGCACTATTTCAAAGAAAAGCGGTGTCCTGGGCCAATAATTATCCCTCAACCAACATCACTAAAACAGATTATCTGGTCATTATCACATTGCTGTTTGTGGGAGCTTGCTGTGCACAGATTAGCTGCCACGTTTCCTACATTACAACAGTGACTACACTTCAAAAAGTACTTCATTGGCTGTAAAGAGGTTTGGGACATCCTGAGGTCGTGAAAGGCGCTATATAAATGCAAGGCTTTCTTTCTTTCTATGTCTGTCGTATTCTTTGTCTGTCTTTTAATTACAACTGAACACTAACAATATGGAATCTGAACAAGCCGTTTTAAGAAGGAAACTGTTCCATCAAAATTAATTATTTCAAAAGGGACATGAACTCAAACCTCAATTGGATTCTTTTCTTCTGTGACTGCGTGGAAAGACAAACCAGGGAATTAAAAGCACGGCTCATGTTAAACAGCTTAATACTCAGGCACAGTTTGACTCACCAGGTCTGGGCAGAAGTTGTGGTAGTTTGTGACATATCCCATTTTCACAGCAGTTACCATGAAGTTGCCCTTTGCTCCTGAAACAAAGTCAATCTGGATGGTATTAAAAGCAAAATACTGGATGCTGGAAACCAGGCAAAAACAAAATGTAGGGAGCACACAGGCCAGTCCATCAGCATCTGTGGAGAGATCAGACCAGTTAATGTTTCACGTGTAGATCCTCCGAAACTGAAGGAGGTTGCTGGGCAGATTAACAATCAGAAATAGGGTTTATATTGAACAGAAACTGAGGAGTTGCGAGTGGAATGGAGCAACACATCGTCCAAAGTCAAGTAATGGTCTGAAGCATTAACAAAATAGAGAGTGTGTTAATAGCTGAGGAAGTGGGAGTCCCAGGCAAATGTGGATGTGGGAGAGAAAGAGAGAGAAGGAAAATATGGGGCCTTGCCACTGACATTGTTAGAACAGAGTATGTGACACAAGCACTACAGAAGCTTCAAGGACAGTCTAGGCACCCTCCAATCCTACGGTCGAAGGATGATCTTCAATTTGAACCTGATTTTCTAGCCTACTTCAACCATATTTTCTAATATGTAATGTAGCAAGCACCAAGAGCTAAATATATCAATGAGAAATGAGAGTCACTTTGCTCCATAGAGAACAGGACAGCAACTGGATGCACCAAGTCCAATGGACATCGAGAACTCCTTTGTCGGGCTTGTAAAACATTGCACTGGGTAGTAAATCTATGGAATTTGCTACCTCAGAGAGCTGTGGAAGCTGCGACATTAAATAGATTTAAAACGGAGATAGACAGTTTCCTAGCTGATAAGGGAATTAAGGGTTATGGGGAGCGGGCAGGGAAGTGGACATGAGTCTAGGTTCGGATCAGCCATGATCCTATTGAATGGCGGAGCAGGCCCGAAGGGTCGCATGGCCTACTCCTGCTCCTACTTCTTATGTTCTTATGTTATGTTATGTTCCCTGGGGCTTCTCCCGCTCCACCATCACTTTGGAAGAAACCCTGTTTGTTTGTAAACAAGGTTTATACCCAACGTCCAGGATACAGCAGGAGAAACTCCAAGGGAATGCCTGGTGTCCTCCGCTACAACACTCTGGTGCCACCATCTGTTCAGTGCAGCCATCTGGAGCTCCTCAGTATACAGTTCTCCACAGAACAGGATTCAAGGTACTTAATCCACTCATGTGGCCAGGATTGTAACCTTTGAATCGCTGTGCAGTTGATGACACATCAAGGTAGGATTCTTTCACCGTATTTTATCAGCAGCAGTGTTTTTAAAAAAAGAATCATTCTCAGGATGTGAGTGTCGCTGGCAAAGCTGGCATTTATTGCCCATCCCCAGCTGTCCTAAGAAGGTGGTGGTGAGCCTTCTTCTTGACCCACCGGTAGTGATTGGATACAACCGAGGGGCTTACTATGCCCCCTCAGAGGGCCAAATACAGATTTTATATATAAACATCTTGGAGTTTAGAGAGGTAGTTGCATGCCTTATAAGGTGATTTGTAGCTCAGACAGGTGTACAGGTGATGAATTGTAACGGGACTTTGGGTTCGAGCCAGAAACTTTTAGCTTCAGTGCTGTATACTCAATATCAGCCCGCTTGATCGGCACCCCATCCACAACCTTAAACATTCACTCCCTCCACCACCAGCGCAACGTGGCTGCAGTGTGTACCATCTACAAGATGCACTGCAGCAACTCGCCAAGGCTTCTTCGACAGCACCTCCCAAACCTACGACCTCTACCACCTCGAAGGACAAGGGCAGCAGGCGCATGGGAACACTACCACCTCCAAGTTCCCATCCAAGTCACACACCATCCTGACTTGGAAGTATATCGCCGTTCCTTCATCGTCGCTGGGTCAAAATCCTGGAACTCCCTCCCTAACAGCACTGTGGGAGTACCTTCACCACATGGACTGCAGCGGTTCAAGAAGGCGGCTCACCACCACCTTGTCAAGGGCAATTAGGGATGGGCAATAAATGCTGGCCTTGCCAGCGACGCCCACATCCCAACAATGAATAAAAAATAGATAGACCTCGCCTCCCCGAATCAGGTCCACCTGGTTTGTAAATTCTTCACCTCATTTGGAGGATTGAACTTTGAATCAGCGAATTCATTTGAAATTGCTTGTGAGCGAGTAGTCTTACTGTCATTGCATGAACTGACCTAAAGCTAGCGAGTTAACAGCAGCGTCAGAGAATTCAGGCTAATATACATTATTTAAAATGTAAACTGCTTGGACTTCAGTCTTGTAAGTAAAATGTCACACAGCCTGCCTTTTAACTCGCTTCCTGATTTCCGTTAATCAATGTCTATTTTATTGATGGGATTAACGCAACAGTTTATCCCTGTTGATATATCGGACCATTCTAAGCAATGACATACAAATACTGATCCACACTAACCCATTACCTCAAGGATACCTTTTAAAATATAGCTCTTATAATACATCATATTCGTATCAATTGGTAATAGCATTTCTGAGATGCCTAATCGCTGTTATCAATTCACATTAAATCACAGATAATAATGATTCTCAGATTGAAAAACGTTTGGATGCATTTTCTATCAACCAAAAGCCCAGTGTGACAGTAGTGAGTCTCAGGGTGAGAAATCTAGAATGCAGCTGATCCATGGTTTACAATCCACCAATAGTCAGGATTCGTTACCAATGTTCCCCCTAATTATTTTTTGTGTGGGTGGTCCCTTTAACAGGCTGCGCTGCCCATTCAAAATTTCACGCGGGTGAAATCTCCCACTGAGAAGCCGGTGAGCAGCCCGTGCGGGACCTCCAGGCAGCTGCGCGGTCACAGCAGGAGCATTGTTCGCTACACCACGAGATCTCTGCGCCCCTGCAACTCTGGCCTCTTGAGCATTCCCGATTTCCATCGCTCCACCATTGGCGGCCGTGCCTTCAGCTGCCTGGGCCCCAAGCTCTGGAATGCCCTCCCTAATCCTCTCTGCCTCTCCACCTCTCTCTCCTCCTTTAAGACGCTCCTTAACTTTGACCAAACAAACTGTCCTAATACTTCCTGATTTGTCTGATTTACGCTCCTGTGAAGCACCTTGGGACATTTTACTGCACTAAAGGCGCTTTATAAATGCAAGTTGTTGTTTTTGTCAAGTGCAAAAGAACTGATGGTAACCACGTCTAATGTCAATGCAATCAGGTAATGCCACTTCCGATATGACAGGGATTGTTTATCATTTGCATTTATATATGGTTTGTATTTTCTTGAGTACAGAAGATCGAGGCATTTAATATGTTAAAAGGAGTTGATAGGGTTGATACAGTGAAACTCTTTCCTCTGGTGGGGGAGTCCAGAACAAGAGGCCATCATTTTAAAATTAGAGCTGGGCTGGTCAGGGGTGAAATCAGGAAGAAATATTTCACACAAAGGGTAGTGGAAATCTGCAACTCTCTCTCCTAGCTAATGTAACCCCACTATTTAAAAAAGGTGGTAGAGAGAAAACGGGGAATTATAGACCGGTAAGCCTGACATCGGTAGTGGGGAAAACGCTAGAGTCCATTATAAAAGATGTAATAGCAGAGCACTTGGAAAACAGTGACAGGATCGGACAAAGTCAACATAGATTTACAAAAGGTAAATTATGCTTGACTAATCTACTGGAATTTTTTGAGGATGTAACTGGTAGAATAGATAAGGGAGAAACAGTGGATGTGGTGTATTTGGACTTTCAGAAGGCTTTCGATAAGGTCCCGCATAAGAGATTAGCATGCAAAGTTAAAGCACATGGGATTGGGGGTAAGGTACTGATTTGGATAGAGAACTGGTTGGCAGACAGGAAGCAAAGAGTTGGAATAAACGGGTCTTTTTCCGAGTGGCAGGTAGCGAGGTTATCCACTTTGGTGGCAAAAACAGGAAGGCAGATTATTATCTGAACGGCAATAGATTGGGAAAAGGGGAAGTGCAACGAGATCTGGGAGTCCTTGTGCACCAGTCGCTGAATGTAAGCATGCAGGTGCAGCAGGCGGTTAAGAAGGCAAATGGTATGTTGGCCTTCATAGCGAGAGGATTCGAGTACAGGAGCAAGGATGTCTTGCTGCAGTTGTACAAGGCCTTGGTGAGACCACACCTTGAGTATTGTGTGCAGTTTTGGTCGCCTTATCTGAGGAAGGATGTTCTTGCCATGGAGGGAGTGCAGCGAAGATTTACCAGACTGATACCTGGGATGGCAGGAATCACAGAATCCCCACAGTGCAGATAGAGGCCATTTCGGCCCATCGAGCCTGCACCGACACATATCCCACCCTATCCCCATAACCCCACGTATTTAATCCCCCTAACACTAAGGGTCAATTTATCATAGCCAAATCAACCTAACCCACACATCTTTGGACTGTGGGAGGAAACCGGAGCACCCGGTGGAAACCCACACAGACACGGGGAGAATGTGCAAACTCCACACAGACAGTCACCCGAGGCCGGATTTGAACCTGGGTCCCTGGCGCTGTAAGGTAACAGTGCTAACCACTATGCCACCGTGACTTATGAAGAGAGATTGGGTCGATTAGGCTTATATTCGCTAGAGTTTCGCAGAATGAGAGGGGATCTCATTGAAACTTATAAAATTCTAACAGGACTAGACAGACTAGATGCAGGAAGGATGTTCCGATGGCGGGGGAGTCCAGAACCAGAGGTCACAGTCTAAGGATAAGGGGTAAGCCATTTAGGACTGAGATGAGGAGGAATTTCTTCACCCAGAGAGTGGTGAACCTGTGGAATTCTCTACCACAGAAGGCAGTTGAGACCAATTCATTAATTATATTCAAGAAGGAGATAGATATATTTCTTAAGGCTAAAGGGATTAAGGGATATGGGGAGAAAGCAGGGACAGGGTACTGAATTTGGATGATCAGCCATAATCTCATTAAATGGCGGAGCAGGCTCGAGTACTGAATGGCCTCCTCCTGTTCCTATATTCCAAAGATCCCAGCACAAACATCAGTCCATGTCAGCAACACAAAAAAACTTCATCTTAAACAATAATTCTATTTAATGGCTTAAAATGCTGACAATGGCCCAGAAATTCCGATCGCAGGCCTCCCGCGGGTGGAGGGCTGCGATCTGGAAAAATCTGCGCCAAGACCGGAGGGCTCCCGGGAGGCGCAGAGTTCCGCTCCTGGGCCTCTCCAAACTGCCGGTGCGCAGGGCCCACGTATCCCAGGGGCGCAGGCGGTTCGCAGCGTCCCAGGGATCACGTGGGCCATGGGGAGCCAATCACAGAAGGGAATCTCCCTTCATACATTTGACAGGAAGACCTGTCAAATATATGAATGGAGATCACCCCCAAAACATAGTAAAACTTTAAATAAATTTTTTTTTTAAGTCACATTTTTAAAATGACTTTAAATTACAATAAATTAAGTACTTTAAACAAAACTTTTATTTTTTGGAAAAAATAATTAAAGTTTTTAACGGGGCTGAAAATAAACTTACCTTTCTTTAAAGTATTTTTAAATGATAAATCAGTGGAAACATTAAAAAAAAAACTTTTTTCTACTCTTATCCTGGTAAAAGCAGGCCTTACACCTGCTTTTACCAGGCGCAAGAATTGTAAGGGTTTTCTGCAGGCGGAGGGTCTCCAGAAAGCGGAACTCTCCCCCCGCAGAGGCCCTTCTCCAGGGCAGCCGGAGGATCTGTCAAGAGCTTTCTTGACAGATCGGAAATGCCGGTTTCCAGCGCATGCGCAGTGCATGCCTAAAACCGGCATTACCAATTTCCCTACAGGTGGATACACAGCGCGTACACACCCATAGGGACTGGAATTTCTAAATGCAATGCTTTGCTTGATGCATATAAACATATGAACAATGACGGACAGAGAAAGAGCCCCTGGTCCATCCAGCCTGTCCCACACACCTGCGATACCTTGTGTATCACAACATAGACTCTCCACCCCACCCCACACCATGTGATCTCCTGGGAGAGGCGGAAAACCAGATAAAAACCCAGGCCAATTAGGGGGGGGGTGGAAATCTGGGAAATTCCTCTCCAACCCCCCTCGGTGATGGAAGCTAGTTCAGGAGCCCACTCTGGCCCTGATTAATGCTACCAAGTACTTCGCTCTTGTTTGAGGTGATCTCTGTCCCAGCCAGAAACAGGTCTAACTCTCGCTTGAAGGAATTCAGCGAATCAGTGTTCACCGCACGAGCCGACAGCCTGTTCCAGAGGGCCACTATTCTCTGGGAAAAGAACCACCTCCTGACCTCTAACCTCGATCTGGCCTTATACAACTTCAATTTGTGACCCCATGTCCTCCCTAACCTATTTAGTTTTAATAAACTGTCTACACAAACACAATCTAATCCCTTCATCATCTCAATCAGATCACCTCTAGCTCTACGCTTCTTTAAAGTGTAGAGTTCCTGCTCTTCGAGTCTATCTGGGTAACTAAGATGTGTTGAACTGGGAATTAGTCTAGTGGCCCTCCTCAGCAACCTTTCCAAAGCCTCAATATCTCCCACCATGTGAGGAGACCAACAACTGGACACAGTGGGGGTTAAATTGGATAACCCCCGAAAACAGGTCATGGGATCGCGATGTGCGATTAACCCACGCCCATTGATTGAAATGCAGGCAGGACGCCAAATTCATGCTGCCTGCGCATTATCATGATTTCTGCGGGCAGCCAGCACTCCCCTCGCTGTTCATTGGCTGCACGCATCAGCAGAGGGCCCAATATTGTTAATGTCTCGCACTACTTAAAGCTAGCCTGCAACTCTTAAAGGGGTGGTGCATTGTGGCTGCTGGAGGTGCTGACATCATCAGGAATAGTGGGCTGTGCAACCATCAACACAGCTGACCATGGGAGAGAGCGTGCACCAAGGTTTTCAGACGCTGCACTAGAGGTCTTGGTGGAAGAGGTGGAACAGAGGAGAGACATCGTGTATCCTCAGGGGTGCTGGGTGGGGGAGGGGGGGAGGGGTGTGGGGGGTGAGGCCCTCCATACATATACTCAGAAGGCAGTGACAAGAGATTGCGGAAGAGATCAATGGCAGGAGTATAGCTCCAAGAACATGGTTGCAGTGCCGCAAGAAGTTTAATGATCTCACACGAGTGGTCAAGGTCAGTGAATGCATCTTCAACTAGCATATCCTACCAACTGCACCACTAGCCTCAGCCAGTGCTCAATTCACCACACCCCCATCACTCACCTACCAACAATCTCTATCAATCAGGACTCATACCTAACATTCATATGCTTCACCTCACCCTCACACACTTAGCACTGTTGCAAACCTCAAATCCACAATTCACAGCATAAACACACTGCCAGCTATTCAACCATGACAGCCACATCACCCACACAGATTGCATCACACTCACTGATACAGTTCCCTCTGTCTTGCAGGAGAAGGTGGCGTAGAGCCGGAGGCAGCAGGAACGAACTGGAGAGGGAGAGGTGCGCCTGCATGTTGTAACCCTCATGGAGAAGACGGTGCTGGCCATTATGGGAAGGGCCATTGCTGAGGCTGTGGCCACCGGCGAGGCTGAAGCCATTGAAGGTGAGTGTATCCACATACCTAATCCTCCTTCCCTCATCCCACTTCTCCCCCATCCCACAATCTCTTCTGACAGAGAAGCTGCTGATGGTGTAAGTATGCACTTCTTACTTTCTCCTCTCCCCTCACCACAACCCAACCCTTGTCCCTTTTTCATTGCAGATTCCCAAGAACTGCAGGCAGTGGAAGAAGAGCAAGAAGACAATGAAGATGAAGACACACCGTCACTCGATTTCACAGTTGCAGCCACCAGCTCGGATACTGACACTGTGCGCAATTTATAGGATAGCATTGAGGTGGATCTGCATGTGGTGAGTCACCAGGCACGAGTGGGCTGCAGCCAGGGCAGGGGGAAAGGATAGCACAGGTGCCAGCTCACCAGAGGGTGAGGTCACACACTAGTCATGCTGCAGAGGACTCAGATGATGAATTCGATGGGCCAGGCTACAGAAGAAGGCTGATGGGTTTACACACCCGACTGTCTGGTGCACTGGGGACCCTGCCAGAAAGCCTGCACTCAACGTCAAGGAGCATGGAGGAGTCCGGCACCAACTTGGCACTGGGCTTTGCGCAGAACTTGGAGCCCATCCTTTCCAACATGGAACGGGTGGCTACCTCCAGCAGCACACCTGTGGAGCCCACCATGATTCAGCGTCTGATGGCCGATGTCTCAGCTTCTATTGCAGCACAAGCAGCATCCACACAACGTCTAAGTGCTGCAGTGGAAGCTCAGACTGCGGCCATCATAATACCAGTGTGCAAAGGGGCTTCCAGGGTGTCACAATACTCCAGCAATCTGTTCTCAAACAGATCTGCTCCCTAAAGACCCTCTGCGATATGGCCTCCTGCTGAGAGCCCTTCTCCGACTCTTCCTCCTCCCTCTTCCAGCAGCTTAGCCTGCTCTGCGTGGCCTCTGTTCATTCTCCCAGTCACGTTGTATTCCAAGGGGAATTCCTACTAGTCCACCCATGTCTGGGAGCAACTGGTCTGTGCAGAAGCCTTTAACTCAGCAGAAAGTATTTCAGCACCTGCGACACCACTCCCTGTACACTATTGAAACTTTAACCAACTGCAGAAAGCACCCAAAACTCGTAGAATTGCAGCAACAGCCAGAAGAAATAAACCAGAGACTAACCTGTAAGTATTTGATGATCCCTTTAAATAGCGCTGGTGGGGGAGTCCTTCATGCTGCTTAACATCGTGTTCAGCAGTGCGAGGTTAAGAGAGGGCGTAGGCTGGAGCGTGGAGCTCCAAAATGGCAGCGCTGGTGTCAAATCATAGTTACACGCTGATTGACGTCATGATCTACCTGCTCTGCATGCTGCCCACGGACGTTAGGTGCGTGCACGCCAACCCCTTTACAAATATGGCGTCCGGTGCATTTCCCGTCGGAGGTGTGCATGCGCGCCGCAGATGCCATTTTGGACGCTCAAGGGCCTCGTAGCGCTCAAAAAACGGGCACTATCGAGTCCAATTTCGCCCCCAGTGTTCTTTCTAACTGAGGCCTGAACAAGGTCGTACAAGGACAAAATAGTATAATTTACCTTATAGTCAATCATCTTATAAATGCACCCCAAAACCCTATTCGCTCTAGCTACCGCTTCACGGCACTGGTCATGACCTTCAGAGATCTATGCACTAGAATACTCAGATCTCTCTCCTTCTGCACCGGCTTTAGTTCTTTTTCCTGAAGGCTGTACGGATGTTTAGCATTCTCCCTGCTCAGATGCATAACACTGCACCTTTCTAAGTCAAACATCATTTGCCAGTCACGAGCCCAGTCCCCCAGCGCATCAAAATCTGCCTGTAGTTAGGAGCGAGCAACAAAAACAGCATGTGAAAGCAATGTGAAAAAACATTGCTTGACCAATTTCATGGCTTTGTTTTGTGGTAGTTGCTGTTTTCAGATTACTGGGCTTCGGAAAAATTCAAATGATTTGACTGGGCGATTTTGTGGCATCTTCTCATAGCTTTTCCTCCTTGTTTAGGGAATGGAAATAGTTTTAAATTGTGTCGCATTTAGTCAATTGCTTATTTCAACCAATCATGTTTTTTTGCCCTATAACACTTTTGAGGTGTGATGACATCAAGTGTGAAATCCATTTTTCACTGATGGACGACAATGTTATGCTACAAGAAATTTATACATAGATGTGTTCATCTTACTAAAGGCCTCACTGAGGGGTTTCAAAGTCTGAAATTTATTAGTTTTAATTCACTTTCAATGCAGATCCAGGTATGATGGTGTCGTGTTCCTGGACCAGTAATCCAGATAGCCTGAGTCCGAATCCCACCAGGGCAGTTTGAGAATTTGAATTCAGTTTTTAAAACTGCAAATAAAATGCTGGTCTCAGTAAAAGTGACAATGGCCGGAATTTTCCGGGGTGGGGTGGGGGGGGGGGGGGGGGGGTGGTCAGTGGCGGGATTGGTGGCAGGTCGGGTGGGAAATTTGATATTTTAGACAGCAGGTCGGGAACCCGCTGTCAACTTGCTCCCACATGCCTTTCCCCGATGTCGGGTCTGTCAGCGCTGAGCAGACCCGACAGGCAGCGGCGGGGGACCCAATTCAGGTAATTAGTGGCTTGTTTAGAGCCACTTAAGAATGATCTTCAGCTCACCTTTTGCATTTGACAGGTCGCCCACAGGGTCCACGCTGTGCGCAGACCACGGCTGTCAAGCTGAGGTGGGAGTTCAGTGCCATTGCTCCAGCTGATTCCTTGACAGCTTCAAATGTAAAGTAAAAGCTCCCACCTTACAGAGATATCTTCCCTCAGCCACAAGCTGTTCCTCACTGCATTTCCACAACAGATTCACCATGCAGCAAGTCTTTACACAAGTCTCCATCCAGTCTGACCTCATTACCTCTCTCACCATTGACAGTTCGCTTCTGTCATCTCTACTTCACCTGCCATCTATTCCATCAGCATCAGTGCCGTTTATACTCTCTCACCTTTGTTCTCAGAATCCCACAATGATCAGCCCCAAACACCAGCAGCACCAACAGCAGCACCAACCTTCTCCGCAATCAACTGATGCTGCACAGGACACAGGACATCAGCACCTGACCACATTGCTGCCTGGGAGGCCAGGGATGGCCTCACCATGGCCAGATTTACCTCACTTAATGCTGTGCACCCTGGCTGCCACATGATGTGCCAGGTTGGCACCACCCCACACCAACACCATAAAGCATCCCTACAATGCCCAAGCCATTCTTTTCACACTCATCACCATTGCAGGGGGTACCGTTATGTCTCACCATTCACTGCAACTCACTAAGCCACTTCCAAAGGTGCACACAAATCTGTCCAAGAACGCAAAGTGTTGAAAATAAAGGTTTCAATGTTTGACACCACATTAACAGAAACTTCACATGAACATTGGATAAAACACCCAAGTGCCTACCCTTGTGAGCCTAACCTTGTGTGTTGTTAATTGGTATGATTGCACTAGGATGAGGGTGAGTGTGAGGGGTGGCTAGTGAGATGGGCATGTGATAATATAGATAAAGAGGGATGGGTGGAAGTCCAAGGTAAGTTGGTGTGAGTAAGGATGTGCAGGAGTAGGGTAGGGAAGGCAGAGTGATGGGGATGTGATGAGAGGCACAGCAGGATGAGGTTGACTGTGGCTTTGTACTGATCTTCTGAGATCATTGAAATGTTTGCGGCACTGCACCCAGGTCCTCCTGACCACATCCCTGCTTGTGCCCTCCTCTGCAATGTGCAACCAGGCTGTGTTGATCTCCTGGGGAAGTCTCTTCCGCCCATGGGAAGGGAAGAGGACCTCCCTGTGTGCTGTGACTCCCTCCATAAGCATGTGGAGGGAGTTATGGGAGAGCCTGGGTGCAGCCCTGTGCCTTTGTGCAGTGCTTGCCAGTGTTTGCAGCACCTCAATGCTGTAGAACACTGACAGCACAAATGTCAAAATAAATTTGGACATGGTCCCTTTAAGGAAACCGGCTGATGACACTTCATCAAATGACGTCACCAGACCTGCTTCCTCTAATTGGCTGGGAAACGCGCTAGGCTTAACAAGCCCTATCAACGGAAATTAATTTCACAGAGCGGGATGGAGCCAGCAGCGGGGTCGGGAACCGCCACCGACGTCACCCGCCCCGGACCCGCCAAGGTGAGCAAAATCCCGGCCCGTGACGCTGTCGGATTGCCATAAAAACCCAACTGGTTCACTAATGTCCTTTAGGGAAGGAAACCTGCCGTCCTTACCCAGTCTGGCCTATATGTGACTCCAGACCCACACCAGTGTGGTTGACTCTTAACTGCCCTCAGCAGTGGCCTAGAAAGACACTCAGTCGCATCAACAACAACAATAACTTGTATTTATATAGCACCTTTAAATTAGTAAAACTTCCCAAGGCGCTTCACAGGTGTATTATAAGACAAAAAATTTGACACCGAGCCACAATAAGGAGAAATTAGGGCAGGTGACCAAAAGCTTGGTCAAAGAGGTAGGTTTTAAGGAACATCTCAAAAGAGGAAAGAGAGGTAGCGAGGCGGAGAGGTTTAGGCAGGGAATTCCAGAGCTTAGGGCCCAGGCAACAGAAGGCACGGCCACCAATGGTAGAGCGATTAAAATCGGGGATGCTCAAGAGGGCAGAATTAGAGGAGCGCAGATATCTCGGGGGGTTGTGGGACTGGAGGAGATTACAGAGATAGGGAGGGGCGAGGCCATAGAGGGATTTGAAAACAAGGATGAGAATTTTGAAATCGAGGCGTTGCGTAACCGGAAGCCAATGTAGGTCAGCAAGCACAGGGGTGATGGGCGAACGGGACTTGGTGCGAGTTAGGACACGGGCAGCAGAGTTTTGGATGACCTCAAGTTTACGTAAAGTGGAATGTGGGAGGCCGGCCAGGAGTGCGTTGGAATAGTCAAGTCTAGAGGTAACAAAGGCATGGATGAGGGTTTCAGCAGCAGATGAGCTGAGGCAGGGATGGAGACGGGCGATGTTACGGAGGTGGAAATAGCCGGTCATAGTTATGCCGCGGATATGTGGTCGGAAGCTCATTTCAGGGTCAAATATGACACCAAGGTTGCAAACAGTGTGGTTTAGCCTCAGACAGATGCTAGGGAGAGGGATGGAGTCGGTGGCTAGGGAATGGAGTCTGTGGCGGGGACCGAAAACAATGGCTTCGGTCTTCCCAATATTCAATTGGAGAAAATTTCTGCTCATCCAGAACTGTATGTCGGACAAGCAGTCTGACAATTTAGAGACCGTGGAGGGGTCGAGAGAAGTGGTAGTGAGGTAGAGCTGGGTGTCGTCAGCATACATGTGGAAACTGACGCTGTGTTTTCAGATAATGTCGCCAAGGGGCAGCATGTAGATGAGAACTAGGAGGGGGCCAAGGATAGATCCTTGGGGGACACCAGAGGTAACAATGTGGGAGCGGGAACAGAAGCCATTGCCAGTGATTCTCTGGTTACGATTAGATAGATAAGAATGGAACCAGGCGAGTGCAGTCCCACCCAGCTGGACGATGGTGGAGAGGCGTTGGAGGAGGATGGAGTGGTGAACCGTGTCAAAGGCTGCAGACAGGTCAAGAAGGACGAGGAGGGATAGTTTACCTTTGTCAAAGTCACAAAGGATGTCATTTGTGACTTTGATGAGAGCTGTTTCGGTACTGTGGCAAGGGAAACCTGATTGGAGGGATTCAAACATGGAATTGCGGGAAAGATCGGCATGGATTTGGGAGGTGACAACACATTGGTGGAGAGGAAAGGGAGGTTGGAGATGGGGCGGTAGTTTGCAAGGACGGAGGGGTCAAGGGTTGGTTTTTGAGGAGAGGGGTGATGACGGCAGATTTGAGGGAGAGCGGGACAGTACCTGAGGGGAGAGAACCATTAACAATATCAGCTAACATGGGAGCCAGAAAATGAAGTTGGGTGGTCAGCAATTTGGTGGGAATAGGGTCGAGGGAGCAGGAGGTGAGTTTCAGACAAGATGAGCGCAGAGAGGTCATGAGGGGAGATCGGAGAGAAACTGGAGAAAGATGCGAGTTCAGGGCTAGGGCAGGGGGGAACCTTAGAGGAAGTTTGGCCCGGTGGGCTAGGGGAAGGAAGGGACGTGGTAGAGGCAGCTGAGCAGATGGTCTCAATCTTAGAGACTAAGAAGTCCATGAGCTCCTCACACTTGTTGGAGGTGAGGGTCGAAGAGACGGGAGAGGGGTTTAAGAAGATGGTTAGCAGTAGAGAAAAGAAGCCGGGGTTTATCTTTGCATTCCAGAATGATCCTGGAATAGTGAGCAGTTTTGACAGATGAGAGCAGGACCCGATAATGCCAGATCAAACCGCTACTAGTGGGACAAAAAATGAACCAGAAACATTGCTGTTCTGATAAAACAGTTGTTATATCAACCAGTTTTTTTTTAATCAAACAATGCATTTAAGTCTAAACATGCACCAAAGCACTGAATATACAGATTAATACATTATTCGTTTTGCTATTTATTACAGTGATGATCTGTCTGATAACATAAACCCATGCAAAAACAATATGATTACCTGTCGGTTGTGCCTGTCACTGATTTTGTTTGCATATAGATCAATATGTATTTATTGTGGTTTATTGATTCTTCTAGCCATCACTATTAATGGATTATAGTTGTCTTTCATTGAAGGTTTCATGGTCAGTCATTTAAGATGCAGTTGTTCCCATCGACTGTGCTGTTTCTCGATGAGGAGTGTTGCAGTTACATTCTCCTCTGCCTGGCAGTGAAGTACTAGCCCTCTAATTCTAACTCTTCAGGTCACCCAAGACCACATTAGGAGACCTGCTGCTTCGAAGAAGCTTGGTTTCAATTTCTCGACAAACTCTTCTTTTCCCTTCTTCCTACAATCCAAGTTTGGGATTAAGAAATCGCTTCTTGATATATCTGGTCTTCATTCCAACTCTTTTCATCCTTGAAAGAAAGACTTGCATTTCTCCAGCGTTTTTCACAACCTCAGGACATCCCAAAGCGCTTTACAGCCAATGAAGTACTTTTGGAGCGTAGTCACTGTTGTAATATAGGGAACGCGGAAGCCAATTTGCGCACAGCAAGCTCCCACAAACAGCAATGTGATAATAACCAGATAATCTGTTTTAGTGATGTTGATTGAGAAATACGTATTGGCCAGGACACCAGGGAGAACTCCCCTGCTCTTCAAAATAGTGAGAGGTCGCACAACACCAGGTTATAGTCCAACAGTTTTATTTGAAATCACAAGCTTTCGGAGCTATCGATCGCCCCTTCCTCAGGTGAAGTTTCAAAATAGTGCCATGGGATTTTTTACGTCCACCTGAGAGGGCAGATGGGGCCTCGGTTTAAAGTCTCATCCGAAAGACGGCACCTCCGACAGTGCAGCACTCCCTCAGCACTGCACTGGCGAGTCAGCCTGGATTATGTGCTCAAGTCTCTGGAGTGGGACTTGAACCCACAACCTTCTGACTCAGAGGCCAGAGTGCTACCCACTGAGCCAGGGCTTGGTGCATCTTAGATCAAGACCTTGCTCTTTCACCTCTTTCTCAGTGGAAGAGGAGGATCTCACCAATGACCTAATAAGGGAGGAGAGACCCAAAGCAGTGCAATTATGCTGTGGAATTTGTTCCTGAAACACGGTGACATGATCTGCAGATGCTCTGAGACCCACACACGTGCAGCAGTCACACGAAGCATGCAGTTCACATGGATCCCTTGTTGGTTCCAGCTACATCCACTGGAGGCAGTTGGAACGAGAACAAAAAACATTTGCAGATACAATGGGGGGAGAAATTGGGAACCTTTGTGCCTCCCGTTACCGCCTCCGGGGGCGCTAACAGGGCGCTAACCACTTACCGCCCGGGCGCGGCGAGAATATCCCCTGCTGCTAAATTCGGTGGGAGGTTTGCGGCGGCGGTATGGTGTTGCGCCCCGATCTCCTTCGCCCGGAGATTGTGACGTCGTTGCCGTGCGCATCGCCCCAGTAGCGCCCCGGACCCGAACTTCAGTTTTGCCCCCTGCAGCATCGCCGGGCGACAACACCGACAGCTGCAGGAGGCGTTGATCGGGATGTCGGACGCTTCGGGAAGCGATACTTAATGGCGAGGTGGCCGAGGTAGGGAAAAAAATAATCAAATGCTTGTTCTCTGTTTTTTTTGCTTTATCCCCCAGCGCTCGATCAGCCCGTCACTCTGCTGCAGTGCATCGGGCTGATCAGGCCGGATTGCGGCTGCTGTCGGGGACCAGGTAAGTTTTCCCCTTGGAGGAAGGGGAGGAGCCTTCCAACGCGGCAGTGCTGCACGGCCCATTGTGCAGCGCTGCTCACCTACTGCCCCGCCTGCTGCCTATTGGGCTCCAGGAAGGAAGTGGAATGTTTGATTTAGCGCTCCACTTCCTTCCTGAAGCACAAGACCGAATTTCTTTAAAGTCGATAGAGATTAGCGACTGGTGCTAATTTTTTCAACTTTGAAACGTTAGCGCCCCAAATGGGGAGATAATGAATTTCTCCCCCTATGAGTTTTCCCACATTCAGGCCAGTGAGGCAGCCGATTAATTGCTCCATGCTCTTCACAGAAATACACTTGGGCGTGTGATTGACCCAGGAACTCCAAATCACTTGGGCGGCTGTTTGTTCCAGACCTTACTCTCTTAGCAGTTCTTCGATGTCTCCCACATTGTTGTCTTGTCTGTATTGGGTACGGTAGGTCATGTCAGAAATAGGATGAGTGTTGGATCTGTGGTTTTCATGGTGTTTGAAGTTACTCAATATCTCTACAGTTTAATTTCCCACTAATTATCATTTCACAAAGCTTTGCGAATCCACCTGCTTATTAATTAGTAGGGACATGCCTCCAAATGAATCTTCTTGATTGACTGAGGACAACCCAACATAATGTATCCATTAAGTCACAGAATCATAGAATCATACAGATCAGGAGGAGGCCATTCAGCCCATCGTGCCTGTGACAACTCTTTGAGAGAGTTATCCAATTAGTCCCACTGTTCTGCTCTGTCCCCATAGCCCTGCAAATGTTTCCTTTTTAGGTATATATCCAATTCCCATTTTAATGTTACTATTGAATCTTTCAGGCAGTGAATTACAGATCATAACAACTCACTGCGTAAAAAAAATCTCCTCATCCTCTTCTGCTTCCTTTCCCAATGATCTTAA
Source organism: Squalus acanthias (assembly GCA_030390025.1). Lineage (NCBI taxonomy): Eukaryota > Metazoa > Chordata > Chondrichthyes > Squaliformes > Squalidae > Squalus > Squalus acanthias. Next base: position 91,762,133 of record CM059429.1, read on the forward strand.
ATCTGTGTCCTCTGGTTACCGACCCTTACTCTATCAAAATCCCTCATATGTTGAACACCTCTATTAAATCTCCTCTTAAGCTTCTCTACTCCAAGGAAAAACAATCCCAGCTGCTCCAGTCTCTCCACATAACTGAAGTGCCTCATCCCTGGTACTATTCTAGTAAATCTCTTTTGCATCCTCTCCAAGGACTTGACATCCTTCCTAAAGTGTGGTGCCCAGAATTGAACACAATACTCCAGCTGGGGCCTAACCAACGATGTCACACCCAAATAGAACGGTCAGGGTTTAATTTTGGATTCTATATACAAAGGCAACTAGGAATGGTTATAAAGGCCGGCCTTGCCAGTGACACCCACATCCCGAGAATGAATAAAAGAGCCTATCCTTCTGAACCAGTTGCTAAGAAGTGTGTAATCCTGGCGATTCTCCCTGTATCGCGCTAGATACAGATTAAACTCGCCACAGAAAGTTAAGGCTTTTCCATTCCAGTCCCTTTTAATGACGTGATAAGTGTTAATTACGGCCACTCAACCTCTCTGGCACTGAAAATTAACTCTTACAAATGTGGAGTCTCATTCCTTCAGGTTTTCATTGTTTTGGAGACTTTAAAATGTAAAATTTAAAATTAACGTTTTTTTTACTTTCCGTTTCTGTCTATTTTTTCTTTCTCTTTTAATCCAATCTTTCTTTCCCTCTCTTTATTTTTGTTTCTGTACTTGATTTGACATTGAATTCACCCACTCTAATTTACACTTCCCTCTCAGTCCTTGCGCTGGTAATCTCTCAATCCTTCATTCTGATTGGTTAAGGAGATACCCAGTAGCTTGTCCTGCTCACTCAGCTCCCAGATGCCCGGTTTCCCTCACTGCCCCGTTATCAGCTCGCACTTTCAGCAACTTGCCATCAAAAAAATTAAAACATTTAAACATGCAAGGGCAAGTCTAACTAAAGCAGACGCCTTTAGATAACCTGCTACCGAAAGGATGGCCCGTTATCTCCCTTTAACAGCGTATACACCTCTAATGTCCTCTTGCTGTAGTATCCAGTTTCTGTCATTATTTATAATAGGAAACACATCTTTCAAATGTCTGTCTCAAGCCCTTAATTTGAGACCCGAGCAAGGGGGCCACGGGCAGTTCAATTAAAGAGTTTAGGAGGGATTGCTTCACACACAGAGTGGTGAGAATCGCTGCCACGCGGAGTGGCTGAAGCAGATAGAATTACACCGAATTACACCAAGTCTACAGCACAGAAACCGGCCATTCGGCCCAACAGGTCTGTGCTCCACACGAGCCTCCTCCCACCCTGCTTCATCCAACCCTATCAGCATATCATTGATTCATTTAAGGGGAGGCTTGATGCATACACGAGGGAGAAGGGAATAAAGGTATTTGGGGGCAGGGTGGGAAGAGGTAATAAGAATGGGAGGAGGCTCGTGTACGATTGGGATCACAGGTCACACACAGATTACCCAAAGGGTCTTAGGAGTTGTAAGGCTTTTTACTAAAGAACGGCAGTTTAAGTTAAGTACAACACGCAATCAAGATAGACACAGTAGACACACAACCGTGACAAGCAGCTGGTAACGGACCCGATCAGACATACGGCTGGTGTGCGAGAACAGTTCTTCCCTTCCCTTCACCATCTGTGTTAAAAACCCTTTAGATAGATATCTCTTTTATTCTCTTTTTAGGGGTGGGCCTAGGGTAGATTATCAAAGATACAGTCAACAACCTTTCTAGCACACAAACAGCAGACGGCGAGTCTGGAATCAAGGTCACCGCCACAGTGCAGAATGTTATAACATCCACAGGGAACCAAGAACATCAGCAAATTCTAAGGGCTGGATTTTGATACTGGGGCGGGCTGGGGTCGTGTTATCCACCCGACTGCAATTGGATGTGGGAGATTGATGCAATTTTCACTTAATTGGGCAATTGAGTTCCAGCATGTGGGAACCCATGAACCAATTAGTGGTTTCAGTCTGAAAGTCGCCTCTGATGATATCATCATTGTTGTTGCATTGCAGGTCAGAGACTGCCTGGCCTTTGCTGTGAGAAGACCTGGATGCAAAATGAGCAGCGAGAGAGAGAGAGAGAGAGAGAGAAGAATTTTTTTTGTATCCAGGTCCTCTCACAGCAAAGGCCAGGCAGTCTCTGATGACATTCAATGCAGCAGCATCAGAGGCGACTTTCAGACCTAATACTACTACTACCTTCATCACATCTCCGTTGTAATAGTGGACCTGCAGCTGAGAGTCAGCAATCCACTTGTGCTCCCGCCAGGTTTCACTGGCATGTTTCACATCAGGCGTGCTTCACGTGGGAAAAGGGTTAAACTAGCTAAAACGTTTCAAAATGGCATTACAGAGCCAATTTAGGGCTTGTTAAGGGCTTTAATGGCCTCTCCCGCCTCTTGGAGACGGGACCACCGCACACGATTTCATCAAAATTGCGTGGAGGCGGAATGGAGGCGGGACCAGGTCCGCCCGCCACTTTTCGAAATTTTAACCCCCCACACGCCTCCAAACCCGCCTCCACGGGTCTATGAAAATCCAGCCCTAAGCGTCTATCCAGTTATTCTAATACCAGTCTGAAGAGACATTTTTATCTCAAGTTATTTCTTCCAATTCACGATTTCTTACACTCGTGTGGAGTATAAGCACCAGCACAGACCAGTTGGACTGTAGATTTCTATGTAATTCTGGGATGCTCCCTCAGTTGCATGCAGTGGTTTGAAGCTATGTGTAAACGTATGGCAACAGGGTGGCATAGTGGTTAGCACTGTTGCCTCACAGCGCCAGGAACCCGGGTTCGAATCCGGCCTCGGGTGACGGTCTGTGTGGAGTTTGCACATTCTCCCTGTGTCTGCGTGGGTTTCCTCCGGGTGCTCCGGTTTCCTCCCACAGTTCAAAGATGTGCGGGTTAGGTTGATTTGGCTATGATAAATTGACCCTTAGTGTTAGGGGGATTAAATACGTGGGGTTACAGGGATAGGGTGGGATATGTGTCGGTGCAGGCTCGATGGGCCGAAATGGCCTCTATCTGCATTGTGGGGATTCTGTATGTTTATTGTCCAGAAACCTTTAAATGAGAACATTGTGAGTTACAAAGGAACAAGTGATTTTAGATATGCCGAAGGACACACTATTTGGCAAACGCCCAATCTCACAAGCTAAGCAGAGTCAAGCCTGGTTAATACCTTGGATGGGAGACCGCCTGGGAATAAGCTTTAGGACTCAGCCTCAGTTCAGTGGTAGCACTCTTGCCTCTAAACCAGAAGGTTCAAGCACCACCCCAGAGTCCTGAGCACATAATCCAGGCTGACCCTCGCAGTGCTGAGGGAGTGCTGCACAGTCGGAGGTGCCGTCTTTCGAATGAGATGTTAAACCGAGGTCCCGTCAGCCCTCTCAGGTGTACGGAAAAGATTCCGTGGCTTAGATTAAGTGTGTAAAGGGCTCGGACGCAAGGGTTAAGGAAGCAGATGTGGGAACATCAAGGGTAGTTGGAAGCCTATGAGAGTTAGGAAGTATAATCAGGTATTTAGTGAATGCAATTTGCCACTACCTAGATTCATCATGATCTACCAATTCCTCCACCCTTACAAATACACCTATCATTCTGGTTATATCTCTAGATTAGGCTGTTTAAAATCAAGGAACCCCAAATCTTGGGAGAGAGGAATTGTTACAAGGATCTGTATGAAGAACGGAACAATCTCCTAAATCACAGAGTAAAGAGAGAATTGTAGCCATGTTCCACATTCCAGCAGGAACTACTGAATACCAATCAGCAATAGGAGACAATGAATCCACCACCACCACCACTCAGCCAAGATCAGCTACCGAAGCACAAACCAAGGATTCTGCTTGGGACCTTGGTATGCCTCAGTATCACACCGTGCAATGCATTTCCCACTCAGCCAAAGGAGGAGCTGCCTTTTGACATACCGGGCAATTAAGAGTCTAACCACGTTGGTGTGGGACTGGAGTCACATTTAGGGAATTCTTCCCTCAAGGACATTAGTGAACCAGTTGAGTTTTTACTATTCTTTTTTAAATTTCCAAATATTTTAAAACTGAATTCAAATTCTAAAACTGCCACAGTGGGATTTGAACTTGCGTTATTAGTCCAGGTCTCTGGACTGCGAACCCAGTAACATAACCACGACACTACCGTACCTCAGATATATTTCATAATCCTACAAGTGACCAGAAAATCCTTGTCCAGTTAGATGGTTTCTAAGTCATAGTGGAGCCCAGACAATTCTCTAACTCTCTGAGACCAGTGTCTGGAGAGTTCTTGCAGTGGCGATTCCTTGGGACGATTCTGGAGCCGTGGCTTGGGATCCTCGATAGTGTAATGTGATCTGTGGGCAGAACAAATTATCTCAAGAATATAATCATGAAGAAGTAATACATTTGGACATTTTTCTATAATTTGTGCCACAGTGGTTAGAGGGAGGCAAAGATGGAGTGAGGTGCCAATACCAAGGTGCCTCCCTGTGCGTTGTTAGTTGCTCTTCGAGCAGAAACTGATAGCCAAGTTCCGCACCCATGAGGACGGCCTCAACCGGGATCTTGGGTTCATGTCACGCTACATGCCGTAGAGTCATCCAGACTCGTATCGTCGTTGGCTTGTTCACAGATGTGATTTCCATTTAAAAAAAAGTAACATTTTTAAAGTTTATACAGACTGCATTTGACACATTAGACCCCCTGTGACCCCACCTCATTGTCTTAGCTGTATCTTGCTAAGTCTTTGATATAATGCCTTCCTGACTGACCTGATTGTCTCTCTGCCGAGGTGTGATAAAAGGCAGTCAGAAAGATTAACTGTAGTCGTCTGACATTGTACTCTGCACAGGCATTGTTCTCTGTCTATATATGCTTTGCTGATTCATATTCCTTCACTTCACCTGACGAAGGGGCAGCAGCTCCGAAAGCTTGTGATTTCAAATAAAACTGTTGGACTATAACCTGGTGTTGTGCGACTTCTCACTTTTGTCCACCCCAGTCCAACACCGGCATCTCCGCATCATTGTTAGTTGTTGTCATTGCATAACAGTGAGAGTGAGTGTGAGGGGTGCATAGTAGGATGGTGAAGTGATTCTGTACATAGAGAGAGAGGGATAGGTGAGGGTGCAAGGGATGTAAGTGTAAGTTGGGATGTGGAGAAGTAGGTTGACAATGCAGAGTGCTGGTGATGAAAACAGATGGGAAGCAGATTGAAGGTAAGTGTGATGTGATACTCACTTTTGCTGAGCATAGCAGATCATTGAACTGTTTTCGGCACTGCACCCAGGTGTGTGAACACAACGACCTCACGCTCACCTCCTCAGCAATTTGCAGCCAGGCTGCCTTTGTCTGCTGAGGAGGCTTCCTCCGGCCATTGGGAGGGAACAGAACCTCCCTGCGCCCTCTTACTCCCTCCACAAGAGCATGGAGGGAGTCATCATCAAAGCGAGGAGCAGCCTTTGCTCTTGCAGCAGTCATCGGCCCATGATTTCCGATCGGAGGCTTCCTGCATGTGGATGCCTCCTATCAGAAAAAAATCTATGCTCTTACCTGAGGGCTCCTGAGGTCCGGACACTTCCGATCCTGGGCCTCTCCACAGTCGAAATGCGCAGGGCCCACGTATCCCAGGGGCGCAGGCGGTTCTCAAGCGTCCCTGGGATCACGTGGGCCATGGCGAGCCAATAGGAGAAGGGAATCTCCCTTCACACTTCTGACAGATAGACCCGTCAAAAGTATGAATGGATATCACTGAAAAGAGACACTAAAACATTAAATACATTTTTAAAAAACGATCACGTTTTTAAAATGAGTTAAAATTACATTCAATTAAATATTTTAAACAAAAATGTAATTTTTTGAAAAAAATAATTAAAGTTTTTTACGGGGCTAAAAATAAACTTACCTTTTTTAAAAGTATTTTTAAATTATAAATGAGTGAAAAATTTCTTTTTAAAAACTTTTTAAAACTCTTATGCTGGTAAAAGGAGGCCTTACGCCTGCTTTTACCAGGCGTAAGAATTTGAAATGATTTCTGCGGGCGGAGGTTCTGCAGAAAGCGGAACTCTCCCCCCTGTAGAGGCCCTTCTCCAGGGCAGGCGTCTGATCTGTCAAGAGCATTCTTGACAGATCGGAAATGCCGCTTTTCAGCGCCTGCACTTCGCATGCCTGAAACCGGCATTTCCGATGTCCCTACGGGTGAGTACACAGCTCGTACACACCCGTAGGGATCGGAATATCCGGGCAATGATGTAAAGACCAGTTTTCAGGAGCACCAGAAAACAAATTAAACCCAAAAGCTACATGGGCCCCTTAAATGCACCTGAATGGAAGACGTCAGCAGAGGTGAGCAGCAGACCCGGACCTACTGATTGGGCCGAGTAACGCGCACAGCGGGCTTAATAAGCCCAGTTAATACAAAATAGTTATTTCAGAGTGGCTGAAACTGGCAGCGGGACCGGAACCCGCCGACCAGCCAACCCGACTCCAGCCCGACTCCAGCCCGACTCCAACCCGACTCCAGCCCGCCTTCGCTGGGAAAATCGCGGCCTAAGTCTCCAACACGTTCCAAGAATTCCAGAGAAAAGGAGTCCAGGCACACTCTTCCTACAATACAACAGTGACTACACTTCAAAAGTATTTCATTGGCTGTAAAGTGCTTTGAGATGTCCTGCGGATGTGAAAGGCGCTATAGAAAGGCAAGTTCTTTCTTTATTCTTTAAGGTTGGCTGGTCTTCTTCCTGTAATTGTCAAGACTGGTAACTGAATAACTCTCTTTCATCTGGTTGTGTTTTAATGGCACTGAATCATTACATCCAGTTTTTTGTTTGTTATGGAGACCATGTTCAGCCTCTCAGTTACCTCCTCTCATATCTCGCAACAGGGGTTAGTAACACTGCATAGAAAGCCAATTGTATCAGTACAATGGGATCTACCTCTTATTAATTCCAGTTCCTTAAAAAGGGCTGGATTTTCCCTGCGGAGACGGGATGGCGGCGGGAGAGCTGGTTGGCGGGTTCCGGTTCCATTCCCGTCGGCAGCCGCTCTCTCAAAATGATTTCCCATAGATTGGGCTTGTTAAGCCCGCCCTGCGGGGTTCCTGGCCAATTAACAGGAAGCGGGTCTGATGACGTCATTTGATTTCGCGTCATCAGCTGGTTTCCTTAAAGGGACCACGGCCACATTGACTTGGACAGTCCCGCTGTCAGTGTTCTACAGCATTGAGGTGCTGCAAATAATGACAAGCACTGCACAAAGGTGCACAGCTGCACTCAGACTCATGCATGACTCCCTCTATATGCTTATGGAGGGAGTCACAGCATGCAGGGAGATTCTCTTTCCTTCCCATGGGTGGAAGAGACCTCCCCAGGACACCAGCGCAGCCTGGTTGCACATTGCACAGGAGAACATAAGCAGGGATATTGTCAGGAGGACCAGGCTGCAGTGGCACAAACCTTTCAATTATCTCAGTAGATCACAAAACGTTACTGCAAGGCCACTCAACTCATCCCCATCACTCTGCCTTCCCTGCCCTACTCCTGCACATCCTTACTCACACCAATTTACCTTGCACCTCCACCCATCCCTCTCTATCTACATTATCACTTCCCCATCTCACTAGCCACCCCTCACACTCACGCTCATCCTAGTCCAACTAACTAACAACACACAAGGGTAGGCACTTGAGAGGTTTAGCCAATGTTCATGTGAAGTTTCTGGTAATGTGCTGTCATACAGTGAAATCTATATTTTCAACACTGCCCCTTATTGGACAGATCTGTGCGCACTTTGAGAAGTGTCTTACTGAGTTCCAGTGAATGTTGAGGCATAACTTCCCCCCACCCCCCGCTATAGTGATGTGTTTGAATGGAATGGCTTGGACATTAAAGGGATGCTTCACGGTGCTGGTATGGGATGGTGTCAACCTGGTGCATCATGTGGCAGCCAGGGTTTACAGCATCAAGTGAAGAAAATCTGGCCATGGTGATGCCATCGATGGCCTCCCGGGCAGCAATGTTGTCAGGGGCTGATGCCCTGTGTCCTGTGCAGCATCAGGTGGGTGAGGAAGAGGTTGGTGTTGTTGTTGGTGATGTTGGTGTGCCTGGTGATGTTGGTGTTGGGGCTGATCGTGGAAGGATTCAGAGGACCAAGGTGTAATTTTTCCAAGGGCACCGATGTTGCTGCAATAGATGGCAGCTGCAGGTGAGATGACAGAAGTGATCTGTCAATGGTGAGAGAGGTTGTTCCAATGAGGTGGCACTGATTATACAGTTGGCTCTAAACACTTGCAAGCTAAAGAAATCTCTATGGCCGCGATTTTGTGATCGGTGTCGGGATGGGTGCGGGACAGCTGGTTTCCGGGTTTTGGTCCCGCCCCCAGCTGCCTCCGATCCACAGACATAATTTTCCCTTGATTGGCCTTGTTAAGCCCGCCCTGCCAATTAACAGGAAGCGGGTCTGATGATGTCATTTGATGATGCGTCATCTGCCGGTTTCCTTAAAGGGACCACGCACAATTTTATTTTGACCGTTGATTTCTCAGTGTTTGACAGCATTGAGGTGCTGAAAACACTGCCAATCACTGCACAAAGGTGAACTCTTGCATCCAGGCTCTCCAATGACTCCCTCCATATGCTGGAATAGATGGCAGCTGCAGGCGAGGTGACAGAAGCGATCTGTCACTGGTGAGAGAGGTTCTCCCAATGAGGTGGCACTGGACATGGATTTCAAAACTTGTAAGCTAAAGAAATCTGTATATGTTTTAAAAATGCAGTAACCAACAATTTCTTTGCTCTGAAACTCACCATGTGCAACATTGCATCCTTGACACCACTTCTGCAGCTGTCATCATTCCACAAACATTACACCAGACTCACAACAAGCCACACTTACCTGGCGTGGTGTCCGGACGTCGGGAAACCTGACCCAGAAGCGGGAAAATCCAAAAACAGGCTGAAAACTGCTGACAAGTACCTGTTAATAGGCAGGTAATTGCCTTTAATCCGCTTCCCGCCGCTAGGTGTCGGGTCCATTCGCAAATCGGGGTCTCGACATTTGGGAAGGTTGTTTGGAGGCGGGTTCGGGACCCGATGTCAATCAATAGCACTTTAACCTCTGACCCGCCTCTCTGAGCGCTGGCAAAATTGCGGCCGTAATGTCTTACAAATGCAGTAACCAAGGGGGTGATTTTTTGATGTCGGAGGAGGCGGGTTTGGAGGCGGGAAAATCAGATTCAAAGAGTTCGGGTTCGGAACCCGCCTCCAACTCGCCTCCGCGGGATTTTGCCGGTACCGGTTTTGGAGGTCGGGAAACGCTCCCGCCTCCAGCTGGCCATTGCGCTATTAAAGATCCTTAAATGCTCATTAAGGGCCTCTCTAAGCCTATTTTGAGAGGCCCTCATGATTTTTGCAGCTTTTCAGTGTGATCCACGCACCTCCTGAACCACACCAGGTAAACCTGGCGGGTTGACTCGTGGGTGGCCTCCTCACAGCTGCAGGTCTAACAAGACATCGTTTATCGCATCAAGGATTACTTGCAGGTGCCAGACCATGGCTTTAAAAGGTCTCTGAGCACTTTTAGAAGTCAGAGGTGCTGCAGCTTGTCTCCATCAACTGTGGGACTGTAGAATTCGCAATATATCGCGATTTGATTAATAAGGAGAAAACACAAAGTTTCGTTCAAACAGCTTTTATTTCAGCAGAATGCTGGCAGGTTTAAATTGGACACAAGCAGCCTGTAAAATGGCCGCCGCACCTCGTGACAGAACATTCTAGACTTTTCAACAGGCAGACAAGATGGCGTTCCATTAAACATTTGTACAAGATCGATAACGATTCAGCACAGTGAAGATAATACACGAGACATTATGGGTTTGCAGTATAAACATAGATACTGGAATCGGTCTCCCAGGTACAAAGGAAAGCCATTGTACCGAGTAATCAAGGGCCCATCCAAAGGACATTAATATGTAAACTCCCAACGACTCTACGATGAGAGAGCCGTTAGCAGGTAGTTATACAGGACACTTGGAAGCCCCAAACCCCTCCAGGGAGAACACCGACCGATTTAACAATGGGAGAAGTATTAACAGGTACTCAAACATTCATGAGTAGCCCTGAAACCCATTAAGGACGGAGATCACCCATACAAGACATTTGGGCGCCAAACCCTAAACAAAAGAATGGACATTATAGTTGGGCGGGAAACGGAAGATTTTTGCACTATAATTGCAGGCCCCAAACCGTCCATTCGCTCTCTTGTCTCTTGCCTCTTGCCGCTCTTGCTCGCTTGCTGCTCTTATCATCGTGGCTGCTCCTGTGTTTTATCCGGTCGATTCGTAACCTCGTGGCTGCTCCTGTGTACTCGTAGTTGGGCTTCTGCGTGCCTGTTGCCTCTTCTGAAAAGACTGTTGAACTTTCTGATCCGTTCGGATCTACCTCGTGTCGCGTAACGAAGACCTATGTTGGTAACTGGCAGCGGAACCAAAGGCCCGAGATGAGATGAGATGAGATGAGATGAGAGGAGAAGAGAAGAAGACCATATCCATCGCCACGGTCAGTAAATCCCGACCGCGCCTGTAGGTCGATCAGCCGAGTTTTCTCGCCAGGAAGTTTTCCTCTTTAAACTTCTAAGGAGGTTGGAGCGTGGAAAACACATCGTATCAATGATATTGACAACGGTGCTCCGAGACTAAACTGTGAAGCCCACCAACAGAGGTCTTCACCACAGCGGACGGTCCAGCCTACTAGCCGGAGCAGCAGAAGCCAGTAAACAAGTGGGACCAGGAGATCTCCTGACCGACACGTGGGTGCTGCGGTGAAAAACATCCGATCAGCTATTCGGAATTTCTCCGAGTTATTACGAGTGGTGAGCATGAGTCTCGAGATCCTACGAAGCTAGTTTAGGATAGATATTGATAGGGGAGGGTTTAAAGATTAAGGATATTTGTAATGTGTGCCCCTATTTACGTTGTGCCGTTCGTTCCTCGTTTCCCTAAGATTGACTATATAACCGTTTGTAAGATTGTACTGTCATTAATCTGTGCGTATGACATGTATTTCATAATTTTAAGTATCATGCAATAAAGATTTTCCATTTCGTACCATTCAAACCAAGTCTACATGAGTTTTATCTCCATTACTGCTCTCGCATCTAAGTCCAGTGTCTAGAACCGTAAGGGAGAGTGATTCGAACCACTCACAGGTGTGTCTAGTGTTCCCAGACTGGCTGGAGACCAGAACAGGCAACCAGGCCTAGACCCGCACTGACATACAGGCTGCACAGAGCCGCGTGAATCTCACAGGCTACGAGACACGCAGGGTCAGGGGAAATCCCTTACAGAAAATGGCGACCGCGGCAGGACACTGGCAGCGAGAGGGTAGTGTGTTAGATTTTGGAATGACTGTACGAAATGTTATGCAGGAAAAGATAGCGGATTATGTGTTTGGAAAGGTTAATCTAACTAAAAAGTGGATAAGTGAATTGTTAGCGGATAAGAGCCCACTAGAGGCAGCTGAAAGGTGGACTGATAGTAAGGAACATAAAAAGGCAGTTGAGAAAGCAGTCTGGCTTATGTGCTACAAAAGGCAGGTTCAGATTTCAAACCAGACCATTACAGCGCTAACAGCTCGAATCAGCCATTTAGAGGGAGAAATGGAGGAGAAGGTTTCTGGAGGGGAGGTGCTCATTAAGAATTTAAATGAGTTACACCAGGAAAGCCAGGAAGTCTCCAGTTACCTTAAAACAAGGATAGAGTATCTCGAGTGCCAGGTCACTGAAGCAAAATTGAATGAGAGTAGGTTAAAGGAAAGATGTAACCGCCAAGCTGCCCAGATAAGAACTCAAGAAGAGAGCTTAATGGGGGTTAGGTCGGCGTATAAGTTGGCCCTTGAGGATAAGTTTCAGGGAGCCGACCATAGCGCCTGCCAAAGGGAGATAGAGAGCCTCAAAAAGGCCGTGAATAATGCGAACGGCATGGTGTGCCTTATAAATCCGTCGGCGCACCAGCCGCTAGTAAATGAGAGATTTAGAAATTCCCCACCAAGTAAAGCAGAAGAAGTAGTAGCCACTGCGCCCTCCGCGCCACCCAGCTATTCAGAAACCTGGGTTAGGGAGGAAGCAACGGAAGAAACAAAAGAGCCCATTGAAAAGGAAGTAGAAAAGGGATCGTTGTATCCAGTAACGGGTATTAAAAGGGGCCCAAGCAGAAACGGTGGGGAAGAACCGGGGGATCTCCTCGGACAGCTGGTGTTGCCTCACAGTTCACATCAGCTGAGAGCTATGATAAACCACGTACGGAAGCTGACCGAGATAGACGACCCTTCCGTACATTTCAGGGAAGTTGAGCAAGCCGCAGCCATTAACGGCTGCGATGATGGGGAGACAGCAAAAATGCTGCTGTTCTCGTTAGACAGCTCGGTCCTTCAGTGTCTCTCAGGCGAGAGCAAGAGGGGAAACAAAAGTTATGAGGAATTGAAAAATGAGGTCCTAGAAGTAGTGGGGGCGAACGACGGAGGTCCGTTTGCTAGAGTGGGACAGACAGTGCAGATGGAGGGAGAACCCCCGAAGGTTTTTGCCGACAGGCTGTGGCCAGTATATGAGCGCAGCTGTCTAGGTGCGCCCGAGCGCGAAGATGTGGAAGGCGCCGCTCTAATTCATTGGCTTAGGTGCATAATAGCCAACAGTTTACCAGCCGTTAGAGAGCAGGCAAAAGCCTGGTTCGATCCCAATGACCTCAACCTTACGGAAGAGTCGGTCTTGAATCGACTCACGTTAGGTTATCGTAACATAAGGGGTATGACGACACGTCCCTTTAAGGGAAGAGTACATGAGGTACGACCCGCAGCCCCGGCTCAAAGAGAGTGGCATCAGGAGGGTAATCGCGCCCCACAGGCAAGTAATGCCTGTTACGGGTGTGGGAAGACAGGGCACTGGCGCAAGCACTGCAGGAACCCTTGGAAGGATTCCAAGGATAAAAATCCCGCGGTCCGAGCCCAGGCGCCTGTCCCGCCTAAGGAAGCCAAGGCACCCACCCCTCCCGACGACCTCGAAGCAGTGTTAGGAGCCATGCGCAAGCTGGTTTTGAATGCGCGTGGACAGGTGGCGGTCGCAACCGGCCCCGTAGGTGCCGCAGGACCGTCTAATAGTACCCAATGACTAGAGCCCACGCAGCCTGCCTACCTGTGTCCTTTTAAAAGACACGCACAGGAGGGGGTCTGCGGTGAGGAGGCCAGGTTAAAAGAGCAGGCCTTGCGGGAGGAGAACGCCCGCTTAATAGGGAAAATAGATGGGCTGGAAGGGCAGCTTAGAGAGCAGGCCCTGCGGGAGGAGAATGCCCGAGCAATGGGAAAGTTAGACGTGCTCAGGCTAGAAGCGCAGCTTAGAGAGATAAAAGCAGCCTACAGGGTAGCCAAAAGCAGGGAGTATGAGGATTTAAAACAGGATAGAAATCTGCAGCCTCCAGCAGGTGAGATTTCACAGAAACAAGCAGGGGCGGTGGCCTGTCTTAAGGGAGGGGCCAGACCTGCGAGTGGGGAAGCACAGCCCCAGGTAGGACCACAAGGCACACAGGCAGGCATAGCAGCTTGCATCAGGGGAAGGGACATCCCGGACGATCATGCAGCGTTTTTCTGGAGTTGGGGGTTAGATGACGAAGAACCCAGGGTACCCTGGTCAGATGAGGATAGTGCAGATGAGCATAGTGATGATGACGGGTGGTTCCTGAGGAACGGTCTGGGGGGAATGGGGCCGATAGGTAGAGATCCACACGGGGTGGACACACAAGCTGCAGGTCCCGACAACAGGAGGGAGGAGCTAGAGGAGGCAGGGCCAGCCACTATAGGAGCACAGAGAGTACCAATGTGGCTCCCAGAGATGTGGCCGCCCGCTTTGAACGTCCAGTCCTCAGGGGAGGCAGAGATCACGAGTGAAGGGCCGCCTGCTGGGCCGAGCAGGGCGGAGCCACGAACTGCCAGCCCCGAGGTTAGGGAGGCGGAGTCAGCGGAGGCGGAGCCGGCGACTGTGATGGAACCCCAGGTCATCCCGTTGGAGGTCTCGGAACCCGGTCCGTCCGTCACGGAACCCCCGCCCATAGCAACTCCCCGTAGGTCAAGTAGAGAACCCCAGCCCAGGAGGATGTGGTCATGTCCCCAGACTGCCCCAAGGCGTAAAATTCAGGTTAAGATAACCCGGGTAGAGACAGGCCACATCGCAGCAGTAACAGGCTGCGGCAGATCAGAGGAAAGGGTCAGCGCAGCAACAGGCTGCGGCAGATCAGAGGGAAGGGTCAGTGCCCTCCCACCGTCGGGAAGAGCTCGCAGCAGCCTTCTCAGAATTTAAAGGGGCCGCCCTGAGAACGGGCGGCACTGTAAAGTTATTAGTTTAAGGTTTTAAGTTTATAGTTCAAGGTTAAGTTTTAAGTTTATAGTTCAAGGTTAAGTTTTAAGTTTATAGTTCAAGGTTAAGTTTGTAGTGTTTTAACAGAAAACGATAAAATGATGGGAGTTTTAAGGCTAGGTTTAGAGGAAGTCTATTCAGCAAACGTTGAAGTTTACGTGAGGCGAGGTCAGGGGACCCGCTCACCCTTCACAAAAGCCAGAGACTTTTTGCGAGGCTGGCTACCTCATTCTATCTGATCACAGGAACCAAGGAAGGATGGAACGACTTCTAGTATTGCTCGTGGCAATCGGATGTGGATTGGCCTATCGAGGCCACACCAAGGATGTCGTGGTGTTTGGATGTTCCGGGGACACGGCCCCCATCGCGGTGGATGGGACCGGAAGACGGAAGGCAGAGGGGACCAGCACCTATTTCCACAAGGGAAGGTGGCCAGGATGGCTGGGAACGAACTCAACGGAGTATTCCAGCACATCGGGGTTCACCTACAAAGAGACTTCTTTAATGTGCCCCAAAGTAAGGATCATCGCACCCAGGATCAGCGTCACCGTCGGCAAACGGATTTGTTTGACCTGTAGTGGGGATGTCCCATTGAGCCGATGGTGGTGGCTGCGAAAGCTGAGCAAAACTATGAGGAACTCTTCGGTCGAGTGGGAACGACTGGGTAATAATACCCATCGGACAATTACGGGGACAGACGGACAAGTGAAAGTCTGTTGGGACAAATGGTGGGAACCGGATGAGGGGATTTATGTATGTATGTGGGGGTCAAAGTACGTTTGCCCCAAAGGCATCTCCATATTTTTTATTAATCAGTGGCAGGATAACGGACAGGGGATGAGGTGGGATGCGAGCACCAGGGGGTGCGGAGCCCCATTCTCCCCGATCCCAGTAAATGCCACTGAACTCATTACGCGCCCACGCAAAGCCCCGCCCACGATTCCGGTGGTTCTAGCTGAGGAAGAAGGGTGCCCTAAAGCTAGTAAGGGACCCGGGAACGGTTTGGTACTGGTCCCCACAGACCAGATACTATTTCAGGGGGTACATTACGCGGTGGCCTCGGTGATTTTAAATCTCACTGAGGTACGGTTACCAGAGTGGTGCCCCAAAAAGACGGAACAGTTGTATCAGGTCCTGTTGACCAAGATGTTCAGACAATTTTACGAGTTTGATTTTGCAGAAATTGATAAGGCAAGTTTGTACACCGCACCGCAGGAAGTTTTGGATCAAGTAGGGAGGCAAAGAAGGGGTTTGGTGAACGATGCGTTCACTGCTTTTAACACAGGGACATCTGTGGTCAACGCTCTAGACAGTGTGGAGCTGCAGACCCAGATTAATGGTTTAAAAACACAGTTAAAAGACATTCTAACAGATGAGAATAAAGTGGTAGGGTCGGGTCTGCACGAGGACCAAGCCATGACTCTCCATTTAAAGGAAATTATAGCAGAGCTGGAGAAACATGCGCGTACGGTAAATGCCCTGATCAGGGAAGATCGGAATGCATCCGATCAAGCTGCGCAGAACGAGGTGTGCGTGCTTTACGG
Source organism: Squalus acanthias (assembly GCA_030390025.1). Taxonomy (NCBI): domain Eukaryota; kingdom Metazoa; phylum Chordata; class Chondrichthyes; order Squaliformes; family Squalidae; genus Squalus; species Squalus acanthias. The sequence goes on from CM059429.1 coordinate 91,778,087, forward strand.
GGCGTGGTTACTGGGCGAGGGCCGCAGTAATTTGGAGGATTTAAAACAAGGTTTGGTTCCGTCCTGGATAAGTAACAAACACCTACGGGCGCTCCACCCTTTTCAGAACGCATTAAGTCCGTGCCAGCTCAGGCTAGCTTCAGAAGCTTACCCAGTCCCCGTGGACTGCGGACGTTCAAACCATACTATTATGGGAATAGTATTACGCATGCCGGTTTTGGGCAACACAGCAAAGCCCGCCCCGGTATATCGGGTAGAGAACATTGGTGTCATTCAGGGGGGAGCCCACATTCGTTATGCAGCAGTTCCACCTTACATCATCCGCTGGGAGCAAACGATGACAGGTACAGATCTCTCTGGTTGTCGTGGCAGGGGAGCACACATAATACTGTGCCCCCAGCACTTGAATGCCTTTTTAACACCACAGTGCGGGTTCAGAACGGCTGGCGCCAAGTCCATGAATTGCACCATGGAGGCAATGGCACAAGATCATGTGCCTCCGCAGGTAGCATACATCGGGGGTGGAACATATTGTGTTACCACTGCAGCGCAACACTACCAGCATGGAAACCGTAGCCGGTGTCCGGTGAGTGACAGCAGTTTCTGTTTTAAACCCAGGGCTGAAGTTCAAGTAGCACAACAGCGAATTATCCCAATCCCTGAACCATCCACTGTTCATCTCACAGTAAAAGAGAATTTCACCGACTTGCAGCGATTTGTCGCGCATTTTGGATACCTCATTCCCCCTCTCCCTGAGCATTTAACCAAACTTCTGAAAGCCGTCGCGGTATCACAGAAGCATTTTTATACGTTAGAGCAGAAAACTGTCGAGATAGGAACAGACATTTTGGACATAGTGGTTCCACCGTGGTGGAATCTGTTCACCAATATTGAAGTGCCTTCATGGGTCAGAATAGCCTCCCACATTTTAGTCGTCTGTCAAGTGTTTATTGTAGTGTACCTATTGTTCATACATTGTAAAAGAGACAAGCGCCTCACCAAGCATGAAAACACGGGAGAGTGGCGAGAACGTTACGTGCGCGTGCACGATGAGAGCACCGTGTAATAGGAAAATGGCGTCACTCCCGCTCGCCACGTGCGCCGCGGAAGTTTGTACTCATTGTAAATACGTTGGAAACTCGACATGTTTAAGAGTTGGGATTTGTTTATTTTGGTGATGGTGTTGATTGTTTGGTTTTGGGTTTTGTTTTTCCTTTCCCTGAATAAAAGACAAATATACAGGTGATGCGTGAGGTATCGGCCTGGTTACGCCGGAAAGGAAAACAAGTGGTGTAAGTTTAAGGGCAAATGATGCCTACGGTGATATAAGATGTGATTTTCTTGGGAAATAAGGACGACACAGAGACCCTAGTTAAGTTAAAAATTATGGGATTAATTTACTGGATTCGGAGTGAAATCGAGATAAGATTGCTCACCACTGTGATTTTTGATACGATAAGCGGAGTTATTCGCATCAACAGGAGGGACTGTAGAATTCGCAATATATCGCGATTTGATTAATAAGGAGAAAACACAAAGTTTCGTTCAAACAGCTTTTATTTCAGCAGAATGCTGGCAGGTTTAAATTGGACACAAGCAGCCTGTAAAATGGCCGCCGCACCTCGTGACAGAACATTCTAGACTTTTCAACAGGCAGACAAGATGGCGTTCCATTAAACATTTGTACAAGATCGATAACGATTCAGCACAGTGAAGATAATACACGAGACATTATGGGTTTGCAGTATAAACATAGATACTGGAATCGGTCTCCCAGGTACAAAGGAAAGCCATTGTACCGAGTAATCAAGGGCCCATCCAAAGGACATTAATATGTAAACTCCCAACGACTCTACGATGAGAGAGCCGTTAGCAGGTAGTTATACAGGACACTTGGAAGCCCCAAACCCCTCCAGGGAGAACACCGACCGATTTAACAATGGGAGAAGTATTAACAGGTACTCAAACATTCATGAGTAGCCCTGAAACCCATTAAGGACGGAGATCACCCATACAAGACATTTGGGCGCCAAACCCTAAACAAAAGAATGGACATTATAGTTGGGCGGGAAACGGAAGATTTTTGCACTATAATTGCAGGCCCCAAACCGTCCATTCGCTCTCTTGTCTCTTGCCTCTTGCCTGCTCTTGCTCTGCTCTTGCTCTTGCTCCTGCGTCGCGCTGCTCCTGTGTTTTATCCGGTCGATTCGTAACCTCGTGGCTGCTCCTGTGTACTCGTAGTTGGGCTTCTGCGTGCCTGTTGCCTCTTCTGAAAAGACTGTTGAACTTTCTGATCCGTTCGGATCTACCTCGTGTCGCGTAACGAAGACCTATGTTGGTAACTGGCAGCGGAACCAAAGGCCCGAGATGAGATGAGATGAGATGAGATGAGAGGAGAAGAGAAGAAGACCATATCCATCGCCACGGTCAGTAAATCCCGACCGCGCCTGTAGGTCGATCAGCCGAGTTTTCTCGCCAGGAAGTTTTCCTCTTTAAACTTCTAAGGAGGTTGGAGCGTGGAAAACACATCGTATCAATGATATTGACAACGGTGCTCCGAGACTAAACTGTGAAGCCCACCAACAGAGGTCTTCACCACAGCGGACGGTCCAGCCTACTAGCCGGAGCAGCAGAAGCCAGTAAACAAGTGGGACCAGGAGATCTCCTGACCGACACGTGGGTGCTGCGGTGAAAAACATCCGATCAGCTATTCGGAATTTCTCCGAGTTATTACGAGTGGTGAGCATGAGTCTCGAGATCCTACGAAGCTAGTTTAGGATAGATATTGATAGGGGAGGGTTTAAAGATTAAGGATATTTGTAATGTGTGCCCCTATTTACGTTGTGCCGTTCGTTCCTCGTTTCCCTAAGATTGACTATATAACCGTTTGTAAGATTGTACTGTCATTAATCTGTGCGTATGACATGTATTTCATAATTTTAAGTATCATGCAATAAAGATTTTCCATTTCGTACCATTCAAACCAAGTCTACATGAGTTTTATCTCCATTACTGCTCTCGCATCTAAGTCCAGTGTCTAGAACCGTAAGGGAGAGTGATTCGAACCACTCACAGGTGTGTCTAGTGTTCCCAGACTGGCTGGAGACCAGAACAGGCAACCAGGCCTAGACCCGCACTGACATACAGGCTGCACAGAGCCGCGTGAATCTCACAGGCTACGAGACACGCAGGGTCAGGCGAAATCCCTTACAGGACCTCCTTGGAAGACCCTCTCCCCGCTTGCAATGAGCGCTTCCCCAGAGGAGGCATCTACAAGCAGCATGGGAACCATTCGTTTTCTTTCTGCATGGACCTCAGATGAGGATGAGGAGGAGGAGGAGGAGATGGAGATCAGAGCCCGGGATGCAAGGAATGAACTTATCCTGGCCAGATTTGCATAGGTTGCCCAAGTTGGCACATGTCCTTTGCTCCATCCTAGGACATCATTGACAATGGACATGACTCTCTGGCCTCCTTTCACTCAGGCCACCAACCTGACAACACAAGTGTGGCGGTGCCCTCAATGAAAGAACAGATGGCATAATGCCAACATTTTGGCTTCAAATCATTTTAATGCTTTCCAACAGGGATAGCATTTCATCAATACACAGAAACAGTCTCCCAATCTGCACACAGATCTGGAGGTTATATCCCTTGCCAGCTGTACCCACACAGCCTTGGTTTCTTTGGCAGGCCTCTTCCTCCGAGATAAGTGGAAGAGCACCTCCATGCTAGCTGTCACCCCTCCCCTCCCACCAACAACATTTGCAGCACCTCATCCGCGAGCCTCGGGTAGGCCCTTGCCTTGGAATTGGACATAGTGGTTTCTCAGAATGTGTTGCAGGTGGTGCAGGATATTCTGTGGAATGAGCCAAGGGAGCAAGAAGCCATAAAATCAGACTGGAAAAGTGCTGTCAACAGAGGCGAGTTTCAGTCCCAAAACATTAATTGAGCAAGGGCATCCCACACCTCTGAAATCAAGTGGCCAATCATGGGAAAATCGCAAATTTTTGCGACCTATCAGTGGAGGAGAGTTTCAAACCCACCCAAACTGAAACCCACCTCCATCTCGCCTCCAGTGGCAAAATCGCCCCCCAGCAGTTTCTGAGCTCTGAAATTGAACAGCTGCAACATGGGATCGTTTATACCACTTCTGCAGCTGTCAGATTATCAGATACATCAGAGCAGACTCAACTCACGACAGGGTGAGCTGGCGTGTTCCCCAAACAGCGGGTAACCCGTGGGGGAGCACGTAAAATTGCAAGGTAGCCTCAAAATAGCATTAAATTGGCTGTTAACAAGCCATTTAGTGATCTCAATTGTCTCCCCCGCCACTCAGTGTCGGGTCAGTTCTGCGCTGACAGACCCGACACCTGGGAGACTTGCGTGGAGGCGGGTTGACAGCGGGTTTCCTACCTGCTGTCAATCTTTGCTATTTTGACAGCGGACCCGCCTCCAACCCGCACTCTGAGCGCCGGCAAAATCAAGCCCTAGTCTTTCCTGTAATTTATCCATTTTCTGCAGTTTGGTATATTGGTATTACCATATTGTACCTTACCGAGGTCAAGGGCCTTGCTTGTGGCTTCTTAATCTGGTTAAAACTAGCTAGCAACCCTCTTGTGTTTTATCATCCTAGTTTACCACTGGTGGTAAATTATTACACATTGAGGTGAACATCAACCTACTTGGAGATCTGTGGTAAATTTGTGCAGTCCCCATGTATTTATCAGATTGTGCTCTCCATCCTTTCCGTAACAAAGACCCCTTTTTATGTGGGTAGGAGCTCAAACTGGACCAGACACAAAGGGCTGGATTTTATCAACCTCGGTGGGTCCGGGGCAGGCGACGTCCTTGGCGAGTCCTGACCCTGCATCTGTCTGGATCCCGGCCTCCAACATGATTTTCCCCTGATTGGGCTTGTTAAGACTGCCCTGCAAGGTTCCCGGCCAATTAAAAGGAAGCGGGTCTGATGACGTCATCTGATGACGCATCAGCAGTCGGTTTCCTTAAAGGGGCCATGTCCACATTCATTTTGACATTTGTGCTGTCAGTGTTCTACAGCATTGAGGTGCTGCAAACACTGACAAGCACTGCACAGAGGTGCACGGCTGCACCCAGGCTCTCCCATTACTCCCTCCATATGCTTATGGAGGGAATCACAGCACACAGGGAGGTTCTCTTCCCTTCCAATGGGCGGAAGAGACCTCCCCAGGACACCAACGCAGCCTGGTTGCACATTGCACAGGAGGGCACAAGCAGGGATGTCATCAGGAGGACCTGGCTGCAGTGACGCAAACCTTTCAATTATCTCAGTAGATCACGAAACGTTACTGCAAAGCCACACTCAACCTCATCCTGCTGTGCCACTCATCATGTCCCCATCCCCATCCCCATCACTCTGCCTTCCCTACCCTACTCCTGCACATCCTTACTCACACCAACTTACCTTGGACCTCCACCCATCACTCTCTATTTACATTATCACTTCCCCATCTCACTAGCCACCCCTCACACTCACCCTCATCCTAGTGCAATTATACCAACTAACAACACACAAGGGTAGGCAGTTAGGTGTTATCGCCAATGTTCATGTAAAGTTTCTGTTAATGTGTTGTCAAACATTGAAATCTTTATTTTCAACACTTTGCCTTCTTGGACAGATCTGTGTGCACCGTTGGAAGTAGCTTAGTGAGTTGCAGTGAATGGTAAGACATAACGGTAACACCCCCAATGGTGAGGAGTGTGAAAGGAATGGCTTGGGCATTGTAGGGATGCTTTATGGTGTTGGTGTGGGATGGTGTCAGCCTGGTGCATCATGTGTCAGCCAGGGTGTACAGCGTCAAGTGAAGTAAATCTGGCCATGGTGAGGCCATCCCTGGCCTCCCGGGCAACAATGTGGTCGGGTGCTGATGCCCTGTGTCCTGTGCAGCTTTAGGTGATTGCAAAGAAGGTTGTTGTTGGTGTTGGGGCTGATCGTGGTGGGATTCTGAGGACCAAGGTGAGATTTTTTCAAGGGCACCGATGCTGATGGAATAGCTGGCAGCTGAAGTTGAGATGACAGAAGCGATCGGTTAATGGTGAGAGAGGTTGCTCCAAGGAGGTGACAGTGAATAGAGAGTTTGCTCCAAACACTTCAAACCTCCATAAAGCTGAAAAGTGTATTCCAAATCCTGAAGGCTCCAGCCTCTAAGATTGGAAATTGAACAGCTGTGAAATGGTAGCTTTTATACCACTTTTGCAGCTGTCAACTATTCACAGCAATACAGAGTCAGACCCCGACACACTTACCTGACGTGATCCCCGAGCGCCGGGAACCTCGTAAAAAACATGGAAAAATCGTTCGGACCTGGTAAAATGCTGCTTAAATACCTTTAAGCAGCTTCTTAAGTATCTCAATTGCCTGACTCGCCGCTTAGTGCCGGGTCTGCAAACCGCAGGCGGAGCCGGCACTTGGGAAACTGACAAGGAGGCGGGTTCAGAGCGGACTTCCACCCCGCTGTCAATCACTGTCATTTTGACAGCGGACCCGCCTTCGAACTCGCACTCACAGCGCCGGTAAGATTCCGGCCATAAATACTGTGGCTACAAGAGCAGGTCAGAGGCTGGGTATTCTGTGGCGAGTGTCTCACTTCCTCACTTCTTGAGTGTGCCTATCCACCACCTACAATGCACAAGTAAGGCACACTCAAGAAGCTCGACACCATCCAGGACAAAGCAGCCCGCTTGATTGGCACCCCATTCACCACCTTAAACATTCACTCCCTCCACCACCATCAAGATCAGGTCAGAGGCTGGGTATTCTACGGCGAGTGTCTCACCTCCTGACTCCCCAAAGCCTTTTCACCATCTACAAGGCACAAGTCAGGAGTGTGATGGAATACTTTCCACTTGCCTGGATGAGTGCAGCTCCAACAACACTCAATATGCTCAACACCATCCAGGACAAAGCAGCCCGTTTGATTGGCACCCCATCCACCACCTTAAATATTCACTCCCTCCACCACCGGCGCACCGTGGCTGCAGTGTGTACCATCTACAAGATGCACTGCAGCAACTCGCCAAGGCCTCTTCGACAGAACCTCCCAAACCCACAACCTCTACCACCTAGAAGGACAGGGGCAGCAGGCGCATGGGAACACCACCACCTCCAAGTTCCCCTCCAAGTCACACACCAGCCTGACTTGGAAATACATCCCCATTTCATCATCGTCGCTGGGTCAAAATCCTGGAACTCCCTCCCTAACAGCACTGTGCGAGTACCTTCACCACACGGACAGCAGCGGTTCAAGAAGGCGGCTCACCACCACCTTCTCAAGGGCAATTAGGGATGGGCAATAAATGCTGGCCTTGCCAGCGACGCCCACATCCCGAGAATGATTTTTTTTAAAAGGTCGTCAGCCTGACTAACAACTCCCTACCAGAAGAACCGGCTAGATGTGATGGGGGGTTTACTCCACTCCCATTAGACACCAATACCCCCTGGATTTCTCCTGCTGTTTATCTCGAAACGTGCCTTATTTCTTCAAAGGCCTTTAGTTACATACAAGATCCCTATATACATATATATACTTACCTACATCACATATTTACATACAAATCTGCATGCATTCATAAATCATGTACATGCACAGATAAAAATACATGTAATATATATATGTGTGTATACAGTGTATATACACACATCCGCACATACACACACAGGTATGTATACATCAAAACATACTTAAATACTGTCTTGATTCATAAATCACATACATGCAACACTCATACATAAACACATAAATATCTAGCAACATTCATAAACATACCATAATAGCACTCTCGCCTCTGAGTCAGAAGGTTGTGGGTTCAAGTCCCACTCCAGAGACTTGAGCACAAAAATCTAGGCTGACGCTCCAGTGCAGTGCTGAGGGAGTGCTGCACTGTCGGAGGTGCCGTCTTTTGGATGAGACATTAAATCAAGGCCCCGTCTGCTCTCTCGGGTGGATGTAAAAGATCCCATGGCACTATTTTGAAGAAGAGCAGGGGAGTTCTCCCTGGTGTCCTGGCCAATATTTATCTCTCAACCAACATCACTAAAACAGATTATCTGGTCATTATCACATTGCTGTTTGTGGGAGCTTGCTGTGCACAAATTGGCTGATGAGTTTCCTACATTACAACATTGACTACACTTCAAAAAGTACTTCATTGGCTGTAAAGTGCTTTGGGATGTCCTGAGGTTGCTCTACATAAATGCAAGTCTTTGTTTGTAGATATAAACACAAACATATTTATATCCTCTGCACAATTACAAAGTACACGCATGCTTTAATAAACATACAAAACCTATGCAGACACCTCTACATGCACAAACAGGTGTGTACATACCTAAACATACATCTACATGCACAAACAGGTGTGTACATACCTAAACATACATCTACATGCACAAACAGGTGTGTACATACCTAAACATACATCTACATGCACACAGATGTGTACATACCTAAACATACATCTACATGCAGACAGGTGTGTACATACCCAAACATACATCTACATGCACAGACAGATGTGAAACATATATTCTGCACACTGATGAGCCCCTCAGTGCTGCACTGAGTGTTGACTTGCAGCGGTGCCGAGCTCAGCAATGCGAAGACAGAGCCCGGTGGAGCGGAGCCGGGAGAAGGCGGCGAGCGGAGCGGAGCCGGGTTCCGGTGTGAAGCTGCTCTCTCCCCCGGCCCCTCGCTCTCTCCCCCGGGGCTGCCGCTGCCGCACTGATCGCTCGCACTGCGCTTGTGCGACGGGACCAGCGGCCAAGGACGGAGAAGATGGCGGAGCTGCTCGCAGCATCGCCCCGGCGAACAGGTAGGGAGAGCGGCCGGGACAGGGAGCCGCACCGCCCGGGACCCGCACAGACCCAGCCCCGGGACCGGGACCCGCAGCCCAGCGTCGCTCCTCACCCTGCCCGGCATTGGGGGCACACACCAGTCAGTGGGAAATAGGGGCAATTATTATAGGGGCAATTATAGGGCCAATAATTATAGGGGCAGTAATTATAGGGACAATAATTATAGGGGCAGTAATTATAGGGACAATAATTATAGGGGCAGTAATTATAGGGACAATAATTATAGGGGCAGTAATTATAGGGGCAATAATTATAGGGACAGTAATTATAGGGCCAATAATTATAGGGGCAGTAATTATAGGGACAATAATTATAGGGGCAGTAATTATAGGGACAATAATTATAGGGGCAGTAATTATAGGGGCAGTAATTATAGGGGCAATAATTATAGGGGCAGTAATTATAGGGGCAATAATTTTAGGGGCAGTAATTATAGGGACTAATTATAGGGGCAATAATTATGGGGACAATAATTATAGGGGCAATAATTATAGGGGCAGTAATTATAGGGACAATAATTATAGGGGCAATAATTATAGGGGCAATAATTATAGGGGCAGTAATTATAGGGACAATAAGTATAGGGGCAATAATTATAGGGACAATAATTATAGGGGCAATAATTATAGGAGCAATAATTATAGGGGCAGTAATTATAGGGGCAGTAATTATAGGGGCAATAATTATAGGGACAGTAATTATAGGGGCAATAATTATAGGGGCAGTAATTATAGGGGCAATAATTATAGGGACAATAATTATAGGGGCAATAATTATAGGGAAAGTAATTATAGGGGCAATAATTATAGGGGCAATAATTATAGGGACAGTAATTATAGGGGCAATAATTATAGGGACAATAATTATAGGGGCAATAATTATAGGGGCAATAATTATAGGGACAGTAATTATAGGGGCAATAATTATAGGGGCAATAATTATAGGGACAGTAATTATAGGGGCAATAATTATAGGGACAATAATTATAGGGGCAATAATTATAGGGGCAGTAATTATAGGGACAATAATTATAGGGGCAATAATTATAGGGGCAATAATTATAGGGGCAATAATTATAGGGGCAGTAATTATAGGGGCAATAATTATAGGGGCAGTAATTATAGGGACAATAATTATAGGGGCAATAATTATAGGGGCAATAATTATAGGGGCATTAATTATAGGGACAATAATTATAGGGGCAATAATTATAGGGGCAATAATTATAGGGACAATAATTATAGGGACAGTAATTATAGTTGCAATAATTATAGGGGCAATAATTATAGGGACAATAATTATAGGGGCAGTAATTATAGGGACAATAATTATAGGGGCAATAATTATAGGGGCAATAATTATAGGGACAATAATTATAGGGACAGTAATTATAGGGGCAATAATTATAGGGGCAATAATTATAAGGGCAATAATTATGGGGCAGTAATTATAGGGACAATAATTACAGGGGCAATAATTATAGGAGCAATAATTATAGGGGCAGTAATTATAGGGGCAATAATTATAGGGGCAATAATTATAGGGACAGTAATTATAGGGACAGTAATTATAGGGGCAATAATTATAGGGGCAATAATTATAGGGGCAATAATTATAGGGACAGTAATTATAGGGGCAATAATTATAGGGGCAATAATTATAGGGACAGTAATTATAGGGGCAATAATTATAGGGGCAATAATTATAGGGACAGTAATTATAGGGGCAATAATTATAGGCACAATAATTATAGGGGCAGTAATTATAGGAGCAATAATTATAGGGGCAATAATTATAGGGGCAATAATTATAGGGACAATAATTATAGGGGCAATAATTATAGGGGCAATAATTATAGGGACAATAATTATAGGGGCAATAATTATAGGGGCAATAATTATAGGGGCAATAATTATAGGGGCAATAATTATAGGGACAATAATTATAGGGGCAATAATTATAGGGGCAATAATTATAGGGGCAATAATTATAGGGACAATAATTATAGGGGCAATAATTATAGGGGCAATAATTATAGGAGCAATAATTATAGGGGCAGTAATTATAGGAGCAATAATTATAGGGACAGTAATTATAGGCACAATAATTATAGGGGCAATAATTATAGGAGCAATAATTATAGGGGCAATAATTATAGGGGCAATAATTATAGGGGCAATAATTATAGGGACAGTAATTATAGGCACAATAATTATAGGGGCAATAATTATAGGAGCAATAATTATAGGGGCAATAATTATAGGGGCAATAATTATAGGGGCAGTAATTATAGGAGCAATAATTATAGGGGCAATAATTATAGGGACAGTAATTATGGGGACAATAATTATAGGGGCAGTAATTATAGGCACAATAATTATAGGAGCAATAATTATAGGGACAGTAATTATAGGAGCAATAATTATAGGGGCAATAATTATAGGAGCAATAATTATAGGGGCAATAATTATAGGGGCAATAATTATAGGGGCAATAATTATAGGGACAGTAATTATAGGGACAGTAATTATAGGGACAATAATTATAGGGGCAATAATTATAGGGGCAATAATTATAGGCACAATAATTATAGGGGCAATAATTATAGGGACAGTAATTATAGGGGCAATAATTATAGGGACAGTAATTATAGGGACAGTAATTATAGGGACAATAATTATAGGGACAATAATTATAGGGACAGTAATTATAGGGGCAGTAATTATAGGGACAATAATTATAGGGACAGTAATTATAGGGACAGTAATTATAGGGGCAATAATTATAGGCACAATAATTATAGGGGCAATAATTATAGGGACAGTAATTATAGGGACAGTAATTATAGGCACAATAATTATAGGGACAATAATTATAGGGACAGTAATTATAGGGGCAGTAATTATAGGGACAATAATTATAGGGACAGTAATTATAGGGACAGTAATTATAGGGGCAATAATTATAGGGGCAATAATTATAGGCACAATAATTATAGGGACAGTAATTATAGGGACAGTAATTATAGGGACAATAATTATAGGGGCAATAATTATAGGCACAATAATTATAGGGACAGTAATTATAGGGGCAGTAATTATAGGGACAATAATTATAGGGACAGTAATTATAGGGACAGTAATTATAGGGGCAGTAATTATAGGGACAATAATTATAGGGACAGTAATTATAGGGACAGTAATTATAGGGGCAATAATTATAGGCACAATAATTATAGGGGCAATAATTATAGGGACAGTAATTATAGGGACAGTAATTATAGGCACAATAATTATAGGGACAATAATTATAGGGACAGTAATTATAGGGGCAGTAATTATAGGGACAATAATTATAGGCACAATAATTATAGGGACAATAATTATAGGGACAGTAATTATAGGGACAGTAATTATAGGGGCAATAATTATAGGGACAATAATTATAGGGGCAATAATTATAGGGACAATAATTATAGGGACAATAATTATAGGGACAGTAATTATAGGCACAATAATTATAGGAGCAATAATTATAGGGACAGTAATTATAGGGACAATAATTATAGGGGCAATAATTAAAGGGACAATAATGATAGGGGCAATAATTATAGGGGCAGTAATTATAGGGACAATAATTGTAGGGGCAATAATTATAGGGGCAATAATTATAGGGGCAATAATTATTGGCACAATAATTATAGGGGCAATAATTATAGGAGCAATAATTATAGGGGCAATAATTATAGGAGCAATAATTATAGGGGCAATAATTATAGGAGCAATAATTATAGGGACAGTAATTATAGGGGCAATAATTATAGGGGCAATAATTATAGGGGCAATAATTATAGGGGCAATAATTATAGGGGCAGTAATTATAGGAGCAATAATTATAGGGGCAATAATTATAGGGGCAATAATTATAGGGGCAATAATTATAGGGGCAATAATTATAGGGGCAGTAATTATAGGGGCAATAATTATAGGGGCAATAATTATAGGGGCAATAATTATAGGGGCAGTAATTATAGGAGCAATAATTATAGGGACAGTAATTATAGGGGCAATAATTATAGGGGCAATAATTATAGGGGCAATAATTATAGGGGCAGTAATTATAGGAGCAATAATTATAGGGACAGTAATTATAGGGGCAATAATTATAGGGGCAATAATTATAGGGGCAATAATTATAGGGGCAGTAATTATAGGAGCAATAATTATAGGGACAGTAATTATAGGGGCAATAATTATAGGGGCAATAATTATAGGGGCAATAATTATAGGGGCAATAATTATAGGCACAATAATTATAGGAGCAATAATTATAGGGGCAGTAATTATAGGGACAATAATTATAGGGGCAATAATTATAGGGGCAATAATTATAGGGGCAATAATTATAGGCACAATAATTATAGGGACAATAATTATAGGCACAATAATTATAGGAGCAATAATTATAGGGGCAGTAATTATAGGGACAATAATTATAGGGGCAGTAATTATAGGGACAATAATTATAGGGGCAATAATTATAGGGGCAATAATTATAGGCACAATAATTATAGGAGCAATAATTATAGGGGCAGTAATTATAGGGACAATAATTATAGGGGCAATAATTATAGGGGCAATAATTATAGGGGCAATAATTATAGGGGCAATAATTATAGGGGCAATAATTATAGGCACAATAATTATAGGGGCAATAATTATAGGGGCAATAATTATAGGGGCAATAATTATAGGGACAGTAATTATAGGGGCAATAATTATAGGGACAGTAATTATAGGGGCAATAATTATAGGGACAGTAATTATAGGGGCAATAATTATAGGGGCAATAATTATAGGGGCAATAATTATAGGGGCAATAATTATAGGGGCAATAATTATAGGGGCAATAATTATAGGGACAATAATTATAGGAGCAATAATTATAGGGGCAGTAATTATAGGGGCAATAATTATAGGGGCAATAATTATAGGGGCAATAATTATAGGGGCAATAATTATAGGGGCAATAATTATAGGGACAGTAATTATAGGGACAATAATTATAGGGGCAATAATTATAGGGGCAATAATTATAGGAGCAATAATTATAGGGACAGTAATTATAGGGGCAATAATTATAGGGGCAATAATTATAGGGACAGTAATTATAGGGGCAATAATTATAGGGGCAATAATTATAGGGGCAATAATTATAGGGGCAGTAATTATAGGCACAATAATTATAGGAGCAATAATTATAGGGACAGTAATTATAGGGGCAATAATTATAGGGGCAATAATTATAGGGGCAATAATTATAGGGGCAATAATTATAGGGGCAATAATTATAGGGGCAATAATTATAGGGGCAATAATTATAGGAGCAATAATTATAGGGACAGTAATTATAGGGGCAATAATTATAGGGGCAATAATTATAGGGGCAATAATTATAGGGGCAATAATTATAGGGGCAATAATTATAGGGGCAATAATTTTAGGGGCAGTAATTATAGGGGCAGTAATAATAGGGACAGTAATTATAGGAGCAATAATTATAGGGGCAGTAATTATAGGGGCAATAATTATAGGGGCAATAATTATAGGGGCAATAATTATAGGGGCAATAATTATAGGGGCAATAATTATAGGGACAGTAATTATAGGGACAATAATTATAGGGGCAATAATTATAGGGGCAATAATTATAGGAGCAATAATTATAGGGACAGTAATTATAGGGGCAATAATTATAGGGGCAATAATTATAGGGGCAATAATTATAGGAGCAATAATTATAGGGACAGTAATTATAGGGGCAATAATTATAGGGGCAATAATTATAGGGGCAATAATTATAGGGACAATAATTATAGGGACAATAATTATAGGGGCAATAATTATAGGGGCAATAATTATAGGGGCAATAATTATAGGGACAATAATTATAGGGACAATAATTATAGGGGCAATAATTATAGGAGCAATCATTATAGGGACAGTAATTATAGGGGCAATAATTATAGGGGCAATAATTATAGGGGCAATAATTATAGGGGCAATAATTATAGGGGCAGTAATTATAGGCACAATAATTATAGGAGCAATAATTATAGGGACAGTAATTATAGGGGCAATAATTATAGGGGCAATAATTATAGGGGCAATAATTATAGGGGCAATAATTATAGGGACAGTAATTATGGGCACAATAATTATAGGAGCAATAATTATAGGGACAGTAATTATAGGAGCAATAATTATAGGGGCAATAATTATAGGGGCACAATAATTATAGGAGCAATAATTATAGGGACAGTAATTATAGGGGCAATAATTATAGGGGCAATAATTATAGGGGCAATAATTATAGGGGCAATAATTATAGGGGCAATAATTATAGGGGCAATAATTATAGGGGCAATAATTAAAGGGACAATAATTATAGGGGCAATAATTATAGGGGCAGTAATTATAGGGGCAATAATTATAGGGACAATAATTATAGGGACAGTAATTATAGGGGCGATAAGTATAGGGGCAATAATTATAGGGACAGTAATTATAGGGACAATAATTATAGGGACAGTAATTATAGGGACAATAATTATAGGGGCAATAATTATAGGGACAGTAATTATAGGGACAGTAATTATAGGGACAATAATTATAGGGGCAATAATTATAGGGACAGTAATTATAGGGACAGTAATTATAGGGACAATAATTATAGGGGCAATAATTATAGGGACAGTAATTATAGGGGCAGTAATTGTAGGGACAGTAATTATAGGGGCAGTAATTGTAGGGACAGTAATTATAGGGGCAGTAATTGTAGGGACAGTAATTATAGGGGCAGTCATTTTAGGGACAGTAATTATAGGGGCAGTAATTGTAGGGACAGTAATTATAGGGGCGCTAATTACAGGGGCAATAATTATAAGAGCAATAATTATAAGGACAATAATTATGGGGCAATAATTATAGGGGCAGTAATTATAGGGACAGTAATTATAGGGACAATAATTATAGGGGCAATAATTATAGGGACAATAATTATAGGGGCAATAATTCTAGGGACAATAATTATAGGGGCAGTAATTATAGGGACAATAATTATAGGGGCAATAATTATAGGGACAATAATTATAGGGACAATAATTTTAGGGGCAATAATAATAGGGACAGTAATTATAGGGGCAATAATTATAGGGACAATAATTATAGGGACAATAATTTTAGGGGCAATAATAATAGGGGCAATAATTATAGGAGCAATAATTATAGGGACAGTAATTATAGGGGCAGTAATTATAGGGGCAATAATTATAGGGGCAGTAATTATAGGGACAGTAATTATAGGGGCAATAATTATAGGGGCAATAATTATAGGGGCAATAATTATAGGCACAATAATTATAGGGGCAATAATTATAGGCACAATAATTATAGGGGCAGTAATTATAGGAGCAATAATTATAGGGGCAATAATTATAGGGGCAATAATTATAGGGACAGTAATTATAGGGGCAATAATTATAGGGGCAGTAATTATAGGGGCAATAATTATAGGAGCAATAATTATAGGGGCAATAATTATAGGGACAGTAATTATAGGAGCAATAATTATAGGGGCAATAATTATAGGGGCAATAATTATAGGGGCAATAATTATAGGGACAGTAATTATAGGGACAATAATTATAGGGGCAATAATTATAGGGGCAATAATTATAGGCACAATAATTATAGGGGCAATAATTATAGGGACAGTAATTATAGGGGCAATAATTATAGGGACAGTAATTATAGGGACAGTAATTATAGGCACAATAATTATAGGGACAATAATTATAGGGACAGTAATTATAGGGGCAGTAATTATAGGGACAATAATTATAGGGACAGTAATTATAGGGACAGTAATTATAGGGGCAATAATTATAGGCACAATAATTATAGGGGCAATAATTATAGGGACAGTAATTATAGGGACAGTAATTATAGGCACAATAATTATAGGGACAGTAATTATAGGGGCAGTAATTATAGGGACAATAATTATAGGGACAGTAATTATAGGGACAGTAATTATAGGGGCAATAATTATAGGCACAATAATTATAGGGGCAATAATTATAGGGACAGTAATTATAGGGACAGTAATTATAGGCACAATAATTATAGGGACAATAATTATAGGGACAGTAATTATAGGGGCAGTAATTATAGGGACAATAATTATAGGGACAGTAATTATAGGGACAGTAATTATAGGGGCAATAATTATAGGGACAATAATTATAGGGGCAATAATTATAGGGACAATAATTATAGGGACAATAATTATAGGGACAGTAATTATAGGCACAATAATTATAGGAGCAATAATTATAGGGACAGTAATTATAGGGGCAATAATTATAGGGACAATAATTATAGGGACAATAATTATAGGAGCAATAATTATAGGGACAGTAATTATAGGCACAATAATTATAGGAGCAATAATTATAGGGACAGTAATTATAGGGGCAATAATTAAAGGGACAATAATGATAGGGGCAATAATTATAGGGGCAATAATTATAGGGACAATAATTGTAGGGGCAGTAATTATAGGGACAATAATTATAGGGGCAATAATTATAGGAGCAATAATTATAGGGGCAGTAATTATAGGAGCAATAATTATAGGGACAGTAATTATAGGGACAATAATTATAGGGGCAATAATTATAGGAGCAATAATTATAGGGACAGTAATTATAGGGGCAATAATTATAGGGGCAATAATTATAGGGGCAATAATTATAGGGGCAGTAATTATAGGGGCAATAATTATAGGGACAATAATTATAGGGGCAATAATTATAGGGGCAATAATTATAGGGGCAATAATTATAGGGACAGTAATTATAGGGGCAATAATTATAGGGGCAATAATTATAGGGGCAATAATTATAGGGACAGTAATTATAGGGGCAATAATTATAGGGACAATAATTATAGGGACAGTAATAATAGGGACAGTAATTATAGGGGCAATAATTATAGGGACAGTAATTATAGGGACAGTAATAATAGGGACAGTAATTATAGGGGCAATAATTATAGGGGCAATAATTATAGGGACAGTAATTATAGGGACAGTAATAATAGGGACAGTAATTATAGGGGCAATAATTATAGGGACAGTAATTATAGGGACAGTAATAATAGGGACAGTAATTATAGGGGCAATAATTATAGGGGCAATAATTATAGGGGCAATAATTATAGGGGCAGTAATTATAGGGACAGTAATTATAGGGACAATAATTATAGGGGCAATAATTATAGGGGCAATAATTATAGGCACAATAATTATAGGGACAATAATTATAGGGACAGTAATTATAGGGGCAATAATTATAGGAGCAATAATTATAGGGGCAATAATTATAGGGACAGTAATTATAGGAGCAATAATTATAGGGGCAATAATTATAGGAGCAATAATTATAGGGACAGTAATTATAGGGACAGTAATTATAGGGACAGTAATTATAGGGACAATAATTATAGGGGCAATAATTATAGGGGCAATAATTATAGGGACAGTAATTATAGGGGCAATAATTATAGGGGCAGTAATTATAGGGACAGTAATTATAGGCACAATAATTATAGGGGCAATAATTATAGGGACAGTAATTATAGGAGCAATAATTATAGGGGCAATAATTATAGGAGCAATAATTATAGGGGCAATAATTATAGGGACAGTAATTATAGGGACAATAATTATAGGGACAGTAATTATAGGGGCAATAATTATAGGGACAGTAATTATAGGGACAATAATTATAGGGGCAATAATTATAGGGGCAATAATTATAGGCACAATAATTATAGGGGCAATAATTATAGGGACAGTAATTATAGGGGCAATAATTATAGGGACAGTAATTATAGGGACAGTAATTATAGGCACAATAATTATAGGGACAATAATTATAGGGACAGTAATTATAGGGGCAGTAATTATAGGGACAATAATTATAGGGACAGTAATTATAGGGACAGTAATTATAGGGGCAATAATTATAGGCACAATAATTATAGGGGCAATAATTATAGGGACAGTAATTATAGGGGCAATAATTATAGGGGCAATAATTATAGGGGCAATAATTATAGGGGCAATAATTATAGGGACAGTAATTATAGGGACAATAATTATAGGGGCAATAATTATAGGGGCAATAATTATAGGGACAGTAATTATAGGGACAATAATTATAGGGACAATAATTATAGGGACAATAATTATAGGGACAGTAATTATAGGGGCAATAATTATAGGGACAGTAATTATAGGGACAGTAATTATAGGCACAATAATTATAGGGACAATAATTATAGGGACAGTAATTATAGGGGCAGTAATTATAGGGACAATAATTATAGGGACAGTAATTATAGGGACAGTAATTATAGGGGCAATAATTATAGGCACAATAATTATAGGGGCAATAATTATAGGGACAGTAATTATAGGGGCAATAATTATAGGGACAGTAATTATAGGGACAGTAATTATAGGCACAATAATTATAGGGACAATAATTATAGGGACAGTAATTATAGGGGCAGTAATTATAGGGACAATAATTATAGGGACAGTAATTATAGGGACAGTAATTATAGGGGCAATAATTATAGGCACAATAATTATAGGGGCAATAATTATAGGGACAGTAATTATAGGGACAGTAATTATAGGCACAATAATTATAGGGACAGTAATTATAGGGGCAGTAATTATAGGGACAATAATTATAGGGACAGTAATTATAGGGACAGTAATTATAGGGGCAATAATTATAGGCACAATAATTATAGGGGCAATAATTATAGGGACAGTAATTATAGGGACAGTAATTATAGGCACAATAATTATAGGGACAATAATTATAGGGACAGTAATTATAGGGGCAGTAATTATAGGGACAATAATTATAGGGACAGTAATTATAGGGACAGTAATTATAGGGGCAATAATTATAGGGACAATAATTATAGGGGAAATAATTATAGGGACAATAATTATAGGGACAATAATTATAGGGACAGTAATTATAGGCACAATAATTATAGGAGCAATAATTATAGGGACAGTAATTATAGGGGCAATAATTATAGGGACAATAATTATAGGGACAATAATTATAGGAGCAATAATTATAGGGACAGTAATTATAGGCACAATAATTATAGGAGCAATAATTATAGGGACAGTAATTATAGGGGCAATAATTAAAGGGACAATAATGATAGGGGCAATAATTATAGGGGCAATAATTATAGGGACAATAATTGTAGGGGCAGTAATTATAGGGACAATAATTATAGGGGCAATAATTATAGGAGCAATAATTATAGGGGCAATAATTATAGGGGCAGTAATTATAGGAGCAATAATTATAGGGACAGTAATTATAGGGGCAATAATTATAGGGGTAATAATTATAGGGGCAATAATTATAGGGGCAATAATTATAGGGGCAATAATTATAGGAGCAATAATTATAGGGACAGTAATTATAGGGACAATAATTATAGGGGCAATAATTATAGGGGCAATAATTATAGGAGCAATAATTATAGGGACAGTAATTATAGGGGCAATAATTATAGGGGTAATAATTATAGGGGCAATAATTATAGGGGCAATAATTATAGGGGCAGTAATTATAGGCACAATAATTATAGGAGCAATAATTATAGGGACAGTAATTATAGGGACAGTAATTATAGGGACAGTAATTATAGGGACAGTAATTATGGGCACAATAATTATAGGGGCAGTAATTATAGGGACAGTAATTATGGGCACAATAATTATAGGGGCAGTAATTATAGGCACAATAATTATAGGGGCAATAATTATAGGGACAGTAATTATAGGGACAGTAATTATAGGGGCAATAATTATAGGCACAATAATTATAGGGACAGTAATTATAGGGACAGTAATTATGGGCACAATAATTATAGGGGCAGTAATTATAGGCACAATAATTATAGGGGCAATAATTATAGGGGCAATAATTATAGGCACAATAATTATAGGAGCAATAATTATAGGGACAGTAATTATAGGGACAGTAATTATAGGGACAGTAATTATAGGGACAGTAATTATGGGCACAATAATTATAGGGGCAATAATTATAGGGGCAATAATTATAGGGACAGTAATTATAGGGGCAATAATTATAGGGGCAATAATTATAGGGGCAATAATTATAGGGGCAATAATTATAGGGACAGTAATTATAGGGGCAATAATTATAGGGGCAATAATTATAGGGACAGTAATTATAGGGACAGTAATTATAGGGACAGTAATTATGGGCACAATAATTATAGGGGCAATAATTATAGGGGCAATAATTATAGGGACAGTAATTATAGGGGCAATAATTATAGGGGCAATAATTATAGGGGCAATAATTATAGGGGCAATAATTATAGGGACAGTAATTATAGGGGCAATAATTATAGGGGCAATAATTATAGGGGCAATAATTATAGGGGCAATAATTATAGGGGCAGTAATTATAGGGGCAATAATTATAGGGACAGTAATTATGGGCACAATAATTATAGGGGCAATAATTATAGGGGCAATAATTATAGGGACAGTAATTATAGGGGCAATAATTATAGGGGCAATAATTATAGGGGCAATAATTATAGGGGCAATAATTATAGGGACAGTAATTATAGGGACAATAATTATAGGGGCAATAATTATAGGAGCAATAATTATAGGGACAGTAATTATAGGGGCAATAATTATAGGGGCAATAATTATAGGGGCAATAATTATAGGGGCAATAATTATAGGGGCAGTAATTATAGGGGCAATAATTATAGGGACAGTAATTATGGGCACAATAATTATAGGGGCAATAATTATAGGGGCAATAATTATAGGGACAGTAATTATAGGGGCAATAATTATAGGGGCAATAATTATAGGGGCAATAATTATAGGGGCAATAATTATAGGGACAGTAATTATAGGGACAATAATTATAGGGCAATAATTATAGGAGCAATAATTATAGGGACAGTAATTATAGGGGCAATAATTATAGGGGCAATATTTATAGGGGCAATAATTATAGGAGCAATAATTATAGGGACAGTAATTATAGGGGCAATAATTATAGGGGCAGTAATTATAGGGACAATAATTATAGGGGCAATAATTATAGGAGCAATAATTATAGGGACAGTAATTATAGGGGCAATAATTATAGGGGCAATAATTATAGGGGCAATAATTATAGGAGCAATAATTATAGGGACAGTAATTATAGGCACAATAATTATAGGAGCAATAATTATAGGGACAGTAATTATAGGGGCAATAATTATAGGGGCAATAATTATAGGGGCAATAATTATAGGGGCAATAATTATAGGGGCAATAATTATAGGGGCAATAATTATAGGAGCAATAATTATAGGGACAGTAATTATAGGGGCAATAATTATAGGGGCAATAATTATAGGGGCAATAATTATAGGGGCAATAATTAAAGGGACAATAATTATAGGGGCAATAATTATAGGGGCAGTAATTATAGGGGCAATAATTATAGGGACAATAATTATAGGGACAGTAATTATAGGGGCGATAAGTATAGGGGCAATAATTATAGGGACAGTAATTATAGGGACAATAATTATAGGGACAGTAATTATAGGGACAATAATTATAGGGGCAATAATTATAGGGACAGTAATTATAGGGACAATAATTATAGGGGCAATAATTATAGGGACAGTAATTATAGGGACAGTAATTATAGGGACAATAATTATAGGGACAGTAATTATAGGGGCAGTAATTGTAGGGACAGTAATTATAGGGGCAGTCATTTTAGGGACAGTAATTATAGGGGCAGTAATTGTAGGGACAGTAATTATAGGGGCGCTAATTACAGGGGCAATAATTATAAGAGCAATAATTATAAGGACAATAATTATAGGGGCAATAATTATAGGGGCAGTAATTATAGGGGCAATAATTATAGGGACAATAATTATAGGGGCAATAATTTTAGGGGCAGTAATTATAGGGGCAGTAATAATAGGGACAGTAATTATAGGGGCAGTAATTATAGGGACAATAATTATAGGGACAGTAATTATAGGGGCAGTAATAATAGGGACAGTAACTATAGCGACAATAATTATAGGGACAATAATTATAGGGACAATAATTATAGGGGCAGTAATTATAGGGGCAGTAATTATAGGGACAGTAATTATAGGGACAATAATTATAGGGGCAATAATTATAGGGACAATAATTATAGGGGCAATAATTATAGGGACAATAATTATAGGGGCAGTAATTATAGGGACAATAATTATAGGGGCAATAATTATAGGGACAATAATTATAGGGACAATAATTTTAGGGGCAATAATAATAGGGACAGTAATTATAGGGGCAATAATTATAGGGACAATAATTATAGGGACAATAATTTTAGGGGCAATAATAATAGGGGCAATAATTATAGGAGCAATAATTATAGGGACAGTAATTATAGGGGCAGTAATTATAGGGGCAATAATTATAGGGGCAGTAATTATAGGGACAGTAATTATAGGGGCAATAATTATAGGGACAGTAATTATAGGGGCAATAATTATAGGGGCAATAATTATAGGGACAGTAATTATAGGCACAATAATTATAGGAGCAATAATTATAGGGGCAATAATTATAGGCACAATAATTATAGGGGCAATAATTATAGGGGCAATAATTATAGGGGCAATAATTATAGGGGCAGTAATTATAGGGGCAATAATTATAGGCGCAATAATTATAGGGGCAGTAATTATAGGGGCAATAATTATAGGCGCAATAATTATAGGGGCAATAATTATAGGGGCAATAATTATAGGGGCAATAATTATAGGGACAGTAATTATAGGGGCAATAATTATAGGAGCAATAATTATAGGGGCAATAATTATAGGGGCAATAATTATAGGCGCAATAATTATAGGGGCAGTAATTATAGGGGCAGTAATTATAGGGGCAATAATTATAGGCACAATAATTATAGGGGCAATAATTATAGGGACAGTAATTATAGGGGCAATAATTATAGGCACAATAATTATAGGGGCAATAATTATAGGGGCAATAATTATAGGGGCAATAATTATAGGGACAGTAATTATAGGCACAATAATTATAGGAGCAATAATTATAGGGGCAATAATTATAGGGACAGTAATTATAGGGGCAATAATTATAGGAGCAATAATTATAGGGGCAATAATTATAGGCACAATAATTATAGGGGCAATAATTATAGGGGCAATAATTATAGGGGCAGTAATTATAGGGACTAATTATAGGCACAATAATTATAGGGACAGTAATTATAGGGGCAATAATTATAGGGACAGTAATTATAGGGGCAATAATTATAGGAGCAATAATTATAGGGGCAATAATTATAGGCACAATAATTATAGGGACAGTAATTATAGGGGCAATAATTATAGGGGCAATAATTATAGGGACAGTAATTATAGGGGCAGTAATTGTAGGGACAGTAATTATAGGGGCAGTAATTGTAGGGACAGTAATTATAGGGGCAGTAATTGTAGGGACAGTAATTATAGGGGCAGTCATTTTAGGGACAGTAATTATAGGGGCAGTAATTGTAGGGACAGTAATTATAGGGGCAATAATTATAGGGACAATAATTATAGGGGCAATAATTTTAGGGGCAGTAATTATAGGGGCAATAATTATAAGGACAATAATTATAGGGGCAATAATTATAGGGGCAATAATTATAAGGACAATAATTACAGGGGCAATAATTATAAGAGCAATAATTATAAGGACAATAATTATAGGGGCAATAATTTTAGGGGCAGTAATTATAGGGGCAGTAATAATAGGGACAGTAATTATAGGGGCAGTAATTATAGGGACAATAATTATAGGGACAGTAATTATAGGGGCAGTAATAATAGGGACAGTAACTATAGGGGCAATAATTATAGGGACAATAATTATAGGGACAGTAATTATAGGGACAATAATTATAGGGACAGTAATTATAGGGGCAGTAATTATAGGGGCAGTAATTATAGGGACAGTAATTATAGGGACAATAATTATAGGGGCAATAATTATAGGGATAATAATTATAGGGGCAATAATTATAGGGACAATAATTATAGGGGCAGTAATTATAGGGACAATAATTATAGGGGCAATAATTATAGGGACAATAATTATAGGGACAATAATTTTAGGGGCAATAATAATAGGGACAGTAATTATAGGGGCAATAATTATAGGGACAATAATTATAGGGACAATAATTTTAGGGGCAATAATAATAGGGGCAGTAATTACAGGGGCAGTAATTATAGGGGCAATAATTATAGGGACAGTAATTATAGGGGCAATAATTATAGGGGCAATAATTATAGGGGCAATAATTATAGGGACAATAATTATAGGGGCAATAATTATAGGGGCAGTAATTATAGGGGCAGTAATTATAGGGGCAATAATAGGGGCAGTAATTATAGGGGCAATAATTATAGGGGCAGTAATTATAGGGGCAGTAATTGTAGGGACAGTAATTATAGGGGCGATAATTACAGGGGCAATAATTATAAGAGCAATAATTATAAGGACAATAATTATAGGGGCAATAATTATAGGGGCAGTAATTATAGGGGCAATAATTATAGGGACAATAATTATAGGGGCAATAATTTTAGGGGCAGTAATTATAGGGGCAGTAATAATAGGGACAGTAATTATAGGGACAATAATTATAGGGGCAATAATTATAGGGATAATAATTATAGGGGCAATAATTATAGGGACAATAATTATAGGGGCAGTAATTATAGGGACAATAATTATAGGGGCAATAATTATAGGGACAATAATTATAGGGACAATAATTTTAGGGGCAATAATAATAGGGGCAGTAATTATAGGGGCAGTAATTATAGGGGCAGTAATTATAGGGGCAATAATTATAGGGGCAGTAATTATAGGGGCAATAATTATAGGGACAGTAATTATAGGGACAATAATTATAGGGGCAATAATTATAGGGGCAATAATTATAGGGGCAATAATTATAGGGGCAGTAATTATAGGGGCAATAATTATAGGGGCAGTAATTATTGGGGCAATAATAGGGGCAGTAATTATAGGGGCAATAATTATAGGGGCAGTAATTATAGGGGCAATAATTATAGGGGCAGTAATTATAGGGACAATAATTATAGGGGCAATAATTATAGGGGCAATAATTATAGGGGCAATAATCATAGGGACAGTAATTATAGGGGCAATAATTATAGGGGCAGTAATAATAGGGGCAATAATTATAGGGGCAGTAATTATAGGGACAATAATTATAGGGGCAATAATTATAGGGGCAATAATCATAGGGACAGTAATTATAGGGACAATAATTATAGGGGCAGTAATTATAGGGGCAATAATTATAGGGGCAGTAATTATAGGGACAATAATTATAGGGGCAATAATTATAGGGGCAATAATTATAGGGGCAATAATTATAGGGACAGTAATTATAGGGACAATAATTATAGGGACAATAATTATAGGGACAGTAATTATAGGGACAATAATTATAGGGACAGTAATTATAGGGGCAATAATTATAGGGACAATAATTATAGGGGCAATAATTATAGGGGCAATAATTATAGGGGCAATAATTATAGGGACAGTAATTATAGGGACAGTAATTATAGGGGCAATAATTATAGGGGCAATAATTATAGGGACAGTAATTATAGGGACAGTAATTATAGGGACAATAATTATAGGGGCAATAATTATAGGGGCAATAATTATAGGGACAGTAATTATAGGGACAATAATTATAGGGGCAATAATTATAGGGGCAATAATTATAGGGGCAATAATTATAGGGGCAATAATTATAGGGACAGTAATTATAGGGGCAATAATTATAGGGGCAATAATTATAGGGGCAGTAATAATAGGGGCAGTAATTATAGGGACAATAATTATAGGGACCGTAATTATGGGGACAATAATTATAGGGGCAATAATTATAGGGGCAGTAATTATAGGGACAGTAATTATGGGGACAATAATTATAGGGACAATAATTATAGGGGCAATAATTATAGGGGCAGTAATTATAGGGACAGTAATTATGGGGACAATAATTATAGGGGCAGTAATTATAGGGACAGTAATTATGGGGACAATAATTATAGGGACAATAATTATAGGGGCAATAATTATAGGGGCCGTAATTATAGGGGCAATAATTATAGGGGCCGTAATTATAGGGGCAATAATTCTAGGGGCAGTAATTATAGGGGCAGTAATTATAGGGACAGTAATTATAGGGACAGTGATTATGGGGACAATAATTATAGGGGCAATAATTATAGGGGCAATAATTATAGGGGCCGTAATTATAGGGACAGTAATTATGGGGACAATAATTATAGGGGCAATAATTATAGGGGCAATAATTATAGGGGCCGCAATTATAGGGACAATAATTATAGGGACAATAATTATAGGGGCATTAATTATAGGGGCAGTAATTATAGGGACAGTAATTATGGGGACAGTAATTATAGGGGCAATAAGTATAGGGACAATAATTATAGGGACAGTAATTATAGGGACAATAATTATAGGGGCAGTAAATATAGGGGCAGTAATTATCGGGACAGTAATTATAGGGGCAGTAATTATAGGGGCAGTAATTAAACAGTCAATAATTATCGGGGCAGTAATTATAGGGACAATAATTATGGGGCAATCATTATGGGGCAATAATTATTGGGGCAATAATTATAGGAGCAGTAATTATAGTGGCAATAATTATAGGGGCAATAATTAAAGGGGCAGTGATTATAGGGGCATTAATTACAGGGGCAATAAAAGTGACAATGATTTCATTGCCAATTTAGAGGAGCAATAATTAAATAAAAGGATACAATGATTGTCCGATTGGTTTAAAGCCTTTAGGTTCTGTAGAATAGTTATTTAATACAGAGTCGGGACGTGTACATTTTAGATATATCTGCTTGGTACAACCTTCACTAATTAGGAGAAGTTGGTGTCCTTTAACTGTCCATCCCTCCCCAAAATAAATCAGGTGTTGTTAAGTCTTTTTGCTTTTCCTTCAGGTCGTGAACCCTGATGATTATTTTTTATTTTTGCAGGAGTTGGCGGTGGAGTCTGGTTGTTTATAAAGGGGAGAATCTCTGGGTTTATTTTTACCTGCAGCCCAAGAGCAACATGTCCTTGACCTGTGGCAGCATTGGGTTGAAGGCTTAGTTGAATGAGGTTCAAGCAAATGCTTTGTCATAAGTACCGTTTGACTGATGTTGAAATGCATAGCCCTACGTGAGATGGGTTGAGATGTGAGGTGCCTGTTCAATTCTCTTTTAAGTAACAGTTAACACTCCAGTATAATTGGGATTGATATTGCTCGACAATGCATCATAGCAACAGAGGGCTGCTGTTTTACTCTTGTGACTACAGGGTCACTTGTAGCTCGTGGAGAGGGAACAGTATGACAGTTCGTACCAGCTCCAAATGAAGGAAAAAACTCCTACTCTTACCGGCAGGGATTGTTGGCATGTGTAATAATCAGGGAGCATTGCTCTTGTACATGCTGCATAAGAAGGACATTTTTCCATAGAGTCCGTCAAATAACTTAGGGTAGCACCTTCGTGGTTTGTTGGCTAGTCCGTTAAGTCAGTTAGGTCAATGGGTAGCACTCTTGTCTCTTGAGTCAGAAGGTCGTGGATTCAAGTCCCACTCCAGAGACCTGAACATAAAACTCTAGGCTGACTCTCCAGTGCAGTGCTGAGGGAGTGCTGCACTGTCGGAGGTGCCGTCTTTCGGATGAGATGTCTGCTCTCTCAGGTGGATGTAAAAGATCCCATGGCACTATTTCAAAGAAGAGCAGGGGAGTTCTCCCCGGTGTCCTGGCCAATATTTCTTTCTTTCTTTCTTTCTTTCTTTCTTTCTTTCGTTCTTTCTCTTGTAGTGCATTGCTTGGGAGTTTGGTTTGGTATACACCTCGCTTAAATAGCCATTTGTTATCTTGAAATAGTTACGAATGCCCAAGTATTTGTAAAATTCAAAAACCAAAAGTTAAATCTATTCTTCAAAGTGATTGTAAAAGACAAATGAAGTTTTACCTTTTTGTTAGAACAGCAGTAGTGTTTCAGTGATGGAATAAGTTTTAAAAAACTCAGGGGGGGAAAGTTCGTCCCCTTAGCGCCTCTCGTTAGTGCCAGTAGATGGTGCTAATGGGGCGTGAGACCAGTATCGCCAGGGCGAGGCGAATCCAGCGCCGCACGTCAAATCTGCCTGCCCCGTTGCGCCGCCGGTAAGAGGTATTGCCAGGAACGTCAACGCCAGGTGGATCGTAACGTCAGTGAGTGTGGAATTTTCAAAATTGATTCTCGCCACTTACCTCACCGCTTGGAGTAAATACTGGCAGGGAGAGCTGGTGTGCAGTACCAGGAAGCCGGCTCCAGGGACGTTATTTAAAGGGATCATCAGTGATCAATCACAGCTGTCAGGCTAGTGCAGTTTCAGTGGTTTTTTGTTAGTTTCACCCACTGCAACAGTTTCATTCAGTAATTTCAAGGTTCTTTTGTATCAGGAGTCTTCTGGCAACTAAAAGGTAACTACATTTATTCTTCAAAGAATCAAACTTCTACACTTGGTAACATCAATGGGGGCTGTACTGGCAATCGGCCTTGCCCTTCAGGATCTACGGCGCAGGCAGCGAGAAAACCTGGAACATGTGGCCAGAGGGAGGAGGAGGGCCATCAGGGCTCTCAACAGGAGGCCTTACCGTCTGAGGGTATTCCCAGAGCACTTCTCCTACCTCTAATTAAGCGAGGAGCAGTGTATTAGGGGGCTCTCCTTCACCAAGGAGGTGGTCACAGAACTCTGCCACCTCCTGCAACCAAACCTCCAGCCTCAGATCAGGTCGACCACGGCTCTCTCAGTGGCAGTCAAGGTCACCGTCGCCGTCAATTTATTCACCAGCGGAACCTTCCAGTCTGCAACAGGAGACGTAGCGAACATCTCGCAGTTCACCGTCCATCGCTGCATCCGGGAGGACACAGGCTCTCTACAGCAGGAGAAGGGCCTACATTTCCTTCCCCATCACCAGAGAGAAGCAGGACGAGCGTGCATGTGGCTTTGCCAGGATAGCGGGACTCCCCATGGTGCAGGGCGCCATTGACTGCACCCACGTGGCTTTGCGGGCACCGCATAACAATCCTGAGATCTTCTGTAACTGCAAAGGCTACGTACTGGATTTTCATAGACCCGTGGAGGCGGGTTTGGAGGCGTGTGGGGGGTTAAAATTGTGAAAAGTGGCGGGCGGACCTGATCCCGCCTCCATTCCACCTCCACGCAATTTTGATAAAATCGTGTGCGGTGTTCCCGACTCCGTCCCGCCTTCAAGAGGCGGGAGAGGCCATTAAAGCCCTTAACAAGCCCTAAATTGGCTCTGTAATGTCATTTTGAAACGTTTTAGCTAGTTTAACCCTTTTCTGACGTGAAGTACGCCTGATGTGAAACACGCCAGTGAAACCTGGCGGGAGCACAAGTGGATAGCTGACTATCAGCTGCAGGTCCACTATTACAACGGAGATGTGATGAAGGTAGTAGTAGTATTAGGTCTGAAAGTCGCCTCTGATGCTGCTGCATTGAATGTCTTCAGAGACTGCCTGGCCTGTGAGAGGACCTGGATGCAAAAAAATTCTCTCTCTCTCTCTCTCTCAGCTGCTGCTCATTTTGCATCCAGGTCCTCTCACAGCAAAGGCCAGGCAGTCTCTGAAGACCTTCAATGCAGCAGCAATGATGACATCATCAGAGACGACTTTCAGACTGAAACCACTAATTGGTTCCTGGGTTCCCACATGCTGGAACTCAATTGCCCAATTAAGTGAAAATTGCATCAATCTCCCACATCCAATTGCAGTCGGGTGGATAACACGAAATGCGGATGACATGACCCCAACCCGCCCCAGTATCAAAATCCAGCCCTACCACTCACTTAATGTGCAGTTGGTGTGCGACCACAGACAGCGAATCCTCAATGTCAATGCCTGCTATCCTGGCAGCAGCCAGGATGCCTTCATCCTGCGCCAGACCAGTGTGCCAGCTCTATTCCAGCCACTACGCCAAGCTCGAGGGTGGCTGCTCGGAGACAAGGGCTATCCGCTCTCCACCTAGCTCAGGACTCGCCTCCGCAACCCCAACACTCGTGCTCAGCACTCATATAATGAGAGCCATGCTGCCACTAGGAACATCATTGAGCAGACCATCGGGAATGCTCAAGCAACGGTTCCGCTGCCTTGACCGCTCGGGAGGAGCCCTCCAGTACTCGGCTGACCGGGTGTCCCATTTCGTGGTGGTCTACTGCACGCTCCACAACTTGGCCATCATGAGGGCACAGCCCTTGCCAGCAGGAATTTTGGGACCACCTCAGGTGGAGGAATAGGGAGATGAGGAGGTGGAAGAGGAACATAAGAACATAAGAAATAGGAGCAGGAATAGGCCATTTGGCCCCTCGAGCCTGCTCCGCCATTCAATAAGATCATGGCTGATCTTGGGCTCAAAGCCACTTCCCCGCCCGCTCCCCATAACCTTTCACTCCCTTATCTTGCAAAAATTTGTCTATCTCCACCTTAAATGTATTTAATGACCCAGCCTCCACAGCTCTCTGGGGCAGAGAATTCCACAGATTTACGACCCTCTGAGAGAAGAAATTCCTCCTTATCTCAGTTCTAAAAGGGCGACCCTTTATTCTAAAACTGTGCCCCCGCGTTCTAGATTTCCCCACAAGGGGAAACATCCTCTCTGCATCTACCTTGTCGAGCCCCCTCAGTATCTTATATGTTTCAATAAGATCACCTCTCATTTTTCTAAATTCCAATGAGTATAGGCCCAGCCTGCTCAACCTTTCCTCATAAGTCAACCCCCTCATCTCTGCAATTAACCTAGTGAATCATCTCTGAACTGCCTCCAGTGCAAGTATATCCTTCCTTAAATAAGGAGACCAAAACTGTACGCAGTACTCGAGGTGTGGTCTCACCAATACCCTGTACAGTTGTAGCAGGACTTCCCTGCTTTTATACTCCAACCCCTTTGAAATAAAGGCCAACATTCCATTTGCCTTTTTGATTACTTGCTGTACCTGCATGCTAACTTTTTTGGCTGGATTTTGATACGGGGCGGGTTGGGGTCGTGTCATCCGCATTTCGTGTTATCCACCCGACTGCAATTGGATGTGGGAGATTGATGCAATTTTCACCTAATTGGGCAATTGAGTTCCAGCATGTGGGAACCCATGAACCAATTAGTGTTTTCAGTCTGAAAGTCGCCTCTGATGATGTCATCATTGCTGCTGCATTGAAGGTCTTCAGAGACTGCCTGGCCTTTGCTGTGAGAGGACCTGCAAAATGAGCAGCAACTCTAAGTCTGCTGAGAGAGAGAGAGAGAGAGAGAGAATTTTTTTGCATCCAGGTCCTCTCACAACAAAGGCCAGGCATTCTCTGAAGACATTCAATGCAGCAGCATCAGAGGCGACTTTCAGACCTAATACTACTACCTTCATCACATCTCCATTGTAATAGTGGACCTGTAGCTGATAGTCAGCTATCCAAATGTGCTCCCGCCAGGTTTCACAATCGTGGTTCAGAACAGGCGTGCTTCACGGAGAACAAGGGTTAAAATCACAAAGGCCTTTCAAAATGGCATTATAGAGCCAATTTAGTGCTTGTTAAGGGCCTTAACAGCCTATCCCGCCTCTTAAAGGCGGGACGGAGTCGGGACCAGCAGACACGATTTAATGAAAATTGCGTGGAGGCAGGATGGAGGCGGACTTGTGCCCGCCCGCCAATTTTTGCAATTTTAACCCCCCACACGCCTCCAAACCCGCCTCCACGGGTCAATGAAAATCCAGCCCTTTGTGTTTCATGCACAAGGACCCCCAGGTCCCTCTGAACTGTAGCATTTTGTAATCTCTCACCATTTAAATAATAATTTGCTTTTTTATTTTTCCTGCCAAAGTGGATAACCTCGCACTTTCCCATATTATACTCCCTCTGCCAAATGTTTGCCCACTCACTTAGCCTGTCTATATCCCTTTGCAGGTTCTTTGAGTCCTCTGCACAACTTGCTTTCCCACCCATCTTTGTATCATCCGCAAACTTGGCTACATTACACTCGATCCCTTCATCCAAGTCATTAATGTAGATTGTAAATAGTTGAGGCCCCAGCACCGATCCCTGTGGCACCCCACTAGTTACCGTTTGCCAACCGGAAAATGACCCATTTATCCGACTCTTTGCTTTCTGTTAGTTAGCCAATTCTCTATCCATGCTAATATATTACCCCCAATTCCGTGAGCTCTTATCTTATGCAGTAACCTGTTATGTGGCACCTTATTGAATGCCTTCTGGAAATCCAAATACACCACATTCACTGGTTCACCTTTGTCCACCCTGCTCGTTACCTCCTCAAAGAACTCCAGCAAGTTTGTCAAACATGATTTCCCTTTCATAAAACCATGCTGACTCTGCTTGACTGCATTATGATTTTCCAAATGCCCTGCTACTGCTTCCTTAATGAAGGACTCCAGCATTTTCCCAACGACAGATGTTAGGCTAACTGGTCTATAGTTTCCTGCTTTCTGCCTCCCTCCTTTCTTAAATAGGGGTCTTAGATTTGCAGTTTTACAATCCGCTGGGACCTCTCCAGAGTCCAGGGAATTTTGGTATATTGCAACCAATGCATCCACTGGGCTGGATTTTGTCTTGGGGTCGGGTTGGGGCCGTGTCATCCGCATTTCGTGTTCCCCCCCGACTCCAGATTAATGTGGATGAATGATGCAATTTTCACTTAATTGGGCAATTGAGTTCCAGCATGTGGGAACCCATGAACTAATTAGTGGTTTCAGTCTGAAAGTTGCCTCTGATGATGTCATCATTGCTGACTGCCTGGTCTCAGAGACTGTCTGGCTGTTGGTGAGAGAGGACCTGCCTGGCTTTTGATGTGAGTGGACCTGGATGCAAAATGAGAGAGAGAGAGAGAGATTTTTTTTTTCCATCCAAGTCCTCTGACAGCAAAGGCCATGCAGTCTCTGAAGACATTCAATGCAGCAGCATCAGAGGCAGACCTAATACTACTATTACCTTCATCACATCTCTGTTGTAATAGTGGACCTGCAGCTGATAGTCAGCTATCCACTTGTGCTCTCGCCAGGTTTCACTGGAGTGTTTCACATCAGGCGTACTTCACGTCGGAAAAGGGTTAAACTAGCTAAAACGTTTCAAAATGGCATTACAGAGCCAATTTAGGCCTTGTTAAGGGCTTTAATGGCCTCTCCCACCTCTTGGAGGCGGGATGGAGTCGGGAACCCCGCGACTGATTTTTGTCAAATTTGCGTGGAGGCGGGATGGAGTAGGGATGGGGTCGGGACCCCCGACCCCGCAATTTAACCCCCCACACGCCTCCAAACCCGACTCCATGGGTCATTCAAAATCCAGCCCACTATCTCTGCAGCCACTTCTTTTAAGACACTGGGATGCAGGCCATCTGGTCCAGGGACTTGCCATCTTTTAGTCCCATTATTTTACCAAGTACTATTTCCTTAGTGATAGTGATTGTCTTTAGTTCCCCCCTCCCTGTGGCCTGTTGATTATCCATTATTGGGATGTTGTTAGTGTCTTCTACCATGAAGACAGATACAAAATATTTGTTCAGAGTTTCTGCTATTTCCCCGTTTCCCATTATTAATTCCCCATTCTCATCCTCTAAGGGACCAACGTTTACTTTAGCTACTCTCTTCCTTTTTATCTACCTGTAGAAGCTCTTACTATCTGTTTTAATGTTTCTTGCCAGTTTACTCTCATAATTCATCTCTCTTTATTATTTTTTTAGTCATTCTTTGCTGGTTTTTAAAAATTTCCCAATACTCTGGGCTCCCACCAATCTTGGCAACATTGTATGCCTTCGTTTTCAATTTGCTACCATCCTTTACTTCCTTAGTTAGCCACGGATGGTGCAGCATCAATAGACCTTCCCTTTATGTAGTGAAAAAAGCCTGTGGCAATGATGAGTTGCGATTAGACTGCACCCAATATCGGTCCATCCTTTAAGTCTAACGCCAATGAGCTTGGGTTTTAAGACTTGATTTAGGACTCCAATCATTGTATTGTGCAGTAAGGACGAATTTTGCATGCAGTCTAAAGCATTTGTGCCTGGCACTAATTCTCCAACTTTTCTACTGACACCGCCCATTCATTAGTAACACGGGTAACACGGTGGCATAGTGGTTAGCACTGGTGCCTCACAGCGCCAGGGACCCGGGTTCGAATCTGACCTCGGGTGACTGTCTGTGTGGAGTTTGCACATTCTCCCCGTGTCTGCGTGGGTTTCCTCTGGGTGCTCCGGTTTCCTCCCACAGTCCAAAAATGTGCGGGTTAGGTTGATTTGGCTATGATAAATTGACCCTTAGTGTTAGGGGGGGATTAAATATGTGGGGTTATGGGGATAGGATGGGATATGTTAGGGGGAATTAAATACATGGGGTTATGGGGGTAGGGTGGGATATATGTACTGTGGGGATTAAAGCAGGGACAGGGTACTGGATTTGAATGATCAGCCATGATCGTATTGAATGGTGGAGCAGGCTCGACGGGCCGAATGGCCTACTCCTGCTCCTAGATTCTATGTTTCTATGTTTCTATGTTTCTATTAGCTATAACGAATTTCTAGCCCTCAGTTTGTTGTATTAGGTTCATTGGCTTTCTAAATTTATGGTATAACCATGACCAAATTACTGAAAAATTAAATTGTTTTCAGAGATCTAAGGAAGATGAGATGTGCATATCTTTTCTTTAAAAGGTGTCTTCGTGCATGTTTGACTGAAGATGATATGTTCCCCTGACGGTTCAGTGTGATACAACTCAGTCACATAGACCATGACGGTCTCGAGTTTGACACAAAGGCCGGGATTTTGCTCACCTTGGCGGGTCCGGGGCGGGTGATGTCAGTGGCGGATCGCGGCCCCGCTGCTGGCTCCATCCCGCTCTGAAATGAATTTCTGTTGATGGGGCTTGTTAAGCCCGCCCAGTGAGTTTCCCGGCCAATTAGAGGAAGCGGGTCTGGTGACAGGTCATCAGCCGGTTTCCTTAAAGGGACCACGGCTGTGTTGGTGTCAGTTTATTTTGACAGTTGTGCTGTCAGTGTTCTGCAGCATTGAGGTGCTGCAAACACTGACAAGCACTGCACAGAGGTGCACGGCTGCACCCAGGCTCTCCCATGACTCCCTCCATATGCTTATATACCCTCATCCTAGTGCAATCATACCAACTAACAACACACAAGGGTAGGCACTTGGGTGTTTTACATAAGAACATAAGAAATAGGAGTAGGAGTAGGCCATTCGGCCCCTCGAGCCTGCTCCGCCATTCAATAAGATCATGGCTGATCTGATCTTGGCCTCAACTCCACTTCCCTGCCCGCTCCCCATAACCCTTGACTCCCCTGTAGCTCAAATATATGTCTATCTCAGCCTTGAATATATTCAATGACTCCGCCTCCACAGCTCTCTGAGGTAGCGAATTCCAAAGATTCACGACCCTATGAGAGAAGAAATTCCTCCTCATCTCCGTTTTAAATAGGCGACCCCTTATCCTGAAATTGTGCCCCCTAGTTCTAGATTCCCCCACGAGGGGAAACATCTTCTCTGCATCGACCCTGTCAAGCCCCCTCAGAATCTTATGGGGTAAAAATTCAGTTGGTTGCGCCTCCCGTTAGCGCCTTAAGAGGGCGCTAATGGGGCGCAAAGCCGCTAACGCCCGGGCGCAGCGATGTTTGCGCCGCTCGGGAACTTAACTTGACATTGTGCGGCGGCGCTAAAACTTACCGCTGCGACCACCTGCGCGCGCAGATTGTGACGTCATTCCATGGTGCAACGCCCTTGTGGCGCCCCGGAGCGGAAATTGAGTGGCGCCCCCTGCCTTACCGCCTGGCGCTTCCAACGACCGGAAGACTGGAACGCTATCAATCGCTGTGGGGCTGGGGGGGGCGCTATTTAAAGGGGGCCTCTTCCTGTCTTTTTCTGTGGTCGACATGTATGCACCACTCGTTCTGAGAGAGAGAGAGAGATTCGGAGAGAGAGAAAGAGAGACTTCTACATTGACTCAACGCTTTGTGAGGTAGTTTTGCCTATTGATCCTAACTTTGCTGCTACTTTAGTTGCTGTCCTTCATTACTTTGCTTGCAAAGACAATATGGGGGCTGCACTGATTGGGGGCGTTGTCCTGCTCCAGCTGAATCGGAGGATACAGAGACGCAGAGAGAGAGTGGCAATGATGGCCAGACGGAGGAGGGCCATCAGGCGTATGTACAGGAGAGCTTACCCTCCCAGGGTATATCGTGAACAGCTCTCCTACATCCATATGTCCGAGGAGCTGTGTTTGCGAAGGCTGCGATTCAGCAAGGAGGTGGTCACTGAGCTCTGCCACCTGCTGCAGCCAGATCTGCAGCCTCAACTGAGGTCCAGGACGTCTCTGTCGGTGGCAGTGAAGGTCACAGTGGCTTTGAACTTTTACGCTACTGGCTCATTTCAAGCTGCTGCTGGGGACCTCGCCAATATCTCCCAGTTCGCGGTGCATTGCTGCATCCGGCAGGTCACAAATGCCCTCTTCAGAAGGAGACGAGAGTTCATCTCTTTCCCCATGACCCCAGACAAGCAGCGTGACCGCGCTCTGGGCTTTGCGAGGGTAGCGGGCTTCCCCATGGTGCAGGGCGCCATTGACTGCACGCATGTGGCTTTGCGTGCTCCGCGTGAGAATGCCGAGGAATTCAGGAACAGAAAGGGGTTCCATTCCTTGAATGTCCAGTTGGTCTGTGACCACAGACAGCTGATACTCGCTGTCAATGCCCAGTATCCTGGCAGATGCCACGATGCTTTTATCCTGCGCCAGACTACTGTGGCAGAACTTTTCGAGGCACCACATCAGCCAGTTGGTTGGCTTCTCGGGGACAAGGGGTATGCATTGAGCACCTGGCTGATGACACCGCTCCGTACGCCCAACACCCCTGCTGAGCTGCGGTACAATGAGAGCCATTGCGCAACCAGGAACATTATTGAGCGCACAATCGGCGTGCTGAAGCAACGGTTCCGCTGTCTGGACCATTCCGGAGGAGCCCTGCAGTACTCGCCTGAGCGAGTATCGAACTTCGTAGTCGTGTGCTGCATGTTGCATAACATGGCAATCCTCAGGACCCAGCCAATGCCACCAGGCCTTGGAGCACCACCAGAGGAGGAGGAGGAAGAGGAGGAAGAGGACGAGGACGATGATCATCAGCAGCACCAAGGCAGGAGGGCGGCCCACAATGGTCAAACTGCAAGGGCCGTCCGTCAACGGCTAATAGCAAGCCGCTTCAAGGGCCCCTGCCATTGCTACCAACATTAATGAACCCAGCACGCAACCCCTAAGCCGGCCAAGGCACCAATAATTCCAACCACCAACCATGTATATTTTGAATACAGAAACTTATTTATTTTACAAACTCTGTGTGTGTCAATTCCTCATGACAAACTCATAGAAATAAACACAAAAAAACAGTCAATAACATAACTGGTTCTCACAACCTGGAGATAATGTCCAAAACACTAAACAAAAGTTGGACCACGAACCTCGGCCTTTAATAAAAAAATGACCAGCATTTTGTCACACCTCCTACTTTTTGCCCTTCGAGGGTGATCTCCTTCCCTTGCGCACTTCCCCCCTTCTAACCCTACTGCTCCTCCGTAATGAGACCTCAGTGGCTGCAGCAAGGCTGGTGGAAGGCTGCTGCTCGTCAGACCCTGACACTGCAGATGCCCCTGAAGGACGGCCTCGACCAGTTCTGGGCCTGGAGAGCCCGGCTGCAGACTGCACCAACTCTGCATGGGCGGCAGCAGTCTGTCCTACAGGCGGTGGCAAGTGCAGTGGAGAAGTGACAGTGTTGGCAGCAGGAATGCTGTCATCGTGAGAGAGGACAGCAACTCTCTGCTCGCCCGACACACTGGCACTCCCACGGGGCAGCACTTCAGCATCCGGAGCAATCTGCCGGAGAACAGATTGCTGGCCTGCTGCGGCGCGGTGACAGCCCCGGGGACATGTGCACGAACCATCGAGGTTGGCAGCAGTCTGTGCTCGCGTGGCCTCAATCTGAGTCTGTATGAGAGCAGTCAGAGATGGGATCACGGCAGCCAGTGACTGAATTGCAGCACTAAGCATTAGTGTGGCATCCGCCTGTGCTACAGCGAAGTGCTCCACACTCCTTGCCAGTGACTCAATGCATTCGGGCACCCTTCCCACTGCACCCATGAGCTCAGTGTGCATGCTCACCGCCTGGGTGTTCATTTCTGCGATCAGCCGCTCCTCCTCTGCGTCCATTGCAGTAGGAGTGTCTGGCATACTCTCCCTCTGGGGAGAAGGCCCCCGTTCTTCCCTACCCCCCCCCATGGCGTTGCTGCAGCCCGCTGGGTCCTGGAGCTTCACCCTCATCAGACCCTTCCCCCCTGCTCCCCTCCAGGGAAGGCGTGTTCCCAGTGTGGGCATGGGCTTCCTCGGGAGAGGGTGGCACTGATGCTCCGGCTTCCTCTTCTTCCTCGGCTGCAGCATCACTCCCAGTGGCAGCTTCAGGGCCCGTCTCCTCAGCTGGTGAATCACCATCTGAAAGCAGGGAGGTACAAGAGTGGCTTTAGCGTGAGGACAGGGTGGCAGTAAGGGAGGAATAAGTGCAGCGAGTTAGCAAGTTGGATTGAAAGTGTCAAAGGCTGGTGTTGTGAGGGACAAGTGGAAGGACAGAGGACAAAAAGGTGATGACCTTACCATTGCTGTCCAGAACGGGGTCGGCGTCTCCAGTGGCGACGGGACCGATCACCCGGCTTGCCACAATCCTGTGGACGCGCTCCTCAAGATCGCTGAGGGGTTGCAGCTGAGGCCGCCCTCCACCTGTCCGTTGCTGCTGTCTCCTATTATGAGCCAGCTTGGCCTGCAAGAAAAAGGACAGCATCTGAGTAAATATACAGCCATGGTCTTGCCTGATGTGCCTCCCATAGGTGAATAGCCCTTACTGTATGCAGCTATGGTCTTGCCTGATGTGCCTCCCATAGGTGAATAGCCCTTACTGTATGCAGCCATGGTCTTGCCTGATGTGCCTCCCATAGGTGAATAGCCCTTACTGTATGCAGCCATGGTCTTGCCTGATGTGCCTCCCATAGGTGAATAGCCCTTACTGTATGCAAAGTGTGGAATGTGTGTGTGTGTTTGATGAAAGGGCCATAGGTGTTGGATGAGTGTTGTGCATTGGGGTTTTAAGACCCTCTGGCCATAGAGTGAGGTTGAGATGGAGGGATGGAGAGGTATTGAGAAAAAGCCACTCACCCTGACGACCCGAGTGAGGTCGTTGAACTTTTTGCGGCATTGAGTATGGGTCCTGGGCACCATGCTCCTGGAGGAGACGCTCTGAGCCACCTCCCTCCACACTCTTCTGAACTCGCGTGGCAAAGGCCTCCTGCCACTCTCAGGGAAGAGCATACATCGTCTGCGCTCCACCGCGCAGCCAGAGCATCCAAGGCCCGCTCGGTGAAGCGATGAGCGCGTTCTCTCACCCTCTCCATGCTTGGCAGCAAAATGGATTCACAGGTCTCTCCAGGCCGAGATTCAAGGCTGCAATGTGCAGGGTGTGGCTGGGGAGCAAGTGGCCCCCCCCCGCTTTAAGAAGTGGCCGGCGCCAGTGTGTCTGTGTTCCCTCGCTAACTGGCAGCAGCTGCGCTGCGCTCGCGCGCTGAGTTAGCGCCTCACTCCTTGGCCTTTGCGCCTTAAGACAGGTGTGCAGCGCCTGCTTTAGCGCTCCACTCACCTCCCGGGGCGGTAAAAGTGAAGTTTCCAGTCAGTGCCGATAATTAGCGCCAGGCGCTAATATTTGCGTCCAGACGATATTTGCGCCCCAAATGGGGCGCGACCTAATTTCTACCCCTATATGTTTCAATAAGATCATCTCTCATTCTTCTAAACTCCAATGAGTATAGGCCCAACCTGCTCAACCTTTCCTCATAAGACAACCCCTTCATCTCAGGAATTAACCTAGTGAACCTTCTCTGAACTGCCTCCAATGCAAGTATATCCCTCCTTAAATAAGGAGACCAAAACTGTACGCAGTACTCCAGGTGCGGTCTCACCAATGCCCTGTACAGTTGTAGCAAGACTTCCCTACTTTTATACTCCATCCCCCTTGCAATAAAGGCCAATATTCCATTTGCCTTCCTAATTACTTGCTGTACCTGCATGCTAACTTTTTGTGTTTCATGTACGACGACCCCCAGATTCTGTAATCTCTCTCCATTTAAATAATAATTTGCTTTTTTATTCTTCCTACCAAAGTGGATAACCTCACATTTTCCCACATTATACTTCATCTGCCAAATTTTTACCCACTCACTTAACCTATCTATATCCCTTTGCAGACTCTCTGGGCTCGATTTTGCCATTGTGGGCGGGCTGGGGCGTGTCAGGTGGGATTCGTGTCAGGACCCCGACTCCGAAGTGAAGTGTTGAAAAGTTGTGATTTTCCCCTAATTGGGCAATTGATTTCCAGCGTGTGGGAACCCCTGGCCCAATGAGTCTTTTCATCCAGAAAGTCGCCTCCGAAGACGTCATCAATGCTGCTGGATTTAAGGCCTGCAAGCAGCCTTGCTTCTTCTGGAGACTGGAAACGCTTTGGACATTGTATGAAGGACTTCATTTACCGACCATGTCCACCAGCAGGCAAAAGTGTGCACCTCACTTTGATGAGCCCTCCCTCCAAGCTCTGGTGGAGGGAGCAAGATCCAATAAGGAGGTGCTCTTCCCTTCCTCAGGGAGAAAAAAGCCACCCCAGCAGACTAAAGCTGTGTGGCTGCAAGTGGCCCAGGAGGTCAGCTCCATATCAATGAGCTGCAGAACCTGGCTGCAATGCAGGAAGAGGTTTCATGACCTTCTCCGCACAGGAAAAGTGAGTATGACTTTCCCATAAACCTCAATCTGATCCCCATCGCCTCTCCTCACCAGCACTCTGCTTTGCCAACCTCTTCCTCCACATCCCACTTGACACTTACATCCCTGCACCCTTACCCATTCCCTCTCTATGGTCACATTCACTTAACTATTCGACCATGCAGCCCTCACACTCTCTATCACTGTGATGCAACAACAACAACTTACAACACACAGGGAGGGTCCTTTGTCTCCTTTTAAGCATCTATGCTATGGATTCTCTACACTCACTCCTTCATTCTCACTCAAACTCCACTTGTTTCTCTCATTACAGGAAAAGAGAGCCCACAATAACAGGGAAAGAGCCATGACAGGAGGAGGGTCACCCTCAGTAGCCCAGCTCACCGCCTGGGAGGAGGCGGCCCTGGAAATCGCTGGGATCGAGGAGGATTCATAAGTGGGGGACGTACAGACGGGCGCATCACAGCAAGCTGGTGACAGAATAGTTTGGCATCTCTCCCATTGACATTGCATGAGTCACTGATAATGAATCTGATGCTCTAACAGATTGACTTATGATCATCTGCACTATTCATTGTGCATGCAACCTTTACCTCACATCTCTAACTCTTTCCTTTACTCCCCCACAGGACCATCGAAAGCCCCCATCCCTGCTGTCCAGGAGGAAGAGCCTGAGCTTCCAGACTCCTCAGAGGAAGCTGCAACCTCTGAGGGTGCAGCGTCAGCAGAATTCAGCCAACACAGCACCAGTGCAGACACTCACACCTCGGTGGGACCTTCGTGAGATAGAGTAGTGTTGTCACCTGGTGTATCACAGCTCACAAGTGAGCATCAGCAGATGGTGGAGACAGGGACAGCAGTGGAGAGTCCTCGTCGGAGGGCGCAGGACTCTGCCAGCTCGGCTCAGCTGCATGTCGACCCTGTGCCTCCGGGTCCATCCAGAAGGAGAGCGGTGCTGGAACTCCAGGAACAGGTGCAGGAGTCTCTGGCAGGTTTTGTCTCCAGGGTCACTGCGAGTGTGGAGCGAATGGAGGAGTCCATCGCTAACATGAGCAGAGCCTTTGTGGAGGCATTGGCGCATGAACGCATCACCACAGAAAGGATGGCAACCTCTGTGGAAAGGATGGCTAACTCCGTGGTAAGGCTGGCTACCGTAGAGGAGAGGATGGCTACGGTAGAGGAGAGGATGGCTACAGCCATGGAGGAGCTTAGTCGCCAGGGTATGGAAAACATGGTAATTGTTCAGAATAGAATGACATCTCTTGAGGAGCGATGGTCAGCTATTGAGCATACAAACCAGAGACCTTCATAGAAGTCCTCTGGAGTAGGACTTCCAGTGCAGAAATGGTTCCTCATGGCCCCCCTGAAGTGCAGCAAGGTGCTGTCAAGCCACTTGCTAGCTCTGAAGTGGGGCTGACCCATGAGAGGGATGTTGGTGGCAGACAACAAGGAAGTGGGGGCTCCTCTCCAGGCGCTCATATGACTATGCTACTGCGGAGCCCTCGGTCAGAGCCCCACCAGAGTCCTCACCCAACTGAGATGGGCTTCTCAGTCCCTGCACAGCCACAGGAGCAGCAGACTGTTGGCGAGCCCTCACAGGTTCGCAACCCCAGAGGATGCCCACCAAAGGCGTCGAGACAGGAGCAGCAAGAACGTGAGCAAGGGGCCTCCACATCTGCTGAAGCCACAGGGGAAGCACCACGTAGAAGCACGTGTAAGAGGAAGATAAAGCACAAGTAGTCACAAGGGTAGTCACTTGGGTGCTGTGATGTTTTGTATTTGGACCAGCCATCATTGTCATTGTATTATAAACAGATTTGATGGCAAACTGTTGAAGTTGTGGCCTGTGTCATTTCGCAAATGGGACTTCCACATTGAGTGCTTAGGACGACTTGCAATTGTCAGTATGGTGGTCAGAGTGATAGGAATCCGTAGGTTCTTGTCCATTGTGGATGCTCTGGTAAGAAGGTGCGAGGCAAAAGTGTTTGATTGTGCAGGCTAAGCAAATCTGGGCAACATGAGTGCGTCCCTTGCATCCCGGGCAGCAATGTTGTCGCGCGCTGGCGCCTTCTGGCCTGTGCAGCTTCAGGTGGGTGAGCAACAGCTTGGCGCTCCTGTTGATGCTCCTGCTGTTGGTGCTGCTGTTGTTCATGGGTCTGCTGCTGCCGCGGCTGGTCTTCGTCCGAATCTGATGTCCAGGAGGAAAGGAATTAAATGGTCGCCATGCTTCTGGTATATGCCTCAGTTGAGGAAGCGCTCAGTCAAGGTGGGGAGAGGGGTTTCCCAGGAGGTCACACTGGAGATGGGTGTCAGGCTCCAAACTTCCACAACAATGAGTATGCCTACTAAAAGTTCCCCCAGACCTGAGACAACAAAGTTCTGCCACCTGCAAATGATCATTGGTGAAAACTCCTTTGTAATGGTGGAGCTGCAGCTGTTGGTAAGCAATCCAATTGTGAGGCCGCCAGGATTACCTGGCGTGTTCCAGAGGAGGCGTGTAGGATGGGAGAAATGTCTAAAATT
Organism: Squalus acanthias; assembly: GCA_030390025.1. Lineage (NCBI taxonomy): Eukaryota > Metazoa > Chordata > Chondrichthyes > Squaliformes > Squalidae > Squalus > Squalus acanthias. Next base: position 91,822,697 of record CM059429.1, read on the forward strand.
CGGAAAGGCCTCAAAATGGAATAATAGAGGCAATTAAATGGTTGTTAAGGGCCTTAAGGGCCTATCCCGCCTCTTGGAGGCGGGATGGAAACGGGGTCAGAAAACACGCATGTGGGAAAATTGCTCGGAGGCGGGATGGAGGCGAGATCGGGCCTGCCCGCCATTTTTTGCGATTTTACCACCTCACACACCTCCAAACCTGCCTCCTCGTGCTTGGCAAAATCGAGCCCTTTGTGTACTCCTCACAATTTGCTTTCCCACCTATCTTTGTATCGTCAGCAAATTTGGCAACAGTACACTCAGTCCCTTCATCCAAGTCATTAATATAGATTGTAATTAGTTGAGGTCCCAGCACTCATCCCTGTGGCACCCCACTAGTTACAGTTTGCCAACCTGAAAATTACCCATTTATTCCGACTCTCTGTTTTCTGTTAGTTAGCCAATCCTGTATCCAATCTAATATATTACCCCCAACACCGTGAGCTCATTTCTTGTGTAGTAACCTTTTATGTGGCACCTTATCAAATGCCTTCTGGAAATCCAAATACACTACATCTACTGGTTCCCCTTTATCCACCCTGCTCGTTACATCCTGAAAGAACTCTAGTAAATTGTCAAACACGATTTCCCTTTCATAAAACCATGCTGACTCTGCTTGATTGTATTATGATTTACTAAATGTCCTGCTACTACTTCCTTAATAATGGATTCCAGCATTTTCCCAATGACAGATGTTAGGCTAACTGGCCTATAGTTTCCTGCTTTCTGTCTCCCTCCTTTCTTAAATAGGGGAGTTACATTTGCGGTTTTCCAGTCCGCTGGGACCTCTCTAGAATCCAGGGAATTTTGGTAGATTACAACCAACGCATCCACTATCTCTGCAGCCACTTCTTTTAAAACCCTAGGATGCAGGCCATCAGGTCCAGGTGACTTGTCAGCCTTTAGACCCACTAATTTGCCGAGTACTTTTTCTCTATTGATAGTGATTGTTTTAAGTTCCTCCCTCCCTATAGGCCCTTGATTATCAATTATTATTGGGATACTTTTAGTGTCTTCTACCGTGAAGACCGATACAAAATATTTGTTCAAAGTCTCTGTTTCCCATTATTAATTCCCAGTCTCATCCTCTAGGGGACCAACGTTTACTTTAGCTACTCTCTTCCTTTTTCTATACTTGTAGAAGCTCTTACTGTCTGTTTTTATATTTTTTGCTAGTTTACTCTCATAATCTATCTTCTCCCTCTTTATTATTTTTTTAGTTGTCCTTTGCTGGTTTCTAAAAATTTCCCAATCCTCTGGCCTACCACTAATCTTTGCAACATTGTATGCCTTTTCCTTCAATTTGATACCATCCTTAACCTCCTTAGTTAGCCACGGATGGTTCATCCTTCTCTTGGAGTCTTTCTTTCTCACTGGAATAAACCTTTGCTGAGAGTTATGAAATATCTCCTTAAATATCTGCCACTGCTTATCTACCATCTTACCCTTTAATCTATTTTCCCAGTCCACTCTAGCCAACTCTGTCTTCATATCTTTGTAATTGCCTTTATTTAAGTTTAGGACACTAGTTTCAGACACAAGTTTCTCACCCTCAAACTGAATTTGAAATTCTATCATGCTACGATCACTGTTCCCTAGGGGATCCTTTACAATGAGATCATTAATTAATCCTGTCTCATTACACATTACCAGATCTAAAATAGCCTGCTCCCTGGTTGGTTCCACAACGTATTGTTTGAAGAAACTGTCCCGAATACATTCTATGAACTCGTCCTCAAGGCTATCCTTGCCAATTTGATTTGTCCAATCTATATGAAGATTAAAATCACCCATGATTATTGCAGCACCTTTCTTACAAGCCCCCATTTTATCCAATGTTCATGTAAAGTTTCTGTTAATGTGCTGTCAAACATTGAAACTTTTATTTTCAACACTTTGCGTTCTTGGACAGATTTGTGTGCACCTTTGGAAGTGGCTTAGTGAGTTGCAGTGAATGGTGAAACATAATGGTACCAGCCCCACCCCCCCCGCCCCAATGGTGATGAGTGTGAAATTAATGGCTTGGGCATTGTAGGGATGCTTTATGTTGTTGGGGTGGGGTGGTGCAACCTGGCGCATCATGTGGCAGCCACGGTGTACAGCGTCAAGTGAAGTAAATCTGGCCATGGTGAGGCCATCCCTGGCGTCCCGGGCAGCAATGTGGTCGGGTGCTGATGCCCTCTGTCTTGGTGATTGTGGAGAAGGTTGGTATTGTTGGTGCTGCTGGTGTTGGGGCTGATCGTGGTGGGATTCTGAGGACCAAGGTGAGAGAGTATAAAGGGCAGTCATGCTGATGGAATAGATGGCAGGTGAAGTAGAGATGACAGAAGCGATCTGTCAATGGTGAGAGAGGTAATGAGGTCAGACTGGAGGGAGACTTGTGTAAAGACTTGCAACATGCTGAATCTGTTGTGGAAATGCAGTGAGGAACAGCTTGTGGCTGAGGGAAGATATCTCTGTAAGGTGGGAGCTTTGACTTGACATTTGAAGCTGTCAAATCAACAGCTGATTCAATGGCCACTGAACTCCTGCCTCAGCTTCACAGACATGGTCTAGCAACAGTGTGAAACCTGTGGGCAAGCTGTCAAATTCAAAAGGTAAGTTTAAAACCATTGTTAAGTGGTTGTAAACAAGCCACTAATCATTTAAATTGACTCCCTGCTCAGCGCTGGCAGACCCGACATCGGGAAAGTCCAGTGTGCGCGATTTGACAGCGGGTTCCCGACCCACTCTCGATCATTTTAAATTTCACAGCTGACCCACCACCCATCCCGTCCGCTGAGCGCCGGCAACATTCCGGCCAAAGTTTGGATTTGTAGTGAACAGTGAGGAGAATAGTAACAGACTTCAGGAGGACAGAGACAGACAGACTGGTGAAATTTAAAGCTGAGAAGTGTGAATTGAGGCATTTTGGAAGGAAAAATGAGGAGAGGCAACATAAACTAAAGGATAGAATATTAAAGGGGGTGCAGGAACAGCGAGACCTGGGGGTGTATGTACACAATTCTGAGCAGGTGGCAGGACAAGTTGAGAAGGCTGTTAAAAAAAGCAAACAGGATCCTGGGCTTTATAAATAGAGGCATGGGCCGGGATTTTGCTCACCTTGGCGGGTCCGGGGCGGGTGACGTCGGTGGCGGTTCCCGACCCCGCTGCTGGCTCCATCCCGCTCTGTGAAATTAATTTCCGTTGATAGGGCTTGTTAAGCCCAGTGCGTTTCCCGGCCAATTAGAGGAAGCGGGCCTGGCGACGTCATTTGATGACGCGTCATCAGCCGTTTCCTTAAAGGGACCATGGCCAAATTTATTTTGACATTTGTGCTGTCAGTGTTCTACAGCATTGAGGTGCTGCAAACAATGACAAGCACTGCACAAAGGCACAGGGCTGCACCCAGGCTCTCCCATGACTCCCTCCACATGCTTATGGAGGGAGTCACAGCACACAGGGAGGTCATCTTCCCTTCCCATGGGCGGAAGAGACTTCCCCAGGAGATCAACACAGCCTGGTTGCACATTGCAGAGGAGGGCACAAGCAGGGATGTGGTCAGGAGGACCTGGGTGCAGTGGCGCAAACATTTCCATTATCTCCGTAGATCACACTGGGTAAGTGATTAATTTTTACCTATATATAAGTTGGGCGGTTCCTAAACCCGAGACCCCACACTTGTAGTGTCCCCCACCCTTCCACCTCCTCTAACCTAAAGGGGGTGAGTGAATATCAGGTAAGCTCTTTCTTCTTCTAGTTTAATCCGCAAGTTAGCTGGAGGGGATGGCAGGGGAGGCAGTGAAATGTTCCTCCTGCAGAATGTTTGAGGTGAGGGACGCCGTCGGTGTCCCTGCTGATTACACCTGTGGGAAGTGCACCCATCTCCAGCTCCTCGAAAACCGCGTTAGGGAACTGGAGCTGGAGCTGGATGAACTTCGGATCATTCGGGAGGCAGAGGTGGTCATAGATAGAAGCTTCAGGGATGTAGTTACTCCAAAGAATGAAGATAGATGGGTGACGGTGAGAGGGGCTAGGAGGAAGCAGTCAGTGCAGGGATCCTCTGTGGTCGTTCCCCTCAGTAACAGGTATACCGCTTTGGATACTGTTGAGGGGGACGACCTACCAGTGGTAAGCCACGGTGACCGGATCTCCGGCGCTGAGTCCGTCCCTGTGGCTCAGAAGGGAAGGGGGGAGAGCAGGAGAGCAATAGTTATTGGGGACTCAATAGTCAGAGGGACAGATAGGAGGTTCTGTGGCAGCAAAAGAGACTCACGGATGGTATGTTGCCTCCCGGGTGCCAGGGTCCGTGACGTCTCGGACCGTGTTTTCAGAATCCTCAAGGGGGAGGGGGAACAATCACAAGTCGTGATACACATCGGTACCAACGACATAGGTAGGAGAAGGGACGGGGATTTAAAACAGGAATTTAGGGAGCTAGGTTGGAAGCTGAGAGCCAGTACAAACCATGTTGTAATCTCTGGTTTGTTGCCGGTGCCACGTGCTAGCGAGTTGAGGAACAGGGAGAGAGTGCAGATAAACAGGTGGCTGCAGGGATGGTGTAGGGGGGAGGGTTTCAGTTATGTGGATAATTGGAGCACATTCTGGGGAAGGTGGGACCTGTACAAACAGGACGGTTTGCACCTAAACCAGAGGGGCACCAATATCCTGGGAGGGAAATTTGCTACGGCTCTTTGGGGGGGTTTAAACTAATTTGTCAGGGGGATGGGAAAAAGGGCTGTAGTCCAGGAGCCAGTGGTGAGTGTAGGGAGGTACTGAGGAGGGTATCAAGGTCGCAGGAATGTACCGGCAGACAGGAAGGTGGCTTGAAGTGTGTCTACTTCAATGCAAGGAGCATCCGGAATAAGGTAGGAGAACTTGGAGCGTGGATTGGTACTTGGGACTACGATGTGGTGGCCATTATGGAGACATGGTTAGAACAGGGACAGGAATGGTTGTTGGAAGTTCTGGGGTATAGATGTTTCAGTAAGAGTAGGGAAGGTGGTAAGAAAGGTGGAGGAGTAGCATTGTTAATCAAGGATAGTTTAACAGCGGCAGAAAGGCAGTTCGAGGGGGATCTGCCGTCTGAGGTAATATGGGCTGAAGTTAGAAATAGGAAAGGAGCGGTCACGTTGTTAGGAGTTTTCTACAGGCCCCCAAATAGTAATAGAGATGTGGAGGAAGAAATTGCAAAGCAGATTATGAATAGGTGTGGAGGTCACAGAGTAGTTGTCATGGGTGACTTCAACTTTCCAAATATTGATTGGAACCTTTATAGGTCAAACAGTTCGGATGGGATAGTTTTTGCACAGTGTGTGCAGGAGGGTTTCCTGACACAATATGTGGATAGGCCGACAAGAGGTGGGGCCACATTGGATTTGGTACTGGGTAATGAACCGGGCCAAGTGTTTGATTTGTATGTGGGAGAGCACTTTGGAGATAGTGACCACAATTCGGTGACTTTCACTATTGCAATGGAGAGGGATAGGGCCATACGGCAGGGCAGGGTTTATAATTGGGGGAGGGGTAATTATGATGCGATTAGGCAAGAATTAGGGAGCATAAGATGGGAACAGAAACTATCAGGGAAAGGCACAAACGAATAGTGGAGCTTTTTCATGGAGCAATTACTGCGTGTCCTTGATAGGTATGTCCCTGTCAGGCAGGGAGGAAATGGCCGAGTGAGAGAACCATAGTTCACAAAAGAGGTTGAATGTCTAGTCAAGAGGAAAAAGGAAGCGTATGTAAGGATGAGAAAACAAGGTTCAGTTGGGTCGATTGAGGGGTACAAGGTAGCAAGGAATGAGCTAAAAAAAGAGCTTAGGAGAGCTAGGAGGGGGCATGAGAAGTCCTTGGCGGGTCGGATCAAGGAAAACCCCAAGGCTTTTTACTCTTATGTGAGAAATAAAAGAATGACCAGGGTGAGGGTAGGGCCGGTCAAGGACAGTAGTGGGAACTTGTGCATGGAGTCAGAAGAGATAGGAGAGGTGATGAATGAATACTTTTCGTCAGTGTTCACTGAGGAGAGGGGCCATGTTTTTGAGGATGAGAGTGTGATAAAGGTGGATAGGCTGGAGGAGGTAGATGTTCTGAGGGAAGATGTTTTAGCAATTCTGAAGAACCTGAGGGTCGATAAGTCCCCTGGGCCAGATGGGATATATCCTAGGATTCTTTGGGAGGCAAGGGAGGAGATTGCAGAGCCTTTGGCTTTGATCTTTGGGTCCTCACTGTCCACGGGGATGGTGCCAGAGGACTGGAGAGTGGCGAATGTTGTTCCTCTCTTCAAGAAAGGAAATAGGAATGACCCTGGTAATTATAGGCCGGTTAGTCTTACTTCGGTGGTTGGTAAGATAATGGAAAAGGTCCTGAGGGATAGGATTTATGACCATTTGGAAAGATGCAACTTAATCCGGGATAGTCAACACGGATTCGTGAAGGGTAAGTCTTGCTGAACAAATTTGATTGAATTCTTTGAGGAGGTAACTAAGTGTGTAGATGAAGCTGGAGCAGTTGATGTCGTATACATGGATTTTAGTAAGGCGTTTGATGAGGTTCCCCATGGTCGGCTCATGAAGAAAGTAAGGAGTTGTGGGATAGAGGGAAATTTGGCCGATTGGATAAGTAACTGGCTATCTCATAGAAGGCAGAGGGTGGTGGTGGATGGAAAATTTTCGGACTGGAGACCAGTTACCAGCGGTGTGCCACAGGGGTCGGTGCTGGGTCCTCTGCTGTTTGTGATTTTTATCAATGACTTGGAGGAGGGGACTGAAGGGTGGATCAGTAAATTTGCTGATGACACCAAGATTGGTGGAGTAGTGGATGAGGTGGAGGGCTGTTGTAGGCTGCAAAGAGACATTGATAGGATGCAGAGCTGGGCCGAAAAATGGCAGATGGAATTTAACCCTGATAAGTGCGAGGTGATTCATTTTGGTAGGACAAATTTGAATAAGGATTACAGGGTCAACGGCAGGGTTCTGAGGAACATGGAGGAACAGAGGGATCTGGGGGTTCATATCCACAGATCTCTGAAGGTTGCCACTCAAGTGGATAGAGCAGTAAAGAAGGCCTATAGTGTGTTAGCATTTATTAACAAGGGGTTTGAGTTTAAGAACCGTTAGGTTATGCTGCAACTGTACAGGACCTTGGTGAGACCACATTTGGAATATTGTGTGCAGTTCTGGTCACCTCACTATAAGAAGGACGTGGAAGCATTGGAAAGAGTGCAAAGGAGATTTACCAGGATGCTGCCTGGTTTGGGGGGGAGGTCTTATGAGGAAAGATTGAGGGAGCTAGGGCTTTTCTCTTTAGAGCGGAGGAGGATGAGAGGCGACTTAATAGAGGTTTATAAGATGATGAGGGGGATAGATAGAGTGGATGTTCAGAAACTATTTCCTCGGGTGGATGTAGCTGTTACAAGGGGGCATAACTATAAGGTGCATGGGGGGAGATATAGAAGGGATGTCAGAGGTAGATTCTTTAGTCAGAGAGTGGTTGGGGTGTGGAATGGACTGCCTGCTGTGATAGTGGAGTCGGACACTTTAGGAACTTTCAAGCGGTTATTGGATAAGCACATGGAGCACACCAGAATGATAGGGAGTGTGATAGCTTGATCTTGGTTTCGGACAATGCTCGGCACAACATCGAGGGCCGAAGGGCCTGTACTGTGCTGTACTGTTCTATGTTCTATGTTCTATGTTAGTACAAAGCCACACTCAACCTCATCCTGCTGTGCCTCTCATCACATCTCCATCACTCTGCCTTCCCTACCCTACTCCTGCACATCCTTACTCACACCAACTTACCTTGGACCTCCACCCATCCCTCTCTATCTACATTATCACTTCCTCATCTCACTAGCCACCCCTCACCCTCACCCTCATCCTAGTACAATCATACCAACTAACAACACACAAGGGTAGGCACTTAGGTGTTTTATCCAATGTTCATGTAAAGTTTCTGTTAATATGGTGTCAAACATTGAAACCTTTATTTTCAACACTATGGGCTGGATTTTATCAATGGGGACGTGATGGAGGCGGGACTCCCACTTTTTGGGTTGTAGTCCCGCCTCCATCGACTTGTGGCCAACCCACTGTATTTTCCCTTGATTGACCTTGTTAAGCCCGCTCAGCGGGCTTAGCAGGCCAATCCAGGGTCCCTTGGATACAGGTGACGTCAGCCATTGAAATTTCATCTGTCAAGAGCTTTTGACAGATGAAATTTCAGCGTTTGACAGCTCTGCGAAGCTGTCAAACACTGACAATATGATTTCTAACTTGAGTCCCTGTACTTAGACTCAGTTAGAAATCAATCCAGCACAGAAAGCAGAGACTGCAGCTTTTGACAGCTCCGCGGCCATTCTGCTTTCTGTGCCGGTGAGCTGAGGGACTGCCGAGAACTGAAGGAAGCTAGCCTGCAGGACAAAGTTAAGGTAAGTACAAGTTCTTAAAACACTTTACGCACACCAAACACACTTACCTCTGCACTCATGCACCCATCACTCACCTGCACACCGGACATCTCGACCCTTCCAAGCCCTCCAGACCGACGGTCCGCCTCGCTAAATCGGCGTGGTTTGGACCTGTCGGGAAGCCCACACTTCAGGGCTAAAAATAGGGATTAGGCAAAAAACTGCCTGTTAACTACCTGTTAACAGGCAGTTAATTGTCACTAATCCCCTTCCCGCCTCGGGGAGGCGGGTCCCAGCACAGGTCGGGTATCTGCCTCCTGTGAAACTGGCATGGAGGCGGGTTGGGGGCGGGATGGGTTCGGGACCCCCGAATCTGCTATTTTAACCCCCCGCACGTCTCCAAACCCGCCTCCACGGGTCAATGAAAATCCAGCCCTTTGTGTTCTTGGACAGATTTGTGTGCACCTTTGGAAGTGGCTTAGTGAGTTGTAGTGAATGATGAGACATAACGGTACCCCCACAATGGTGATGAGTGTGAAAGGAATGGCTTTGGCATTGTAGGGATGCTTTATGGTGTTGGTGTGAGGTGGTGCCAACCAGGTACATCATGTGGCAGCCAGGGTGTACAGCGTCAAGTGAAGTAAATCTGGCCATGGTGAGGCCATCCCTGGCCTCCCGGGCAGCAATGTGGTCAGGGTGCTGATGCCCTCTGTCCTGTGCAGCATCAGGTGATTGCGGAAAAGGTTGGTGTTGTTGTTGGTGCTGCTGGTGTGCCTGGTGCTGCTGGTGTTGGGGCTGATCGTGGTGGTATTCTGAGGACCAAGGTGAGAGAGTATAAAGGGCACCCATGTTGATGGAATAGATGGCAGGCGAAGTAGAGATGACAAGTGATCTGTCAATGGTGAGAGAGGGAATGATGGAGATTTGTGTAAAGACTTGCTGCATGGTGAATCTGTTGTGGAAATGCAGTGAGGAAGAGTTTGGGGCTAAGGGAAGATATCTCTGTAAGGTGGGAGCTTTTACTGTACATTTGAAGCTGTCAACTCACAGCTGATTCAATGGCCACTGAACTCCCGCCTCAGCTTGACAGACGTGGTCCACGACCAGCGCGGACCCTGTGGGCGAGCTGTCAAATGCAGAAGGTGAGCTGAAATTAATTTTTAAGTGGCTCGAAACAAGTCGGTAATTACCTGAATTGGGTCCCCCGCTGTGAACCTGCCGCTGCGTGTCGGGTCTGCTCAGCGCTGACAGACCCGACATCGGGGAAAGCACGTGGCGGCGGGTTCACAGCGGGGTCCCGACCCGCTGAGGAAAATAAACACTTTCCCACCCGGCCGGCCACCAATCGCGCCCGCTGACCTCCTGGAAAATCCAGCCCATAAAGTACAAAAGCAAGGAAGTTGTGCAAAACCTTTAGAAATCCCTGGTTAGGCCTCAGCTGGAGTATTGTGTCCAATTCTGGGCACCACACTTTAGGAAGGATGTCAAGGCCTTGGAGAGGATGCCGAGGAGATTTACTAGAATGGTACCAGGGATGAGGAGCTTCAGTTATGTTGAAACACTGGAGAAGCTGGGATTGTTCTCCTTAGAGCAAAGAAGGTTAAGGGAAGATTTAATAGAGGTGTTCAAAATTATGAGGAGTTTTGATAGAAAAACTGTTTCCACTGGTAGGAGGGTCAATAACCAGAGGACACAGATTTACGATAATTGGCAAAAGATCCAGGGGGGAGATGAGGAGAATATTTTTACACAGCGAGTTGTTGTGATCTGGAATGCGCTGCCTGAAAGGGCGGTGGAGGCAGATTCAATAATAACTTTCAAAACAGAATTGGATTAATGCTTGCAAAGGAAAAATTTGCAGGGCTTTGGGGAAAGAGCAGGGGAGCGGGACTCATTGGAGAGCTCGTTCAAAGAGCCAGCACAGGCACGATGGGCTGAATAGCCTTCTGTGCTGTGTGATTCTATCATTCAGTGCCAGCAATTGATAGATGTAAATAAACATAGGCTTCTTGCTGGATGTTAGCGCGTTGTTAACATTTGATGATCCATCCAGTTGTCTTTCCCTTCACAGTGAGGACAGTGTTGGGCCTGATTGCGAAGGCTCCCATTGTTCAATAGGCTGTTAGCATTCACGATGCAGCCTCACTGGGAGGGGTGAGCGGGTTATTGAGAGGCTGATGCTTCCTGTCGAGCCGGAGAGAACTGAGAAAACAATTTAGGGATGAATAGAAAAATGTGTGCCAAACATCCGACAACTCAGTCCTTGCATCATGTCTTATGCCAAAATAAGAGCTGCTTTTCTCCCAACCTGACAAGAGAAATGGGTTCAAGATTCAGAAGAAATTAGTAACTTTATTTTGAAAATCCTCTTGTGCCTTTTCTGAGGTTACGAACAAGCTTTTAGTAACTGGTAATATTTACAAAGTTGGAGCCTGTTTATTAGGTAATAAAAAAAATTATATTAAATGGATTTCTTCTAATTATCCCCCTTGAAACAAGCCCAGTGTTTTGAAAAAGTTGTACAACATTTACAGAAAACATGAGCACCTTATAAATCACTGCTGCTGATCAGGTTTCCCAGGGCTCGGGAAACCCGGCAGTGAAAGGAAGGCGGGAGCTGCCGGCTCCACAAGGTAAGAGGTTTTGTCCAACACTCCCTGTGGGCCAGGAGGAGCAGGGATGCTCCCCCAGACCCTCAAAGAAGCCTTCGGCCTCCCTCCTCTCCCCTGCCGCGTTTTCTGACCTCCCCCTGCCACCCGCCCAAGCCCCAATCTCCGGCCTTCCAGCCTCCCTCCTGATTGCTGGGGGCTGTCCCCAAGGATCTCCGGCTGCGGCCTCCTGCCGATGGTTTTACCTCCCGCCGGTCAGGCTGTCAATTTGACCAGCTGCCGGGCAGGAAACGGAACAAAGAGATGATAAGGAGGTCCTGCTGTTAAGTAGGACAGGACCTCCGCGTCCCTACCTGTGCCGGGTCCTTCAGCCGTTTTTGGCCTCACCCGGACCCTCCCTGCCTCCCCGTAAATACCGGGCCCATGAGTTCAAATCCTGCCGTGGCAGCTCTGAGAATTTGGATTCAGTTTAAAAAATCTAGAAATAATAAGCTGGAACCAGCAAAAGTGATCACGAAGCTGTTGGGAATACCTTTATTTAAAATAGTTGAAAAATAATTACAATGACCTGCAGCTTTAGAGCTTTGCTGTGCAATTCAAATAAGCGCGTGCTAATAGAGTAGATAGTGGGTTCAAATCCCACTCCACAGACTTAAACATATAATCCAGGCTGACGCTCCAGTGCAGTGCTGAGGGAGAGCTGCACTGTCAGAGGTGCCGTCTTTCAGATGAGACGTTAAACCGAGACCCCGTCTGCTGTCAGGTGGACGTAAAAGATCCCAGGGCACTATTTTGAAGAAGAGCAGGGGAGTTCTCCCCGGTGTCCTGGCCAGTATTTATCCCTCAACCAACATCACTAAAACAGATTATCTGGTCATTATCACATTGCTGTTTGTGGGAGCTTGCTGTGCGCAAATTGTCTGCCGCGTTTCCTACATTACAACAGTAATTACACTTCAAAAGTATTTCATTGGCTGTAAAGCACTTTGAGACATCTGGTGGTCATGAAAGGCACTGTAGAAATGCAAAGGGGAGAAATTCAGTATCGCCCCGTTTGGGGCGCGATTATCGGCCGGGCGCAAAGTTTAGCGCCTGGCGCTAATTATCGCCTCCGACTGCAAACTTGGCTTTTATCGCCCCGGAGGTGATTGGAGCGCTAAATCAGGCGCTGCACACCTGTCTTAAGGCGCAAAGGCCAAGGAGCGAGGCGCTACCTCAGAGCGCTGGCGAAGCTCATGTGATGTCAGTCAGCAATGGAACACAGACACACTGTCGCCGGCCAGTTCTTAAAGGGGAGGGTCGATCTTGCTTTCCATCCACACCCTGCTCATTGCAGCCTTGAATCTAGTCCTGGAGAGACCTGTACATCAAATCTGTTGGAAAGAACAATGGAGAGGCCCAGTGTGCTCAGAGTGCAGCCCCCACAGTCTCTTCTAAATCGATACAAGGAAGATCAAATAAAAAAGACCCTGCAAAGTGTTGCTCAGTACCCAAAACTCCTCAACACAGCTTTGAATATCTCCTGCAGTCTCTCTCTCTCACTCAGAATGCATGGTGAAAAAATTTCGCCGACAAAAAAAGGCAGGAAGCGGTCGCCTATAAATAGCGCTCTACCAGTCCCTTCCTGACTGCAAAACGCTCCCCTAAACCTGTCGTTGCTAGCGGCAGGCGGTAAGACAGGGGGCGCCACTCAATATCCGCTCCGGGGCGTAACGATCTGTGGGCGCAGGAGATCGTGGCGGTAGTGTATAGCGCCGCCGCAAAATGTCAAGTCAATTTCATGAGCGGCGCAAACATCGCCGCGCACGGGCGCTAGTTGCTTTGCGCCACATTAGCGCCCTCTTAAGGCGCTAATGGGAGGCGCAAACCAACTGAATTTTTCCCCCCAAGTCTTTTTTGGTAAAATGAATTGATCCTGTGGTATAATATATGCGTCATACATTATTCAGGAAAAAACACAGGATTTCAGATTAGGAAGTGGCCAACTTTTATTTTAGTGTTTTGTCCTGTAATTCTCCTCCTAAGTATAAAATCACAATCTAGGTGTATTGATGGCATCTTAAATTGTCAGACTGTTGACCAGCCTGTGAATCCATCCGGTACTTCCCACTATTCTCCATGGGGAAGAGATCAAAGACAGAAAAACAATTAGGGTAATGGAGTTTTGTAAAAGAAGTGAGTTATAAAGAGCAGTGCTCCTTAAATAAGATTGAATATTTAACCTCACAAGTGGGTAATTCACCTGCAAGAGTAGGGCACTGATGCATTCTTCTGGCATTTCTTGCTTAGCATTTGAAAAATCTTCAACTGAAACATCAGCTACATCAGTAAAAATTCTAAAGGGACTTGCAATGTCAAGTTAAGGATACCAATTGTAGCACAAGGTAATAAATCTGGCAAGGGTTTTACCCTGAGATTGAGGTGGCCTGTATAGGGAACCTTTACACAACCCTGCACCAATGCCCACTGTTTTCTGATATGTGTTGGCTGTGAGTGCGTTGCCACTAGCATGTGGGAACTCACTAGATTTACCCTAATAACCCTTGAGAAGAAAGGAAAAATTATACTTAAGTATTTATCATGCACTCTACATCATAAAATGCATGATGTCTTCAACTAAACTGAGTCTTTTTATTCCAGTGTTGTCCAACAGAAATCACTGACTAACCCCAGGTGAGGCTACGGTGACACCGTTTTAGCCACATGCACTCATTCTAGTAGAAAACACCTCACACACAATACAGGTAAATGTACTTCACGGGTGTGTTTACTGAACAAGCATCGGCCACCATTCAGTGACCAAAAGAATAAAGCAGCCACAACGATCAAATAACACTCGCACACTCTGCCTTTCCTCTTACCATTTTACCAACAAACACACAAAAAGGTTAAAGTTTACCTGGTTACGCCATGTGACTGAGTATTGAGATCACACGCCCAGCGACAGTGTCTATTACTCATTGTTTACTCATCTGAAATGCAATTGGCCACATCTGGATTCCCAATTATCCACATGCGGCTGGTGGCTAATGTATCCTGGTACCTCTCCCAATATTCCTCAACATTTTCTTCCCTCCATGTCCCCCCATCCCCAACACACACACAAAGAGCTGCAGCATCCCAGTATCTTCACCGATCATGACCCAATGCTGCAAACCCTGAGAATTCACCACACCACTACTGCTAGACCCCAGAAATCCAAGCCCAACATGGTGGTCAGAGGCCAATCTTAACAGCCCCAGAAAGTCACTGCAGGAGCTTCTCAGAGCAACATCCTTGGCCAACCCATCTTCCGCTCCTTCATCGAACACTTTCCCTCTGTCATAAGGCCAGGAGTGGGGCTGTTTGCTGATAATTCCACAGTGTTCAGCTCCATTCACAACACCTCGGATAATGAAACTTGAGCTCACCCAAAACCCTGCTGCCCATATCCTAACTCGCTCCAAGTCCCGTTCACCCATCGCCCCTGTGCTCACTGACCTAGATTGCCTCCTGGTCCGGCAACACCTTGATTTTAAAATGATCATCCTCATGTTCAAATCAATGGCCTCGCACCTCCCTATCTTTGAAACCTCCTCTAACCCTGCAACCCTCCGAGAACTTTGCGTTCCTCCAACTCTGGCCTCTTGTGCATCCCCCAATTCCTTCACCCACCATTGGTGGCCGTGCCTACAGCTGCCAAGGCCCTAAGCTCTGGAATTCCCTCCCTAAACCCCTCCACCTCTCTTTCCTCCTTTAAGACACACCTTAAAACTTACCTCTTTGACCAAGCTTTGATCATTTGTCCTAATATCTCCTTATGTGGCTCGTGTCAAATTTTGTCTGATAATCGCTCCTGTGAAGCGCCTTGGGACGTTTTACTACATTAAAGGTGCTATATAAATGCAAGTTGTTGTTGTTGTTACGACGGTACTTTACACCAATGTTTTTCCACGAAATATAGAGATCAACTTGTGCCGAGTTTCTAGTTATCTGGAGAAACAGATTCTGGAATTAGCCTCTCTGGATTTGTATTTCTGTCACTCGGACACTTTCCTTTCTGTCAGATAGTTTTCTGGTCCATAAGCATTACTCAGCAAGTTCCAGTCAGGACCGTGTCAGGATGTGGAACTCGAGCTCGTCTACCAGTTACACAGCGAGACTCAAACTGCTCCCCAGCTGATGTTTGGATCCGACTAGATAGAATCAGCAGTACTGTCACTGCTGAGGTGCAAACTTATTTCAGGCAGTAGTTTGTGTATCAGGAGACCGTGGGGAATTCTGTTGCAGTAAAAGCACATTTGGTTTGAAACGTGAAAATTGGAAAAGAAAATTAGACGGGATATTAGTGGAGTGAATAAATGGATGTATCTGTGTGTGTTCTATCTGTGTCTATGTATATGTGTGCATGTATATATGTGTGTGTGTGTGTCTGTACATGTGTGTGTATGTGCCTGTGTGTACGTGTGTGTCTGTGCGGGTGTATGTGCCTGTGTGTGTGTCTGTACGTGTGTGTCTGTGCATGTCTGTGTGTGTGCATATATATATATGTGTGTATGAGTGTGTGTGTGTGTGTGTGAGTGAGGAGGGAAGGGAGGTAATTTCTTTGTGCTTTATTGCAATAGGGAGATAAGCAAAGAGCAAGCGAGACCTTTTGAAAGGTGATATACTGAGAGAATCATAGGATAGTCTTTAAATAACGTTTTGTTTGGAAACCGTTTTCTAATAATTGCAGGAAGTAAAGAGGTTAATATTAAAGTTGTTAAAAAAAAGGAGTGCTTGAATATTCATAATGCAGCTAATGCTTCTGAGAGCACTTCACTCCCAATCTGTATTGGGCTTGGCGATCACAGGGAGAACTACAATTGACTTCAGACCTCGTGAATGAGAGAGTGGAGAAATGAACGTGCTCACTCCTAAGTGCTGTGCAGTGGTCCCGCTGGGATGTGCGAATGTGTGGACATTGGGTGAAGACAGGGTCAGGTTGGGCTTGTGATGCTTCTCAAGGAGAGGAATGACGTGGGTGTTTCTGGGGCTTGGCGCTGATACATTTTGCGAAGATACTTAGAGCTTTTTGTTTCCATCGGAGGAAACAATATTGAGGAGATGGGTATCAGAGCTTTAAAATGCTGAGAGGGGCAGGCAATGCTAAAAGTGCGCTTTTTGGTTCTGTGCTCATAGTCCAATCAATGTACACAGGCTTACAGTGAATAATTCTCAAGCAAGGTGTTGTTTCTGACCAGAATTGCATATAAATGCCACAATGCTATCATTATCACGTCATAAACAAGTTGGAAATGAATAAAAATTCGCTTATGTCATTACATGCTCGAACTTACTTGCATCATAACTGAACTCTCGGCCTGTTGGAGCCATCATTGAAAGTCATGCATTCTGTCTTATAACAGAGTTTCACTGAAACAAAGGAGGCTAATTTCTGGAGCATTGCTATTGGGCCAGAATTTGCTGCCAAAATAACTCTTGCGAACGGCGCTCGCGTTATTAACGTGTAACTCGACCAGCAGCTTGTGGCGGCGAAGAGTTTCCCCCTGAATTGTGAATGGCCACAAATTGCTGGACGATTTGCAAATGAGAACACTTCAATATCGCCGCTCCCTTTGGCTTTGTGAAAACGGCACCTCGCCCTCAAACTCCCCGTCAGTTTCATGAAGTTGCTGCATTTGCACATTGATTGCCCATTAAACTTGTCACAGAAAGGTAAGACTAGTAACCAACAGCTTAAGTAGCCTTTTAGCGACGTGATAATTGTTAGTGACTGGCAATCAACCGCACTTGCCCAGAAAGTGAACAATTATAAGTGTGGAGTCTCATTCCTTGAGGTAGTAAATTCCTGTTGGAGATTTTTAAAATGTCATTTTCAATTAAAACATTTTTTTTCTTACTTTTCTTTCTGTCTCTTTTTTCTCTCTCTCTTAATCCAATCTTTCTTTCCTTCTCTTTATTTCTCTTTGACTCTAATTCGCCCTATTTCCTTCTCCGTCATTCCTGGTTCTTTCCAAATCCTTAAATCTCATTGGTGAAGGAGAGCCACTGTTGGTCCCGTCGTTCACCAAGGTCCCAGATGCCCCGTTGCCCTGTTATCAGCTCGCACTTCCAGCAAGTTACAGGGCAAAGAAATTTCGAGCTGAAGGGAGCAGGAAAAAGTCTAACTAATGGGGCAGGTCACGAGATACCCCACTCCAGAATATTCCAGCCCCATTCTTTTATGAAATGCATCTATTTAAAATGCTATCAAACTAGCAACACTGACAAAACAAGCCCAGAGACAGGTTTCCGTGAAAAAACACCAGAGAGTGGTGAATGTGTGGAACAGCCCCCCAAACTCAAGGTGTTGATGTTGTCAGTGAACTGGTTAACAGTGGGAGCTGGTTAAATATCTGATTGGGAATAGGATTGGAGGTTATAGAGACAGGTGAGGTACTTCGGGTCAGGGTATTGTCTGTGAAGGGCGACAAACCAGGTGTGAATAGGTGATATGTGTGGGGATGAATAATTACTGTGGCTTACTTTTGGGAGCAGGAAGTATTTCTGCTGACCTTTTCCCTCAAGAGCTTGAGTCTATGATCATCATCCTCATGACTGTGACTGTCCTCCACATATCTTAAGGCAGGGACCTGAGCTCCGGTATTGTGTTTGGGACTGTCCACAGTTGCTTTCTTCCATCCGACATAAACTTCAGCTCATCCAAAACTCTGCTGCCCATATCTTAACTCACATCAAGTCCCTTCACCCCTGTGCTCGCTGACCTACATTGGCTCCCGGTCCGGCAACGCCTCCATTTTAAAATTCTCATCCTTGAGTTTTAAAATCCCTCCATGGCCTGGCCCCTCCCTGTCTCTGTACCTTCCTCCAGGTCTACAATCCTCCGAAATCTCTGCCCTCCTCCAATTTTGTCCTCTTGTGCATCCCTGATTTTAATCAATCCACCATTAACTTCATTCAGCGGCACTCGGCTCTGGTTAAATTGAGTTGAAATGTTGTGGTGCTACAGATGTAACCGCGAAGTGTCAGCACCAGTGAGGATTGTGCAGACAGACTCTTAAATTTGTTCATGTTTGGCAATTTCTTTGTTAATATCCATTCCCCTACCCTTCACTTTGGACTTAACTTATTCAACAATAACAACAACTTGTATTTATATAGCGCCTTTAACGTAGTAAAATGTCCCAAGGCACTGCACAGGAGTATTTTAAGACAAAAAATTTGACACCGATCCACATAAGGATAAATTAGGGCAGGTGACGAAAAGCTTGGTCAAAGAGGTAGGTTTTAAGGAGCGTCTTAAAGGAGGAAAGAGAGGTGGAGAGGCGGAGAGGTTTAGACAGGGAATTCCAGAGCTTAGGGCCCAGGCAACAGAAGGCACGGCCACCAAAGGTTGAGCGATTATAATCAGGGATCCTCAAGAGGGCAGAATTGGAGGAGCGCAGATATCTCGGGGCGTTGTGGGGCTGAAGATTACAGAGATAGGGAGGGACGAGGCCATGGAGGGATTTGAAAACAAAGATGAGAATTTTGAAATCGAGGCGTTGCTTAACCGGGAGTCAATGTAGGTCAGCAAGCACAGGGGTGATGGGCGAATGGGATTTGGTGCGAGTTAGGACACGGGCAGCTGAGTTCTGGATGATCTCAAGTTTATGTAGGGTGGAATGTCGGAGGCCAACCAGGAGTGTGTTGGAATAGTCAAGTCTAGAGGTAACAAAGGCATGGATGAGGGTTTCAACAGCGGATGAGCTGAGGCAGGGGCGGAGACGGGCGATGTTACGGATTCATTGGGGAACACAGTCAGACTTTGGATGGATGTTGCTTAATTGATGAACATTACGTTGACTGCCAACACTGAGGCCCCACTTTTGATTTGTTGTTCCATTGCCTGAAGCACAGGCAGATGCAGGCATTGCTGTGGTTTATATAATAAATTGCATTAACCTGAGACGTTCGTTCTACAGTGAGTGACTAGGTCTTGCACTTCAGCTTTATGTCAGAAGCTTTCTGAAAATGAACGAGGAAGGTGACAACAGCTGCTTGAATGTGTATAGCATCATTAAGGTCACAAAACACTCCAAGGCACTTCACACAAGGCTGCAAGGAAATGGGTGTCAAACCAGGAGAACAAGATTAAACATCTTCATCGCTCCACCCTCCTTAAAACAACAACAACTTGTATTTATATAGCGACTTTAACGCAGTAAAACATCCCAAGTCACTTCACAGGATCGTTATCAGACATTTAATCCCGAGCCACATAAGAAGAAATTAGGGCAGGTGACCAAAAGCTTGGTCAAAGAGGTAGGTTTTAAGGAGCGTCTTATAGGAGGAGAGAGAGGTAGCGAGGCGGAGAGGTAGCGAGGCGGAGAGGTAGCGAGGCGGAGAGGTAGCGAGGTGGAGAGGTAGCGAGGCGGAGAGGTAGCGAGGTGGAGAGGTAGCGAGGTGGAGAGGTAGCGAGGTGGAGAGGTAGCGAGGCGGAGAGGTAGCGAGGTGGAGAGGTAGCGAGGTGGAGAGGTAGCGCGGCGGAGAGGTAGCGAGGCGGAGAGGTAGCGAGGCGGAGAGGTAGCGCGGTGGAGAGGTAGCGCGGCGGAGAGGTAGCGAGGCGGAGAGGTAGCGAGGCGGAGAGGTAGCGAGGCGGAGAGGTAGCGAGGTGGAGAGGTAGCGAGGTGGAGAGGTAGCGAGGCGGAGAGGTAGCGAGGTGGAGAGGTAGCGAGGTGGAGAGGTAGCGAGGTGGAGAGGTAGCGAGGTGGAGAGGTAGCGAGGCGGAGAGGTGGCGAGGGGGAGAGGTGGCGAGGCGGAGAGGTGGCGCGGCGGAGAGGTGGCGAGGCGGAGAGGTGGCGAGGCGGAGAGGTGGCGAGGTGGAGAGGTAGTGAGGTGGAGAGGTAGCGAGGTGGAGAGGTGGCGAGGTGGAGAGGTAGTGAGGTGGAGAGGTAGCGAGGTGGAGAGGTAGCGAGGTGGAGAGGTAGCGAGGTGGAGAGGTAGCGAGGCGGAGAGGTAGCGAGGCGGAGAGGTGGCGAGGGGGAGAGGTGGCGAGGCGGAGAGGTGGCGCGGCGGAGAGGTGGCGAGGCGGAGAGGTGGCGAGGCGGAGAGGTGGCGAGGTGGAGAGGTAGTGAGGTGGAGAGGTAGCGAGGTGGAGAGGTGGCGAGGTGGAGAGGTAGTGAGGTGGAGAGGTAGCGAGGTGGAGAGGTAGCGAGGTGGAGAGGTAGCGAGGTGGAGAGGTAGCGAGGCGGAGAGGTAGCGAGGTGGAGAGGTAGCGAGGTGGAGAGGTAGTGCGGCGGAGAGGTAGCGAGGCAGAGAGATTTAGGGAGGGAATTCCAGAGCTTACCCACCTCTTTAACCAAGTTTTTGGTCACCCCTCCTGAACTCTCTTTATTTGGCTCATTGTCCATTTTCCTTACGTGTCTGTGAAGCACATTGGGAGATATTTTTACGTTGAAAGACGCTGTATGATGATGATGATTAGGAGTGGTGACTGAAAGCTTGGTTGAAGAGATGAGTCTTGAGAAGGTTTTTAGGGGTGGACAGACTGAGAGGTTTGGGGAGGGAGTTCCACAGAATAGGACCGAGGCAGATGAAGGCTCTGCCGCTAGTGATGGGGTGAAGGGAGAGAGCATGAACAAGAGGCCAGGAGCACTTGAGAGGGGGTTTTCAGGCAAGAGGAAACTTAGCTTGGCTTAGCTCGGGGTCAAACGGGATGCCGAGGTTGGGACTGGTTTGGTTTAGTTTTAGAGAGAGCTCCGTGGGGACAACTTCCATATGGATAGTGACTATCCCTCGCTCTCCTCCTTGGTCACCCCCTGGACCCCAAGACCACTGCTGTGCTTTCTGACTGCTTGTCTGACACCGAGCTGTGGATGAAGCAGGGATTTCTCCAACTTGATATTGGCAAGACTGAAGCCACTTTATTTGGTTCCAGACAGAAATTCTATACCTTGGCTCTCAGACCCACCCCTCTGCCTTGGTTGCTTGCTCAGACTGAACCCAACAATGCACAGCTTCAGTGCTCTATTCGGCCCGAGTTGATTTTCAAACCCAGTAACCTATTCATTACTAAGGTTGGCTATTTCCACCTCCCCATCATCATTCACATCCTATCTCAGACCAAGTCCTGCTCACCTGTCACCCCTGTCCTCCATAACCTCCCTTTTCCAGTATATTAGATTCAAAATGATTGTCTTTGACTGCAGATCCCACCACGGCCTTACCCCTTTCTACTGCCCCAGGGTAAGGTCGTGTAGTGGTTATGTTATTGGACTAGTAATTCAGAGAATGAGAGTTCCAATCTCCCCATGGCAGTTTAAGAGTTTGAGTTCAGTTTTCAAAATAAAGTGACCATGAAGCTGTCGGATTGTCGGAAAAACCCAACTGGTTCACTGATGTCCTTTAGGGAAGGAAACCCGCCGTCCTTACCCGGTCTGGGCCTATATGTGACTCCAGTCCCACACCACAGGTTAATATCATTTGCATCCCTTAGTGAGACGACTGCATTGTAACGGCTCTCATGGTTTTTATTGTTCCCAGGCAGTCCTGGCTTCCTGTATTAAGTTTAGTTTTTAAGTGGTGGTTATGAGGCTGTTCCGAAGATGCTGCTACAACAGAGAGCTGAACGCTCAATGCATTTGAACAGTATCAGTGTGACCTTCCTAACCCTGATGCTGCACTGCTCTTGAAACTCGACCTCACTCATTTCACCAATAATAACGTCAATGGCACAAAGCTTTGAACCTTTGTGTACTAAAGGTTAATGCTTCACTGTGTTTTGCTCACCCCTTGTTTATAGATGATTCCTTATTCTTGATGACTAACTCTGTGCTTGGTGAAATACTACTTCATAAGACAATGGCTGCAAATGGAGAAGCTATGAATTATTGAAGTGGATTAATAGTCATCGTGCTTTGATGTGTTGGTTGTATAAAAGATAGGATCTCTTCCATCGACAGAGCAGCCCATTTACAGTGGAGAGAGGATGGGTGACATTGTCCTTTTCTTCAACCTCTTTAGAGCTGCAACCTCAAAAAATAATTGTATATTCTATTCTAGGGAGGGAGGGGACTGGGAGAGGGGGGACCGGGAGAGGGGGGGGGGGGGTACCGGGAGAGGGCGGGGGGACTGGGAGAGGGGGGACTGCGAGAGGGGGGGACCGGGAGAGGGGTGCACTGGGGGGAGAGGGGGGCACTGGGGAGAGTGGGGGGGACCGGGAGAGGGGGGGGGGGGACCAGGATGGGGGTGAGGGGACCGGGAGGGGGGGGGGACTGGGAGAGGGGGGACTGCGAGAGGGGGGGACCGGGAGAGAGGGGCACTGGGGGGAGAGGGGGGCACTGGGGAGAGTGGGGGGGACCGGGAGAGGGGGGGGGGACCGGGAGAGGGGGGGGGACTGGGAGAGGGGGGACTGCGAGAGGGGGGGACCAGGAGAGGGGGGCACTGGGGGGAGAGGGGGGCACTGGGGAGAGTGGGGGGGACCGGGAGAGGGGGGGGGACCGGGAGGGGGTGAGGGGACCGGGAGGGGGAGGGTGGACTGGGAGAAGGTGCGGTATCGGGGAGGGCAGCTTCAGCAATCGGGGGGAGGGGTGGAGGTGACGATCGGGGCGGGGGTGTAAGTGGCGCTCCTGGGTTGGAGGTCGTGCTTGGGGGCCTCGAGGTCACACTCGGGGGTGGAGGAGTGGAGGCCTCGAGTGGTTGGGCAGGTTACGCTCGGAGGGCGGAGGTCGTGCTTGGGGGGGCGGAGGTCGCGCTCGGTGGGGTGGTTATAGAGCTGTCACCGGCTGCCTTGGGGCAAATTAATAATGTAGAGGGGGCATCAAACAGGCGTTACGCCCCTTATTTGCATCTACAATAGGGCTAACGCTTGTTTCAGGCGCAGCCATTTCACAACAATGTTTTTGCCGATCCCAGGTGGTGGGCGTCGCACTTCCGGCTGATAATCAGCGAGCGTCTCCTGACTTAGGAGGCTGTTTAGTAACTGAAACATGGGAGCTGCGCAGTCGAATTTCGCAGGCAATCTGTTTTCATGAGTTCTAAAAATTGCTGAGCAATGTTATGTCATAGGTCAGGTGCGACTCATATTGTGTTGAAATCTGATTTGCCTTTTGAATGCCAGCTGAAATATCACAGGCATTTTGACGATCAGATCAGTGCAACTATTTGAAGGGCTGTTCAACCAACCAATGTTGTTGGAGACGAGTGAACAGCTATCTATGGTTACAATGACATCATGCCCAAAGTATGCGATTTTTTCAGTGATTTACATAATTGGGTGTGTATTCGGTGATGTTTTATTGTTTGTATTTTTTTTAATATATTAATTCCCGGGATCTGGGCGTCGCTGGCAAGGCCAGCATTTATTGCCCATCCCTAGTTGCCCTTGAGAAGGTGGTGGTGAGCCGCCTTCTTGAACCGCTGCAGTCCGTGTGGAGAAGGTGCTCCCACAGTGCTGTTAGGGAGGGAGTTCCAGGATTTTGACCCAGCGACGATGAAGGATTGAGAGAGAGCCCCTTTAAAACTGAAGTGGAATTATTTCGCTCCCTTGTAATTGTTGTTGGTCAGGATAACTAGCTGTGAATTATAGGTTTGCCTTAATTATTGCTAATGCTGTCTCCCAGTTAAAGAGCTGACACAGTTTGTGAGCAAAGTCTTGTTACAGTTAGCAAAGGAGCAGGAATGCAGGACTACGTTCGGGGTGGGGGAGGGGGCGGGTGTTCGGGGTGGGGGAGGGGGCGGGTGTTCGGGGTGGGGGAGGGGGCGGGTGTTCGGGGTGGGGGAGGGGGGTGTTCGGGGTGGGGGAGGGGGCGGGTGTTCGGGGTGGGGGAGGGGGCGGGTGTTTGGGGTGGGGGAGGGGCGGGTGTTCGGGGTGGGGGAGGGGCGGGTGTTCGGGGTGGGGGAGGGGCGGGTGTTCGGGGTGGGGGAGGGGGCGGGTGTTCGAGGTGGGGGAGGGGCGGGTGGTCGGGGTGGGAGAGGGTTGGGTATTTCACAACTGCCTCCAGCAGATGGCAGAATATCCATCAGTTTGAGAATTAAACCATTAGAGAATGGCACAAAAGGCTGCCACCAGCAGTGTGTGCTCCCTCCTTTTGAGAAAGATAAACTTTTGAGCTATATAGGAACAGGAGGAGGCTGTTCAGCCCCTCGAGCCTGTTCCGCCATTCAATGAGATCATGGCTGATCTGTATCTTAACTCCCTCTCCCCACCTTGGTTCTATATCGCTTAATACCCTTACCTAACAAAAAACCATCAATCTCAGTTTTGAAATTTTCAATTAGTCTTAACAGCATTTTGGGGGAGAGAGCTCCAGATTTCTGCTACCCTTTGTGTGAAGAAGTGCTTCCTGACATCACCCCTGAAACGGCCTGGCTCTAATTTTAAGATCATGCCCTCTTGTTCTGGATTCCTCACCAGAGGAAATAGTTTCTCTCCATCTACCCCATCAAATCCTTTAATCATCTTAAACACCTCAATTAGATCACCCCTTAGCATTCTATATTCCATGGAATACAAGCCCAGTCTGTGCAACCTGTCCTCATAATTTAACCCTTTTAGCCCCGGTATCATTCTGGGGAATCTGCGCTGCCCCCGCTCCAAGGCCAATATATCCATTTCACACAAAGCGTAGAGGAAATCAGGACTTTTTCCTCCACATGGCTGTGGATGTTAGAACAGTTGAAATTTTCAAGACTGAGATTGAAAGATTTTTGTTGGGTAAGAGTATCAGTGGATATGGATCAAAGGTGTGAAATGGAGTTAAGACAGCCATGAATCATGATCTAATTGAATGGCGGAACCAGCTCGAGGAGCTGAATGGCCCCCTCCTGTTCCTATATTCCTGTCAGGTGACAGACTCCTCAGGCAGGTAAGGAGACCGCAGATGCAGTGGTGGAGGAGCCTCAGCCTTTGCCATTTTCCAACAGGTACGAGGTACTTATTACCGGTGTGGATGAGAACAAAGAGGGAGGTTAGGCAAATGGACCATGGCACCATGGTACAGGAGGTCACTCAAGTAAGGGGAGTGAAAAGGAATGTGGTAGTGGTAGGGGACAGTATAGTCAGGGGGATAGATACTGTTCTCTGCAGCCGCGACAGGGAGTTCCAAAGGCTGTGTTGCCTGCCCGGTGCCAGGCTTAAGGTGGGTGGGGGGGGGCGGCAGGGGTGGGTGGTGAAGGATCCAGTTGTCATGGTCCACGTAGGAACCAACGACATAGGTAGAACTAGGAATGAGGTTCTGCTGAGGGAGTTTGAGGAGCTAGGATACATATTAAAAAGCAGAACCCCAAAAGGTAATAATCTCTGGATCACTACCTGAGCCACGCGCAAATTGGCATAGGGACAAACAGATTAGAGGGTTAAATGCGTGGCTGAAAGAGTGGTGTGGGAGGCAGGGGGTTCAATTCATGGGGCACTGGCACCAGAACTGGGGAAAGAGGGAGCTGTTCCATTGGGACAGGCTCCACTTACACCGGGCTGGGACCAGTGTCCAGGCGAATCGAATAACTAGGGCGGCAGATAGGCCTTTAAACTAATATGGGGGCAAGCGGGGCGAGGGGGGGGCGTGAAAGGGTTCAGGTATGGGTAAATTTATAAGTCTGAAGAGAAAAGTCAAGGCTGTAGAGCAGTGTAGTGATTTGGGTAAAATCAAGCAGATTGTGTCAGGAAGAAACAGAAAGCTTAACAAAGGTAATAGGGCATTAGTGACTAAGGTCACATCAGAGGAAAATGGTAAAAAGTTAAAATTAAAGGCGCTATATCTGAATGCACGAAGGATTCATAACAAGATAGATGAATTAATGGCACAAATAGAGATAAATGGGTTTGATCTAGTAGCCATTACTGAGACGTGGTTGCAGGGTGACCAAGGTTGGGAACTAAATATTCCAGGATAAGTGACTTTTAGAATAGATAGGCAAAATGGAAAAGGAGGTGGGGTAGCCCTGATAATAAAGGATGAGAGGAAGGCAGTAGGGAGAAAGGATCTTAGCCTAGAAAATCAGGATGTAGAGTCAGTATGGGTGGAGCTAAGAAATAACAAAGGGCAGAAAACACTGGTGGGAATAGTTTATAGGCCCCATAACAGTAATTATAGTGTTGGACAGTGTATAAATCAGAAAATTAGAGGAGCATGTAACAAGGGTAATGTAATAATCCTGGGGTCTTTAATCTTCATAATGACTGGGCAAACCAAATTGGCAAAAGTAGCTTGGAGGACGAGTTCATGGATTGCATTCGAGACAGTTTTCTGGAACAATATGTTGAGGAACTAACTAGGGAACGGCTATTTTAGATCTAGTATTGTGTAACGAGATAGGGTTAATTAGTAATCTTATAGTAAAGAATCCTCTGGGGAAGAGTGATCATAATATGATGGAATTTCACAATAGGTTTGAGACTGAGGTGGTTACGTCTGAAACTTGGGTCTTAAATTTAAAAAAAGCCAATTACGAAAGTATGAGGGGGCGAGTTGGCTGAGGTAGATTGAGAAATTAGATTAAAAGATATGACAGTAGATAAGCAATGGCAAACATTTAAAGAAATAATTCAAAATTCTCAATGAATATACATTCCCTTGAGCAATAAAAACTCCACTGGAAAAGTGGTAAAACCATGGCTAACTAGAGAAGTTAAGGATAGTATTAGATTAAAAGAAGAGGCTTACAATGTTGCCAAAAAGAGGAGTAAGCCCGAGGATTAGGAGGATTTTAAAAATCAGCAAAGGATTATCAAGAAATTGATAGAGAGAAAAGAGAATATGAGAGTAAACTAGCAAGAAATATAAAAGTAGATCGTAAGCGCTTTTACAAGTATGTAAAAAGGAAGAGATTAATGAAAGTAAACATGGGTCCCTTAGAGGCAGAGACAGCAGAAATTATAGTGGGCAATAAGGAAATGGCAGAGACGTTCAACAAATATTTTGTGTCTGTCTTCACAGTGGAAGACACAAAGAATGTACTAGAAATAATGGGGAATCAAGGGTCTAATGAGAGTGAGGAACTTAAAGTAATTAATATTAGTAAAGATAAAGTACTAGAGTATAATGTGGGGAAAGGTGAAGTTATTTACTTTGGTAGGAAGAATAGAAAAACAATATTTTTTAAATGGTGAGAAACTATTAAATGTTGGTGTTCAGAGAGTTTTAAGTGTCCTCATACAGGAAACACAGAAAGTTAGGGATGGGCAATAAATGCTGGCCTTGCCAGCGACGCCCTCATCCCAGGAACAAATAAAAAAAAGGTACAGCAAGCAACTTTATAGCAAGGGCATTGGAGTACAAGAGTAAGGAACTCTTAATACAATTATACAGGGCTTTGGTGAGACCACACCTGGAGTACTGTACACAGTTTTTGTCTCCTTATCTGAGGAAGGACATACTTGCCTTAGAGGCGGTGCAACGAAGGTTCACTAGATTGATCCCTGGGATGAGAGGGCTGTCCTATGATGAGAGATTGTGTAGAATAGGCCTATACTCTCTGGAGTTTAGAAGAATGAGAGGAGATCTCATTGAAACATATGAGATACTGAGGGAGATTGACAGGGTAGATGCTGAGAGGGTGTTTCCCCTGGCTGGCGAGTCTAGAACTAGGGGGCATAGTCTCAGGATAAGGGGTCGGCCATTTAAGACTGAGATGAGGAGGAATTTCTTCACTCAGAGGGTTGTGAATCTTTGGAATTCTCTGCCCCAGAGGGCTGTGAATAATGAGTTGTTCAGTATATTCAAGACTGAGATAGATAGGTTTTTGGATTCATGGGGAATTAAGGGATATGGGGTTCGGCAGGAAGTGGAGTTGAGGTAGAAGATCAACCATGATATTATTGAATGGCGGAGCAGGCTTGAAAGGCCTGAATGGCTGACTCCTGCTCCTATTTCTTATGTCTTATGTTCTTATGGAGAAATTACTGGGACTAAAAGCCGACAAATCCCATGCACTTGATGGCCTATATCCTAGGGTTTTGAAAGAGGTGGCTACAGAGATAGTGGATGCATTGGTTTTGATCTTCCAGAATTCCCTAGATTCTAGAACAGTCCCCGTGGATTGGAAGGTAGCAAACGTAACCCCACTATTTAAGAAAGGAGGGAGAGAGAAAACTAGAGGCCAGTTAACCTGACATCAGTCATCGGGAAAATGCTAGAATCTATTATCAAGGACGTGGTAACAGGGCACTTGGAAAATCACAGAATGATTAGGCAGAGTCAACACGGTTTTATGAAAGGGAAATTGTGTTTGACAAATCTATTAGATTTTTTTGAGGGTGTAACTAACAGAATAGATAAGTGGGGAACCAGTGGATGTATTTGGATTTTTAGAAGGCATTCGATAAAGTGCCACACAAGAGTAGGGCTCATGGAGTTGGCTGTAATATATTAGCATGGATTGAGGATTGGTTCACTGACAGAAAACAGAGAGGAATAAACGGGACTTTTTTGGGTTGGCAGGCTGTAACTAGCGGGGTACCGCAAGGATCAATGCTTGGGGTCAAGTTATCCCTTAACCTTCTAAATTCTAGGGATTACAACCCTAATTTGTGTAATCTCTCCTCGTAACTTAGCCCCTGAAGTCCGGGTATCATTCTGGTAAACCTACGCTGCACTCCCTCCAAGGCCAATATATCCTTCCTAAGGTGTGGTGCCCAGAACTACTCCCAGTGCTCCAGGTGTGGTCTAACCAGGGCTTTGTATAGCTGCAGTATAACTTCTGCCCCCTTGTATTCTAGTCCTCTAGATATAAAGGCCAGCTTCCCATTAGCCTTTTTAATTATTTTCTGTAACTGTTCCTGACATTTTAATGATCTTTGTACCTGGACCCCCAAGTCTCTTTGGACATCCACTGTTTTTAGCTTTTCACCATTTAGGTCCAAAGTGGATGACCTCACATTTGCTTACATTGAAATCCATTTGCCACAGTTTTTCCCATTCACTTAATTGATCAATATCCCCTTGTAATTTTATGCTTTCATCCACACTGCCCACAATGCCGTTTATCTTTGTGTCATCGGCAAATTTGGAAATATGACTTTCTATGGCATCATCTAAGTCGTTAATAAATACTGTGAATAGTTGAAGGGGTGCCATCTTTCGGAGGAGACGTTAAACTGTGGCCTTGTCTGCCTTCTCAGCACACATTCGGCCCAACTGGTCAAGGAGAAAGGAGTAGAAGGTTATGCTGATAGGGTGAGATGAAGTCGGGTGGGAGGAGGCTTATGAGGACAATAAACACCGGCATGGACCAGTTGGGCCGAATGTCCTGTTTCTGTGTTGTACATTCTATGTAATGGCTCTGGAATGTCCCGAGGATGTGATAAAGCACGTTCTGAGGTGACAAGTTCATTCTTGTTTACCCAAAACAGATATAATTTTCTTAAGTAGCCTGTGCAGTTGTTTTGGCAATGGTAAGGTACAACTGCACCGCGTGAGTGCCGTTTATGATAAGAGTGGCCATAACTGACCACAGACACTTGTTTAGACAATGGCGGTGTTAGCTGCACTGATTACACATCTCGCAGCGAGTTGGTGAAAGGACAATATGTAGGTACCTCTAGATCCATCTCTAGATCCATCTCTAGACCATCTCTAGATCCATCTCTAGATCCATCTCTAGATCCATCTCTAGATCCACCTCTAGATCCATCTCTAGATCCACCTCTAGATCCATCTCTAGATCCATCTCTAGATCCATCTCTAGATCCACCTCTAGATCCACCTCTAGATCCATCTCTAGATCCATCTCTAGATCCACCTCTAGATCCATCTCTAGATCCATCTCTAGATCCATCTCTAGATCCATCTCTAGATCCACCTCTAGATCAATCTCTAGATCCACCTCTAGATCCATCTCTAGACCCACCTCTAGATCCATCTCTAGATCCATCTCTAGATCCACCTCTAGATCCATCTCTAGATCCACCTCTAGATCAATCTCTAGATCCATCTCTAGATCCATCTCTAGATCCATCTCTAGATCCACCTCTAGATCAATCTCTAGATCCACCTCTAGATCCATCTCTAGACCCACCTCTAGATCCATCTCTAGATCCACCTCTAGAACCATCTCTAGATCCATCTATAGATCCATCTCTAGATCCATCTCCAGGCATTGATTCTTCAGCTCAGTAGCTAACACTTGGTTCAGACCGTTTAAGGAGGATTTAGAAGCTGGTGTTAGTTGCGATCAGGGTTAACGCAGCATTGCCATTCTGATGGCCTGGTGCCGCTCCAGTTCCATCAGGCGATTCTGCTGGTATTCTATTATCCCGTCTTTAGCGGATATTCCCAGCACATTACAGCCAATGTTCCCTTTAATTTATTTTTGGGGTGCGCGGCCCCTTTAAGAAGCTACGTGGCTCATTCAAATTACTGCGCACGTGCGGTTTTTCTGATTTAAAAGCCGGTGAGCCGGCCGTGCGGCCATACATTGATTACAGCTGCTTTGGTAAGAAGAGAAAACAACAGCCTATTCCCCAATCCGGAACAAGGAGCTGCCACAGTGTATCCCGGGGACACATTGTGCACTCGTGGCTCTATATCCCTTCCTGCACTCAATGACTCAACATACTGCCATTGAATAGGAGGTGTGTGCTCCCAAGAACTTCACATGCATGGCATCTAAATGTCTAGGATCCTTTCACAGCTAACCTCGTCATCCAATCCTCTGTCTAATGGCAGTTTGAGAGGGACTGGAAACATTATGGAGATGGCTGATTGTGGCAATAGGTTGAAGTCATGGTTGATGAGTCAAATTTAAATTGTATAGAGGTTTACAACACAGAAGGAGGCTATTCGGCCCATCGTGTCTGTGTTGGCTCTTTGCTGGAGCAATCCAAAGCTAATCCCGCTGCCTTGCTCACTTGTATCATCTTCACCTTCAAATGTTTATCCTCGTTTCCCTTCAAAGATGCAATGGCTTCAGCCCCAATCACGCCCTGTGACTCAATAACCCTCTGTGTCGAGAGAGGTCTCCGAACCTTCCTCCTTACTCTGAGACAACTTTAGATTGTTGATCCCTTGTCACTCACTCTCCAACCAGACAATGTAGTCTTCCCCTATTCACCTGATCAAAACCCTTCATAATTTAAAAATATTAATTAAATGTCCCCGAAACCTTCTCTGCTCCAGTGGAAACAGTCCCAGTATCTCGAGTCGCTCCTCAGAACTATAGTTTCCCATCCTGGCATCATCCTGGTGAATCTATGGCTTTGATGTCCTCTATAATGGCGTGCCCTAACTGTTACCGAACTATTGCCTTGTGAAAACTTAGGATGATCTCTTTATACTTACACTCTATGTCCCTATTTATAAAACCTGAAATTCTATTCAGCTCTTTTATTATGGCTTTATCTACCTGTGCGGGCACTTTTGGAGAATTATATATTTGAATCAGTAGAGCACAGCACGAGATACCAATAATATACATTGCACATTTGAAATACCTGAATTATTTGGAGAGTCCCATTGTAGCTCACCGTCTGTGTTCATGCAGAACATTCAACATCTGCTATTTCATCCTTGCAGTTATCTTGCTGAAAGTCTGATTCTGAGATTCTCTCCCTTTCCCCACTGCAGTCCTTTCTCAGAGCCACTCTCCCCCTCCCACATCCAGCCTCTGTCTGATAGCAATGGCAGTGCACTTTGGTCTCGTGTTCCTCAGTTAAAGATTCCATGGCTGAAGCCTCGGCTGGCGGACAACCCTTTCCTCAAAATTAACATCTGATGGAAACAAATGGATCCCTTAATGTTCTGATCAGTGCCTCAATTGGACAAATCAAATGGGGCAGGGCTGCCTTGAGGATGAGTTCATTGAGTGTATTAGGGATGGGTTTCTTGAGCAGTATGTAACTGAACCGACCAGGGGGCAAGCAACCTTAGATCTGGTCCTGTGTAACGAGACAGGATTAATTAAAAATGTCCTAGTAAAGGATCCCCTTGGAATGAGTGACCATAACATGGTTGAATTCCATATTCAATTAGAGGGTGAGAAGGTTGGATCTCAAACAAGCGTGCTAAGCTTGAATAAAGGAGACTATGAAGGTATGCGAGCGGAATTGAGTAGAGTGGATTGGGAAAATAGATTAAAGGGTAAGACGACACATGATCAGTGGTGTACATTCAAGGAGTTATTTTACAACTTCCAAAAAAAATATATTCCACTGAAAAGAAAAGGGTGTAAAAGAAAGGACAGTCATCCGTGGCTAAGTAAAGAAATTAAGGATAGTATTCGACTAAAAACAAGGGCATATAAGGTAGCGAAATCTAGTGGGAGGACAGAGGATTGGGAAAACTTTAAAAGGCAGCAAAAAATAACAAAAAGATTGATTAAGAAAGGGAAGATAGATTATGAAAGTAAATTAGCAAAAAATATAAAAACAGATAGTAAGAGTTTTTATAGTTATATAAAAAGAAAAAAGGGTGGCTAAAGTAAATGTTGGTCCCTTAGAGGATGAGACCGGGAAATTAATGGTGGGAAATATGGAGATGGCAAAAACACTGAATGAATATTTTGTATCAGTCTTTACAGTAGAGGACACTAAGAATATCCCAACACTGGACAAACAGGGGGCTATAGGGGGAGAGGAGCTAAACACGATCAAAATCACTAAGGAAGTGGTACTCGGTAAAATAATGGGACTCAAGGCGGATAAATCACCTGGACCTGATGGCTTACATCCTAGAGTCTTGAAGGAAGTGGCGGTAGGGATTGTAGATGCATTGGTAATAATTTTTCAAAACTCCCTGGATTCCGCTGAGGTCCCGGCAGACTGGAAAACTGCTAATGTAACACCCTTATTTAAAAAGGGCAGTAGACAGAAGGCTGGTAACTATAGACCGGTTAGCCTAACATCTGTGGTAGGTAAAATTTTGGAGTCCATTATTAAGGAAACAGTAACAGGACATTTGGATAATCATAATTTAATAGGACAAAGTCAGCATGGTTTTACGAAGGGGAAGTCATGTTTGACAAATTTGCTGGAGTTCTTTGAGGAAGTAACATATAGAGTGGATAAAGGGGAACCAGTGGACGTAGTGTATTTAGACTTCCAAAAGGCATTTGACAAGGTGCCACACAAAAGATTATTGCTTAAGGTAAAAAATCACGGGATTGGGGGTAATATTCTGGCATGGATAGAGGATTGGCTATCTAACAGAAAGCAAAGAGTTGGGATAAATGGTTCATTCTCAGACTGGCAATCAGTAACTAGTGGTGTTCCACAGGGGTCAGTGCTGGGTCCCCAACTCTTCACAATCTATATTAACGATTTGGAGGAAGGGACCAAGTGTAACATATCAAAATTTGCAGATGATACAAAGATGGGAGGGAAAGTAGTGAGTGAGGAGGACATAAAAAACCTGCAAGGGGACATAGACAGGCTAAGTAAGTGGGCAGAGATTTGGCAGATGGAATACAACACTGGAAAGTGTGAGGTGATGCACTTTGGCAGGAAAAATCCTAGAGCAATTTATTATCTTAATGGCAAGAAACTGGAGAGTACTGAAGTGCAAAGGGATCTGGGGGTCCTGGTGCACGAAACTCAAAAGGTTAGTATGCAGGTGCAGCAAGTGATTAAGAAGGCAAATGGAATGTTGGCTTTCATTGCTAGGGGGATAGAATATAAAAATAGGGAGGTATTGCTTCAGTTGTACAAGGTATTGGTGAGACCGCACCTGGAATACTGCATACAGTTTTGGTGTCCTTACTTAAGGAAAGACATCCTTGCTCTCGAGGCAGTGCAAAAAAGGTTCACTCGGTTAATCCCGGGGATGAGGGGGTGGTCATATGAGGAGAGGTTGGGTAGATTGGGACTCTACTCATTGGAGTTCAGAAGAATGAGAGGCGATCTTATTGAAACATATAAGATTTTGAAGGGGTTGGATCGGGTGGATGCGGGGAGGATGTTCCCGATGACGGGTGAGACGAGAACTAGGGGACATAGTCTTAGAATAAGGGGCTGCTCTTTCAAAACTGAGATGAGGAGGAACTACTTCACTCAGAGGGTGGTAGGTCCATGGAATATGCTGCCACAAAAAGCTGTAGAAGCTACAACATTAATTAAATTTAAAACAGAAATAGACAGTTTCCTAGAAGTAAAGGGCATTAAGGGTTACGGGGAGCGGGCAGGAATTTGGACATGAGTCTAGGTTCGGATCGGTCATGGCCCTGTGGGTAGTGGAGCGGGCCCAGGGACTGTGTAGCCTGATTCTGCTCCTATTTCGTGTGTGCAATTCTGTTAGATGCAGGAGATGGTTCAGTGACAGATAGTAGATTGGCGGTTAGGATCAGATCAGCCATGATCTTATTGAATGGCGGAGCAGGCTCGAGGGGCCGATTGGCCTACTCCTGCTCCTATTTCTTATGTTCTTATGTTCTTATGTTCAGTGGGCAGCACTCTCGTTTCCGAGTCAGAAGGTTGTGAGTTCAAGCCTCACTCCAGAGATTTGAGCATTTAATCCAGGCTGACACTCCAGTGCAGTGCTGAGGGAGTGCTGCATTGTCGGAGGTGCCGTCTTTCGGATGAGATGTTAAACTGAGGCCCTGTCTTCCCTCTCAGGTGGGTGTAAAAGATCCTGTGGTGCTACTCGAAGCAGTGCAGGGCAGTTCTCCCCGGTGTCCTGGCCAATATTTATCTCTCAACCAACATTACTAAAACAGATTATCTGGTCATTAGCTCGTTGCTGTTTGTGGGAGCTTGCTGTGCGCAAATTGGCTGCTGCGCTTCCTATATTACAACAGTGACTACACTCCAAAAGTAATGAATTGGCTGTAAAGTGCTTTGAGATGTCCTGGGGTTGTGAAAGGCGCTGTATAAATGTATGTTCTTTGTTTAGGATTTTAAATTGTTATGAGGCATATTCTGCTATTTCCGTGCTTATATGAGCAGTTGTAAAGTCCTGGGAGTGTGTTCTCTTCGCACGAGACTGATCTTTGCATCAGGCAAGGCTCATCTTCAATGTAACTGTTGTAGCTGCCTGTTTTTTTTGTAAAGTGTCATGAATTTTGTGTATTTTTAGACGCCCAGTCTTCAAAGACAGATGACCGACAAAGATTGGCCAAGGAAAGAAGAGAAGAGCGAGAGAGGTCTCTGGGTGAGTTCAGTGTGGTTCTCAGAGTGTATTAACATGCAGGTCCCAGCTTTATAACTGATACGAGACTTTTTAGAGCTCCTGTGCGAGAGACAGCCTGTGATTCACACTGATAGGGAGCACTTATGGCTCTGGTTGATAGTAGCTTCTGCCATCCATCAGCCTGCCATTGACGGCTCCACGGCACAAATCTGTGCCCAGAGCCTTTGGCAGAGTGGAAAGGAGTCTCTCCAGTACCATGGAGACAAAATGCAACCTGTTGTTCATATAACACTGCTCATGGTCCAGTAGCTCTGGGAGCGGCCAGCTCCTTTCTTGGTGCACACAACACCTGTGATAGCTTCTCCTGTCACTGGGCTGTAACAGAGGGGAAATAGCAAACAGTTTGCAGTTTGCCAGCTCTTTCTCCACACTCCAAGACCAGGAGTATTTTTACTCACTTGTTTGCTAACCATAAAATGAATGGTTGGCGAATCCCGAGGCAGCACTCGCCCAACCCTCCGATAGGCAGTGCCGGGGGAGAGGGGACATTCACCAAACCCTCCGATAGGCAGTGCCGGGGAAGAGGGGACACTCACCAAACCCTCCGATAGGCAGTGCCGGAGGAGAGGGGACTCTCGCCCAAACCCTCTGATAGGCAGTGCCGGGGAAGAGGGGACACTCACCAAACCCTCCGATAGGCAGTGCCGGAGGAGAGGGGACTCTCACCCAACCCTCCGATAGGCAGTGCCGGAGGAGAGGCAGCGCTCACCAAACCCTCCGATAGGCAGTGCCGGAGGAGAGGGGACTCTCACCAAACCCTCCGATAGGCAGTGCCGGAGGAGAGGGGACTCTCACCAAACCCTCCGATAGGCAGTGCCGGGGGAAGAGGCTGCTCCGGGGGGAGAGGATGCCCTGGGGGGAGAGGCTGCTCCGGGGGGAGAGGCTGCGCTGGGGGGAGAGGCTGCTCCGGGGGGAGAGGCTGCGCTGGGGGGAGAGGCTGCTCTGGGGGGAGAGGATGCGCTCGGGGGAGAGGATGCCCTGGGGGGAGAGGCTGCTCCGGGGGGAGAGGCTGCGCTGGGGGGAGAGGCTGCTCCGGGGGGAGAGGATGCGCTCGGGGGAGAGGATGCCCTGGGGGGAGAGGCTGCTCCGGGGGGAGAGGCTGCGCTGGGGAGAGAGGCTGCTCTGGGGGGAGAGGCTGCTCCGGGGGGAGAGGCTGCGCTGGGGGGAGAGGCTGCTCCGGGGGGGAGAGGCTGCGCTGGGGGGAGAGGCTGCTCCGGGGGGAGAGGCTGCGCTGGGGGGAGAGGCTGCTCCGGGGGAGAGGCTGCTCCGGGGGAGAGGCTGCGCTGGGGGGAGAGGCTGCGCTGGGGGGAGAGGCTGCTCCGGGGGAGAGGCTGGTCTGGGGGGAGAGGCTGCGCTGGGGGAGAGGCTGCTCCGGGGGAGAGGCTGGTCTGGGGGGAGAGGCTGCTCTGGGGGGAGAGGCTGCTCCGGGGGGAGAGGCTGCGCTGGGGGGAGAGGATGCCCTGGGGGGAGAGGCTGCTCCGGGGGGAGAGGCTGCTCTGGGGGGAGAGGCTGCGCTGGGGGGAGAGGCTGCTCTGGGGGGAGAGGCTGCTCCGGGGGAGAGGCTGCTCTGGGGGGAGAGGCTGCTCTGGGGGGAGAGGCTGCACTGGGGGGAGAGGCTGCACTGGGGGGAGAGGCTGCAGTGGGGGGAGATGCTGCACTGGGGGGAGAGGCTGCGCTGGGGGAAGAGGCTGCGCTGGGGGGAGAGGCTGCATTGGGGGGAGAGGCTGCACTGGGAGGAGAGGCTGCAGTGGGGGGAGAGGCTGCACTGGGGGGAGAGGCTGCTCCGGGGGAGAGACTGCGCTGGGGGTAGAGGATGCGCTGGGGGAAGAGACATGCGCTGGGGGGAGATGCTCCCCACCGGCAGCACTGGCTGATGAGGATTCCCGCCCTCACTCACACATGGGGCATGGCCCAGCGAGGGACTCCTCAATGGGTGTCTGCCATCTGGGATCCTGGCCAGAACTGGAGGAACACAGCGATCCTGGAGGGCTGGAAGGTTGGAGGAGGTTACAGAGATGGGGTGGGGTGAGGCCATGGAAGGATTTATTTGTTTTGTCCATCTTTGTCCCCCTACCATCCTGTCCCAAAGGCCATGACCCCTCCTGGGATATAAATCCATGGATCCAGCGACCTCTGCATCTCACCCAGTTACCTGTTATACAAGTGCGAGTCTAGACAGTGAATGATGACAAACTATTCGACCATGGGGGAATGCATTGTAGCTAAGCTCAATCCCTTCCTCGCCTGAGCTCCACACACATTCCAACAGGGCTCACAGAGTAATGATCAGGAGCAAAAAGCCTGGCTTCTATTGGTGAACGATGAGATCCAATTGTAACAGCCCCACTACCAGCCCAGCTGAGGTCACGCTGTGGCCCTATGATCACTTTCCCCAGAATTGCATATTTAAAGTTTCTGCCTCTAATTTTGTCTAAATATTTAACTTAAAGGGCTGGATTTTCATTGACCCGTGGAGGTGGGTTTGGAGGCGTGTGGGGGGTTAAAATTGCGAAAACTGGTGGGCGGGCACAAGTCCGCCTTCATGCAATTTTCATTAAATCGTGTCTGCTGGTCCCGACTCCGTCCCGCCTCTAAGAGGCGGGATCAGCTGTTAAGGCCCTTAACAAGCACTAAATTGCCTGTATAATGCCATTGGCAGGCTGGCTATGGGGATGCATATATGAATGGCTAGATGGATGGATGGATGGGGAGAGGAGACATATCTGGGAGTGGTGGTGTAAAAATATCTGGGAGCAGACTTAGGACTGCTGCTGCTCATTTTGCATCCAGGTCCTCTCACAGCAAAGGCCAGGCAGTCTCTGAAGACCTTCAATGCAGCAGCAATGATGACATCATCAGAGGCGACTTTCAGACTGAAAACACTAATTGGGTCATGGGTTCCCACATGCTGGAACTCAATTGCCCAATTAAGTGAAAATTGCATCAATCTCCCACATCCAATTGCAGTCGGGTGGATAACACGAAAAGTGGATGACACGACCCCAACCCGCCCCAGTTTCAAAATCCAGCACAAAGTGTCACTAAAGTTAAAGACAATGGGCTGGATTTTGAAGTTGGAGTCGGGTTGGTGTCGGGAATCACACCTTCTGGCTTGTGAACCCGCCTCCATCGACTTGTGGCCAACCCACTGTATTTTCCCTTGATTGACCTTGTTGAGCCCGCCCAGCGAGCTCAGCAGGCCAATTAAGGGCCACCCGGCAACAGGTGACGTCACAGATTGACATTTCATCTGTCAAGAGCTTTTGACAGATGAAATATCAGCGTTTGACAGCTCTGTGAAGCTGTCAAACACTCACAATATGATTTCTAACTTCAGTCCTTCCTCTCAGGCTGAGTTAGAAATCATTCCACCACAGAAAACAGAAGGCTGCAGTTTTTGACAGAACCACGGCTTTCCTGCTTTCTGTGCTGGTGAGATTTCTAACTCCCGAGAACTGAAGGGCTGACACCTGCAGGAGGAAGTTAAGGTAAGTAAAACTTTTTCCAACACTTAGCACTTACCTTACATACTTACCTCTGCACACATGCACCCATCACTCACCTGCCCACCAGACATATCGACCCCTCCAACCCCTGCAGACCCACGGCCCGCCCCGATAACTTGGAGTGTTTGCCACCTGTCGGGAAGCCCACACTTTTCTTTTGAAAATAGGGATTATGCAAAAAAGTGCCTGTTAACTACCTGTTAACAGGCAGTTAATTGTCACTAATCCCTTCCCGCCTCAGGGAGTCGGGTCCCAGCACAGATTGGGTACCCACTGCCAGCGAAACTGGCATGGAGGCGGGTTGGAGGCGGGATGGGGTCGGGACCCCCGAATCTGCAACTTTAACCCCCCCCCCCCCTCCGCCTCCAAACCCGACTCCACGGGTCATTGAATATCCAGCCCCATGAGTTTGCCACTTTACTGAAATCTCCCAGTGCTGTCTGTCAGGGAGAGTGGGATTTACAATGAAAGGTGCCACTGTCTAATGATGGTGCTGGATTATCATCTTGCATAGATCTGTACTTTAGCGACTTGCCTTTATATAGTGCCTGTAACCAGAGGACACAGATTTAAGATCATTGGCAAAATGAGATGAGGAGAATTTTTTTTAAAACGCAGCGAGTTGTTGTGATCTGGAATGTTCTCCCTTCACTCCTCCTCCCTCACTCCCCCTCGCTCCCCCCCCTCGCTCTCCTCCCTCCCTCCCCCTCGCTCTCCTCCCTCCCGCCGCTCCCCCCCTCCCTCCCTCCCCCCCCCTCTCCCTCGCTCCCCCTCCCCCTAACTCCCCCACCTCCTCCCCTTTGGCTGAGATATTATTGTAGGTCCTGGTATTAGTCTTGGTACAGAACATAAGAAAATTATCAGACACTTCCTACATTCCCACAGCCCTGCAATCTCCTGGAAGAGGCAAAAAAACAGAGAAAACCCAGGGCCAATAAGGGAAAAACTACTCTGTAAAATTCCTCCCCGACCCCCTGAGGTGATCGGAACCAGTCCAGGAGATCCCACGGACCCAGTGTGGTCTCTAAAGACACTTACCTTCTCTATGATGCGATCTCTGCCCCTGTCAAGAAACGGTCCAGCTCCCTCTTGAAGGCAAGGGTTAGGGGGAGAGTTACTCTGCATCCACACTGGGCTGGACTGGCCCCTAACATTCCCTCTACTTAAGCTCGGTCCAACAAATGCATGACCACCAAAGATTGAATTATAAAACAAGCCATAGCTCATTCTCCAACGTTATTGGATCTGTTCTCAAAGCACTTACCAGTGTTCCTCTGGGAGTTAACATTGGAAACGTATTGGCTTCATGACAATCCTAGTCCTATTGCTAATGCTGTACTTTTTTTCCTTATGTATCAGAACTTTTTAACGGCAATTTAAGCAGTTTATTTGCGTACACAGCTGTAAATTCTGTCGTCGACAATTATGTCGGTAGCAGCTATGTCCTAGCTACTTGTAAGTTGTGCCATGAGCTTGTCCGCTGACGCTGACCTCTCCCGCCAGCTGTGCGAGAGCAGCAGATCCTGCAGAAGGAGAGAAGAGCGCAACTGCTTTACGAGAGACAGATGGAAGAACGGTGGAAAAAGCTGGAAGAGCAGCGCCGGCGAGAAGAGCAGAGAAGAGCGGCTGTCGAGGAGAAAAGGAGGCAGAAGTTTGAAGAAGAGAAGGTGATTAGCCATGTGTTGGGGCGGTGTTTATTTACCGTTTTTATTCAATGTTTTTTTCAATTGCGTAAGATACACTGAGCTTGTCGATTAAAATGACGGAGAGGGTGGATGAGGGTAGTGCGGTTGATGTTGTGTATATGGACTTTCAAAAGGCGTTTGATAAAGTATCACATAATAGACTTGTTAGCAAAATTGAAGCCCATGGGAATTAAAGGGACAGTTGTAGCATGGATATGAAATTGGCTAAGGGACAGAAAGCAGAGAGTAGTGGTGAACAGTTATTTTTCAGACTGGAGGGAAGTATACAGTGGTGTTCCCCAGGGGTCGGTGTTGGAACCACTGCTCTTTTTGATGTATATTAATGACCTGGATTAAGAGCTATAGAGAAATAAACCCCTTCAAACTGATACAGATAAACACACAGGGGCCGACATTTCCCCTGGGTTCTTCCAGGTTCTTGCCAGTATCTGCCCCCATCCCCCCTCTCCCTATCCCCCCTCTCCCCCATCCCCCCACCTCCCCCCCATCCCCCCACTCCCCCATCCCCCCTCTCCCCCACTCCCCCTCTCCCCATCCCCCCACTCCCCCTCTCCCCATCCCCCCTCTCCCCCATTCCCTCCCCCTCCCCTCCCCATCCCCCCTCTCCCCATCCCCCCTCTCCCATCCCCCTCTATCCCCCATCCCCCCTCTCCCCTCCCCCATTCCCCCCCCTCTCTCCCCCATCCCCCCCTCTCCCATCCCTCCTCTCCCCATCTCCCCATCCCCCCACTCCCACCCCATCCCCCCTCTCCCCCATCCCCCCTCTCCCCATCCCCCCCCTCTCCCCCATCCCCCTCTCCCCATCCCTCCTCCCCATTCCCCCTCTCCCCCATTCCCCCTCTCCCCATCCCCCCCCCACTCCCCCATTCCCCCTCTCCCTTCTCCCCATCCCCCCCCTCTTCCCCATCCCCCCCTCTCCCCATCCCCCCACTCACCCAACTCCCCCTCTCCCCCACTACCCCATCCCTCCTCTCCCCCATCTCCCCCATTCCCCCCCAACACCCCATCCCTCCTCTCCCCCATCTCCCATCCCCCCACTCCCCCATCCACATCTCCCCTATCCCCACTCCCCCTCTCCCCATTCCCCCGCTCCCCCGTCTCCCCATTCCCCTGCTCCCCCTCTCCCCATTCCCCCCACTCCCCCATCCCCCCACTCCCCCTTGCCCCATCCCCCTCTCCCCATCCCCCCCACTCCCCATTTCCCCACTCCTCCATTCTCTCACTTCCCCATCTCCCCCACCCCCCACTCCCCCTCTCCCCCATCCCCTCCACTCTCCTATCCCCCGACTCCCCCAGAGTCAGGGACGGGGGCGGAGTCAGGGACAGGGGCGGAGTCAGGGACGGGGCGGAGTCAGGGACAGGGTCAGGGATAGGGCGGAGTCAGGGACAGTGGCGGAGTCAGAGACAGAGGCGGAGTCAGGGACAGGGGCGGAGTCAGTGGCGGAGTCAGGGACAGAGGCGGAGTCAGGGATGGGGCGGAGTCAGTGGTGGAGTCAGGGACAGAGGCGGAGTCAGGGACAGGGGTGGAGTCAGGGACGGAGGCGGAGTCAGGGACAGGGGAGGAGTCAGGGACAGGGGCGGAGTCAGGGAAAGGGGCGGAGTCAGGGACAGGGGCGGAGTCAGTGACGGGGCGGAGTCATGGACAGGGTCAGGGACAGGGCGGAGTCAGGGACAGTGGCGGAGTCAGAGACAGAGGCGGAGTCAGGGACAGGGGCGGGGTCAGTGGCGGAGTCAGGGACAGAGGCGGAGTCAGGGATGGGGCGGAGTCAGTGGTGGAGTCAGGGACAGAGGCGGAGTCAGGGACAGGGGTGGAGTCAGGGACAGAGGCGGAGTCAGGGACAGAGGTGGAGTCAGGGACAGGGGAGGAGTCAGGGACAGGGGCGGAGTCAAGGAAAGGGGTGGAGTCAGGGAAAGGGGCGGAGTCAGGGACAGGAGCGGAGTCAGGGATGGGCGGAGTCAGGGACAGGGGCGGAGTCAGGGTCAGGGGCGGAGTCAGGGTCAGGTTGGAGTCAGGGACAGGGGCGGAGTCACGGGCATGGTCAGGGACAGGGGCGGAGTCAGGGACAGGGGCGGAGTCAGAGACAGAGGCAGAGTCAGACACAGAGGCGGAGTCAGGGACAGGGGAGGAGTCACGGGCAGGGACAGGGTCGGAGTCAGAGACGGGGCGGAGTCAGGGACGGGGCGGGGCAGGGACGGGGCGGAGTCAGGGTCAGGGGTGGAGTCAGGGTCGGGCGGAGTCAGGGACAGGGGCGGAGTCAGGGACAGGGGCGGAGTCAGGGTCAGGGGCGGAGGCCCGGGCATGGTCAGGGTCGGGGCGGAGTCACAAGCATGATCAGGGTCAGGGGCAGAGTCACGGGCATGGTCAGGGTCGGGGCCGAGTCACGGGCAGGGGCGGAGTCACGGGTATGGTCAGGGACAGGGGCGAGTCACAGGTATGGCAGGGACAGGGGTGGAGTCACGGGCACGGTCAGGGTCAGGGGCGGAGTCACGGGCAAGGTCAGGGGCGGAGTCACGGGCATGGTCAGGGTCAGGGACGGAGTTACGGGCAGGGGCGGAGTCACGGGCAGGGGCGGAGTCACGGGTATGGTCAGGGACAGGGGCGGAGTCACAGGCATGGTCAGGGTCAGGGGCGGAGTCACGGGCAGGGGCGGAGTTACGGGTATGGTCAGGGACGGGGCGGAGTCACGGGCAGGGGCGGAGTCACGGGCATGGTCAGGGCAGGGGCGGAGTCAGGCTTGGGGCGGAGTCACGGGCATGGTCAGGGTCAGGGGCGGAGTCACGGGCATGGTCAGGGGCAGAAGTTCCCATGAGCTGGGTACGGTCAGGCCCAGTCCAGCCCGGAGTTTCTCTAGAGGCTGGTATAACAGGTGAGTTGACCCTGAAAATGGGCAGGAGTGGGTCCCACCATATAATTCCGTACTCTCCCTCCTTTCTTGCTGCTTTGACTCCACACGTTGAGAATCAAGGTTACCGAAACTCTAGGTTCCTTTCAACTTTATCCTTAGTTATTTCAGACCCACTCATGGAGTGTTTCTTCCTGTATGCAATAGTTTACACCTGCTCATGTTAAATAAGAGGTTTCCAGTCCAGACCATGAATCTCTCTAGAATGAAGGAAGAAGTGGGTGGCACTGGGGATTCTGTTATAGAAATAAAAGAGAAAGCAAGCCAGAACTTGCATTTATATAGCACCTTTCACCACCGCGGGATGTCCCAAAGCACTTTACAGCCAATGAAGTACTTTGGAAATATAGTAACTGTTGTAATGTAGGAAACGCAGAAACCAATTTGCACACAGTAAGGTCCCACAAATAGCAATGTGATAAATGACCAGATAATCTGTTTTAGTGATGTTGGTTGAGGGATAAATATTGGCCAGGACACCAGGGAGAACTCCCCTGCTCTTCTTCAAAATAGTGCTCTGGGATCTTTTCCATCCACCTGAGAGGGCAGACGGGGCCTTGGTTTAACATCTCATCCGAAAGACAGCACCTCTGACAGTGCAGCACTCCCTCAGTACTGCCCTGGAGTGTCAGCCTAGATTCTGTGCTCAAGTCTCTGGAGTGGGACTTGAACCCACAATCTTCTGACTCAGAGGCAAGAGTGCTACCCACTGAGCCACAGCTGACACTGAGAGGTGGGGAATATTTTCAGGCCTTTACCAAGGGTGCTCTTTAAACAGCTACTCGAAGGGACAAACCAACCTGTGGAGATTTGCCCTGGGGATCTGCTGCCCCCAACAAAGAGGGAACTGTTAGGGCAATCACACATTACCTTAGTGCGTCGCTTCCCCAGTGTCATGCCTGAGATTGGGGAATGAGACTGAAAAGACTTTGGGCTGGATTTTCATTGACCCGTGGAGACGGGTTTGGAGGCGTGTGGGGGGTTAAAATTGCAAAAACTGGTGGGCGGGCACAAGTCCGCCTCCATCCCGCCTCCACGCAATTTTCATTAAATCGTGTCTGCTGGTCCCGACTCCGTCCCGCCTCTAAGAGGCGGGATAGGCTGTTAAGGCCCTTAACAAGCACTAAATTGCCTGTATAATGCCATTGGCTGGCTGGCTATGGGGATGCATATATGAATGGCTAGATGGATGGATGGATGGGGAGAGGAGACATATCTGGGAGTGGTGGTGTAAAAATATCTGGGAGCAGACTTAGGGCTGCTGCTGCTCATTGTGCATCCAGGTCCTCTCACAGCAAAGGCCAGGCAGTCTCTGAAGACCTTCAATGCAGCAGCAATGATGACATCATCAGAGGCGACTTTCAGACTGAAACCACTAATTGGTTCATGGGTTCCCACATGCTGGAACTCAATTGCCCAATTAGGTGAAAATTGCATCAATCTCCCACATCCAATTGCAGTCGGGTGGATAACACGAAAAGTGGATAACACGACCCCAACCCGCCCCAGTATCAAAATCCAGTTTATCTGCATATTCCATGATGCAATACATTACTGCTATGCGTCACTGTGCCATCCCTGGGGACAATTAATCAAATAGGCAAGAGAAATGTATCAGTTATAAGAAGTGACTGATGCAAACTGCAGCCTTTAGAAGG
This sequence comes from Squalus acanthias, assembly GCA_030390025.1. Lineage (NCBI taxonomy): Eukaryota > Metazoa > Chordata > Chondrichthyes > Squaliformes > Squalidae > Squalus > Squalus acanthias. The sequence goes on from CM059429.1 coordinate 91,867,587, forward strand.
GATCCGGTATATGTTTGTTTACCGCTCGGTGTTCTGAGTATCTAAATCATAGGATTACACAGGATTACATAGGATATACGGCACAGAAACAGGCCATTCGGCCCAACCAGTCCATGTTGGTGTTTATGCTCCACTCGAGCCTCCTCTCGTCTTTCCTCATCTAAATCTATCAGCATAACCCTCTATTCCCTTTTCCCTCATATGCTTGTCTAGCCTCCCCTTAAATGCATCTATACTATTCGCTTCAACCACTCCCTGTGGTAGCGAGTTCCACATTCTCACCACTCTCTGGGTAAAGCAGTTTCTTCTGAATTCCCTATTGGATTTCTTGGTGACTATCTTATATTGATGGCCTCTAGTTATGCTCTTCCCCACAAGTGGAAACATCCTCTCTGTGTGCCTACTCTATCAAAACTTTTCATAATTTTAAAGACCTCTATTAGGTCACCCCTCAGCCTTCTCTTTTTCAAGAGAAAAGAGACCCAGCCTGTTCATCCTTTCCTGATATGTATACCCTCGCATTTCTGGTATCATCCTTGTAAATCTTCTCTGCACCCTCTCCAGTGCCTCTATATTCTTTTTATAATATGGCGACCAGAACTGTACACAGTGCTCTAAGTGTGGTCTAACCAAGGTTCGATACAGGTTTAGCATAACTTCCCTACTTTTCAATTCTATCCCTCTAGAAATAAACCCTAGTGCTTGGTTTGCTTTTTTTTGGCCTTGCTAACTTGCATTACAACTTTTAGTGATTTGTGTATTTGTACTCCGAGATCCCCTTGTTCCTCTACCCCACCTAGACTCACACCCTCCAAGTGATAAGTGACCTCCCTATTCTTCCTACCAAAATGTAATACCTCACATTTATCTGTATTGAACTTAATTTGCCAATTATATGCCCATTTTGCAAGTTTATTTATGGCTTCTTGTAATTTGTTGCAGTCCTCCTCAGTATTGACTATCCCCCCAATTTGGTGTCGTCCGCAAATTTAGAAATTGTGTTTTTGATTCCAAAGTCTAAATCGTTAATGTAAATTGTGAACAACAGTGGTCTCAGCACTGATCCTTGTGAAACACCACTACCCACCTTCTGCCACTGTGACTAGCTACACTTTACTCCCACTCTCTGCTTTCTGTCCTGAAGCTAGCCAGCTAGCCATCATGCCCAGCCATTTACTGCAACAATGTTGGTGCAAGGCAGCGGCTCCAATGATGAAGTGCTTTCGACTGAATTGCTTCACCATTGTCTGGAAGTCTTGTTCATTGAATTACAAGCATATTAAGCACAGAGATTTGTCGTTTGCAGAAATCTATACAACAAAATACTAATACTGCACTGGAAACCAGCGGACTGATACCGTAGCTAGAGACCCGGTGAATCATGGAAATAGCAAAGACCCAGGGGAAAAGCCGATTGATTGTTGTTGCTTACAGCTATTGTCCAATGGGACTTTATTTTCGACTGGGAAATTTACCAAGTATCTGTAGCTGCATAGCTCACCAGCATTGCAGTATCAGGAAGGCAGGTCTTCTGCTACACAGCTGTTCTCATTTCTGCGAGTCCTTGCTTCCCTACATCGACAATTTTTGATGTATTCTAAAATTGTTCTTTTATTGGTGATAATGATTTTTAGCCATACTTGCCTCGGTGGGCAGCACTCTCGACTCTAGAGTCAGAAGGTTGTGGGTTCAAGCCCCACTCCAGAGAGTTGAGGAACAAAAATCCAGGCTGACACTCACAGTGCAGTGCTGAGGGAGTGCTGCACTGTCGGAGGTGCCGTCTTTCGGATGAGACGTTAAACCGAGGCCCCGTCAGCTCGCTCAGGTGGACATAAAAGATCCCATGGCACTATTTCGAAGAAGAGCAGGGGATTTATCCCTGGTGTCCCGGCCAATGTTTATCCCTCACCAACATCTAAAACAGATTATCTGGTCAATTCTCTCATTTCTGTTTGTGCTCAAATTGGCTGCCGAGTTTCCTACATTACAACAGAGACTACACTTCAAATGGACTTCATTGGCTGTAAACACTTTGGGATGTCCTGAGGTCGTGAAAGACGCTGTAGAAATACAAATCCTTTTCCTCTGTACTTACTATTTTAGATGTGTATTCATGTGTATGGTCAGTTACATGATAGAGTCCTACATGTTTTTTCAGTATAGGTTTGAGAATGTACCTTGGGCTGTGAGATTTTGGGGTGCTGAGGATATTGGAAATGGTACCAATTTTTGGGATGGCATTGGGGGAAGAAAACAATTTCCTTCTTTTAATTTTGAAAATATTTCAAGACTTTGCAGCCTGGAAAGTGCCAATTGGCCTGTCAAGCCCATTCCATCCACAGCTGTGTCACATCAACTCTGCTCAATTTATTTAACCTCCTGAGAGAGGTAACTAAAACAGTGAAATTTGTCAGAAATTAGAGCTCTCCCTAATCACCTCACCCAAGAAAATCTTGCAGGATAGTAATCCAATCTCTGGAGCCCACACTGTTCGACTCTGTTCAGCTGCATTCCCACACTTACCCAAACTGTGGCCTGAACAGCACGTTACTGATTGTATTCAATACGTGTAATGCATCAGATAAGATCACGATCTAATGCCAGGAACTAGAGGAGCACCACCGGTAAGCTGGAGCTAAAGTTGCCAATTCATAATCCTGTCCCACGTAGAACAGCTCTTCCTTCACAAAACCTCAGGGACATGGAGTAGCAAGACTAAAGACTGACCTGATAGCTCAGTGACGTTATCCAGTGACTAGCACAGCCAGGAAGGCCCCAGGACCTATCCTCATATGTGCTGATCTCATCCAGGGTAGTACTAGAGTTGTTACAAAAACAGCAAATGCTGGAAATACTCAGCAGGTCAGGCAGCATCTGTGGAGAGAGAAACAGAGAGAAACGCTTGAGGTAGATGACCCGTTCATCAGAACTGGAAGAAGTTAGAGAGTTGTTACATTGGGTTAGGGAAATTAGCCACGGTTCCCATTCCTGATCACTTGCATCAACCCCCTGCTAGAACTACGCAGGTATGGATAGTGGGTAAGAACAATATTGGCTTGACTGTGATGGGTACGAATTACACTTGAGTAATGGTCATTTGTGCAAGGTACTGGAGGGTGTCCATGGAATCCTACCTCAGCAAGGCACAACTTCTCCAGGAGAGAGAAGAGGAGGAATTAGTGAGAAAGTAGCAATGTATGAAAGAAAAGAAAGACTTGCATTTCTATAGCGCCTTTCATGACCACCGGACGTCTCAAAGCGCTTTACAGCCAATGAAGTACTTTTTGAAGTGTAGTAACTGTTGTAATGTAGGAAACGCGACAGCCAATTTGCACACAGCAAGCTCCCACAAACAGCAATGTGATAATGACCAGATAATCTGTTTTTGTTATCTTGATTGAGGGATAATTATTAGCCAGGACACTGGGGATAACTCCCCTGCTCTTCTTCGAAATAGTGCCATAGGATCTTTTACGTCTACCTGAGAGAGCAGACACGACCTCGGTTTAACGTCTCATCTGAAAGACGGCACCTCCGACAGTGCAGCACTCCCTCGGCACTGCACTGGAGTGTCAGCCTAGATTTGAACCCACAACCTCCTGACTCAGAGGCGAGAGTGCTACCCCTGAACCACAACTGATACTGGGTCATAAAAATGGGACATAAAAATACGTTGTAACCATTAAACATAATCTACCTTTCTTGAAGATTGTTGTAAACCAAAGTCTGAAGCTGTGGTCAGTATTTAGAAGAAGCATAAGAACAGGAGGAGGCCATTCAGCCCCTCGAGCCTGTTCTGCAATTCAGTTAGATCATGGCTGATCTGTATCTTAACTCCATTTACCCGTCTTGGTTCCATATCCCTTGATATCCTTACCTAACAAACATTTTGGGGAGATGCCGGTGTTGGACTGGGGTGGACAAATGTGAGAAGTCGCACAACACCAGGTTATAGTCCAACAGCTTTATTTGAAATCACAAGCTTTCGGAGCGCTGCTCCTTCGTCAGGTGAAGTGAAGAGATGCATATAGTCACAGCATATATAGTCAGAGAACCCAACAACAACAACTTGCATTTATATGACGCCTTTACCACAGTAAAACATCCCAAGGTGCTTCAGAAGAGCATAACCAGACAAAAACTGACACTGAGCCAAAGAAGGAGACATTGGGGGGAATTTTGCCAGCCCTGGGGAGGCGGGTTTGGAGGCGGGACTGCTGGGAAAATGGCAGAATCTGGGGGCGGGTACCCATCCCGCCCCCAACCCGCCTCGGTGCCATCTTCCCAGGAGGCGGGTACCCGACCCGCGCCGGGAGCCACCTCCCCGAGGCGGGAAGGGGATTAGTGCCAATTACAGGCAGTTTTTTTGAGAATTCCCTATTTTCAGCCCTGAAGTGTGGGCTTCTCGATGGCTCCGAACCTCGCCAGGGTCAGCGAGGTGAGCCGTCGGTCTGCGGTGGTCGGAGGGGCCGAGATGTCCGGTGTGCGGGTGAGTGATGGGTGCATGTGTGCAGAGGTAAGTGTGTGAGGTGTGTGTAAAGTGTTTTAATAAGTTTTACTTACCTTTACTTCTTCCTGCAGGCTTCCTCCCTTCAGGTCTCGGGAGTCCCTCAGCTCACCGGCACAGAAAGCAGAATGGCCGCTGAACTGTCAAAAGTTGCAGCCTTCTACTTTCTGCTCAGGAAGGCTTTCTAATTGAGTCTTGAGTAAAGACTCAACTTAGAGGACAGATTGTCAGTGTTTGACAGCTTCACAGAACCATCAAACGATGACCTTTCATCTGTCAAAAGCTCTTGACAGATGAAACGTCAATCACTGACACCACCCGTAATGGGCTTTCCCTTAATTGGCCTGCTTGGCCCGCTGGGCGGACTTAACAAGGTCAATCAAGGGAAAATAGCGTGGGTAGGCCACAAGTCGATGGAGGCGGGACTGAAACCCGACAAGTGGGAGTCCCGCCTCCAAAAGCTCCCCATTGGCAAAATCCAGTCCATTAGAACAGGTGACCAACGCTTGGTCAAAGAGATAGGTTTTCAGTCGGTTTTAATCTTTTCAGACATTGACTTGGCTTGTATTTCCTTGAGTTTAGAAGGTTGAGGGGTGATCTAATCGAGGTATTTAAAATGATAAAGGGATTTGTTAGGGTAGATAGAGAGAAACTATTTCCTCTGGTGGGGAATCCAGAACAAGAGGGCATGATCTTAAAATTAGCGCTAGGCCATTCAAGAGTGAAATCAGGAAGCACTTTTTCACACAGAGGGTAGTGGAAATCTGGAACTCTCCCCTCAAAGGCTGTGGATTCTGGGGGACAATGAGATTGATGGATTTTTGTTGGGTAAGGGTATCAAGGGATATGGAGCAAAGATGGGTAGATGGAGTTGTGGTACAGATCAGCCCGTGATCTAATTGAGTGGTGGAACAGGCATAAGTACACCTGTTCTTATGTTCTTATAAGCACAGAATCTAGACTATCCAGTGCTGAGGGAGTGCTGCACTGTCAGAGGTGCCGTCTTTCAGATGAGAGGTTAAACCGAGGCCCCGTCTGCTCTCTCAGGTGGACGTAAAGCATCCCATGGCCACTATTGTAAGAAGAGTAGGGGAATTCTCCCCGGTGTCCTGGACAATATTTATTCTTCAATCAACATCACTAAAACAGATTATCTGGTCATTTATCTCATTGCTGTTTGGTGGGATCTTGCTGTGCCCAAATTAGCTGTTGTGTTTCCCACATTACAACAGTGACCACACTTTAAAAGTACTTCATTGGTTATAAAGCACTTTGGGAGGCCCTGAGGTTGTGAAAGGCGCTGTAGAAATTCAAGTTTTTCTTTTATTTCCTTTTTAATAACTGTTTCGGGATTCTAAGTAAATATAAGCGATTACAGGGGTTGTACTTATCCTTGTCTGTATATGTTTATCTCCTCTCCCTCGTACGTTCTCTGAGCTAGATTCTCTTTCTGAAGTCAAAAAATGGTTTAAAAAGTTTACGTGAAAATTCAGTGGCAAAATAGCTTTGTAAATTCATCTTCCATTTTGTTTTGGGAAAATGAACTGAAGGATTTTTATACAGTGAGTAAAGACATCATTGGACTTCCACTGAGGAAAAATACATTTCCTGTGAACAATGATTGTTTAGAATTCTATCCAGCAAGAAAAGGCAGTACGCATGTTCTACATTACTGTCTGTATGGCTCACTCTGCCGCACAGTCAAAGCCAAGCACTTATTGTAGCTTCAATGTGAAACTTTATCTGAACAAAGCTCTTAAAATTCATCCCCCAGCTGCTTCTCAAATCATTTAGTAAAATAAAGGAAATCAGACACCCTGTGACAGCGGGAGGACAGACACCGTACCGCGTACACTGAGAGGGCCATTCTGAAGCATGAAATAATGCACCTGCTCAGACACAGCCATCCAGGAATTATGCGTCACACTTACTGATTGGCTCAAGTTATTCCTAAAAGAGCAACAAATTAGAACTCAGTCGCTAGAGGATGTGATGGGTCAAAGGTTCTGAGTGAGGGGTCTCAACCCTCCCGGCCTGGGCCGGAGTCTACGCAGATCGGCGGTCCCACTCCCGAGCTCTGCTCTTGGCAACGTGGGAGACAGGTTTATTGTAATACCAATTTGTGCAGGCGCATCGGCACTACATCAAATGAGCTGCTTGAGCGAAGCCAAACATTACAGTCCTCAATTGTTGGAGTGTGTTTTTAATGGGGAAGATCCCGAACATGATTCCAGAGATGGCAAGGCCCAGCTGATTCTATTCCAAGAATTACATAGAATTTACAGCACAGAAAGAGGCCATTCGGCCCAGCGGGCCTGTGCCGGCCTTTATGCTCCACACGAGCCTCCTCCCACTTTGCTTATCGCACTCCTATCAACACATCCTTCTATTCCTTTCTCCCTCATGTGTTTATCCAGCTTCCCCTTAAATGCATCGATGCTATTGGCCTCAACCACTCCCTGTGGTAGTGAGTTCCACATTCTCACCACTCTCTGGGTAAAGAAGTTTCTCCTGAATTGCTTGTTGGATTTATTGGTGACTATCTTATATTTAAATAGGAGCAGGAGTAGGCCATACAGAGCAGGCTTGAAGGGCCATATGGCCTACTCCTATTTCTTATGTTCTTATTTTTGACCAATAATATTCTGATGCAGATGTTATCGGGGAAAGTTTAAGAACTGAAAGGCAGAAATGTTGATGGGAGAGATGAAGTGTGCCTGATGGAGCAGGGACTGGAACTACTGGGATACCCAAGACCTGGGATAATTGAGTTATGAAGGTGACAATGAAAAGAAAAACTGTGAAAGATAGCTATTTTTAGCCTTTAAAAATAGGGTACAGTCGTGTAGTGGTTATATTACTGGGCTAATAATCCAGAGAACAGAAGTTCAAATCCCACCAGGGCCGTTTGAGAATTTGAATTCAGTTTAAAAAGTCTGGAAATCTAGGACAACCCTCTCATCCCAGGAATCAATCTAGTGAACCTTCGTTGCACCGCCTCTAAGGCAAGTATATCCTTCCTTAGGTACGGAGACCAAAACTGTACACAGTACTCCAGGTGTGGTCTCACCAAGGCCCTGTACAATTGTAGCAAGACTTCCTTACTCTTATACTCCAACCCCCTTGCAATAAAGGCCAACACATCATTTGCCTTCCTTATTGCTTGCTGTAGCTGCATGCTAACATTCTGTGTTTCTTGCACAAGGACCCCCAAATCTCTCTGAACACCAACATTTAATAGTTTCTCGCCATTTAAAAAATATTCTGTTTTTCTATTCTTCCTACCAAAGTGAATAACCTCACATTCCCCTACATTATACTCCATCTGCCACCTTACTGCCCACTCACTTAACCTATCTATATCCCTTTGCAGACTCTTTGTGTCCGCCTCACATCTTACTTTTCCACCTAGCTTTGTATTGTCAGCAAACTTGGATACATTGCACTCGGTCCCTTCATCTAAGTCATTAATATAGATTGTAAATAGCTGAGGCCCCAACACTGATCCTTGCAGTACTCCACTAGTTACAGCTGAAAATGACCTGTTTATCCCTACTCTGTGTTTTCTGTCCGTTAACCAATCCTCCATCCATGCTAATATATTACCCCCAACCCCATGAACCCTTATCTTGCTTAACAACCTTTTATGTGGCACCTTATCGAATGCCTTTTGGAAATCCAAATATACTACATCCACTGGTTTCCCTTTATCTACCCTGTTAGTTACATCCTCACAAAACTCTAATAAATTTGTCAAACACGATTTACCTTTCATGAAACCATATTGACTCTGCCTAATCATATTATGATTTTCTAAGTGCCCTGTTACCACTTCCTTAACAATGGATTCCAGCATTTTCCAGTGAGTGCAGTCCTACTCAGCAGGACAATGGAGGCGAGGCGTTGGAGGAGGATGGTGTGGTTAACCGTGTCAAAGGCTGCAGACAGGTTGAAAAGGAGGGATAGTTTACCACAGTCACATCACATAGGATGTCATTTGTGACTTTAATAAGAACCGTTTCGATACTGTGGCGGGGCGGGGAGGAAACCTGATTGGAGGGGTTCAAACATGGAGTTCCAGGAAAGATGGGCACGAGTTTGGGAGGCAACAACACGTTCAAGTTTTCTGGAGAGGAAAGGGAGGTTGGAGATGGGGCGGTAGTTTGCAAGGACGGAGGGGTCAAGGGTGAGTTCTTTGAAGAGCGGGGAGATGATGGCAGATTTGAAGGAGAGGGGGACAGTATCTGAGGAGAGGGAACCATTAACAATGTCAGCTAACATGGGGGTCAGGAAGGGAAGTTGGGTGGTCAGCAGTTTGGTGGGAGTAGGGTCAAGGGAGCAGGAAGTGGGTCTCATGGACAAGGTGAGCTCGGAGAGGGCATGAGGGGAGATGGGAGTGAAAGTAGAGAAAGATGTGAGTTCAGTAAGAATTGTGTCCTGCTCTATATTTGGGTGTGTTAGCTTCTCCGTGTCATATATTGTTATTTGTTATGTCACAGCACAGATGCTGCAGTCATGTGTACAAGGTGCAGTGTATCTGCCAGTTGTGTAAGCTCATTGCGTTGGATGTAACACATAAGGAGTGACGTAAGAAAACTACTAGGCACTTGGTCTAAGCGTTAATCAACTGTTTTACAACATGGAGATCTAGTTGTGTCCTTCACTAGTTCCTGTTGAGGAATGTCCTAAGCAAGCTGGGCCCATGCCCGAGTATTTATACTCTCCCTGGACAGCGCCACCAGCAGGCCGCCCAGTATTACTTCATACATGAATGACAAGATTCATGTCAAGGAGTGTTTTTTAAAATCGCAATCCTGATGGGCAGCTGTTGCTTTCTACCTGAATGTAGCTGATTCTGCCTGAATGCAGCTGATGTGCTCAGCGTCTCTGGGTCCTTTTTTAAATTAATTCTCAGGATTTGGGCGTCGCTGGCAAGGCCGGCATTTATTGCCAATCTTTAGTTGTCCTGAACTGAGTGGCTCGCTCGGCCGTTTCAGAGGGCAGTTAGAAGTCAATCACATTGCTGTGGGTCTGGAGTCACATATAGGCCAGACCAGGTAAGGACGGCAGGTTTCCTTCCCGAAAGGACATCAGTGAACCAGTTGGGTTTTTACGACAATCCGACAGCTTCATGGTCACTTTTACTGAGACCAGCTTTTTATTTCCACATTTTTAAAAAACTGAATTCAAATTCTCGAATTGCCCTGGTGTGATTTGAGCTCACGATTTCCAGAGTATTAGTCCAGTAATATACTGTACTCCCTAAAAACCACATTGAGGGAATTGATGCTGTCGTGAATGGAAGCTTCTGCAGCCTACATTTTCCTCAGTGGCCTGCCTTGCAGGATTGAAAAGCAGTGGAGGTTTTTGGGACCGGCTGTTCAAGGAGCTGTGTCTGAAAACTCTCTCAATATTGGTGACAGCGCTCGTTTAGGTAGCCGCATCAGATCTGGCTAGGGAGGAGATCGCATTCAATGCATGAATTGGCATCTTAGTCTGTGAATATTTTGTGTTCGCATCGCAGCATTGCCACATCACTGGGACACACCCAACTGCTGTGGGGAGAAATAACAACTCATACCTTCAGTTGAAACACATCACCTTCTAATGTTCAAGGTGACTGTTAAATGGGATAACCCTTCACCTATAAACGCTATCTGGTAAGATTATCAATAGGTTTCTACATCTTTAAAAAGTTGATTTATGAACATCCAAATGTTTCGGATTATTTCCCGTGTTTATCTTTATTGGAAAATGCAGTATTTTTTTTTAATGCAGCAAGATTGTGGGACAGTGCGGTGCCACAGTCTGTAATAGATGTCCACTGTCTGGCCAGTTTGGCTAGCGTTTATGCTAAGGATCCTCCACAGTGATTCAGCTATTGATCCCTTGCACTAAGTTCTCTCCATCGCCCTGCAGTTAATGCTTGTTGAGCATTATTCATGGGCAGATGAAGTCAGAATCTCCAATGATATTCAGACCTATGAGAGCAGGTGCTGATGGTGATGTAAAGGGCTATTAGCATAGAGGTTCAGCATCCTGTGCTGCTTGCCTTTCTCTTGGGTATGGTGCCGCTGTTGGAGGTTTCTGATGGTACGTCTTTGCTGTTTGTTCTGTGTAGATCTGTGTTAAGCTACCTGCTTTTACCGATTTGAACGCAAATAGAACGTTACCTTTGAATAATAATTTTCTAATCGGAGCGAGTTCTGATTTTTTGGGGCCAGACGGGGCCGTCTAGCCGTGCGCACGTCGAGCAAAGGCGCATTGTGAGCTCACTGACTTTGGAGGTGTTGTTGTTGTTTGTCTGTTTCATGCGATGCTAGGAGCGTCACGAAGCCATGATGCGTCGCACTTTAGAACGTAACCAGCAGTTAGAGCAACGGCAGAAGAGATGGTCATGGGGAGGAGCAGCATCTGCAGGGACCGGAACTAGAGATGGTGAGTGAAAGGGCACAGACTGCATTGCAGCTTCTGGAACAGTACGATGTGTGTGCTTCATCTGTGAGTGAGAGAGAGAGAGAGAGAGAGAGCCTCTGTGCTCCAACACCACTTGAGCTTTTTGTCTATCTATGCAGCAGTTGATTTCAGAAAGCAGAGCAGGCCACTCGGTTTTATAAAGTAGAAATTTGTTACGGTGCGTTTCCTCTCCTCCCCTCCCCACCTCCCTCCCCCCTCTCCATTCTGTTTATTTCCATGTAAACCTCTTTTTCTTTGCTCACGGCATAACATTCAGCTTTATCACGCCATCTGTGGCGAATGTTGCTTTTATTCAAATAAAGCCTCGGTACGATGAAAGAAAGAAAAATTGGGGGAAGCATTAACTGCAAGAAATACCTGGCTCTCAGATAACTAAAAATACTGCTGAACGCATACGGGCCAGATATATTAAAATGCATCTGCAGAGCTTGGGTTAATTATTATTAAAGATGAGTCTCCCTCGGGAACATTTTTTAACAGGATGAATTTTTGAGCCTGTTTCTGTAGGCCTGTCGTGTACAAAGACTGCATTTCTGAAGCAATTAATCATTGATTGTGTTAGAATGCACCGGAATTACACGGAGGAAATTATGTTCAGCGTTTGCTCAACGTGTTTAATAAGAATTAGACGCAGTTTGAGCTTGTAAGTGAAAGCCATGGCAGCTGTAAAAGCCTGAGTGCTGGTGTAATATCCTACGCAGTATTTCTGCCACATAAATAGATCGATTTCCCATTCCCTTGAAGTAATGTTCCTGAATCGGCGCCTGAAAGCTGATGAATAAAAGATAGCGCTTTGAGCCAGAAAGCTACATTTGAGGTGAATTAGCTGTGAGGTGCTGGGAGTTAATGAGACACGGGCCTGCCCTGAGAAATGCAACGTGGTGCAATCAATCCTAGCGTGTGAGGGCGTGGGACCTGGGATTTAATTACCTGCCGTGCACTGTCAGTTGAAATGTTTTCTTTTTACTATTTGCTGTAAGCAATAAAACTGTTCCGCAGCCGACTGATGCGCTTTATTCCGATTCTGTGTCATGTAGGTGAATCGGAAAATAGCCCACCCCCTCCTATAGATTTAGCAGCCAACACCTACTCTCCTTCAGAGCCTGTGGCCTTTGATGCTGCTGCTTCCGTTGCTGGTATTTGGGAAAATTACTATACCTTGATGTTTTTTTTACCATTTCTAGTGTGTTGCCCACTTGTCTAACCAATCTGTTTTACCCACCTACTGTCCCAATGGTCTTTGCTCTTTATATTATTACTGCTTGACGTGTGGATATTTTGGGTATTTGTGTGTGTTTCCTCATTAATCTTTCCCTCAGTAATTGGTAAGCATGGTTATCATATTATTTTTAACAGGCGAACTACATTTCTTTTCCCAGCACTCGAGTGAGATTGTATGCTATGAGACTGTTATGCCTGCATGTCTATGCAATGTACAGCTTGGTTTTTAAAAAAAATCTCTGTTGTCCTTTTGTGTCACAACGAAGATTTATGAACCGCCAATCTAAATGTAAATGTCCTTGCTACCTCTCTCCTTGCAGTGGCTGACAGACTTTCAGCTTCTGCCGCGAATCTTCCCAAACAAATGGAGTCACCGGCCAGCAAGCTTCTGCCCTCCTCTTCAGCAGCAGCCCCACATCCCCTGAAAGAGGCAAGTGATTATCCTGCTGGGCATTGCGCGTGGTCCTTGTGGGGTGTGCTTCTGAGGCTTTATTACCTTTACCTTTCTCCTCTATCTGCTACGGTGCCGTGCGTACATGCTGCCTTTATTGCATTACTGCCGTAAGATGCCAATGATCTAGCCAAATGCCAATTTGGACAACAGCAAGCAGAAAAAGTAGTTTCCAAATGTTGGGAGTTGTGAGTTTCTGGTTATGTCGAAATATCTGCCCAATGGATATATTAAAAGCGGACTTAAATTTAAGGTGAAATGTTATTGTTCCTGCTCAGGTTTTGTTGCAGTGTCTGCATTGCGTGTAAAAGAATGCAAAGTGTCTTCCGTATTGGGCGACTGCACCAAGTGCTTTTGTCCAATGATTCCAGTTGAGACGTAGAGCAGGCCATGTAATGGTCGTCAGGTAGAATTCAGCACAGAGCAATAGAACGTGGACTTGGGATTCATAATTCCCCATAGGGTGAGCTGCGAGTCACAGACAGAGCACCCGCACAGGGGAGGGCAATTGATCGAGGCTTCTGGCACTCATGGAGTTGAGGTACAGATCAGCCATGATCTGATTGAATGGCGGAACAGGCTCGAGGGGCTGAATGGCCGACTCCTGCTCCTATGTTCGTCATTCAGGGTTTGCTGCCTGCTCCCTCACTTAGCGAACGGTGCACGGTAGAGGTGAACCAAAGAAGAGGATTAATGTTTGACCCAATAAATTGAAAACCAAGCAATATTCAATGAAGGCATGTTTACTTTTAAGTCTACATATCCATCACATCTCAACAACTGAATGTTCAACGTCAAAACAAAACAATAAAAATGAATGGATTCTATATAATCAACTTTGCGTTATATTTTGTAGGTAGTTATCTAACGCAGTTTTGTTTAAGCTCAGCTTGTCGTGGGTATCTGATAACCATATTCTAATTTTATTCCTTACACTTCTCCTTCCGCACAATGTGCATTTAATCCACCGTCAAGAGAGTGAAGGTGGATCCAGTTAATGGATTCCAGCCGCTGTTACTCTGTTACTGGTTGATAAGAGATAGATTACAGAAAACCTGACCTACTTGTCCAGTCACTGCCTTTGCTCTTTTGGTTGGCCTCAGCCTTCACTCTGCTTTTCTCTGAATTGGTGACTTACTGTGTGGGACTCATGGCCACAAATTCATTTCATGTCACATTGGGCTATCTCTAGTTTGAAGTTTTTAAGATAACATGAAATTCGAGAGAATATGACTACACAATATCGCTTTTTTTTCCTTTAGGAATAAATACCTTTTTTAAGATTTGTAATTTTCAAGGAGCTAACAAAACAGTGACTCCTTTGCTTCTATCCCTTTATTTGCTGATGACTGAACGAGCTTTGTGTATACTCTTTAGCAATAAATTAAGAAGTAATGAGGGTGAAATTGGTCTCGGCCGGCAGAGCAAAACAGGCGGACCAGCAGTCAGCGGGTAGGAAACCTTACGGGTGTAAAGCGGGCAGCCGATTCACTATTGGCTGATTTGCGCTACTGCCCAAGACCACTTTCACCCCCCCTCGGGGTCGCCAACTCTGGTTGGTCATATTCCTGGAGGTTTCATCATATGACCTCCTGCCTCCAATCGCCCCGCACCCACACTCCCGCCATTGGTCGCCCAACACGCCCATCTTCATGGTGCCCCGCCTTCCCACATTCGTTATCTGATTGGATGATTCCTCACTGTCAGTCAATAACTTTTTTCCCCATGTCCGATATTTTTATAACTAATAAAAAAAGTGTTCAATTTTTTAAAATAAAAACACAATGTTTTAACGGCCCTACGATTGTTCTCCCAGTTTGCTGGCAGTGGCAGAGATCAGTCTTCAATTCCTGGGGACTCCAGGGCATTCCTGGAGGGTTGGCAACCCGACTCCCAATGCATCCAGAAATCTATATTCCTTTTCATTCTGAATAACTTGAAGAATAATGTACAAGCCGGTGAGGCAGGAAATGCTTGTGTAAGCATTTGGAAAGCAAACGATTATTGATTGACTGACTATATACTGCTTCAGGTCCCATGTAATAGCACAACTTGGGCTTCAAATTTGCCAAGCACTGGAAGCTGAGGCCCTGAGATCTCTCGAGTCGTAGTGTGGGAGGTGAGGCTAGGACTATGCACCATGATGCCCCCCCCCCCACTCTGTTTACAGGGTTGTTCAAATGGCACTTCATTAGCGGGGGGGCACAGCTCTGGCGTACGCCTGTCCCGTGCTCGTGGAAACAATGTCATTGGTGCAGCCCTAGGGTGAGGAAGGGTTGCCAAGGCCCCCAACCCAGCAACAGGGCTCATCGGGGGGCATTGTTAAAAAAATAATTTAAAAGCCTCTCACACCGGGTACCGAGTGAGCATCAGGAGCAGGAACTCCCTGTTTAGGAGTCACCATCTTTGGCTCTACCCCCTGGCCGTCACTTGCCTTTTAAGGGGGATAGGCGGATGGAAGTTCCAGCAGCCAGGAAACTCCTGGAAATGGGGAAGACCCAGCACAGTGGGGGGTCTCCATCGTTTCCCCACAGATCGGCCAGAGTTACAGCTGGAGACCAGCAGAACGTTGAACTCGCGGCCTCAATTTCAGTTCAGCCAGATTGAGGGCATCCGTCCAAGTTGTCCCCTTCAGTTAATTGAGGCTAGGACTATGCACCATGATGCCCCCCCACTCTGCTACTCTTTGAAAGCTGCCTGAGCCCACAGACACAAGTTAAAGGCTCAAAGAGTGGCTCAAGCTGTGACGTGATTTTTTTTTCTTGGGATGTGGGTGTCGTTGGCAAGGCCAGCATTTATTGCCCATCCCTAGTTGCCCTGAGAAGGTGGTGGTGGGCCTTCTTATACCACTGCAGTGGTTTAATACAACAGAATGTTTTTTCTAGGCCACTTCAGAGGGCAGTTAAGAGTCAACCACGTTGGTGTGGGACTGGAGTCACATATAGGCCAGACCGGGTAAGGACAGCAGGTTTCCTTCCCTAAAGGACATTAGGGAACCAGTTGGGTTTTTATGACAATCCGACAGCTTCGTGCTCACTTTTACTCATATCAAATTTACAAATTTCTTTTAACTGAATTCGGATCATGGTGGGATTTGAACTCCTGTTCTCTGGATTACGAGTCCAGTAACATAATCAGTACGCTTCCGTACCCGATGATCATTCTCAGATATTGGGAATGGTTGGCTGCCTGGTCTATATCTAGGAACCTACTCACTTCTCTACTACAGTGAAAGTAGACAACCACTACTCCCAAAATAATTCCTGCTTTCCTCACAGCTGGGTTTTTTCTTTGATTCTGGGATGTGGGCGTCACTGGCAAGGCCAGCATTTATTGCCCATCCCTAATTGCCCTTGAGAAGGTGGTGGTGAGCCGTCTTCTTGAACCGCTGCAGTCCATGTGGTGAAGGTACTCCCACAGTGCTGTTAGGTAGGGAGTTCCAGGATTTTGACCCAGCGACGGTGAAGGATCGGCGATATACTTCTAAGTCAGGATGGTGTGTGACTTGGAGGGGAACTTGGAGGTGGTGGTGTTTCCATGACCCTGCTGCCCTTGTCCTTCTAGGTGGTAGAGATCGCGGGTTTGGGAGGTGCTGTCGAAGAAGCCTTGGCGAGTTGCTGCAGTGCATCTTGTAGATGGTACACACTGCAGCCACGGTATGCCGGTGGTGGAGGGAGTGAATGTTTAAGGTGGTGGATGGGGTGCCAATCAAACGGGCTGCTTTGTCTTGGATGGTGTCGAGCTTCTTGAGTGTTGTTGGAGCTGCACTCATCCAGGCAAGTGGAGAGTATTCCATCACACTCCTTACTTGTGCCTTGTAGATGGTGGAAAGGCTTTGGGGAGTCAGGAGGTGAGTCACTCGCCGCAGAATACCTAGCCTCTGACCTGCTCTTGTTGCCACAGTATTTATGTGGCTGGTCCAGTTAAGTTTCTGGTCAATGGTGACCCCCAGGATGTTGATGGTGGGGGATTCGGCGATGGTAATGCCATTGAATGTCAAGGGGGAGGTGGTTAGACTCTCGCTTGTTGGTTACTGGACGCATAATCCAAAGGCCTGGACTAGTGATCCAGAGAGCATGAGTTCAAATCCCACCATGGCTGTTTGAGAATTAGAATTCAGTTTGAAAAATCATGTGGAAATAAAAAGCTGGCACCAGTAAAAGTGACCCTGAAGCTGTTGGATTGTCGTAAAAACCCAACTGGTTCACTAATGTCTTTTAGGGAAAGAAATCTGCCGGCTGTATGTGACTCCAACATTGTGGTTGACCCCCACACAAACTGCTGCGGTTCAAGAAGATGTCCTACCACCTCCTCAGGACAACTAGGGATGGGCAATAAATGCCAGCCTTGCCAGTGGAACTCACATTCCAAGAATTAATAAAAAACAATACTATTCAAACAAGAGGAGATGAGGAGAGTTTTTTTTACGCAGCGAGTTGTTATGATCTGAATGCAGTGCCTGAAAGGGAGGTGGAGGCCGGTTCCATAATACTTTTTAAAAAGGAATTTGAAAGTTACGATTGCTTTTTAAGTATATATCCTCTTCAGGAATATATACTGTACTTGAAAAGGAAAAATTCATAGGGCTATAGAAAGAGCGGGGAGTGGGACTAATTGGAGAGCTGAATGGCCTCCTACTGTGCTGTGAGATTCTATGAACAATGTAGATTTCCATTTAATCTTATACAAATGGAGGCTAGCTTGGCATTTTTCGAGTCGCTCGGTAATGTGACCTGTTCATTCAGTCTGATCATTTGGAGTGCTGGACTTGGATCCCAGCCTCTAGTCACATTGGCTGGAGTTACCAATCTTCGCCAAGTTAAGAACATAAGAAATAGGAGCAGGAGTAGGCCATACGGCCCCTCGAGCCTGCTCCACCATTCAATAAGATCATGGCTGATCTTCTACCTCAATCCACCCGATCCCCATATCCCTTGATTCCCTTAAAATCCAAAAATCTATCGATCTCAGCCTTGAATATACTCAACGACTGAGCCTCCACAGCCCAAGTTGAAGCAAGGTATTGAGATGAAGGAATTGGGGGGCGGGCACAGTAATCTGAGTCTGGGGTAATTGTAGGACATACAGTAAGGGGATAATGAGGGAATGTGTCAATGAACAACTATGCTGGTTTCCTATTTTGTGACAGAGCAAATAGCACATTCTTGAAGCTAATCTTAGTGTTGAGTGGATGTTGAAAAAGAGGTGGGATTAATTTCCAAAAGAACAATAGTTTGAAAGGCCAGTGAGAAGAAGAAATTGGTAACTGTGCTTTCTGATAACCCAGTATATATACTATAATAATATAATGCACATATTGCCAGGTAACTAAGATCTGACTTCTCAGAGCAATGAGGGAAATGTGTGGGCTGATGATGGATATCTGACTGTCCAATTCTCTGTCATTTTGTGGGGAAGGTGGAGCTTAAGAATGTCTAGAAATGTGTTAAGGCCAATTGTCTCGAAAACCCATTCCTTTAGATTGGTCTACACTACACCACTTCTCAACCACACCTACCTGCCCTCTCACCATATCCCTCTCTTCAACAACAACAACTTGTATTTATATAGCGTCTTTAACATAGTAAAATGCCCAAAGGTGCTTCACAGGAGCGAAATCAAACAAAATTTGACACCGAGCCACATAAGGAGATATTAGGACAAGTGACCAAAAGCTTGGTCAAAGAGGTGGGTTTTAAGGAGCGTCCTAAATGAGGAGTGAGAGGTAGAGAGGTTTAAGGAGGGAATTCCAGAGCTTAGGGCCGAGGCAGCTGAAGGCACGGCCGCCAATGGTGAGACGATTAAAATAGGGGATGCGCAAGAGGCCAGAATTGGAGGTGCGACGAGATCTTGGAGAGTTGTGGAGCTGGAGAAGGTTACAGAGATAGGGAGGGGCGAGGGTGGGATTTGAAAACAAGGATGAGAATTTTAAAATTGAGACGTTGCCGGACCAGAAGTCGATGTAAGTCAGCGAGCACGGGGGCAATAGGTGAACGGGACTTGGTGCAAGTTAGGACACGGGCAGCAGAGTTTTGGATGAGCTCAAGTTTATGTAGGGTGGAAAATGGGAGGCCGGCCCGGAGAGAATTGGAATAGTCACATCTAGAGGTAACAAAGGCATGGATGAGGGTTTCAGCAGCAGATGAGCTGAGGCAGGGGCAGAGACGGGCGATGTTCCGGAGGTGGAAGTAGGCTGTCTTAGTGATGGAGCAGACATGTGGTCGGAAGCTCATCTCAGGGTCAGATACGACACCAATTTGTGAACGGCCTGGTTCAGCCTCACTCAGTTGCCAGGGAGAGGGATGGAGTCGATGGGGGCGATTTTCCCACTGGAGGCGAGATGGAGGCAGGTTTCGGTTTGGGTGTGTCAGAAACACGCCTCCACTGATAGTTTTCAAAAAATTGAGGTTTTCCCATGATTGGCCACTTGATTTCAGAGGTGTGGGATGCTCTTGGTCAATTAGTGTTTTGGGACTGAAACTCGCCTCTGCTGACAGCACTTTTCCAGTCTGATTTTATGACTTCTTGCTCCCTTGGCACATTCCACAGCATTTCTGCTTCTCCTGCACCACCTCCAACATCTTTTGAGATTCGAGTATCCAATTCCAAGGCAAGGGCCTACCCGAGGCTCTCAGATGAGGCGCTGCAAATGTTGTTGGGGGGTGGGGGGGGGGTGACAGCTAGCATGGAGGTCCTCTTCCACTCATCTCGGAGGAAGAGGCCTGCCAAAGAAACCAAGGCTGTGTGGGTGCAGCTGGCAAGGAATATAACCTCCAGCTCTGTGTGCAGAATGGGAGACTGTTTCTATGTTTTGATGAAATGCCATCCCTGTTGGAAAGCATTAACATGATTTGATGCCAAAATGTTGGCGTTATGCCATCTGTTACTTAGCCTCAGGCAGCTCCACATTGCGGGCACCGCCACACTTGTGTTGTCAGGTTGGTGGCCTGACTGAGGCCAGAGAGTCATGTCCATTGTCAATGATGTCCTAGGATGGAGCCAAGGACATGTGCCAACTTGGCCAACCTATACAAATCTGGCCAGGATAAGTTAATCCCTTGCATCCCAGGTAGCCATGTGCTCACGTGCTGCCGCTGGTCGATACATCGGCGCTCTGACCTTCTCCTGATCCTCCTCCAGATCCTCCTCCTCCTCCTCATCCTCATCCTCATCTGAGTTCCAAGGTGAAAGAAAATGAATGTTTCCCATTCTGCTTGCAGATGCCTCCTCTGGGGAAGTGCTCATTGCAAGCGGGGTGAGGTTCTTCCCAGGAGGTCCCACAGTTGATGGAGTCAAGCTGTAGCACCTCCGACTTTGGAAGGCCTTCTAAAAGTGCTCAGAGACCTTTTAAAGCCAAGGTCTGGCACCTGCAAGTAATCCTTGCTGCAGTGAACGATGTCTTGTTCGACCTGCAGCAGTGAGGAGGCCACCCACGAGTCAACCCGCCAGGTTTACCTGGCATGGTTCAGAAGTTGCGTGAAGCACGCCGAAATGATGGTAAATTCAAGAGGGCCTCTCAAAATAGGATTAGAGAGGCCCTTAACAAACATTTGCAGTAGTTAATTAACGCTATGGCCAGCTGGAGGCGGGAGCGTTTCCCGATCGCCAAAACCGGCGAAATCCCACGGATGCGGGTTGGAGTCGGGTTTCTGACCCGACCTCAGTAATTCAAATTTTCCCGCCTTTCCCAACTCCAAACCCGCCTCCTCCAGCGTCAGAAAATCGCCCCCAATGTCTAAGGAATGGAGTTTGTGGCAGGGACCGAAGACAATGGCTTTGGTCTTCCCAATAGAACATAGAACATAGAACATAGAACAGTACAGCACAGTACAGGCCCTTCGGCCCTCGATGTTGTGCCGAGCATTGTCCGAGACCAAGATCAAGCTATCACACTCCCTATCACTCTGGTGTGCTCCATGTGCTTATCCAATAACCGCTTGAAAGTTCCTAAAGTGTCCGACTCCACTATCACAGCAGGCAGTCCATTCCACACCCCAACCACTCTCTGAGTAAAGAATCTACCTCGGACATCCCTTCTATATCTCCCCCCATGCACCTTATAGTTATGCCCCCTTGTAACAGCTGCCTCTACCCGAGGAAATAGTCTCTGAACATCCACTCTATCTATCCCCCTCATCATCTTATAAACCTCTATTAAGTCGCCTCTCATCCTCCTCCGCTCTAAAGAGAAAAGCCCCAACTCCCTCAATCTTTCCTCATAAGACCTCCCCCCCAAACCAGGCAGCATCCTGGTAAATCTCCTTTGCACTCTTTCCAATGCTTCCACGTCCTTCCTATAGTGAGGTGACCAGAACTGCACACAATATTCCAAATGTGGTCTCACCAAGGTCCTGTACAGTTGCAGCATAACCTCACGGTTCTTAAACTCAAACCCTCTGTTAATAAACGCCAACACACCATAGGCCTTCTTTACTGCTCTATCCACTTGAGTGGCAACCTTCAGAGATCTGTGGATATGAACCCCCAGATCCCTCCGCTCCTCCACGTTCCTCAGAACCCTGCCGTTGACCCTGTAATAGTTAGTTGGAGGAAATTTCTGCTGTCGGACAAGCAGTCTGACCAATTAGACACTAATCTCTCCACCACACAGTCCTGTCCTCTCTCCACATCCCTCAATCTCTCCACCACACCCTCCTGTCCTGTCCCCACATCCCTCAATCTCTCCACCACACCCTCCTGTCCTGTCCCCACATCCCTCAATCTCTCCACCACATCCTCCTGTCCTCTCCCCACATCCCTCAATCTCTCCACCACACCCTCCTGTCCTCTCCCCACATCCCTCAATCTCTCCACCACACCCTCCTGTCCTCTCCCCACATCCCTCAATCTCTCCACCACACCCTCCTGTCCTCTCCCCACATCCCTCAATCTCTCCACCACACATCCTGTCCTCTCCCCACATCCCTCAATCTCTCCACCACACCCTCCTGTCCTCTCCCCACATCCCTCAATCTCTCCACCACACCCTCCTGTCCTCTCCCCACATCCCTCAATCTCTCCACCACATCCTCCTGTCCTCTCCCCACATCCCTCAATCTCTCCACCACACCCTCCTGTCCTCTCCCCACATCCCTCAATCTCTCCACCACACCCTCCTGTCCTCTCCCCACATCCCTCAATCTCTCCACCACACCCTCCTGTCCTCTCCCCACATCCCTCAATCTCTCCACCACACCCTCCTGTCCTCTCCCCACATCCCTCAATCTCTCCACCACACCCTCCTGTCCTCTCCCCACATCCCTCAATCTCTCCACTACATGTTCCTGTCCTCTCCCCACATCCCTCAATCTCTCCACCACACCCTCCTGTCCTCTCCCCACATCCCTCAATCTCTCCACCACACCCTCCTGTCCTCTCCCCACATCCCTCAATCTCTCCACCACACCCTCCTGTCCTCTCCCCACATCCCTCAATCTCTCCACCACACCCTCCTGTCCTCTCCCCACATCCCTCAATCTCTCCACCACACCCTCCTGTCCTTACCCCACACCCCTCAATCTCTCCACCACATGTTCCTGCCCTCTCCCCACACCCCTCAATCTCTCAGTGGGTAGCACTCTCGCCTCAGAAGGTCGTGGGTTCAAGCTTCACTCCAGAGACATGAGCACATAATCCAGGCTCAGATGCCTTCGGATGAGACGTTAAATCGAGGCCCCGTTTGCCCCCTCGGGTGGATCTAAAAGATCCTTTGGCAGTATTTCGAAGAAGAACAGGGGAGTTCTCCCCTGTGTTCTGGCCAATATTTATACCTCAACCAACATCACTAAAGTAGAATATCTGGCCATTATCTCATTGCTGTTTGAGGGAGCTTGCTGTGTGCAAAGTGACTACAATTCACAAAGTACTTCATTGGCTGTAAAGCGCTTTGGGACATCCTGAGGTCATGAACGACACGATATAAATACAAGTCTTTCTTTCTTCCCCGAGTCTGCAAGTTCACAGTGACTAGTATTTGAACAGAAGGTTACCTATCAAATCTGACTCTTGTGTTATTATGTAATCTATATTAGTTGAAAGGTAACACACTAATAGAATCATAGTATCATAGAATGAGTCAGCACAGAAGGAGGCCATTCGGCCCATCGTGCCTGTGCCGTGTCCTGGAAAGAGCGATCCAGTCGGTCCCACGACCCACACTTTCCCCATATCCCTGCAAATTATTCCCCTTCAAGTATTTATCCAATTCCCTTTTGAATGTTGTTGAATCTGCTTCCTCCGCCCTTTCAGGCAGTACATTCCAGACAAGGCCTTTGATAAAGGACCACGAAGGTGCCTGAGATACAGTTGTGGCAATTCACAGAATCACAGAATCACAGAACACCACAGTGCAGATAGAGGCCATTTCGGCCCATCGAGCCTGCACCGACACATATCCCACCCTATCACCGTAACCCCACGTATTTAAACCTCCCTAACACTAAGGGCTAAAAATTGAGTCGTGCCCCATTTGGGGCGCTAACCTCGCAAGCGCCCCGAAAAAATTAGCGGCCCCGCGCCGGAACTTCAGTGGTTGCGCCCCAAGAGGGAAGCGGGGCGCCACTGGAAGCACCCCGCATCCCTCTTGGGGCGCTGCGAGGGAATATCCTGGCGCTACGTGCCGCGGTATTGCAGGCCTTCCTCCCCTTCTTAAAGGGGAGGGACCCTGCGCAGCGCGAACCGGGGCCCAGCTGGGCCCCCAGGGATCGGGAGTGCCGGCAAAAGAGCCCGGCACTCAAGAGAAGTGCCGGGCTCTTGGAGCGCAGCCGGCACTTCACGGTGGGGGGGCTTCACGGGGGCCGGGGACAGCAACGGGGGCAGGTGCTGGCAGGCGGCCAGCAACAAAAATGGCCGCCTGCCACCTCCCCTTTAAATATCGCCGCCCCGGCCGCACGTACGCCTCCCTGAACCCGTCGGACATAGCGTCTGGCGGTAAATCAGGGGGCGCGACTGAAGATCGCGGCTGGAGCGCGAGCGGGGTGCTGCGCACGGCGATGACGTCATCGCCGGCGGCGCAGCGCCACAGGGCGCTACCGGCTGGCGCCGCCGCTAACCTCCCGCTGAATTTTTCGGGAGGCGTGGGCGGCGCTGCGCCCGGGCGTTAGCTGCTTTACGCCCCATTAGCGCCCTCTTAAGGCGCTAACGGGAGGCGCAAGCAGCTGAATTTTTCCCCCTAAGGGTCAATTTATCATAGCCAAATCAACCTAACCCGCACATCTTTGGACTGTGGGAGGAAACCGGAACACCCGGAGGAAACTCACACAGACACGGGGAGAATGTGCAAACTCCACACAGACAGTCACCCGGGGCCGGATTCGAATCCGGGGCCCTGGCGCTGTGAAGCAATTGTGCTGGGATCATACCTGGCGGCCCCTCCAGCGCTCACCCCACCTGGAGTTTGCCCGGAGGAGGCGGGCAGAGACGCTCCTGCTGCCCCAGCTGTGGGGCCCGCCTGTCACAGCTCCAGCTCCAGCCTGTCCCAGCTCCAGGACCCGCCTGTCCCAGCTCCAGCTCCCGCCTGTCCCAGCTCCAGGACCCGCCTGTCCCAGCTCCAGCTCCCGCCTGTCCCAGCTCCAGGGCCCCCCTGTCCCAGCTCCAGCTCCCGCCTGTCCCAGCTCCAGGACCCGCCTGTCCCAGCTCCAGCTCCCGCCTGTCCCAGCTCCGGGGCCCCCCTGTCCCAGCTCCAGCTCCAGCCTGTCCCAGCTCCGGGGCCCGCCTGCCCCAGCTCCAGCTCCCGCCTGTCCCAGCTCCAGGACCCCCCTGTCCCAGCTCCAGCTCCAGCCTGTCCCAGCTCCGGGGCCCCCCTGTCCCAGCTCCAGCTCCGGCCTGTCCCAGCTCCAGGACCCGCCTGTCCCAGCTCCGGGGCCCCCCCTGTCCCAGCTCCGGGGCCCCCCCTGTCCCAGCTCCAGGGCCCCCCTGTCCCAGCTCCAGGGCCCCCCTGTCCCAGCTCCGGGGCCCCCCTGTCCCAGCTCCAGCTCCAGCTCCCGCCTGTCCCAGCTCCAGGACCCGCCTGTCCCAGCTCCGGGGCCCCCCCTGTCCCAGCTCCAGGACCCGCCTGTCCCAGCTCCAGGGCCCCCCTGTCCCAGCTCCAGGACCCGCCTGTCCCAGCTCCAGGGCCCCCCTGTCCCAGCTCCAGCTCCAGCCTGTCCCAGCTCCAGGACCCGCCTGTCCCAGCTCCAGGGCCCCCCTGTCCCAGCTCCAGCTCCAGCCTGTCCC
Organism: Squalus acanthias; assembly: GCA_030390025.1. Taxonomy (NCBI): domain Eukaryota; kingdom Metazoa; phylum Chordata; class Chondrichthyes; order Squaliformes; family Squalidae; genus Squalus; species Squalus acanthias. The sequence continues at coordinate 91,892,456 of CM059429.1, forward strand.
AGCTACGGGGCCCCCCCTGTCCCAGCTCCAGCTCCCGCCTGTCCCAGCTCCAGCTCCCGCCTGTCCCAGCTCCGGGGCCCCCCTGTCCCAGCTCCAGGGCCCCCCTGTCCCAGCTCCAGGGCCCTCCTGTCCCAGCTCCAGCTCCAGCCTGTCCCAGCTCCAGCTCCAGCCTGTCCCAGCTCCAGGGCCCGCCTGTCCCAGCTCCAGGGCCCGCCTGTCCCAGCTCCGGGGCCCCCCCTGTCCCAGCTCCGGGGCCCCCCCTGTCCCAGCTCCAGGGCCCCCCTGTCCCAGCTCCAGGGCCCCCCTGTCCCAGCTCCGGGGCCCCCCTGTCCCAGCTCCAGCTCCAGCTCCCGCCTGTCCCAGCTCCAGGACCCGCCTGTCCCAGCTCCGGGGCCCCCCCTGTCCCAGCTCCAGGACCCGCCTGTCCCAGCTCCAGGGCCCCCCTGTCCCAGCTCCAGGACCCGCCTGTCCCAGCTCCAGGGCCCCCCTGTCCCAGCTCCAGCTCCAGCCTGTCCCAGCTCCAGGACCCGCCTGTCCCAGCTCCAGGGCCCCCCTGTCCCAGCTCCAGCTCCAGCCTGTCCCAGCTACGGGGCCCCCCCTGTCCCAGCTCCAGCTCCCGCCTGTCCCAGCTCCAGCTCCCGCCTGTCCCAGCTCCGGGGCCCCCCTGTCCCAGCTCCAGGGCCCCCCTGTCCCAGCTCCAGGGCCCTCCTGTCCCAGCTCCAGCTCCAGCCTGTCCCAGCTCCAGCTCCAGCCTGTCCCAGCTCCAGGGCCCGCCTGTCCCAGCTCCAGGGCCCGCCTGTCCCAGCTCCAGGGCCCTCCTGTCCCAGCTCCAGCTCCAGCCTGTCCCAGCTCCAGGGCCCCACCTGTCCCAGCTCCAGGGCCCTCCTGTCCCAGCTCCAGGGCCCCACCTGTCCCAGCTCCAGGGCCCGCCTGTCCCAGCTCCAGGGCTCGCCTGTCCCAGCTCCAGGGCCCGCCTGCCCCAGCTCCAGGGCCCGCCTGTCCCAGCTCCAGGGCTCGCCTGTCCCAGCTCCAGGGCTCGCCTGTCCCAGCTCCAGGGCCCTCCTGTCCCAGCTCCAGGGCCCCACCTGTCCCAGCTCCAGGGCCCACCTGTCCCAGCTCCAGGGCCCTCCTGTCCCAGCTGCAGGGCCCCCCTGTCCCAGCTCCGGGGCCCCCCTGTCCCAGCTCCAGGGCTCGCCTGTCCCAGCTCCAGGGCTCGCCTGTCCCAGCTCCAGGGCTCGCCTGTCCCAGCTCCAGGGCTCGCCTGTCCCAGCTCCAGGGCCCTCCTGTCCCAGCTCCAGGGCCCCACCTGTCCCAGCTCCAGGGCCCTCCTGTCCCAGCTCCAGGGCCCTCCTGTCCCAGCTGCAGGGCCCCCCTGTCCCAGCTCCAGGACCTGCCTGTCCCAGCTCCAGGGCCCCCCTGTCCCAGCTCCAGGGCCCCCCTGTCCCAGCTCCAGGGCCCCCCTGTCCCAGCTCCAGCTCCAGCCTGTCCCAGCTCCAGGACCTGCCTGTCCCAGCTCCAGGGCCCCCCTGTCCCAGCTCCAGGACCCGCCTGTCCCAGCTCCAGGGCCCCCCTGTCCCAGCTCCAGGACCCGCCTGTCCCAGCTCCAGGGCCCCCCTGTCCCAGCTCCAGGGCCCCCCTGTCCCAGCTCCAGGACCCGCCTGTCCCAGCTCCAGGGCCCCCCTGTCCCAGCTCCAGGGCCCCCCCTGTCCCAGCTCCGGGGCCCCCCCTGTCCCAGCTCTAGGACCCGCCTGTCCCAGCTCCGGGGCCTGCCTGTCCCAGCTCCGGGGCCCCCCTGTCCCAGCTCCAGGACCCGCCTGTCCCAGCTCCAGCTCCGGTCTGTCCCATGCAGTTGGACAATCCAGTGGCTGCCAGCCACTGAGGGGGAGGGAGGCCCAGGCTAATTCCCCACTGTCATAACACCAGCCAGTTCCCCCTCAGCCCCCTGTACAAGGGGACCAATCCAAATATTTAAGTAAAAAAAAATCCTGCTTTCTTCAGGAGTCTGAGCGAGGGGCATGGATTCTCCCATTCCTCTTCCCACATCCGATGGATGGAGCCCACTTTTGCCCATCTTGAGGATGATAGGCCTCATATGAACATGAGAACATGAGCTAGACGAAAGAAGGCCCAGGCCCATCTAATTTACCTTCTAGCATCCTGGCAGTCACATGATAAAACATTAATGGAGTTGTTGACTAATCATGGCAATCAATCTCTATCAATGAGTCTACAACAGAGCCAGACACGAGGTGAGGAAAACTCCAGTGGTGGAGAGCTTTAGGATCCATAGGTCCAAAGTCACCTGTTCCATCCCAAGCCTGCGATTGATAGGGTAGATCGAGAGAAACTATTTCCTCTGGTGGGCATTCCCTTAAAATTAGAGCCAGGCCGTTCAGGGGTAATGTCAGGAAGCACTTCTTCACACAAAGGGTAGTGGAAATCGGGAACTCTCTCCCCCAAAAAGGCTGTTGAGGCTGAGGGTCAATTTGAAAATGTCAAAACAGAAATTGATCGATTTTTGTTGGGTGAGGATATTCAGGGTTACAGAACCAAGGCGGGTAAATGGAGTGAAGATACAGATCAACCATAATCTAACTGAATGGTGGAACAGGCTCGAGGGGCTGAATGGCCTCCTCCTCTTCCTATGTTCCAACACTTACCACATGTAGAGAGAGGTTAGAATGTGGAACTCGCTCCCACAGGGAGTAGTTGAGGCAATTAGCATAGATGTATTTAAGGGGAGGCTTGATAAACACATGAAGGAGAAAGGAATAGAAGGATATGCTGATAGGGTGAGATGAGGGAGGGTGGGAGGAGGCTCGTGTGGAGTATAAACACCAGCACAGACCAGTTGGGCCGAATGGCCTGTTTCTGTGCTGTAAATTCGATGTAATCAGCCTAGAAATTGGTCCTTGTAGTGCTAGTTTTTCAGGCGCTACTCGGACTACTATTGCCCCAACATGGTGGGCAGGAACATTTCCGGCCGGAAGTGCGCCCCTGCCATATTGAGTAAGGACAAACAAGAGGCGTGCTTTACCCACACCTGAAGCAGGTGTTAGGCCCTTCGTGTTTACAAATAAGGGGCCGAGCGCCTGTTTGAGGCCCCCTTCTGTAAGATCGGTTTGTCCCGAGGCAACCAGCGGTATTGTGGACTGAACTCGGGGAAACCAGGCCTAGGGGTCGCCTGCAACAAAGAAGGTGAGCAACTTAACTGAATGCAAGCACTCCTGCTCCACCCCACCCCACCTTTAACCCCCTCCCCAATCACTGCTGCTCCTGACGTCTGACCCTCCCCCCATCCCTGGCCTCCTCTCCCGACCCCCGATCCTCCCCCGACCTCCTCTCCCGACCCCCGAACCCCCCGACCTCCTCCCCAACCCCCGATCCTCCCCCTGACCTCCTCGCCCGACCCCTGATCCTCCCCCCTGACCTCCTCTCCCGACCCCAATCCCCCAACCTCCTCTCCCGACCCCCGATCCTCACCCGACCTCCTCTCCCGACCCCGATCCTCCCCCGACCTCCTCTCCCGACCCCCGATCCTCCCCCGACCTCCTCTCCCAACCCCCGAACCCCCCGACCTCCTCCCCAACCCCCGATCCTCCCCCGACCTCCTCGCCCTACCCCTGATCCTCCCCCCTGACCTCCTCTCCCGACCCCAATCCCCCAACCTCCTCTCCCGACCCCTGATCCTCACCCGACCTCCTCTCCTGACCCATGATCCCCCCCGACCTCCTCTCCTGACTCCTGACCTCCTCTCCCGACCCCGATCCCCCAACCTCCTCTCCCGACCCCCGATCCTCCCCCGACCTCCTCTCCCGACCCCTGATCCCCCCGACCCCCTCTCCCGACCCCCGACCTCCTCTCTTGACCCCCAATCCCCCCCCGACCTCCTCTCCTGACCCCTGACCTCCTCTCCTGACCCCCAATCCCCCCGACCTCCTCTCCCGACCCCCAATCCCCCTGACCTCCTCTCCCAACCCCCGACCTCCTCTCCCGACCCCCGATCCTCCCCCGGCCTCCTCTCCCGACCCCCGATCCCCCCTGACCCCCTCTCCCGACCCCGACCTCCTCTCTTGACCCCCACTCCCCCCTGACCTCCTCTCCTGACCCCCAATCCCCACCGACCTCCTCTCCTGACCCCTGACCTCCTCTCTTGACCCCCACTCCCCCCTGACCTCCTCTCCTGACCCCCAATCTCCCTGACCTCCTCTCCCAACCCCCGACCTCCTCTCCTGACGCCCGATTCTCCCCCCGACCTCCTCCCCCGACCCCTGATATCCACCCCCCCTCCCTGGGCCTAGCCTCCTCTGCCAATGCTCGACCCCTAACCCAGGCCCCGAGCCCCAACAACGTTTACCCTTGCAGTGGCCCCAGCTTGGAGTCTTGTTCACTGCCGGGCTCTTCACACTTTGCCAGCAATATTACAGTGAGGCTCGAGGCCCAGTATCCGGAGAGCTTTGGGCTACACCATTCAGGCACAGGAGGGGCATGAACTACGCACTTCTCCCCCTCCACCACGCCCGCAGCTCCACTGCACGCCCACAAATGGTCCCGGCCCGCTTTCTATAGATTGACCACTCGTTCATTGAAATATTGTTGCCCCAGATTAGTTTTGAATTTACTCCCCTTTCATCACAGGCCGTGTCCCCTGGTTCTATTGTTGTTGTACTCAATTGTATCCAACCATCACCAGCAGTTCAAGATGAAGGCCCACCACCACCACCTTCTCAGGGCTACTGGGAACGGGCAAAAATTCTTACAGGGCTTGACAGGGTAGGTGCAGGGAGGATGTTTCCCCTGGCTGGGGAGTCTAGAACCAGGGGTCACAGTCTCAGAATAAGGCGTCGGCCATTTAGGACTGAGATGAGGAGAAATTTCTTCACTCAGAGGGTGGTGGATCTTTGGAATTCTCTACCCCAGAGGGCTGTGGAGGCTCAGTCGTTGAGTATATTCAAGACAGAGATCGATAGATTTTTGAATATTAAGGGAATCAAGGGATATGGAGATCGAGCGGGAAAGTGGAGTTGAGGTAAAAGATCAGCCATGATCTTATTGAAAGGCAGAGCAGGCTTGAGGGGCCGAATGGCCGACTCCTGCTCCTATTTCTGATGTTCTTATGTTCTTACCAGCAACGCCTATATCCCATAAGAACATAAGAATTAGGAGCAGGAGTCGGCCATTCGGCCCTTCGAGCCTGCTCCGCCATTCAATAAGATCATGGCTGATCTTCTACCTCATCTCCACTCTCCCGCCCGATCTCCATACTCTTGATTCCCCTAGAGTCCAAGGGCAAGAAATTTGTTTTGGGCGGTGGGGCAAAACAGGCGGTATCGGATCGGCCGCCGGTTATACACAGCACCTGGTATTCAGTTACATTGACTGCAATAATGGAACTGACCATCAGACGCTGCGCAGAACGGGCAGCCCATCCAATACCGCCTGTTTTGCGCCCCCAAAAATTAAATTTTTGTTTAAAATATTTTATTAAATGACATTTTAATTAATTTTAAATATGTAATTTGAAATAACATTTATTTCATGTGTTGGTGTATTTTTTAAGTGATCCCCGTTCATACTTATAACAGTTCCGTACGTACGGACCTGTCAAAAGTATGAATGGGGATTCTCTTCTTCCATTGGTTGGGCCGGCCCACGTGATCCCAGGAGTGTCTACGAACCGCAGGCGCCCCTGGGATACATGGGGCTCTGCCCGCGCGGACCCGGAGAGGCCCAGGAGCGCAATCCGACACTCCTCCTGGGCCACCAGGTACTTGCGTACACATTTTGTAGGTGGGAGGCGCCCGCGGGAAATCTCCGATCACAGATGTTGGCCCAATCTCTTTTTCAGAGGACAACCCTCTCATCCCAGGAATCAACCTAGTTGATCCCGTGAATTAACAGAATACCCCACCTGATTTTCTGAAAATCGATTGCTGATGTGTTGTCACCTGTTTTTGAGTGACCAGCGAAGACCATTTTCCCCCTCACTGTCCCCCTAGGGGTAGAGTTTCTACCCCATTTCATTCTTGTAACAGAAATTAGGCCATTGAGTGTATGTGTGTTCCTCATCATTTAAATATCGGCAGACTTGTGGAAGATTGGCCTGTCCTGTGCTGTGTGCTGGCATGGCCATTGTTGAAAACGCTCATTGTAGTTCAGGTGTGCAGCCTCGGATCTAAGTTGCTGGCAGACATGAAGTAACTTGAAAAAAAGTATGTAAAACCTGCCACTAACTTACTGCAGTGCTGAGTTTTCAGGTCAGTTTGGAAACGTTGCAGATTTGGATAGAATTACATCGAATTTACAGCACAGAAACAGCCCATTCGGTGTTTATGCTCCACACGAGCCTCCTCCCAAGCTACTTCATCTCAGCATATCTGCCGATTCCTTTTTCCCACGTACTTATCGAGCTTCCCCTGAGCAGCATATGTCTTTTTGCATTTTGCTGCGATATATTTTCACAAACCCTAAAGTGTACCTTTAAAAAGTAACAGAGCGGTGTGGTATTGCAAGCGTATAGATAGATAAATTATAAACAGTGTACAATTGGAAATGCAGTAGTTTGTTAGATGTGGAATAATTACTTTAAAAGCCTTTTACAATAGTCCCTAGCCCATTTATTGACTTGTAAAGCCATTGTTCTTTGCAGATGAGGAGGTAGAGTGCCACAGACTTTCACAATGAAATAGAATCCATTTAAAAAGAACTCCAATTACTTCAATTATTTAATTCAAACCGTTGATCGGTTTGTGTCTGATGTTTCAATGGAGAGTTCAACAGGGTTTCCAAATCCAGGCGGATGAAATGTCTAATGGAATAGCCTTTACTTAAATAAAGTGGCCATGGTCTAATCAGGGGCCTGCTGTAACAGAAACAATCTCAAAGCAGCCTTGAGTGATGAGGCCTGCCATGTCTGCAGTTGTCATTCTCTTCCCACACAGCAGTTTCTTGTTTTGAAGTTCCGTCACCATGTCATTAACTAGCAGCTGCCATCAGCTGCTTCCCCAGTGTCCTGAAAAATGCTAGGTAGTCATGTGCAATTTCAGGAACAATGTACGTTAACTACAGCCTGTAAGAGTGAGGGACCTCGTTAAAACATAGAAACATAGAAGATAGGAGCAGGAGTAGGCCATTCGGCCCCTCGAGCCTGCTCCACCATTCAATGAGATCATGGCTGATCATCCAAACTCAGTACCCTGTACCTGCCTTTTCCCCATATCCCTTGATCCCTTTAGCCTTAAGAAATATATCTATCTCCTTCTTGAATATATTTAATGAATTGGCCTCCACTGCCTTCTGTGGTAGAGAATTCCACAGGTTCGCCACTCTCTGGGTGAAGAAATTCCTCCTCATCTCAGTCCTAAATGGCTTACCCCTTATCCTTCGACTGTGACCTCTGGTTCTGGACTCCCCCGCCATCGGGAACATCCTTCCTGCATCTAGTCTGTCTAGTCCTGTTAGAATTTTATAAGTTTCAATGAGATCCCCTCTTATTCTTCTAAACTCCAGCGAGTGTAAGCCCAATCGATCCAATCTCTCCTCATATGTCATTCCTGCCATCCCAGGTATCAGCCTGGTGAATCTTCGCTGCACTCCCTCCATGGCAAGAACATCCTTCCTCAGATAAGGCGACCAAAACTGTACACAATACTCAAGGTGTGGTCTCACCAAGGCCCTGTACAACTGCAGCAAGACATCCTTGTTCCTGTATTCGAACCCTCTCGCTACAAAGGCCAACATACCATTTGCCTTCTTAACCGCCTGCTGCACCTGCATGCTTACCTTCAGCGACTGGTGCACAAGGACACCCAGGTCTCGTTGCACTTCCCCTTCTCCCAATCTATTGCCATTCAGATAATAATCTGCCTTCCCGTTTTTGACACCAAAGTGGATAATCTCGCATTTATCCACATTATAATGCATCTGCCATGATTCTGCCCAATCACCCAACCTGTCCAAATCATACTGGAGTTTTTCGGCATCCTCCTCACAGCACACATGCCCACCCAGCTTTGTGTCGTCTGCAAACTTGGAGATATTACATCTCGTTCCCTCATCTAGATCATTAATATATATTGTGAATAGCTGGGGTCCTAGCACCGATCCCTGCGGTACCCCACTAGTCACTGCCTGCCACTCGGAAAAAGACCCGTTTATTCCAACTCTTTGCCTTCTGTCTGCCAACCAGTTCTCTATCCAAGTCAGTACCTTGCCCCCAACCCCATGTGCCTTAACTTTACACGCTAAAATCTTATGCGGGACCTTATCGAAAGCCTTCTGAAAGTCTAAATACACCACAAAAGACAGTCGACACTGTTTTGGGGAGTGAATATCAGTCACTCAGCCCCAAAGGAACCTCGCCCATTTGCTATGTTGCTATTGCCCACAAGCAACACAGTTAATGGCCCGTATTTTCCGATCGCAGGCCTCCCGCAGGCGGAGGTCTGCGATCTGGAAAAATCTGCGCCCTTACCTGAGGGCTCCTGGGACGCACACGTTTCCGCTCCTGGGCCTCTCCAAACTCCAAGTGCGCAGGGCCCACGTATCCCAGAGGCGCAGGTAGTTCGCAGCGTCCCTGGGATCACGTGGGCCATGGGGAGCCAATCAAAGAAGGGAATCTCCCTTCATACACTTGACAGGAAGACCTGTCAAATATATGAATGGAGATCAATGAAAAAACATAGTAAAACATTAAATAAATTTTAAAAAAACATCACATTTTTAAAATGACTTGAAATTACAATAAATTAACTATTTTAAACAAAAACTTAATCAGTGAAAAAAAAATGTTTTAAACTTTTTTTCAACTCTTATCCTGGTAAAAGCAGGCCTTACACCTGCTTTTACCAGGCACAAGAATTGTAAGGGTTTTCTGTGGTCTCCAGAAAGCGGAACTATCCGCCCGCAGAGGCCCTTCTCCAGGGCAGCCGGAGGATCTGTCAAAAGCATTCTTGACAGATCAGAAATGCCGGTTTTCAGCGTGTGCGCTGTGCATGCCTAAAACCGGCATTACCAATGTCCCTACGGGTGAGTACACAGCGCGTACACACCCGGAGGGATCGGAATATCTGGGCCAATGTTATGGTCCCACGCCTCGGATCCAATCTCTGAGGCTCTGGCAATACCATTAAGGAGCATTTTTATCCAGCTAAGTACAAAGGAATTTTAAGTATTGGAGCGTTGTTGTCCCATTGGTGATTTAAGCTTTGCATCTCCTGTGCAAGTTCTGTACAATGGTGTCTTATAAAATTTATAAGCAAAATAGCAAGTTTCAGATTTAAATAGCACAGCACTCATCTTAATTGCAAATACATTTCTGCTCTCTGATAGACCTAACTAATCTTGTACTTCTACTAATAATTATTGAACTAGTGGCATTGCATCATTTTTGCTTGTGCAGTAGCTCTCCATGAAGCCTGGCACTAATTGGGTTCAAGCTTTTCTTTTAATATTTTTGTTTAAAATGTGTTACCTACATTTAAAATCAGCTATGGGCCAGCACAGGCCGTAGAGCCACAGCTGGATGTGGCTCGAGTCCGAATTGCCACACCTGGAGGCTCATTGGTTCACAGCTGGATGCTCCGCCTTGGATTGGCGAGGGGGAGTGGTTAAACCAAGCTCATTGGTTGACACTGCTAATGTGTCGCGTCAGCAGTTGTGGATTAGCCCAGTGTCGTCCAATACATTAGCCACCAGCCGCATCTGGCCAATTGGAAATCCAGATGTGGCTAATTGCATTTCAGATTAGTAAACAATAAGTAATAGACACTGTCGCTGGGCGTGTGATCTCAATACTCATTCACATGGTATAACATGTGAATTTTAACCTTTTTGTGCGTTTGTTGGTAAAATGGTAAGAGGAAAGGCAGAGTGTGCGAGTGTTATTTGATCGTTGTGGCTGCTTTACTCCCTTGGTCACTGAATGCTGGCCGATGTTTGTTCAGTAAACACACCCGTGAAGTACATTTACCTGTATTGTGTGTGAGGTGTTTTCTACTAAAATGAGTGCATGTGGCTAAAACGGTGTCACCGTAGCCTGACCTGGGGTTAGTCAGTGTCCCAGTTAGCTAGTTCATGTCCCAGGCTGTTTCACCCACATCTGAAGAATGCTGCACGCCAATGAATTCCTCTATAGGAACATAAAGGAGGAGCAAAATATTGATTCATTATTTCTTTTCTCATTGTATTATTGTTTAATAAAAAAGAATGTTGCTTTACTGTCATTTTATTTTAATTTTGTAGTTATATCCTTTAACGATTCGCTCTTTTTCATGTTGACATCATTTACCTCACTTGCTCCACTCTGGCAGCTCAGCGCTGCTTGCACCATAGCCCCTCGGAGAATGTTATTATCAGCTGTTTGCTGACCGCGGCACAGTCTTCTTTAGCTCGGAGCAGGTGTATGGCTGTGTTGTCAGGTTGTTCCACACACGCCATTCAGGTAAACGACAAAGGTTAAAAGGTCAAACTCTGGAACGTTAAACCAGGTTTTTTTCCCCCCAAAGCTCCCTTGCTTTTAAACTCGAGTGTTTCAGATGTTGCTTTACAGTCTGTGCGTGTTGTCTATATTTTATATGTTTTAAAGAATTGATAATAAAAACTGCTCAGGGTCAAACTATTAATACATTAAAATCTTCCCTTAAAATCAGTGGGTTCTCAAGAGGATAATGTATTTCTAGAAGGTTTATTACATAATCCCAATACGTAGAGTAAAAATCACAACCGGCAACATTTCTTTGGAGACAGGACTGGGAGGATTTCCCTGTTCTCTATAATCACGGGTTAGCAACTGCAGTATCCCGAACCAAATTGCATGAATGTTTCTTGCATAATCCAGAAAACAAGAGCAGTCGGGAGGGTATGAGGTGGTAAAATTGTAATTAGTGTGAGACTTTAAACAGATCAGAGCAGGCCGTTGCTTCATTTGATCTTTGATGACCTCCCGATAATCCAAGGCCACAAGTGATTTATTTTCAAAACCAAGGGCAAATACTTGAACAAAACTAAGGCCTTCAAACTGTTTATCGCCAAATTGGTGCTCACAGACTGCAGGTAAAACTCCAAGTGCACATGTGTGTTCCAATATAAAATGCATTCAACAACGCTGTGTAAATATTTATGTACCAATAGTAAGATATATTAAAGGAGAATGTAACAAAAAATGTCTTCAATTACGTATTCAATTTATGTATAAAATGTTGCTCTTTTTGGTTGGATGTGCTAAACACGACAGTCTGTTTCAATGTATTTAAAAGTGCATTTGCGAAATGTGTGCAGTTTACAATGATCTTGTTGGAAGAATTATTGGTGTTAACACATTATGGAATAGCTACAGAAGTGAGGTTGATCCTATTGAGACCAGACTGCGAGATTCTTCAAGGTGTGCAGTGCCATCTAAATTTGGCAAAGGGCAAGAAAATGAATTGTTGCCTTGATTGTACAAAAATGGACAAAACTTCAGAGAATGTACCTGGAACCCTTAGACCTTTAAAAGTCCATCTCATGCTCCATGTTTAGCTGAGTAAGTGTTCATTACCTCCTCTCCTGCAATCGGATCAGTTGGGCAGTAGCTCTACACATCACGTGCAGTAAAAGTCCGTCAATGCTGGTAGACACCGATGTGAGTGACCCAGATTTACTGTCCCAGAATTTACTGGGAAAATAACGCGAGTTTAATGTGCATGCCATTATTAGTGTGTAAATAACCCACACTAATCATTTTTTTTTACTTTTCCTTTTTGTCTTTTTTTTCCTCTCTTAATCCAATCTTTCTTTCCTTCTCTTTATTTCTCTTTCTGTACCTGATTTGACTCTAATTCGCCCGATTTCCTTCTCCGTCCTTCCTCTGTTTCTTTCTCAATCCTTTAATCTCATTGTTAAGGAGAGACACTGTTGGTCCCGTCATTCACCAAGGTCCCAGATGCCCCATTATCAATTTTATCAATTTGCAGCCAATCAGACACAGGACATTATTCAGATCTCAGAGAATAAAGCTGGCCGGGAGAGGGGAAGAGAATCGATTGCATCCTTCAAAGCACCGTCAGCTAACCTTGAGCAACAGAAAAACAGACTTTATGGGCACAGCTAAAGGGACAGGAGGGCAGGAATCTAGATTCATATAAGGGGGAAGCCATTTCCAGTTGTGTCTTGAAAGTTCAGCACAGAACAACCAGATCTTGAATGTAGTTCTATGTTGTATTGTATTCGTAGACTAGCTACATAGGTTAAATACTATTTACAGCACAGAAACAGGCCATTCGGCCCAACTGGTCCGTGCCGGTGTTTCTGCTCCACACGAGCCTCCTCCCACCCTTCTTCATCTCACTCCATCAACATATTCTTCTATTCCTTTCTCCCTCATTACACAGAATTACATAGGATATACAGCACAGAAACAGGCCATTCGGCCCAACCAGTCCATGCCGGCGTTTATGCTCCACTTGAGCCTCCTCCCGTCTTTCCTCATCTAAATCTATCAGCATAACCCTCTATTCCCTTCTCCCTCATATGCTTGTCTAGCCTCCCCTTAAATGCATCTATACTATTCGCTTCAACCACTCCCTGTGGTAGCGAGTTCCACATTCTCACCACTCTCTGGGTAAAGAAGTTCCTTCTGAATTCCCTATTAGATTTCTTGGTGACTATCTTATATTGATGGCCTCTAGTTTTGCTCTTCCCCACAAGTGGAAACACTCTCTGTATCCACTCTATCAAAACCTTTCAAAATTTTAAAGACCTCTATTAGGTCACCCCTCAGCCTTCTATTTTCAAGAGAGAAGAGACCCAGCCTGTTCATCCTTTCCTGATATGTATACCCTCGCATTTCTGGTATCATCCTTGTAAATCTTCTCTGCACCCTCTCCAGTGCCTCTATATTCTTTTTATAATATGGCGACCAGAACTGTACGCAGTGCTCTAAGTGTGGTCTAACCAAGGTTCGATACAGGTTTAGCATAACTTCACTACTTTTCAATTCTATCCCTCTAGAAATAAACCCTAGTGCTTGGTTTGCTTTTTTTTATGGCCTTATTAACCTGTGTCAATAATTTTAGTGATTTGTGTATTTGTACTCCTAGATCTCTTTGTTCCTCTACCCCATTTAGATTCTTATTTTCCAAGTAATATGTGACCTCCCTATTTTTCTTACCAAACTGTAATACCTCACACTTATCTGTATAGAATTTAATTTGCCAATTATATGCGCATTCTGCAAGTTTATTAATGTCCTCCTGTAATTTGTTGCAGTCCTCCTCAGTATTGACTATCCCCCCAATTTGGTGTCGTCCGCAAATTTAGAAATTGTGTTTTTGATTCCAAAGTCTAAATCGTTAATATAAATTGTGAACTACAGTGGTCCCAGCACTGATCCTTGTGGAACACCACTACCCACCTTCTGCCACTCTGACTAGCTACCCTTTACCCCTACTCTCTGCTTTCTGTCTTGAAGCCAGCTAACAATCCATTCTGCTACTTGTCCCCTATCTCTGCATTCCCTGACCTTATTCATTAGTCTATTATGTTGTACCTTATCGAAGGCCTTTTGAAAATCTAGATAAACTACATCTACTGCATTACCCTTGTTTACTCTCTCTCTCACCTCTTCAAAAAATTCAATTAGGTTGGTCAAGCAAGACTTTCCCTTTTGAAATCTTCTCTACGTCTACCCTATCAAACCCTTTCATGTGTTTATCTAGCTTCCCCCAAATCCATCTATGCTATTCACATCAACACTCCCTGTGGTAGCGAGTTCCACATTCTAACCACTCTCTGGGTAAAGAAGTTTCTCCTGAATTCCCTAGTGGATTTATCAGTGACTCTTATATTTATAGCCCCTAGTTCTGGTCTCGCCCACAAGTGGAAACATCTTTTCTGCGTCTACCCTATCGAACCCCTTCATAATCTTAAAGACCTCTATTAGGCCACCCCTCAGCCTTCTCTTTTCTAGAGAAAAGAGCCCAGCCTGTTCAATCTTTACTGATAGGTATAACCTCTCTGTTCAGTATCATTCTAGTAAATCTTTTTTGCATCTTCTCCAGTGCCTCTATATCCTTTTTATAATATGGAGACCAGAACTGTGCACAGTGCTCCAAGTGTGGTCTAACCAAGATTAATTGACTACATGGAGACAGTATCAAAGAACCCCAAGTATGTTATATTTTGTATTACCTGATACAAATAATGGTGGTAGGCAGGTCAATTCTAGTATGTTTCACCCAGTAATCATATTCTAACGTGAATCTTCATTTTTCCTCCTTGTTCTATATGCTCTTTTGCTCTGTTCTCTGATACTTTAACTCTTTAGTGTCCCATGTCTGCCCTCGTGTAGTCTCAGGTAGCCCCCTCAAGGCCGCTTCCAAACCTACGCTAAGTCCAAGTGGAGACAGACAGAATGCAGCAGCCACCGCCAGCTCGCCAGGAGAGACTAAAGGGACGCTGGTGTCAGAACTGCAACAGGTAGTGAAGAGAATTCTAAGACTATTGATGAAGGTGAAGAATGAGTGGCATTGGTGATACCTGTAGATATCAGGCTTTTACCTTTTCATTTATTGGTTAAGATCGTGTGTTCTTATCTAACAAGTACGGTCAAATGAACAGAGACCTCCTGCTGGTACAATCACACTGCGTTTCAGTGAAGACTTTATATGATGCTGTTTCCAATGAAAGTTCCACCCTTACATTAATCTCAATCATAATATTCCCAGCAGGGCAGACTGAGTATAGCATTAAACGTGAACTAATAACCTGTACAGTATCCTAAATCTTTAAAATGCCAAGATTTGTCTCTGAAATGATGGGTGGTATTACATGTGTGTATACAGTCCTGATCTGGTTCCACATTCACACAAACAAAGCCCAGAATCAATTTGGGACCTTATACATTGCCTGTAATCCAGCCCTGATGACCCTTATTTTGTGCAAAGTGCTTCCCCCCCCCCTCTGCCCCCTGTTTCTATTGATGAAGAATGGGGAATGCCACATATTGGTGAGTTGTATAATCTGCAGTAGGTAACCGAAGTACCATAACTTTGGACATCCAAGTATAAAGGGATAATGGTTAATCCCCTATGAGGAGCAACCCAGTTTCAGAGGTACAGATGAAACACACCCCACCATCCACACTCGAAAGTCGAACCTTCAGTTGGTAAAGTTCACTTATCAACACTTAACGTGCTTGTACTTATTTTAAATGGGTCACAACTCATGTATAAATATCACATAGAGAAGTGTAATATGAGTACATTGAGCCTCTGCTCTCTCAGGTGGACATAAAAGATCCCATGGCACTATTTCGAAGAAGAGCAGGGGAGTTCTCCCCGGTGTCCTGCCCAATATTTATCGTTCAACCAACATAACAAAAACAGATTATCTGGTCATTATTTCATTGCTGTTTGTGGGAGCTTGCTGTGCGCAATTGGCTGCCGCGTTTCCCACATTACAACAGTGACTACACTTCATTGGCTGTAAAGCGCTTTGAGATGCCCCAAGGTTCTGAAAGGCGCTATATAAATGCAAGCCTTTATTCTCCTAATTTTGCCAATTGGAATTTCTACCCAAAGTTGTTAAAACTCGTAACCTGAACCCCAGAATTGAATTACATCCTTGAATGTATTGAGTTTCCAAAAATATTTCAAGGATATTTACATGGTGGTGAATTTTCTGTACTGTGGTTCCATTACTAATCATAGATGCAGAATGACATAAGACCTGAAGGAATGTTGAATAGTACCAGTTTTTTTTTAGTTAATTACAAGAGACTTCATTATCTTATATACATTGTAGAAAAAAGTGACCGAAGAGAGCATTTGTCAGAGAATGAGAGGGTCATTTCCCCAGTTCAAACTCCCAGCAGGAATACTTCCCTGTCTGCCAGCAAATTGCATCAGTGTATACAGTAAACTCTTGTTTAACCGGCACCTAATCAACCGGAATTCTCTAATAACCGGCAAAATAGATAACTGGTAATCTTGCCGAATCCATCCATTTTTCGTTTTTCCGAGTCCGAGTTTCCCGCGGTGGCTGAGTTAGTCACTGGTTTTTATTTTTTTTGTGTTAAAAATTGCCTACCTCTCTGTTATCCAGAATTTTTAATCAACCGGCACCAGCCCAGTCCCGTCGGTGCCGGATACGAAAGAGTTTACTGTACTTGGAAAATTCCCTCTAAATTTCTCGATACCATAAAAAGGGAAAGAAATGACTTGCATTTGTATAGCGCCTTTCACAACCTATCGCTTTACAGCCAATGAAGTCCTTTTGAAGTGTAGTCAATGTTGTAGGAAACGCGGCAGCCAATTTGCGCACAGCAAGCTCCCACAAACAGCAATGTGATAATGACCAGATAATCTGTTTTAGTGATGTTGATTGAGGGATAAATATTGGCCCCAGGACACCGGGGAGAACTCCCCTGCTCTTCTTCGAAATAGTGCCATGGGATCTTTTACGTCCACCTGAGAGAGCAGACGGGGTCTCGGTTTAACATCTCATCCGAGAGACAACACCTCCGACAGTGCAGCACTCCCTCAGCACTGCACTGGAGTGTCTGCCTGGATTATGGGCTCAAGTCTCTGGAGTGGGACTTGAACCCATGACCTTCTAAGGGGAGAAAAGTACTTTCCACATAGTTTATACAATGAATTCCATTTACAGTCGATTCAGTTGTATTCATTCTTAGATATATATATGTTAAAAGTACAATCCCAGTATCCCAATATACGTACCATATAACTGAATGGAATAAACTTCCTGTTATAGTGAAATCACTACCTACTTATATAGGGGATCTGGAGCAGGCCACAAAGGAACAAAGTGACTGGGGCAAACCGAAAGAAGCAGGGAAGGACTGGAGACGGAGGGAGAGCTGAGATGGTATTATTCTGCTCCCGAATCTCTGGCATGGTATTGTAATAACAAAAAACAAAAGGAAGTGGAAATATTGCAAACAAAATAGTTTATCTTTTGAGTTTGTGATGGTAAAGATTGTAATTTGAAAATATTCAGCAAGCACTGTGGAAGAAATGGGGACACATGGGTGAGGGGGAGATCTGACTCTGCAGCAATATTGTCGGGCTCACACTGCCCTCTGTCTCTCATTGTTTGGGAGGTGGGACAGTAGAGTAAGGTGACGTGGACCTGGGCAATGCTGCCAGTGTCAGGGGACCATATTGCAGCACAGGTCAGGGTCAAGGGGGAGGAATGAGTCAAAATCAGACGGGGATAATTATAATTTTTTTTCCAAAAAATCTGCAGCATTGCTTTGAAAAGAGAAACTGGCGTTTGAGATTAAATTCACATTGACCCTGAGCAAACTTAACGGAAGACCTTCCTCTGTGTCCATGTCCTGCCCGTGGCCGTGGATTGACGACCTGCTTCGTGGCTGGGCCGCTCTAGATGTCAACACTGTGTAGCAGCAGCAGGCAGCCATGATCCTGGAGCCCCTGGCTGGGCTGCACTTTAATACACCCTCTGAACTATCCAGGCATTGAAAACTCTGCTATCGTATGCTCAATAATGATCCCTCCCTAAATAAATACAGGTTGTTGGCGGCTGCATGGACCTCACTATAGCCACATTCATCTAGAGAGGAAAGCCTTTGGGGGAAAAATTCAGTTGGTTGCGCCTCCCGTTAGCGCCTTAAGAGGGCGCTAATGGGGCACAAAGCCGCTAGCGCCCGGGCGCAGCGATGTTTGCGCCGCTCGGGAACTTAACTAGACATTGTGCGGCGGCGCTAAACTTTACCGCTGCGACCACCTGCGCGCGCAGATTGTGACGTCATTCCATGGTGCAACGCCCTTGTGGCGCCCCGGAGCGGAAATTGAGTGGCGCCCCCTGCCTTACCGCCTGGCGCATCCAACGACCGGAAGACTGGAACGCTATCAATCGCTGTGGGGCTGGGGGGGGGCACTATTTAAAGGGGGCCTCTTCCTGTCTTTTTCTGTGGTTGACATTTTTGCACCACTCGTTCTGAGAGAGAGAGAGAGATTCGGAGAGAGAGAAAGAGAGACTTCTGCATTGAGTCAACGCTTTGTGAGGTAGTTTTGCCTACTGATCCTAACTTCGCTGGTACTTTGGTTGCTGTCCTTCATAACTTTGCTTGCAAAGAGACTATGGGGGCTGCACTGATTGGGGGCGTCGTCCTGCTCCAGCTGAATCGGAGGACACAGAGACGCAGAGAGAGAGTGGCAATGATGGCCAGACGGAGGAGGGCCAACAGGCGTATGTACAGGAGAGCTTACCCTCCCAGGGTATATCGTGAACAGCTCTCCTACATTCATATGTCTGAGGAGCTGTGTTTGCGAAGGCTGCGATTCAGCAAGGAGGTGGTCACTGAGCTCTGCCACCTGCTGCAGCCAGATCTGCAGCCTCAACTGAGGTCCAGGACGTCTCTGTCGGTGGCAGTGAAGGTCACAGTGGCTCTCAACTTCTATGCTACTGGCTCATTTCAAGCTGCTGCTGGGGACCTCGCCAATATCTCCCAGTTCGCGGTGCATTGCTGCATCCGGCAGGTCACAAATGCCCTCTTTAAAAGGAGACGAGAGTTCATCTCTTTCCCCATGACCCTAGACAAGCAGCGTGACCGCGCTCTGGGCTTTGCGAGGATAGCGGGCTTCCCCATGGTGCAGGGCGCCATTGACTGCACGCATGTGGCTTTGCGTGCTCCACATGAGAATGCCGAGGATTTCCGGAACAGAAAGGGGTTCCATTCCTTGAATGTTCAGTTGGTCTGTGACCACAGACAGCTGATACTCGCTGTCAATGCCCACTATCCTGGCAGCTGCCACGATGCTTTCATCCTGCGCCAGACTACTGTGACAGAACTTTTCGAGGCACCGCATCAGCCAGTTGGTTGGCTTCTCGGGGACAAGGGGTATCCATTGAGCACCTGGCTGATGACACCGCTCCGTACGCCCAACACCCCTGCTGAGCTGCGGTACAACGAGAGCCATCAAGCTACCAGGAACATCATTGAGCGCACAATCGGCGTGCTGAAGCAACGGTTCCGCTGTCTCGACCATTCTGGAGGAGCCCTGCAGTACTCGCCTGAGCGAGTATCCAACTTCGTAGTTGTGTGCTGCATGTTGCATAACATGGCAATCGTCAGGACCCAGCCAATGCCACCAGGCCTTGGAGCACCACCAGAGGAGGAGGAGGAAGAAGAGGAGGAAGAGGACGAGGAGGATGATCATCAGCAGCACCAAGGCGGGAGGGCGGCCCACAATGGTGAAACTGCAAGGGCCGTCCATCAACGGCTGATAGCAAGCCGCTTCTAGGGCCCCTGCTGTGGAAATGGCTTCTGCCATTGCTAACAACATCAATGAACCCAGCACGCAACCCCTAAGCCGGCCAAGGCACCAATGATTCCAAACACCAAACATGTATATTTTGAATACAAAAACTTATTTATTTTACAAACTCTGTGTGTGTCATTTCCTCATGACAAACTCATAGAAATAAACACAAAAAAACAGTCATTAACATAACTGGTTCTCACAACCTGGAGATAATGTCCAAAACACTAAACAAAAGTTGGACCACGAACCTCGGCCTTTAATAAAAAAATGGCCAGCATTTTGTCACACCTCCTACTTTTTGCCCTTCGAGGGTGATCTCCTTCCCTTGCGCACTTCCCCCCTTCTAACCCTACTGCTCCTCCGTAATGGGACCTCAGTGGCTGCAGCAAGGCTGGTGGAAGGCTGCTGATTGTCAGACCCTGACACTGCAGATGCCCCTGAAGGACGGCCTCGACCAGTTCTGGGCCTGGAGGGCCCGGCTGCAGACTGCACCAACTCTGCATGGGCGGCAGCAGTCTGTCCTACAGGCGGTGGCAAGTGCAGTGGAGAAGTGACAGTGTTGGCAGCAGGAATGCTGTCATCGTGAGAGAGGACAGCAACTCCCTGCTCGACCGACACACTGGCACCCCCACGGGGCAGCATTTCAGCATCCGGAGCAATCTGCTGGAGCACAGATTGCTGGCCTGCTGCGGCGCGGTGAGAGCCCCGGGGAAATGTGAACGAACCATCGAGGATGGCAGCAGTCAGTGCTCGCGTGGCCTCAATCTGAGTCTGCATGAGAGCAGTCAGAGATGGGATCACGGCAGTCAGTGACTGAATTGCAGCACTAAGCTTTAGTGTGGCAGCCGCCTGTGCTACAGCGAAGTGCTCCACACTCCTTGCCAGTGACTCAATGCATTCGGGCACCCTTCCCACTGCACCCATGAGCTCAGTGTGCATGCCCACCGCCTGGGTGTTCATTTCTGCGATCAGCCGCTCCTCCTCTGCGTCCATTGCAGTAGGAGTCGCTGGCATACTCTCCCTCTGGGGAGAAGGCCCCCATTCTTCCCTACCCCCATGGCGTTGCTGCAGCCCGCTGGGTCCTGGAACTTCACCCTCATCAGACCCTTCCCCCCTGCTCCCCTCCAGGGAAGGCGTGTTCCCAGTGTCGGCATGGGCTTCCTCGGGAGAGGGTGGCACTGATGCTCCGGCTTCCTCTTCCTCCTCGGCTGCAGCTTCACTCCCACTGGCAGCTTCAGGGCCCGTCTCCTCAGCTGGTGAATCACCATCTGAAAGCAGGGAGGTACAAGAGTGGCTTTAGCGTGAGGACAGGGTGGCAGTAAGGGAGGAATAAGTGCAGCGAGTTAGTAAGTTGGATTGAAAGTGTCAAAGGCTGGTGTTGTGAGGGACAAGTGGAAGGACAGAGGACAAAAAGGTGATGACCTTACCATTGCTGTCCAGAACGGGGTCGGCGTCTCCAGTGGCGACGGGACCGATCACCCGGCTTGCCACAATCCTGTGGACGCGCTCCTCAAGATTGCTGAGGGGTTGCAGCTGAGGCCGCCCTCCACCTGTCCGTTGCTGCTGTCTCCTATTATGCGCCAGCTTGACCTGCAAGAAAAAGGACAGCATCTGAGTAAGTATACAGCCATGGTCTTGCCTGATGTGCCTCCCATAGGTGAATAGCCCTTACTGTATACAGCCATGGTCTTGCCTGATGTGCCTCCCATAGGTGAATAGCCCTTACTGTATGCAAAGTGTGGAATGTGTGTGTGTGTTTCATGAAAGGGCCATAGGTGTTGGATGAGTGTTGTGCATTGGGGTTTTAAGACCCTCTGGCCATAGAGTGAGGTTGAGATGGAGGGATGGAGAGGTATTGAGAAAAAGCCACTCACCCTGACGACCCGAGTGAGGTCGTTGAACTTTTTGCGGCATTGAACATGGGTCCTGGGCACCATGCTCCTGGAGGAGACGCTCTGAGCCACCTCCCTCCACACTCTTCTGTACTCGCGTGGCAAAGGCCTCCTGCCACTCTCAGGGAAGAGTATAGATCTTCTGTGCTCCACCGCGCCAACCAGAGCATCCAAGGCCCGCTCGGTGAAGCGCTGAGCTCGTTGACTCACCCTCTCCATCCTTGGCAGCAAAATGGATTCACAGGTCTCTCCAGGCCGAGATTCAAGGCTGCAATGAGCAGGGTGTGGCTGGGGAGCAAGATGCCCCCCCCCCCTTTAAGAACTGGCCGGCGCCAGTGTGTCTGTGTTCCCTCGCTAACTGGCAGCACCTGCGCTGCGCTCGCGCGCTGAGGTAGCGCCTCACTGCTCGGCCTTTGCGCCTTAAGATAGGTGTGCAGCGCCTGATTTAGCGCTCCAATCACCTCCCGGGGCGTTAAAAGTGAAGTTTCCAGTCAGTGGCGATAATTAGCGCCAGGCGCTAATTTTGCGCCCGGACGATATTTGCGCCCCAAACGGGGCGCGACTGAATTTCCCCCCCTTTGTCTCCTGGAACCTGTCCTGGACTTTGGAAAATCCTGCGATGCAAATAGATGGCAGTGCCCTCTCGTTCTGCTGCCTGTTTTTTCATAGTGAAAGTAATTGAGGTATTTGGCCCAGTAACAGGGCATCAGTGACCTGCTTGATACATCTGTGCAGGGTGGGTTGACTGAGACTGCTGATTCCCCCTGGGGTAGCTTGAAATGAGCTTTAGTGATCTCTTCTGTCACCAGCAGCTGCTCCTGTGATAAAGGTTGTGTGCAGGTCAGATTCGATCTGCTTCACTGCCTCTACTAATGGAGAGGGCTCTGTGAAGGAGGTTGTCCAAAGACATCCCCAGGTAGCTGCGCCTGGATCTGCTTGGGGTAAGAATGAGCAAAGGCGAGTCTGCCCGTGAGCCGGCCTAAGAGACTCCTTTCATTGTGTGCCACCAAAAATACTCAAAATAGAGAGAGCGCTCAATCCAAAGCCAATATGAAGAATTCGGTTACAGAAAGGCAGAATCCAGCCGGGGAGTTTTGAGAACGTGTCTCCTGAACAGCCCCGAATGTGCCTCCTTTATATATACGGGTGTACAAAGTGCACAGCACGTTCCCCACCAGCCACCGCAGAATGGCCGGCAGTCCCATTACAGCACAGGTTCCAACATTACAATGAGGCTCTTGCACGGAATATGCACACTCACTTTACACCGGCCTACAAGGTCAGGTAGAAGAGGCAGCAATGGTCCGCCTGGTGATACCGATCTCCCAGCCCACCAGCCCGGTCCACACTGACACCAACCAGTGTTGTTCCTTTAACCAAAATTACCACCGGAGGAAAAAAAAGGTGGCCGCGTTATCCATTAAAAAAAACCTGTTTCCATGGAACAATTCCGCACACTATAATCAGAGCGTGCGCATCTCAAACAGTGCGTTTCTCGCAATGCTACAGTATATGACATGGAGTAAGTCTAGTTATCAGATTATTCGAGTGAGATTGTTGTCCAACAGTGCTTGGCCAGTGGATATTTCAGAGCTTCCAGGAATTCCACTCACCTGTAGCAGTCACTTTCTGCGGTGAATTGAAAAGCAATGCAACTCGCCAGCATACAGTGACATTCTTTCCTATCTGGATCCCTTACTGCTTCTTTCTGTGCTTTCTTCTGTCTCCAATCCGTTGAGTTAATGTAGCTTTTCCCTTTCCCTGTTGTCACGCTTCATTAATCCCAAAGGCCGGTTTTCCAGTAAATTGCTCTGATGTTGCAGCTTGCCCGGCAATAGCCTTTGTTTTGCAACTGAAAAGTTACTTTGAACGATCTTTTATTTTTAAAAAGATCGTCCGTGTCAAGTAACTTTATACAAAAACTGCAGCCCTAATTGAAGTACAATATTAGCAGAGCATGCCAAAAAGTCAATGTGGAGCGTTCGATTTCCCTTCACACCCTTTAGTATTGCACCATCCGTAGGGCAATGCTTTCATGGTTTAATTGAGTTGTTCCCTCTATATTTCTGTCACTACATCAACAGTTCACACTATGTATCTTCTATATATCTATTATCAAATTCCTGCATCTCTACAGGCTTCCTGTCTGCAACACTTGACTTCCTGTTCTCATTTTTTTTGTTACATGATTTGTGTCAATTTTTTCCAATTATAAATTCCTATGTCTACATTTAGAATGGATTTTGCCTAGGTTAAACACATCACTCTACGCAAACTGGCCAATGGGTTACCATAAATTGCACAAAATGCTTTTGGAAAACATTTTCAGCCACCATTTTTTCCTCAGTAACTGAAATTTCTAATGTCCTAAGTATGGGTTTAAGCAGAAATATCAAAATAAAATACATTTTTCAGAATAACCTGATTACATTTATCCACTGAACTGTCTTTTGTGTATTTTAATATCTTAATTAATATTTTTACTTGAAGGCCTCAGCCTCTCTCAAAAGCCTGGGCTTGGACATGATATTTTTGCCCAGTGCTGTGATTCTAGGAGCTGAACTTGGACTGTGCAGTCTGAGCAGATGCAGTGTACCTAATTTCCCAGGATACAGCAGCACCATGAAGTCAGCTGTACTGATGGAATATCTTTCTTTGGTTTCTAGCACTCTCAGCTTAGTAACTTTCCTTCCAATAATTTTGAAAAACAGGCAAAATTTAAAAGCTTTATTGAGATAAGCTTTATATAATTTTTTAATAGGCTATGAGTGAATGTGTCTGTGAGAGAGTGAGAATAAAATCACTATTAATTACATATCTGTTCTTTTTGTTTTGCATTCTACAAACAAGAAGGAGCACTAAGCAGAGAGAGATGGTTTTTCCTACATTTAATGTTCATATTTCAAACATAACAGTTGAATAGTGAGAAGCCAAAGCTCATCACTTAGACCTGTGAGACAGGGATTCAAATTGCATTGTTTAAGTTGAATTTTGAAAGCAAACAAAGCCTCTTTTATGAGAAAGATATGGGTCGGGAGGATAGGATGGGGATGATACTGGAGCCAGAGTGATTGGGAAAGCAAGTGGAAAGGGAGCCACCAAGAGCCACATTTTCTCCGTAACTCCCATCCCAAATGCAGCCTGCAGCCGTTGTGGATCCTTTCCCCCCCACCCCCGACCACATCACACCACCCACTGCCTCCCAGCGGAAAGCAAAGAAGATTGGACAAAGCAAATTGGCAAAGGTAGACTTGAGGAAGAGTTCTTAGAGTGTATACGGGATGGTTTCTTGGAACAATATGTTGTGGAACCAACCAGGGAGAAGACTATTTTAGATCTGGTAATGTGTAACGAGGCTGGATTAATTAATGATTTTGAAGTGAAGGATCCTCTTGGGAAGAGTGATCATAGCATGGTAGAATTTCAAATTCAGTTTGAGGGTGAGAAAACTAGGTCTCAAACTAGTGTCCTGAATGTAAACAAAGGTAATTACAAAGGTATGAAGGCAGACTTGGTTAAAGTGGACTGGGAAAATATATTACAGGGTAAGACTGTGGAAAAGCAGTGGCAAACATTTAAGGAGATATTTCATAACTCTCAGCAAAGATATATTCCAGAGAGAAAGAAAGACTCTGAGAGAAGGATGAACCATCCGTGGCTAACTAAGGAAGTAAAGGATGGTATCAAATTGAAAACAAAAGCATACAATGTTGCGAAGAATAGTGGTAGGCCAGTGGATTGGGAAAAATGTAAAAGCCAGCAAAGGACGACTAAAAAAATGATAAAAAGAGAGAAGATAGCTTATGAGAGTAAGCTAGCAAGAAATATAAAAATAGACAGTAAGAGCTTCTACAGGTATATAAAAAGGAAGAGAGTAGCTAAAGTAAACGTTGGTCCCCTAGAGGATGATTCTGGGGAATTAATAATGGGAAACAGGGAAATGGCGGAGACTTTGAACAAATATTTTATATTGGTCTTCACAGTAGAAGACACTAAAAGCATCCCAATAATGGATAATCAAGGGGCTATTGGGGTGTGAGTGGAACTTTAAACAATCACTATCTCCAGAGAGAAAGTACAAGGCAAACTAATGGGACTAAAGGTGGACAAGTCCCCTGGACCCGATGACCTGCATCCTAGAGTCTTAAAGAGGTGGCTGCAGAGATAGTGGATGCATTGGTTGTAATCTACCAAAATTCCCTGGATTCTGGCGAGGTCCCAGCAGACTGGAAAACCGCAAATGTAACGCCCCTATTTAAGAAAGGAGAGAGACAGAAAGCAGGCAACTATCGACCAGTTAGCCTAACAGCTGTCATTGGGAAAATGCTGGAGTCCATCATTAAGGAAGTGATAGAAAATCATAATATAGTCAAGCAGAGTCAGCATGGTTTTATGAAAGGGAAATCATATTTGAAAAATTTGCTGGAGTTCTTTGAGGATGTAACAAGCAGGGTGGATACCAGTAGATGTTGTGTATTTGGATTTCCAGAAGGTATTTGATAAGGTGCCACATAAAAGGTTACTGCACAAGATAAGAGCTCACAGGGTTGGGAGTAATATATTAGCATGGATAGAGGATTGGCTAACTAACAGAAAACAGAGAGTCGGGATAAATGAGTAATTTTCAGGTTGGCAAACTGTAACTAGTGGAGTGCCGCAGGGATCAGTGCTGGGGCCTCAACTATTTACAATCTATATTAATAACTTGGATGAAGGGACTGAGTGTAAAGCAGCCAAATTTGCTGATGATACAAAGATAGGTGGGAAAACAAATTGTGTGGAGGACGCAAAGAATCTCCAAAGGGATATAGATAGACTAAGTGAGTGGGCAAAAATCTGGCAAATGGAGTTTAATGTGGGAAAATGTGAGGTTATCCACTTTGGTAGGAAAAATAAAAAAGCAAATTATTATTTAAATGGGGAGAGATTACAAAATGCTGAGGTACAGAGGGATCTGGGGGTCCTTGTACATGAATCACAAAAAGTTAGCATGCAGGTACAGCAAGTAATTAGAAAGGCAAATGGAATGTTGGCCTTTATTGCAAAGGGAATGGAGTATAAAAGTAGGGAAGCCCTGTTACAACTGTACAGGGTGTTGGTGAGACCACACCTGGAGTACTGCGTACAGTTTTGGTCTCCTTATTTAAGGAAGGATATACTTGTATTGGAGGCAGTTCAGAGAAGGTTCACGAGGTTGATTCCTAAGATGAAGGGGTTGTCTTATGAAGAAAGGTTGAGCAGGTTGGGCCGATACTCATTGGAGTTTAGAAGAATGAGAGGGGATCTTATTGAAACATATAAGATTCTGAAGGGGCTTGACAGGGTAGATGCAGAGAGGATGTTTCCCCTCGTGGGGGAATCTAGAACTAGGGGACATCATTTCAGAATAAGGGGAAACCCTTTTAAATCGGAAATGAGGAGGAATTTCTTCTCTCAGAGAGTCGTGAATCTTTGGAATTCTCTTCCCCAGAGAGTTGTGGAGGCTGGGTCATTGAATATATTTAAGGCGGAGATAGACAGATTTTTGAACGATAAGGGAATCAAGGGTTATGGGGAGCGGGCAGGGAAGTGGAGTTGAGGCCAAGATCAGATCAGCCATGATCTTATTGAATGGCGGAGCAGGCTTGAGGGGCTAAATGACCGACTCCTGCTCCTACGTTTTATGTAAAAGAGAGAGGGAGAAGCAGAAGAGGTTAGAGAGAAGCAATAAGGAGGCGTTAAGGGAAGAGAAGAGAAGAGAAAGAGAGAGATCAGCAGAAGAGAAGAGATGGAGAAAAAAACAAGATAAAGACAGCAGCGACAGGTTAGAGAATGACCCATTGATCCAGATAGTCCTCTGCTAGCCTGCCGATGGAAAATGGGACAGCAAGGCCTACTACCACCTCACCATCCCATATTAAAACTCTTGCACCTTTCCATCATCTTTTCTGTTATAATTCCTGTGTCCACATTTATAATGGAAACTGTCTGTGTCACGTTGTAATTACACCATCTAGCAGAAGGGTATAATTACTGCATGACAAGTTTTCATCAGCAGTTTCTATTATAAATAGTAAGTTACAAGGGAAATATAAAAATAAGGACTTCAATATGGGAACTGAATTACACTTGCAAACTCTTGTCCAAATACCCTCTGACCCCATCTTACCTGAGGACGACACATGGTCTTGACTCCCCCATGTCCCAGTGCCACGAGGTTGACTCATTACCATACTGTTTCTGTTCAATGCTCAATGCAATTTGAAGACTGGATGAATCAGTTCTGGAGTGCACTGCGCAGTGGTGCTGGATGATTGATAACTACTTTTAGTTACATGATGCTTTTTATTATGAGCAGATAGTTCGTTTTCCCAGAATTAAAAGTAGTGCAAGCACCAGTATTTGGCCAATTTGCTATTGATATCAACATGCTCTGCTAATACTTGAACCGATTCTTCGACACACTTGAAATGTCGGATTTGCCTGATGCCGACAACAACTGAAGTATCTTGAAAGGAATGTTTTTGTTTTGTTGATATTTAGCAGTGAAGTACTTTGACCATTTTTTCCAACACTGCGGTGAGGGTTTTTTTTAACATTTGTCACATTTGCCTTACCTTGCGTAACCTTGGATGTGATGTTCCCCAGGGCAACCAGTAGTGGAACTGCTGCTACTTCTACTTGACATATCACCACTGCCAAATATTGATTGTTCTTCTCACTGCTGATATTTGAGAATGAGAATATAGATATCTCCATGGAGTAGCGCCCCTGTTACCCCAATGAATAAAGACGCTGCTCGATGCTGTACTAAGCCATAAAGATCAGAAGGTCCTCGATTTGATTCTTAGCATGCGCTGGGTGAAATTACCACTTCTGGGGCAGCAATGGGGTGCTTCAATTGGCCTCAGTGCCTCTATGACAATTGGTGGAAAAATGAGCCAGGATCCTGCTCCTGATCACTCTCCGTGACCTCTGTTGAAAGGAGGCCATGTGTGGAAGTTGGGTTGTTGATGCTCAGCATCTAGGGTAACCTTTGAAGAAACGTGACTTAGGGAATACTGGAGGGCTCTCTATGGTGTACCATGGAACTATACTCCAGGCTTCCTTCATTCCCGTTGTTTCTCGGCAGAAATGCCTTGACTACATTTGGCTTCTCCCCATGTGGGAGAATCCTGAGCACAGTGCATCATTGAACCAATCTCCAGCCTGCCACCTTTCCCTTTGAGTTTAATTCTCCTTGCATCACCAGAACTTAACACAATTCCAAAGTTACGTTGAAGATGGCAAAACTGATGGAAACTGGTCTGAAGGAAATGAAAGATTCCAGGCAGATTATTTGCGGCTGACCCAAATCCAAAACCACTTTTAAACCAGCTCCATGAGGTTGGTGTTCAACAATGAGCCCACTCTGGAATCAGTGCGTTTAAACAATGCTTTTGAATTTGGGACGGAATCTTCAGTAAATAACTGGAATGTGCACGTGTTAAGCTTTTATTTTTAGTTTTGTTAATGTTTTAATTTATCTAGATTTCATAGCAAAACAAAAATTGTTTCTTTTAGACAGAGAAAGTGAAAAAGGAAAAGAGACACTCGTCCCCTGGTCCGGTGTCGAGTGTGACGTCGACACTCAGAAGGTCACAGTCTCCAGCAAACATGTCCAAAAGGTCATCTTCACCTGCAATGAAGTAAGTTGCGATGTATATTGGCCAAAGATCAAAGTGCGACCTGGCTCAGTGGTAGCATTCCCGCCTCTGAGTCAGAAAGTTATGGGTTCGAGTCCCAGTCCAGACAATCCTGGTGCGTGGAGGCAAGCGTTGTGGTCTCTGAGTCCTGGGTTAACATCCAGCGGGGGACTCATGTCCAATGAGAGTGAAATGGCGACCCGCCTCCATCCCATCTAGCCAGTCCTTCCGGCCATGGTAACAACCTGACCGCATAAAAAAGGGATCTTGGTTATAGAAACAACCCAGAGCACGATCTGTTGGATGTAAAAGCAGTGGAAGAAATGGGCTGCCTCATGTGCCATTAGACACGGAAGAGAAGGCTGGCTGGAGCATTAATCAGCGATTTAGTGGAGATGCAGTGAGAAGAAGGTTTACATACTGACGATATATTATGAAGACCCATGTGGTGTGATTTAGATCCACTAAGTAGGTTGACCAGATGGCAAAATGGCAAGTGGAGTTATGCTCAGCCCCAGATATCAATAACATCGCACAGGTCTTCCTGATGTAAGCTGTTCATAATGAATATGTACAATTAAAAGTCATAGAGCCGAATTTCCCCGGGCTGCCTTTTGGGGTTGCATCTAGGGTGAGACATCCACTGACAGGGTTGCAACCCTGACATTTGTTGTGCTTTGAATGTCCCAAAGGAATGTAGGAAATGCAGCAGCCAATTTGCAAGGTCCCTCAAACAGCAATGTGATAATGACCAAATAATCTGTTTTCCTGATGTTGGTTGAGGGATAAATATTGGCCAGGACACCGGGGGTAACTCCCCTGCTCTTCTTCGAAATAGTGCCATGGGATCTTTTACATCCACCTGAGAGAGCAGACAGGGCCTCGGTTTAACGTCTCATCCGAAAGACGGCACCTCCGACAGTGCAGCACTCCCTCAGTACTGCTCTGGAGTGTCAACTCACTGGATTGGGACTTGAACCCACGACCTTCTGATTCAGGAGTGACAGTGCTACCCACTGAGCCACGGCTGACACTTATAAACAATATAAATATATATACAAAAGTGAAAATTACACCCTGAATTTTACAGTTTGTTTATAAAATACATAATGGACTGAGTAGAATAGTAACACTATAACAGTTTGTCAAATATGTATTAAGCATGTGTAAAGATTTAATAGTTCTGTGGAATTTTTGCTTATCTTTCTGCAGGGCCAGTTCGAAGATTCGAACTCAGTCTCCTAGCTCTGGCAAAGAGTTCCCGCCATCTCCGACCTCCAGTGGGAAGTCTTCTCCCATGAGAAGACGGCCATCTTCTAATAACATTGCAGAGAGTGGAAGAAAGAGCAAAGAGAAGGGGGAGCTGGCTCGCCAGAAATCAGAGGAGGCTGCAGGAGGTGACATTAAATCACCAGAGTTACCTGAAAGTGAGACTCCACCAGTGACAACTCCAGTCAAAGAACATGACAGGAAGAAAGCAGTTCTGGGTGAAGGTGCGTACAACAACAACAACAACTTACATTTATATATATTTTATTCATACTCAGGATGTGGGCGTCGCTGGCAAGGCCGGCATTTATTGCCCATCCCTAATTGCCCTCGAGAAGGTGGTGGTGAGCCGCCTTCTTGAACCGCTGCAGTCCATGCGATGAAGGTGCTCCCACAGTGCTGTTAGGGAGGGAGTTCCAGGATTTTGACCCAGCGACGATGAAGGAACGGCGATATATTTCCAAGTCAGGATGGTGTGTGACTTGGAGGGGAACTTGGAGGTGGTGGTGTTCCCATGCGCCTGCTGCCCTTGTCCTTCTAGGTGGTAGAGGTCGCGGGTTTGGGTATAGCGCCTTTAACGTAGTAAAACGTCCCAAGAAGCTTCACAGGAGCGATTATCAAACACACATTTGACACCGAGCTACATAAGGATGTATGAGGACAAGTGACCAAAAGCTTGGTCAAAGAGGTCGGTTTTAAGCAGCGTCTTAAAGGATGAGTGAGAGGCGGAGAGGTTTAGGGAGGGAATTTCAGTGCTTGGGGCCCAGGCAGCAGAGAGCACGGCCGCTAATGATGGAGCAAAGAAAATCGGGGAAGGGCAAGAGACGAGAATTGCAGGAGCGCAGAGATCTGGGAGGGTTGTAGGACTGGAACAGGTAGAGTCGTTCGCTGCTACATTTCAAAAATGAAAATATTTCAGATGGTATAGAATTTATGGAGAGACCTGTTCAATATAAATTTTGTGCCCCTTAATGATTAAGACGATAAGAATTGTCTGACAGTCCACAGAATTTATTCTGCTAGTATGAAACAGTACTTGACAGTGTATGATATCCCATCATTCATTGTAAGGGACAGCATCATTGCTAGCTGAATTGAGTAGAATGAGCCTATACTCTCTGGAGTTTAGAAGAATGAGAGATGATCTCATTGAAACATAAAATTCTTAGAGGGCTTGACAGGTAGATGCTGAGAGGCTGTTTTCCCCTGGCTGGAGAGTCTAGAACTAGGGGTCACAGTCTCAGGATAAGGGGTTGACCATTTAGGACTGAGATGAGAAATTTCTTCACTCAGAGGGTTGTGAATCTTTGGAATTCTCTACCTTAGAGAATCATAGAATCATAGAATGGTTACAGCACAGAAGGAGGCCATTCAGCCCGTCGAGCCCGTGCCGGCTCTCTGCAAGAGCACTTCAGCTAGTCCCACTCCCCTGCCCTTTCCCGTAGCCCTGCAAATTGTTTCCCCTCAGGTACTTACCAGTTCCCTTTTGAAAGCCACGATTGAATCTGCCTCCACCACCCTCTCAGGCAGTGCATTCCAGATCATAACCACTCGCTGAGTAAAAAAGTTTTTCCTCATGTCGCCTTTGGTTCTTTTGCCAATCACCTTAAATCTGTGTCCTCTGGTTCTCGACCTTTCCGCCAATGGGAACAGTTTCTCTCTATCTACTCTGTCCAGACCCCTCATGATTTTGAACACCTCTATCAAATCTCCTCTCAACCTTCTCTGCTCCAAGGAGAACAACCCCAGCTTCTCCAGTCTATCCACGTAACTGAAGCCCCTCATCCCTAGAACCATTCTTGTAAATCTTTTCTGCACCCTCTCTGAGGCCTTCATATCCTTCCTAAAGTGCGGAGCTCAGAGTTGAGGCCGAACCAGTGTTTTATAAAGGTTCATCATAACTTCCTTGCTGTGGATGCTCAGTCACTGAGTATATTCAAGGCCAAGATAGATTTTTGGACTCTAGGGGAATCAAGGGATATGGAGATCGGGCGGAAAAGTGGAGTTGAGGTCGATGATCAGCCATGATCTTATTGAATGGCGGAGCAGGCTCGAGGGGCCGTATGGCCGACTCCTGCTCCTATTTCTTAAGTTCTTATGAATCGCAGCACCAATACACTGTACAACAGAGTGTTAGGACACAAGTTTGCATCTATGTGTGTGTTCAGATCCGCCAGGGCAGTTTGTGAATTTGAATTAGGTTAAAAGTCTAGAATAAAAAGCTAGTATCAGTAATGGTGACCATGAAACTACCGGATTGTCGTAAAAACTCATCTGGTTCACTAATGTCCTTTAGGGAAGGAAATCTGCCATCCTTACCCGGTCTGGCCTATATGTGACTCCAGACCCACAGCAATGTGGTTGACTCTTAACTGCCCTCTGAAATGGCCCAGCAAGTCACTCAGTTCTATCAAACTCAGGGGAACTAGGGATGGGCAATGGTGGGAAAAGGGGGCGGGAAGAGAAAGAAAGGAGAGGGCTGTGACTCTTTTTTCTTTTGCTTTTCTCTTTTATAGCTCTCCTTTTTTGCATTCTCTGCCCCCTTTTCCCCTGCCACTGTTCCTCCTTATACACTGTTCATCTGTAACATCTTCAAGATCTGACGAGAGATCCTTCACCTCACACATTAACCCTCTGCTTCCTCTTTCTACAGCTGCTGCCTGACCTGCTGAGTGTTTCCAGCATCTTCTGTTTTCATTTCCGATTTTCAGTTTGTGTAACATGTTGTTTTTAGCATATCGCTGACATTCAGTAGGTTCTGAGCAATTAATCCACTTGGAGCAAATCCATTGTGTTTTTTACTGTCATTTTGGAATACAGCCACGCTATATGACCTGCTCTTTTCATAGAAACATAGAAACATAGAAGATAGGAGCAGGAGTAGGCCATTCGGCCCCTCGAGCCTGCTCCACCATTCAATGCGATCATGGCTAATCATCCAAATTCAGCACCCTGTCTCTGCCTTCTCCCCATATCCCTTGATCCCCTTAGCCTTAAGAAATATATCTAACTCCTTCTTGAATATATTTAATGAATTGGACTCAACTGTCTTCTGTGGTAGAGAATTCCACAGGTTCACCACTCTCTGGGTGAAGAAATTCCTCCTCATCTCAGTCCTAAATGGCTTACCCCTTATCCTTAGACTGTGACCCCTGGTTCTGGACTCCCCCGCCATCGGGAACATCCTTCCTGCATCTAGTCTGTCTAGTCCTGTTAGAATTTTATAAGTTTCAATGAGATCCCCTCTCATTCTTCTAAACTCTAGTGAATACAAGTCCAATCGACCGAATCTCTCTTCATACGTCATTCCTGCCATCCCAGGTATCAGTCTGGTGAATCTTCGCTGCACTCCCTCCGTGGCAAGAACATCCTTCCTCAGATAAGGCGACCAAAACTGCACACAATACTCAAGGTGTGGTCTCACCAAGGCCCTGTACAACTGCAGCAAGACATCCTTGCTCCTGTACTCGAATCCTCTCGCTATGAAGGCCAACGTACCATTTGCCTTCTTAACCGCCTGCTGCACCTGCATGCTTACCTTCAGCGACTGGTGCACAAGGACACCCAGGTCTCGTTGCACTTCCCCTTTTCCCAATCTATTGCCGTTCAGATAATAATCTGCCTTCTTGTTTTTGCCACCAAAGTGGATAACCTCGCATTTATCCACATTATACTGCATCTGCCATGCATCTGCCCAATCACCCAACCTGTCCAAATCATACTGGAGTTTCTCTGCATCCGCCTCACAGCACACATGCCCACCCAGCTTTGTGTCGTCTGCAAACTTGGAGATATTACATCTAGTTCCCTCGTCTAGATCATTAATATATATTGTGAATAACTGGGGTCCTAGCACCAATCCCTGCGGTACCCCACTAGTCACTGCCTGCCACTCGGAAAAAGACCCGTTTATTCCAACTCTTTGCTTCCTGTCTGCCAACCAGTTTTCTATCCAAGTCAATACCTTACCCCCAATCCCATGTGCTTTAACTTTGCACGCTAATCTCTTATGCGGGACCTTATCGAAAGCCTTCTGAAAGTCCAAATACACCACATCCACTGGTTCTCCCTTATCTATTCAACAAGTTACATTCTCAAAAAATTCCAGTAGATTAGTCAAGCATGGCTTACCTTTTGTAAATCCATGTTGACTTTGTCTGATCCTGTCACTGTTTTCCAAGTGCTCTGCTATTACATCTTTTATAATGGACTCTAGCATTTTCCCCACTACTGATGTCAGGCTATAATTCCCCGTTTTCTCTCTACCAACTTTTTTAAATAGTGGGGTTACATTAGCTACCCTCCAATCCATGGGAACTGTTCCAGAGTCTATAGAGTTTTGGAAGATGACCAGCAATGCATCTACTATTTCTAGGGCCACTTCCTTAAGTACCCTAGGATGTAGATTATCAGGCCCTGGGGATTTATCGGCCTTCAATCCCGTCAATTTCCCTAACACCATTTCCCTACAAATACTGATTTCATTCAGTTCCTCCCTCTCATTAGACCCTATATGTTCCCCGACATCTCCGGGAGGTTATTTGTGTCCTCCTTTGTGAAGACAGAACCAAAGTATGTATTGGTCTGCTATTTCTTTGTTCCCCATTATAAATTCCCCTGATTCTGACTGCAAGGGACCTATGCTTGACTTCACCAATCTTTTTCTCTTCACATATCTATAGAAGCTTTTACAGTCAGTTTTTATGTTCCCTGCAAGCTTACTCTCATACTCTATTTTCCCCCTCTTAATTAATCCCTTTGTCCTCCTTTGCTGAATCTTAAACTGCTCCCAATCCTCGGGTTTGCTGCTTTTTCTGGCCAATTTATATGTCCTCTCCTTGGATCTTATGCTATCCCTAATTTCCCTTGTTAGCCACGGTTGAGTCACCTTTTTTGTTTTATTTTTATGCCAAACAGGGATGAACAAATTCTGTAGTTCATCCATGCGATCTTTAAATGTTTGCCATTGCCTATCCACCGTCAACCCTTTAAGTAACGTTCCCCAATCCATCTTACCCAACTCGCGCCTCATACCATCGTAGTTTCCTTTATTTAAATTCAGGACCCTAGTCTCTGAGTCAACTACTTCACTCTCCATCTTAATGAAGAATTCTATCATATTATGATCGCTCCTCCCCAAGATTGCTCATTAATCCTTTCTCATTACATAATACCCAGTCTAAGATGGCCTGATCTCTAGTTGGTTCTTCGACATATTGGTCCAGGAAACCATCCCGTATACACTCTAGGAATTCCTCCTCCACAGTATTGTTACTAATTTGGTTCGCCCAATCTATATGTAGATTAAAGTCACCCATGATAACTGCTGTGCCCTTATTGCACGCGTCTCTAATTTCCCATTTAATGCCATCCCCAACCTCAGCATTACTGTTTGGGGGTCTGTATACAACTCCCACTAATGTTTTCTGCCCCTTGGTATTTCTCAGCTCTACCCATACCGATTCCACATCATCAGAGCTAATATCCTTCCTTACTATTGTGTTAATCTCCTCTTTAACCAGCAATGCTACCCCACCTCCTTTTCCTTTTTGCCTGTCCTTCCTGAATATTGAATACCCCTGGATGTTGAATTCCCAGCCTTGGTCACCCTGGAGCCATGTCTCCGTAATCCCAATTATATCATATCCGTTTACATCTATTTGCGCAGCTAATTCACCCAGTTCAAATGTTAAAGTTGACTTCCTTTCTCACTGTCGTCGTGTCCCAATGTATTTACCGCTCTGTAGAATAGCAGCACATCTCTGACCGACTTGCCTCTCCACATTTCTCTTTCAGACGCGTCCAGTACCAAGACCATGGCGGGAACGACTAATGCAGAGGAAGCAGCTAAACTTCTAGCAGAAAGACGAAGACATGTACGGCTGCAGAAGGAGATGGAGGAGCAGGAGCGGCGAGAGCAGGAGGAAGCCGAAAGGTAGTGCGCCATATTTAGAAACCGTGATGGTAACCAGGCTTCAGTCGATGACAGCTGTGTATTTATCTGCTGTATTCTGTTTCTTTGGTGTCTCTTTACAACAACAACTTTCAGTTACTACGTTGAAGGCGATATATAAAAGGTCCCAGTGCGCTTCACAGGAGCGTTATCAGACCAAAAGCTTGGTCAGAGGTTGGTTTTAAGCAGGGTCTTAAAGGAGGAGAGAGAGGCGGAGAGGTTTAGGGAGGGAATTCCAGAGCTTAGGGCCTCGGCAGCTGAAGGCACGGCCACCAATGGTGGAGCGATGAAAATCAGGGATGCTCAAGAGGGCAGAATTGGAGGAGCGCAGATATCTCGGGGGGTTGTAGGGCTGGAGGACGTTACAGAGATAGGGAGGGGCGAGGGCCTTGAAAGGATTTGAAAACAAAGATGAGAATTTTAAAATCACGGCATTGCCTGACTGGGATTCAAGGATTAATTAACCAATTAATTAAATGTGGGAGTACCTCCACCGCACGGACTGCAGCGGTTCAAGAAGGCGGCTCACCACCACCTTCTCGAGGGCAAAAAGGGATGGGCAATAAATGCTGGCCTTGCCAGCGACGCCCACATCCGTGAATGAATAAAATAAAAAGCTTGTTTGCCTTTCGGTGGCGTTTCCTCCATCGAGGATCCCACTCCCCTCCTCCAGGTGCACCGCCTGAAGCTGTCGACCCTTTCTGGAGGTGGCAATTACGTAACCGGCACCCAGCATCAGTGCTGACCAATGATGGGTAGCACCGTCTACTGTCGTTACGGTAACGGGTTTATCACCTGACCTGACTAACCAGGTTACCCATGAAGGATGACATTTTATGCAAGTGATTGTACCTTGATGTCAGCGGTGTAAGAGAGAGACTAAGGATGAATCTGAATAAATCTGGTGCTTGTTACAGGAAACTGAAGGAAGAGATGCAGAGAAAAGAGGCTGAAGAGAAAGCTCGCCGTGAAGAAGAGGCACGCAAGCTTGAGGAAGAGCAAAGACAGCAGGAGCTGGAACGCCAGAGAAAAGCAGAAGAGGAAAGAATCTTAAAAGAACAGCAGGAGAAAGAACTCCTGGCCCGGCTGGAACAGCTGGTTAGTGGTGGAGTGATCTTTCACTGTTTCACTGTATATGTATAATTTTTCCTCAGTTCTTTTATCCCTGCTTCTCACCCCTGAATGGCAAATGGACTGAACACTGCTTCAGTCTTGGTGCAAGGTTAGATGAGCACTGTAACACTGTAATGTGACATCTTTTAAAAGGCTTAACTGAAATCTTATCACATACTACTGTACTTATCAGTGGCACTCAATCCTGTAAAGTTAGCGGTTTAAAACGTGTAGGGTAGTGGTTATGTTACTGGACTAATAATCCAGGGAACGCAAGTTCAAACCCCATCATGGCAGTTTGAGAGTTTGAATTCAGTTTTAAAAAGCTGGTCTCAGTAAAAGTGACCGTGAAGCTGTCGGATTGTCGTAAAAACCCAACTGGTTCACTAATGTCCTTGAGGGAAGGAAACCAGCCGTCCTCACCCGGTCTGGGCCTATATGTGACTCCAGTCCCACACCAATGCCCTTCGAAGTGGCCTAGGATGTCGCTCATTTGTTCAAAAAGGGAGGCCCACCATCTTCTCAGGGCAACTCGGGAAGGGCAATAAATGCCAGCCTTGCCAGCAGTGCCCGCATCCCGAGAATGAATTAAAAAAGCCTCGTCAGTCATCGCAGAGCCAAGTTCATCAGAAGCTTCACACCATATGCTGAGTCCAGTGCAGTGCATCACAACAACATTTGGTAAATGGAAAAATAAAATTTTTGGTGTTTATTAGTACATTATAGGGCCAAAATTGCAAGTCTTCACTGCCAACGCAGAGCCGCACTAGACACAAGCAGAGGGGGGCAGAATCAGGGTAAAGGGTTGTAGTCCTATCGTTGCCCTGCGCATGTGTCCAGAGAGGCTCGGGATTTCTTTTTATTAGTAAGATGCTGTATAGTTCCATTATTTTCCTGATTTAACTTCGCAATATTTTGTCTTAGAAATTTGCATAAAATGTAGCTGCAGTTATAGCTTCTGAGACTCACAGCCAGAGAGATCATTTCAAACCCTAGCTTAAACATCCAGGCATTTTGCCAATTCTTGTTGATGTTTTATCACATGTTGAAGCTTACGTTAAAGGAACAGACTCCTCCTCACGGGGAGGTAGAATCGCTGGAACATATTAATGGGCCAGAAATTCGGCTCTCCGGCTTCCCGTGGGTGCAAGAATCGTGCGCGTACTTACCTACCGCGCCTGCCGTTGTG
The DNA here is from genome assembly GCA_030390025.1 of Squalus acanthias. Lineage (NCBI taxonomy): Eukaryota > Metazoa > Chordata > Chondrichthyes > Squaliformes > Squalidae > Squalus > Squalus acanthias. Next base: position 91,930,822 of record CM059429.1, read on the forward strand.
CTTCGGGCCCGCGTGGGATTCCGATCCTGGGCCTCCTGCAGCTGCCGGCGCGCAGTGCTTGCGTATCCCAGGGGCGCAGTTAGTTCGAAGCGTCCCCTGGGATCACGTGGGCCATGGAGAGCCAATCGGAGCAGGGAATCGTCATTCATAGATTTTGACAGGAAGACCTGTTAAATCTATGAATAGAGATCGGCCCCAAAACCTCACTAAAACTTCAAATAAATTTTTTAAAAATCACATTTTTAAAATAACTATAAATTACATAAATTAACTACTTTAAACAAAAATTTAAATTTTTGAAAAAATTAATTATACTTTTTAACGGTGCTAAAAATAAACTTACCTTTCTTTAAAGTATGTAATAATGATAAACCTGTTGAAAAAATGTTTAAATTGTATTTAATTCACCACTTACCTTGTTAAAAGCAGGCCTTGCGCCTCCTTTTTTCCTGCGCAGCTTCTCCGTACTTACCCTCCCGGAGAAACCTGAAAAAAAACCCGAAGTTCGCTGCGTGCGCGCTGCCTCTCCGGCGCACGTGGTTGACCCTCGAACCCCTTCTTTCACGAGACTGGAAGTTCTGGTTTCCCGTGCATGCGCGAAACCGGCACTTCCGGTGGCCCTACGGGTGAGTACACAGCGCGTACTCACCCGTGGAGACACGAATTTCTGCCCCAATGTTATCTCAGGGATGTGGTAATATTTTCTTCGAACTTTTTATCGGGTGAATTTTGTGCACCACACACTGAGGACTGTTAATTCTACTTTGAACATCCAGTAAGTTAGATGAAGAGCAAAGCTTCATCCCAGCAATATCCCTTGGTCTCTCTTTTAGAAGAACACTCAATGATTCACTGGTGTGACATTGTTCTATTTCTCACAGCGTCGCGTGGCCTTGCTAATTAGGTCCCATTTTGTGCCTTCGGTTCACACCCATTAGGGACTTGCTTGAGACTGTCTAGACTCATTTCACCCAGAACTCTTACAGCTAACGGACAGCTTGTCAGGCTTTCTTGATTTCATGGAAAAATTACGACAAAGAAGGAGGCCATTCGGCCCATCGTGTCCGTGCCGGTCGGAAAAGAGCTCTCCAGCCTAATCCCACCTTCCAGCTCTTGGTCAGTAGCCTTGTAGGTTATGGCACTTCAAGTGCATATCCAAGTACTTTTTAAATGTGATGAGGGTCTCTGCCTCTACCACCCTTTCAGGCAGTGAGTTCCAGACCCCCACCACCCTCTGGGTGAAAAAATTCTCCTCAACTCCCCTCTAATCCTTCTACCAATTACTTTAAATGTATGCCCCCTGGTTATTGACCTGGCTAAGGGAAATAAGTCCTTCCTATCCACTCTATCTACGCCCCTCATAATTTTACACACCTCAATTAGGTCTCCCCTCAGCCTCCTCTGTTCCAAGGAAAACAACCACAGCCTATCCAATCTTTCCTCATAGCTAAAATCCCCCAGCCCAGGCAACATCCTCGTAAATCTCCTCTGCACCCCCTCTAGTGCAATCACATCTTTCCTGTAATGTGCTGACCAGAACTGCATGCAGTATTCTAGCTGCGGCCTAACTAGTGTTTTATACAGTTCAAGCATAACCTCCCTGCTCTTATATTCTATGCCTCTGCTAATAAAGGAAAGCATTCCGTATGCTATTTTAACTACTTTATCAACCCCTATCCTGCTACCTTTAAGGATCTGTAGACATACACTCCAAGGTCCCTCTGTTCCTCCACACCTCTCAATATTCTCCCATTAATTGTGTATTCCCTTGCCTTGTTAGCCCTCCACAAATGCATTACCTCACACTTTTCCGGATTGAATTCCATTTGCCACTTTTCTGCCCACCTGACCAGTTCATCGATATCTTCCTGAAGTCTAAAGCTTTCCTCCTCACTGTCAACCACACGGCCAATTTTTGTATCATCTGCAAATTTCTTTATCATGCCCCCTACATTTAAGTCTAAATCATTAATATGCTACAAAAAGTAAGGGACCGAGTACTGAGCCCTGTGGAACCCCACTGGAAACAGCCTTCCAGTCACAAAAACTCCCCTCAACCATTACCCTTAGCTTCCTGCCACTGAGACAATTTTGAATCCAATTTGCCACTCTTCCTTGGATCCCATGGGCTTTTACTTTTTTTGATCAGCCTGCCATGTGGGACCTTATCAAAAGTCTTACTAAAATCCATGTAGATTACATCAAACGCACTGCCCTCATCGACCCTCCTTGTTACCTCCTCAAAGAATTCAATCAAGTTAGTCAGACACGACCTTCCCTTAACAAAACCATGCTGACTGTCCTTGATTAATCTGTGTCTTTCTAAATGAAGCTTTATACTGTCCCTCAGAATTGATTCCAGTAATTTGTCCACCACCGAGGTTAAACTAACTGGCCTGTAATTGCTCGGTTTATCCCTCCCTCCCTTTTTAAACAATGGGACAACGTTAGCAGATCTCCAATCCTCCGGCACCACACCAGTCACAGCCCGGGAGGATGGGAAAATGATGGTCAGAGCCTCCGCAATTTCCTCTCTTGCTTCTCTTAACAGCCTGGGATATATTTCATCCGGCCCTGGCGATTTATCTACTTTCAAGGATGCTGAACCCCTTAATACTTCCTCTCATGTTTATCCCGTCCAATATTTCACTATCTTCCTCCTTAACTTCAACATTGGCATCGCCCCCCTCTTTTGTGAATACAGCTGCAAAGTATTCATTAAGGGGGCAAAATTGAGTCGCGCCCCGCAAAAATTAGTGTCCCCGCGGCTGAAATTCACTGATAGCGCCCCAAGAGGGAGGCGGGCCGCTACTGGAAGCACCCCGCCTCCCTCTTGGGACGCTACCAGTGAATATCGCGGCACTACGTGTCACAGCGCCACGCTCTGCGGCATGTCACGCGGCGGTACTACAGGCCTTCCTCCCCTTATTAAAGGGGAGGGGCCTTGCGCAGCGCGACCCGGGGCCCAGCTGAGCCACCAGGGATCGGAGTGCCGGCGAAAAGAGCCCGGCACTCAAGAGAAGTGCCGGGCTTACGGAGCGCAGCCGGCACTCCGCGGGGGGAGGGGGGCTTCACAGGAGGCCGGGGACGGCAACAGAGGCAGGTGCTGGCAGGCGGCCAGCAACAAAAATGGCCGCCTGGCACCTCCCCTTTAATTGGTACTGCCCCGGCCGCAGGTAGGCCCCCTTGACCCTGTCGGACATAGCATCCGGCGGTAAGTCAGGGGGCGATACAGAAGATCGCGGCCGGAGCGCAAGCGCGGCGCTGCGCACGGCGATGACATCATCACTGGAGGCGCAGCGCGGCGGGGCGCTAACGGTTACCGCCACTGCTAACCTCCCGCTGAATTTCACGGGAGATGTTAGCGGCGCCGCGCCCGGACGCTAGTTGCTTTGCACCCTGTTAGCGCCTCTTAGGGCGCTAACGGGAAGCGCAAATCAACTGAATTTTTCCCCCTAAGTACCTTCCCCACATCCTCCGCCTCCACACCTAGATCACCATTGAGGTCCCAGATATAAATCCTGGAGGTCACAGGTCAATGTCTACATAGGAACATAGGAACAGGAGTAGCCCATTTCGCCTCTCGAGCCTGTTTCGCTATTTGGTTCGATCATGGCTAATCTGGACCTCAGCTCCATTTACCCGCCTTTGCTCCATATCCCTTGATACTCTTACCCAACAAAAATCTATCGATCTCAGTCTTGAAATTCCTATTGTCCCCCAGCACCCACAGCCTTCTGGGGAGAGAGTTCAGATTTCCACCACCCTTTGTGTGTAAAAGTGCTTCCTGATTTCACTCCTGAACGGCCTGGCTCTAATTTTAAGATGATGCCTCCTTGTTCTGGATTCCCCCAGCAAGAGGAATAGTTCATCTGTATCTACTCTATCGAATCCCTATTATCATTTTAAACACCTTGCTTGGTTCACACCTTAATCTTCTCTACTCACGGGAGTACTCAAGCCAAGTTTAAGCAACCTGTCCTCATAATTTAACCCTTTAAGCCCTGGCATCATTCTAACTCACTGCAACAGCCCGACTCCTTGCTGTAATAATATTTATACAACATACTGACACATTTCAGAGCTGGTGAAACTAACCTGCTGGGTATAATCAAGTTACAGAACCATTCAAGAATGAGGTTCTAACCTGGGTCCCCATCAGGCAAGTTACAAAAGGCATTCAGTACTCGGAGAGTTAAGTAGCATCCTTCCTATGTGTTGAAGGTAATTAGATTGACGTGTAGTCATGATCAGAGTTGGAATATGGTCATTTCAAAAATATATATTTTCTTCACGACATACTTGCTTTGTTGGATCTTTATTGAGGCCAAGGTGCCGCTAATTGTAATTTAGGATTTTGTTACAGCTGTCTCCTGCATTTCTTTTTCTTCAGCGAGAAGAAGCTGAAGCTAAGGCTCGTGAGGCAGCCGAACGACAGCGGCAGGAACGGGAGCAGGCCATTCATCAGATCGAACAGGAGCGCATGGAGAGAAAGAAGGTCAGGAGGGAGTGTTGGGTAAATTAACCGAATGGAGGCAGGATTTCGTTTGTGGAAAAATATGACCAATTCTTTTTCTCGACGATTTTTGTTTGTGTAGAGAATAGAAGAGATCATGAAAAGAACCAGACGTGGTGATGCCGGAGAAATCAAGGTAATCACTACCATGGCAACCGAATATTCATCCTTCGCTTCAACAGCTTTCCCCTCCTCGCTCAATGTTTTGACATTCTGGAGTATGCTTCCACCTTTATTGCCTCAACCAATAGACGGTTCTCCTCACGTGAGTCTAGGCAAGGAAAGTCAGGAGGCTATTTGACTGTGGTGGGCATCACAGTCATGTTTGGTGCTGTCTCCATCTGATGTCCACACACGCGGGTAATTCTCTGATTCCACAGAACGTAAGCCAGGAAATTACGCTGGGCAATATCATTGTGCAAAAAAATTATTCACCAATTTATTTTACTTGGGGTTAATGCCTCGGCAAAGGAATTTGATGTGAACCCACACAGTGTCTGTACGACAATATCACGCATCATAATGTATGTTCCCTGGTTTTCGATTGGTGAAACCAATGGCTACCGGTGTAAACCAGAAACAAAAGGAGGAAAACACGGCCCTTTTCTTGGTGGTGTATTTTCTCCGGGTTTCTCCCTTGTTTGGCTCTCTGACACACACCACTCCTGATTGAAAGGTCAAGCAGATAACCTGGTCTTGGGCGTTAGCTGATGCCACTCTGAACTAGCCGTGAGGAGCTGTGTAATGGTTTTACAAGGTGACTGTCCCTCTGAATTTCTTCCCCTCTATCCATTTGGTGAAATGTCTGAGCTCTACTTGCCACCTCTTGATATGTAGGATGATATTAGGAGTTCACCGGGGGGTGTTAAATTGCTCCAAGGACATTGTGGATTAAGTCAAAGCTAAATCATTCTCGGGCTGTGGGCGTCGCTGGCAAGGCCGGCATTTATTACCCATCCCCAGTTGCCTTAATGCGACTGAGTGGCTTGTTCGGCCATTTCAACGTTAGTCAGATATAGGCCAGACCGGTAAGGACGGGAGGCTTTAAGAGGTTGACTCTTGACTGCCCTCTGAAGTGGCCCAGTGAGCCGCTCAGTTGTATCAAACCACGAGGGGTTCAAGAAGGCGGCTCACCACCACCGTCTCAGGGCAACTAGGGATGGCCAATCAATGCCGGCCTTGCCAGCGACGCCCACATGCCGAGAATGAATTAGAAACAAAATCTAGCCTTCCCTCCCACCATCCTCTTTTTGTAGACAGGCTCTTTGGTGAGCAGGCGTGCGATCCCTTCAATAGCAAGTGATGCAGCAGGAGACATGTAACAGTCATTCTGCCAACTCGCTCAGGCTCATACTGCAAGAGCAGGCCAAACACTACGAGAGCTTTAAGAGGCCATGATTCTGCTTTATTATATTTCTGCCTTGTGAATGTGTGCAGTTGTTCTTGAGAATCGGGGAGAGCAGAACCCGTCATCCAGAAGGCAAGTTTGCAATCTGTCTCCTCACGCAGTTCTGGTCCCCTTGGTTCCCACACGGAATGTGCATTACCTTGCATAATGCTTTACCAGCAGTGCATATCATCTGAGTGTTGAGGCAGCAGTTAAGCTGTTCTGTCGAAAGCAGGGACTGCACAGCCTGTGGCCAAGCACATGACAACATGAGTGTAATCAGTGGCACCTTGTACTCTTGAGTCTTCCTGTCTAGCTGGTGCTGCATGCCACGGTTGAAGCTGATGTATGCTGACACATCGCAGAAGAGGGTGAACTGCATATTGGCTGATCTGTGTCCTGTTGGTGCCTGGTAACACCCAGTGGCATGAATCAAAAAATCTTGCAGCACAGAAGGAGGCCATTCGGCCCATTGTGCCTGTGCTGGCTCTTTGAAAGAGCTCTCCAATTAGTCCCACTCCCCCCCCTGCTCTTTCCCCATTGTCCTGCAAATTTCTCCTTTTCAAGTATTTATCCAATTCCCTTTTGAAAGTTACTATTGAATCTGCTTCCACCGCCCTTTCAGGCAGCGCATTCCGGGTCATCATAACTCGCTGCGTAAAAACAATTCTACTCCTCTGGTTCCTTTTCCAGTTGATTTAATCTGTCTCCTCTGGTTACTGACCCCCCTGCCCGTGGAAACAGTGTCTCCGGCTCTTGGTGACTGGTTACTGACCCCCCTGCCCGTGGAAACAGTGTCTCCGGCTGTTGGTCCCTGGTTACTGACCCCCCTGCCCGTGGAAACAGTGTCTCCGGCTGTTGGTCCCTGGTTACTGACCCCCCTGCCCGTGGAAACAGTGTCTCCGGCTCTTGGTGCCTGGTTACTGACCCCCCTGCCCGTGGAAACAGTGTCTCCGGCTCTTGGTGCCTGGTTACTGACCCCCCTGCCCGTGGAAACAGTGTCTCCGGCTCTTGGTGCCTGGTTACTGACCCCCCTGCCCGTGGAAACAGTGTCTCCGGCTCTTGGTCCCTGGTTACTGACCCCCCTGCCCGTGGAAACAGTGTCTCCGGCTGTTGGTGACTGGTTACTGACCCCCCTGCCCGTGGAAACAGTGTCTCCGGCTCTTGGTGCCTGGTTACTGACCCCCCTGCCCGTGGAAACAGTGTCTCCGGCTGTTGGTCCCTGGTTACTGACCCCCCTGCCCGTGGAAACAGTGTCTCCGGCTCTTGGTGCCTGGTTACTGACCCCCCTGCCCGTGGAAACAGTGTCTCCGGCTCTTGGTGCCTGGTTACTGACCCCCCTGCCCGTGGAAACAGTGTCTCCGGCTCTTGGTGACTGGTTACTGACCCCCCTGCCCGTGGAAACAGTGTCTCCGGCTCTTGGTGCCTGGTTACTGACCCCCCTGCCCGTGGAAACAGTGTCTCCGGCTCTTGGTGCCTGGTTACTGACCCCCCTGCCCGTGGAAACAGTGTCTCCGGCTCTTGGTGCCTGGTTACTGACCCCCCTGCCCGTGGAAACAGTGTCTCCGGCTCTTGGTGACTGGTTACTGACCCCCCTGCCCGTGGAAACAGTGTCTCCGGCTCTTGGTGCCTGGTTACTGACCCCCCTGCCCGTGGAAACAGTGTCTCCAGCTCTTGGTGCCTGGTTACTGACCCCCCTGCCCGTGGAAACAGTGTCTCCGGCTCTTGGTCCCTGGTTACTGACCCCCCTGCCCGTGGAAACAGTGTCTCCGGCTCTTGGTCCCTGGTTACTGACCCCCCTGCCCGTGGAAACAGTGTCTCCGGCTCTTGGTCCCTGGTTACTGACCCCCCTGCCCGTGGAAACAGTGTCTCCGGCTCTTGGTCCCTGGTTACTGACCCCCCTGCCCGTGGAAACAGTGTCTCCGGCTCTTGGTGCCTGGTTACTGACCCCCCTGCCCGTGGAAACAGTGTCTCCGGCTCTTGGTCCCTGGTTACTGACCCCCCTGCCCGTGGAAACAGTGTCTCCGGCTCTTGGTGCCTGGTTACTGACCCCCCTGCCCGTGGAAACAGTGTCTCTGGCTCTTGGTCCCTGGTTACTGACCCCCCTGCCCGTGGAAACAGTGTCTCTGGCTCTTGGTCCCTGGTTACTGACCCCCCTGCCCGTGGAAACAGTGTCTCCGGCTCTTGGTCCCTGGTTACTGACCCCCCTGCCCGTGGAAACAGTGTCTCCGGCTCTTGGTCCCTGGTTACTGACCCCCCTGCCCGTGGAAACAGTGTCTCCGGCTCTTGGTGACTGGTTACTGACCCCCCTGCCCGTGGAAACAGTGTCTCCGGCTCTTGGTCCCTGGTTACTGACCCCCCTGCCCGTGGAAACAGTGTCTCCGGCTCTTGGTCCCTGGTTACTGACCCCCCTGCCCGTGGAAACAGTGTCTCCGGCTCTTGGTGCCTGGTTACTGACCCCCCTGCCCGTGGAAACAGTGTCTCCGGCTCTTGGTCCCTGGTTACTGACCCCCCTGCCCGTGGAAACAGTGTCTCCAGCTCTTGGTGCCTGGTTACTGACCCCCCTGCCCGTGGAAACAGTGTCTCTGGCTCTTGGTGCCTGGTTACTGACCCCCCTGCCCGTGGAAACAGTGTCTCCGGCTCTTGGTGCCTGGTTACTGACCCCCCTGCCCGTGGAAACAGTGTCTCCGGCTCTTGGTGCCTGGTTACTGACCCCCCTGCCCGTGGAAACAGTGTCTCCGGCTCTTGGTCCCTGGTTACTGACCCCCCTGCCCGTGGAAACAGTGTCTCCGGCTCTTGGTCCCTGGTTACTGACCCCCCTGCCCGTGGAAACAGTGTCTCCGGCTGTTGGTCCCTGGTTACTGACCCCCCTGCCCGTGGAAACAGTGTCTCCGGCTCTTGGTGCCTGGTTACTGACCCCCCTGCCCGTGGAAACAGTGTCTCCGGCTCTTGGTGCCTGGTTACTGACCCCCCTGCCCGTGGAAACAGTGTCTCCGGCTCTTGGTGCCTGGTTACTGACCCCCCTGCCCGTGGAAACAGTGTCTCCGGCTCTTGGTGCCTGGTTACTGACCCCCCTGCCCGTGGAAACAGTGTCTCCGGCTCTTGGTGCCTGGTTACATCCAATGGCTTGAGGTTGAGTTTGATGGTCACTTCCACTGACAGCATGATCCAGATTTTTGCTCCGTGCCTGTTAGACTGGTTCCAGGGTATCTCCGGCCACGATATCGTTGAGGCACTGACCTCTAGGTAGGTGACCCATTACAGGTGCTCGGGTAGTGACAAGGTCTGCTGCTTTCCCTCCAAAGTGTCCAGCATTGACAGATTTGATCTGACAATGCTGACAGTTCACCATCCATTGAGGAATGTCGAAGTTAACACCCAGTTCACAGAAGTTAACATTCGCTCAGTTAATGCCAGATTACCCCTTGATGCAAATTAGCTCACATGTTCCTTCAGCACACCATGTGGAGAATTAAGCTTTGAGCCCATGCGATCAAAGGTGAATATGGTAATTAACGTGATGGCCACAGCAGCTTTGCCTCAGTTAATACTCTTGCGTCTCAGTCAGAAGGTCAGTGGTACAAGCCCCACTACAGAGGCTTGAGCACAAAATCGAGGCTGACAATATAAACTAATTGGGACAATTTTAAAGGGGGTGCAGGAACAGAGAGACCTGGGGGTGTACGTACACGAGTCTTTGAAGCCGGCAGGACAAGTTGAGAAGACTGTTAAAAAAACATATGGGATCCTTGACTTTATAAATTGAGGAATAGAGTATAAAAGCAAGGAAGTTAAGCTAAACATTTATAAATCACTGGCTAGGCCTCAGCTGGAGGATTGTGTTCAATTCTGGGCACCAGGATGTCAAGACCTCAGAGAGAATGCTGAAAAGATTTACTCGAATGGTACCAGGGGTGAGGGTCTTCAGTTATATGGAGAGACTGGAGAAGCTGGGATTGTTCTCTTCGAGCAGAGATGGTTAAAGGAAGATTTAATAGAGGTCTTCAAAATCATGAATGGATTTGATAGAGTAAATAAGGAGAAACTGTTTCCAGTGGCAGAAGGGTCAGTAACCAGAGGACACAGATTTAAGGTGATTGGCAAAAGAACCAGAGGCGACCTGAGGAAAAGAATACACAGCGAGTTGTTGTGATCTGGAACACGCTGCCTGAAACGGTGGTGGAAGCAGATTCAAGAATAACTTTCAAAAAGAAATTGGATAAATACTTGAAGGGGAAAAATTTTGCAAGGCTAAGGGGAAAGAGCGGGGGACTGGGAGTAACTGGATTGCTCTTCAAAAGAGCCGGCACAGGCACAATGGGCCGAATGGCCTTCTTCTGTGCTGTATCATTCTATGATTCTATGGTACTTCAGTGCAGTACTGAGGAAGTGCTGCATTGTCGGAGGTGCCATTTTTTGATCAGGCATTAAGCTAAACTCCTGTCTGACTCCTCAGGTGGACGTAAAATGTCCCATGGCCCTTTACTAAGAAGAACAGGGGAGTTCTCCCGATGTCCCTTTACCCCTCCTTTACCCCTCCACCAACACCTAAAACAGATTATCTGGTCATTATCACATTGCTGTTTGTAGGAGCTTGCTGTGCGCAAATTGGCTGCTGCGTTTCCAACATTACAACAGTGACTACACTTCAAAAAGTACTTAATTGGCTGTGAGGGGCTTTGGGACTTCCTGAGGTTGTGAGAGGTGCTGTAGAAATGCGAGTTATCTTTAAAACTTCTGATGGTTCCACTTTTCTGACTATTCCAGAAAGAAGAAAGAAAAGCAGAGATTGAGCCGAGCATGAATGGGGAAAAGGAGCTTCCAACCCCAACCTCTGTGGAACAAGGTCAGCGAGCTCTGCCTCTCTTCACATATCATATGACTGTGATCATTCCAATTAAGAGCCCAGGGAAGGAGAGCAGCTTCTTCCAACCCAACTTTTGGGGTAGAAGACAAGAGTCAATTCAATGCATCGTCAGCTGCAGTCTGAAGTGACTTTTTAAAAATTGCCTATCCAAACAGTTCGGGTTGCAAAAGTTGGTACAGTTTAGTCTGATGTTTGTTGGGTTTAAGATGTTAACTATGTGGGTTATCAGTGTGTGTGTTATCAGTGTGAGTGTTATTAGTGTGAGGGTTGTCAGTGTGAGTGTTATCAATGTGTGTTATCAGTGTGTGGGGTATCAGTGTGTGGGTTGTCAGTGTGTGTGTTATCGGTGTGAGTGTTATCAGTGTGAGGGTTGTCAGTGTGAGTGTTATCACTGTGTGTGTTATCAGTGTGAGGGTTGTCAGTGTGAGTGTTATCAGTGTGTGGGTTATCAGTGTGTGGTTTTTCAGTGTGTGTGTTATCAGTGTGTGGGTTATCAGTGTGTGGGTTGTCAGTGTGTGTGTTATCAGTGTGTGGGTTGTCAGTGTGTGGGTTGTCAGTGTGTGGGTTGTCAGTGTGTGGGTTGTCAGTGTGTGGGTTGTCAGTGTGTGTGTTATCAGTGTGTGGGTTATCAGTGTGTGTGTTATCAGTGTGTGGGTTATCAGTGTGTGTGTTAGCAGTGTGTGGGTTGTCAGTGTGTGGGTTATCAGTGTGTGTGTTGTCAGTGTGTGTGTTGTCAGTGTGTGTGTTGTCAGTGTGTGGGTTGTCAGTGTGTGGGTTATCAGTGTGTGGGTTATCAGTGTGTGGGTTATCAGTGTGTGTGTTATCAGTGTGTGGGTTGTCAATATGTGTGTTATCAGTGTGTGGGTTATCAGTGTGTGGGTTATCAGTGTGTGGGTTATCAGTGTGTGGGTTATCAGTGTGTGGGTTATCAGTGTGAGGGTTATCAGTGTGTGGGTTGTCAGTGTGTGTGTTATCAGTGTGTGTGTTATCAGTGTGTGGGTTGTCAGTGTGTGGGTTATCAGTGTGTGGGTTATCAGTGTGTGTGTTAACAGTGTGTGGGTTGTCAGTGTGTGTGTTATCAGTGTGTGTGTTATCAGTGTGTGGGTTGTCAGTGTGTGTGTTATCAGTGTGTGTGTTATCAGTGTGTGGGTTGTCAGTGTGTGGGTTATCAGTGTGTGGGTTATCAGTGTGTGTGTTAACAGTGTGTGGGTTGTCAGTGTGTGTGTTATCAGTGTGTGTGTTATCAGTGTGTGTGTTATCAGTGTGTGGGTTGTCAGTGTGTGGGTTATCAGTGTGTGAGTTGTCAGTGTGTGTGTTATCAGTGTGTGTGTTATCAGTGTGAGTGTTATCAGTGTGTGTGTTATCAGTGTGCGGGTTGTCAGTGTGTGGGTTATCAGTGTGTGGGTTGTCAGTGTGTGTGTTATCAGTGTGTGGGTTATCAGTGTGTGTGTTATCAGTGTGTGGGTTATCAGTGTGTGTGTTGTCAGTGTGTGTGTTATCAGTGTGAGTGTTATCAGTGTGTGTGTTATCAGTGTGTGGGTTGTCAGTGTGTGGGTTATCAGTGTGTGGGTTATCAGTGTGTGGGTTGTCAGTGTGTGTGTTATCAGTGTGTGTGTTGTCAGTGTGTGGGTTGTCAGTGTGTGGGTTATCAGTGTGTGGGTTATCAGTGTGTGGGTTATCAGTGTGTGGGATATCAGTGTGTGTGTTATCAGTGTGTGGGTTGTCAATATGTGTGTTATCAGTGTGTGGGTTATCATTGTGTGGGTTATCAGTGTGTGGGTTATCAGTGTGTGGGTTATCAGTGTGTGGGTTATCAGTGTGAGGGTTATCAGTGTGTGGGTTGTCAGTGTGTGTGTTATCAGTGTGTGTGTTATCAGTGTGTGGGTTGTCAGTGTGTGGGTTATCAGTGTGTGGGTTATCAGTGTGTGTGTTAACAGTGTGTGGGTTGTCAGTGTGTGTGTTATCAGTGTGTGTGTTATCAGTGTGTGGGTTGTCAGTGTGTGTTATCAGTGTGTGTGTTATCAGTGTGTGGTTTGTCAGTGTGTGGGTTATCAGTGTGTGGGTTATCAGTGTGTGTGTTAACAGTGTGTGGGTTGTCAGTGTGTGTGTTATCAGTGTGTGTGTTATCAGTGTGTGGGTTGTCAGTGTGTGGGTTATCAGTGTGTGAGTTGTCAGTGTGTGTGTTATCAGTGTGTGTGTTATCAGTGTGAGTGTTATCAGTGTGTGTGTTATCAGTGTGCGGGTTGTCAGTGTGTGGGTTATCAGTGTGTGGGTTGTCAGTGTGTGGGTTATCAGTGTGTGGGTTATCAGTGTGTGTGTTATCAGTACGTGGGTTGTCAGTGTGTGTGTTATCAGTGTGTGTGTTATCAGTGTGTGGGTTATCAGTGTGTGGGTTATCAGTGTGAGGGTTATCAGTGTGTGGGTTATCAGTGTGTGGGTTATCAGTGTGTGTTATCAGTGTGTGGGTTGTCAGTGTGTGTGTTATCAGTGTGTGTGTTATCACTGTGTGGGTTGTCAGTGTGTGGGTTATCAGTGTGTGGGTTATCAGTGTGTGGGTTATCAGTGTGTGGGTTATCAGTGTGTGGGTTATCAGTGTGTGTGTTATCAGTGTGTGGGTTGTCAATATGTGTGTTATCAGTGAGTGGGTTATCAGTGTGTGTGTTATCAGTGTGTGGGTTGTCAGTGTGTGTGTTATCAGTGTGTGTGTTATCAGTGTGTGTGTTATCAGTGTGAGTGTTATCAGTGTGTGAGTTATCAGTGTGTGGGTTATCAGTGTGTGTGTTATCAGTGTGTGGTTTGTCAGTGTGTGTGTTATCAGTGTGTGGGTTATCAGTGTGTGAGTTGTCAGTGTGTGGGTTGTCAGTGTATGTGTTATCAGTGTGTGGGTTGTCAATATGTGTGTTATCAGTGTGTGTGTTATCAGTGTGTGTGTTATCAGTGTGTGGGTTATCAGTGTGTGGGTTGTCAGTGTGTGGGTTATCAGTGTGTGGGTTGTCAGTGTGAGGGTTGTCAGTGTGTGTATTATCAGTGTGTGGGTTGTCAGTGTGCGGGTTATCAGTGTGTGGGTTATCAGTGTGTGGCTTATCAGTGTGAGGGTTGTCAGTGTGTGTGTTATCAGTATGTGGGTTGTCAGTGTGTGTGTTATCTGTGTGTGGGTTATCTGTGTGTGGTATCAATGATGTGGGTTATCAGTGTGTGGGTTATCAGTGTGTGGTTTATCAGTGTGTGGGTTATCAGTGTGTTGGTTATCAGTGTGTTGGTTGTCAGTGTGTGGGTTGTCAGTGTGTGTGTTATCAGCGTGTGGGTTGTCAGTGTATGGGGTATCAGTGTGTGGGTTGTCAGTGTGTGGGTTGTCAGTGTGTGTGTTATTAGTGTGTGTGTTGTCAGTGATTGGGTTGTCAGTGTGTGGGTTGTCAGTGTGTGTGTTATCAGCGTGTGGGTTGTCAGTGTGTGGGGTATCAGTGTGTGGGTTATCTGTGTGAGGGTTATCAGTGTGTGTGTTATTAGTGTGTGTGTTGTCAGTGATTGGGTTGTCAGTGTGTGGGTTATCAGTGTGTGGGTTATCAGTGTGTGGGTTGTCAGTGTGTGGGTTATCAGTGTTTGGGTTATCAGTGTGTGGGTTATCAGTGTGTGGGTTGTGAGTGTGTGTGTTATCAGTGTGTGTGTTATCAGTGTGTCTGTTATCAGTGTGTGGGTTATCAGTGTGTGGGTTATCAGTCTGTGGGTTGTCAGTGTGTGTGTTATCAGTGTGTGTGTTATCAGTGTGTGGGTTATCAGTGTGTGGCTTATCAATGTGAGGGTTGTCAGTGTGTGGGTTATCAGTGTGTGGCTTATCAGCGTGTGGGTTGTCAGTGTGTGTGTTATCAGTGTGTGTGTTATCAGTGTGTGTGTTATCAGTGTGTGGTTTGTCAGTGTGTGTGTTATCAGTGTGTAGGTTAGCAGTGTGTGGGTTGTCAGTGTGTGTGTTGTCAGTGTGTGTGTTATCAGTGTGTGTGTTATCAGTGTGTGGGTTGTCAGTGTGTGGGTTGTCAGTGTGTGTGTTATCAGTGTGAGTGTTATCAGTGTGTGGTTTATCAGTGTGTCGGTTATCAGTGTGAGGGTTATCAGTGTGTGGGTTGTCAGTGTGTGGGTTGTCAGTGTGTGTGTTATCAGTGTGTGGGTTATCTGTGTGAGGGTTATCAGTGTGTGTGTTATTAGTGTGTGTGTTGTCAGTGATTGGGTTATCAGTGTGTGGGTTGTCAATTTGTGTGTTATCAGTGTGTGGGTTGTCAGTGTGTGTGTTATCAGTGTGTGTGTTATCAGTGTGTGTGTTATCAGTGTGTGGTTTGTCAGTGTGTGTGTTATCAGTGTGTAGGTTATCAGTGTGTGGGTTGTCAGTGTGTGGGTTGTCAGTGTGTGTGTTGTCAGTGTGTGTGTTATCAGTGTGTGTGTTATCAGTGTGTGGGTTGTCAGTGTGTGGGTTCTCAGTGTGTGTGTTATCAGTGTGAGTGTTATCAGTGTGTGTGTTATCAATATATGGGTTATCAGTGTGTGGGTTGTCAATATGTGGGTTGTCAATATGTGTGTTATCAGTGTGTGGGTTGTCAATATGTGGGTTGTCAGTGTGTGGGTTATCAGTGTGTGGTTTGTCAGTGTGTGTGTTATCAGTGTGTGGGTTATCAGTGTGTGGGTTGTCAGTGTGTGGGTTGTCAGTGTGTGGGTTGTCAGTGTGTGGATTGTGAGTGTGTGGGTTATCGGTGTGTGGGTTATCGGTGTGTGGGTTATCAGTATGTGTGTTATCAGTGTGTGGGTTATCAGTGTGTGGGTTATCAGTGTGTGTGTTATCAGTGTGTGGTTTATCAGTGTGTCGGTTATCAGTGTGACGGTTATCAGTGTGTGGGTTATCAATGTTTGGGTTATCAGTGTGTGGGTTATCAGTGCGTGGGTTATCAGTGTGAGGGTTATCAGTGTGTGGGTTATCAATGTTTGGGGTATCAGTGTGAGGGTTCTCGGTGTGTGGGTTATCGGTGTGTGTGTTATCAGTATGTGGGTTATCAGTGTGTGGGTTATCAGTGTGTGGGTTGGCAGTGTGTGTGTTATCAGTGTGTGTGTTATCAGTGTGTGTGTTATCAGTGTGTGGGTTATCAGTGTGTGTGTTATCAGTGTGTGGGTTATCAGTGTGTGGGTTATCAGTATGTGGGTTGTCAATATGTGTGTTATCAGTGTGTGTGTTATCAGTGTGTGTGTTATCAGTGTGTGTGTTATCAGTGTGTGTGTTATCAGTGTGTGGGTTATCAGTGTGTGTGTTCTCAGTGTGTGGGTTATCAGTGTGTGTGTTATCAGTGTGTGGGTTGTCAATATGTGTGTTATCAGTGTGTGTGTTATCAGTGTGTGTGTTATCAGTGTGTGTGTTATCAGTGTGTGTGTTATCAGTGTGCGTGTTATCAGTGTGTGTGTTAACAGTGTGTGGGTTGTCAGTGTGTGTGTTATCAGTATGTGTGTTATCAGTGTGTGGGTTATCTGTGTGGCTTATCAGTGTGAGGGTTGTCAGTGTGTGTGTTATCAGTGTGTGGGTTGTCAGTGTGTGTGTTATCAGTGTGTGGGTTATCAGTGTGTGTGTTATCAGTGTGTGGGTTGTCAATATGTGTGTTATCAGTGTGTGGGTTATCAGTGTGTGGGTTGTCAGTGTGTGGGTTATCAGTGTGTGGGTTGTCAGTGTGAGGGTTGTCAGTGTGTGTATTATCAGTGTGTGGGTTGTCAGTGTGCGGGTTATCAGTGTGTGGGTTATCAGTGTGTGGGTTATCAGTGTGAGGGTTGTCAGTGTGTGTGTTATCAGTATGTGGGTTGTCAGTGTGTGTGTTATCTGTGTGTGGGTTATCTGTGTGTGGTATCAATGTTGTGGGTTATCAGTGTGTGTGTTATCAGTGTGTGTGTTATCAGTGTGTGGGTTATCAGTGTGTGGCTTATCAATGTGAGGGTTGTCAGTGTGTGTGTTATCAGTGTGTGGGTTATCAGTGTGTGGGTTATCAGTATGTGTATTATCAGTGTGTGGGTTGTCAATATGTGTGTTATCAGTGTGTGTGTTATCAGTGTGTGGCTTATCAATGTGAGGGTTATCAGTGTGTGGCTTATCAGCGTGTGGGTTGTCAGTGTGTGGGTTATCAGTGTGTGGGTTATCAGTGTATGTGTTATCAGTGTGTGGGTTGTCAATATGTGTGTTATCAGTGTGTGTGTTATCAGTGTGTGTGTTATCAGTGTGTGGGTTGTCAATATGTGTGGGTTATCAGTGTGTGTGGTATCAGTATGTGTGTTATCAGTGTGTGGGTTGTCAGTGTGTGGGTTATCAGTGTGTGGGTTATCAGTGTGTGGGTTATCAGTGTGTGTGTTATCAGTGTGTGGGTTGTCAGTGTGTGGGTTATCAGTGTGTGGGTTATCAGTGTGTGTGTTATCAGTGTGTGGGTTGTCAGTGTGTGGGTTATCAGTGTGTGGGTTATCAGTGTGTGTGTTATCAGTGTGTGGGTTGTCAATATGTGTGTTATCAGTGAGTGGGTTATCAGTGTGTGTGTTATCAGTGTGTGGGTTGTCAGTGTGTGTGTTATCAGTGTGAGTGTTATCAGTGTGTGGGTTATCAGTGTGTGGTTTGTCAGTGTGTGTGTTATCAGTGTGTGGGTTATCAGTGTGTGAGTTGTCAGTGTGTGGGTTGTCAGTGTATGTGTTATCAGTGTGTGGGTTGTCAATATGTGTGTTATCAGTGTGTGTGTTATCAGTGTGTGTGTTATCAGTGTGTGGGTTATCAGTGTGTGGGTTGTCAGTGTGTGGGTTATCAGTGTGTGGGTTGTCAGTGTGAGGGTTGTCAGTGTGTGTATTATCAGTGTGTGGGTTGTCAGTGTGCGGGTTATCAGTGTGTGGGTTATCAGTGTGTGGGTTATCAGTGTGAGGGTTGTCAGTGTGTGGGTTATCTGTGTGTGGGTTATCTGTGTGTGGTATCAATGATGTGGGTTATCATTGTGTGGGTTATCAGTGTGTGGTTTATCAGTGTGTGGGTTATCAGTGTGTTGGTTATCAGTGTGTGGGTTGTCAGTGTGTGTGTTATCAGCGTGTGGGTTGTCAGTGTATGGGGTATCAGTGTGTGGGTTGTCAGTGTGTGGGTTGTCAGTGTGTGTGTTATCAGTGTGTGGGTTATCTGTGTGAGGGTTATCAGTGTGTGTGTTATTAGTGTGTGTGTTGTCAGTGATTGGGTTGTCAGTGTGTGGGTTATCAGTGTGTGGGTTATCAGTGTTTGGGTTGTCAGTGTGTGGGTTATCAGTGTTTGGGTTATCAGTGTGTGGGTTATCAGTGTGTGGGTTGTGAGTGTGTGTGTTATCAGTGTGTGTGTTATCAGTGTGTGTGTTATCAGTGTGTGGGTTATCAGCGTTTGTGTTATCAGTGTGAGTGTTATCAGTGTGTGGGTTATCAGTCTGTGGGTTGTCAGTGTGTGTGTTATCAGTGTGTGTGTTATCAGTGTGTGGGTTATCAGTGTGTGGCTTATCAATGTGAGGGTTGTCAGTGTGTGTGTTATCAGTGTGTGGGTTATCAGTGTGTGGGTTATCAGTATGTGTGTTATCAGTGTGTCGGTTGTCAATATGTGTGTTATCAGTGTGTGTGTTATCAGTGTGTGGGTTATCAGTGTGTGGCTTATCAGCGTGTGGGTTGTCAGTGTGTGTGTTATCAGTGTGTGTGTTATCAGTGTGTGTGTTATCAGTGTGTGGTTTGTCAGTGTGTGTGTTATCAGTGTGTAGGTTAGCAGTGTGTGGGTTGTCAGTGTGTGTGTTGTCAGTGTGTGTGTTATCAGTGTGTGTGTTATCAGTGTGTGGGTTGTCAGTGTGTGGGTTGTCAGTGTGTGTGTTATCAGTGTGAGTGTTATCAGTGTGTGGTTTATCAGTGTGTCGGTTATCAGTGTGAGGGTTATCAGTGTGTGGGTTGTCAGTGTGTGGGTTGTCAGTGTGTGTTATCAGTGTGTTGGTTATCTGTGTGAGGGTTATCAGTGTGTGTGTTATTAGTGTGTGTGTTGTCAGTGATTGGGTTATCAGTGTGTGGGTTGTCAATTTGTGTGTTATCAGTGTGTGGGTTATCAGTTTGTGTGTTATCAGTGTGTGGGTTGTCAGTGTGTGTGTTATCAGTGTGTGTGTTATCAGTGTGTGGGTTATCAGTGTGTGGTTTGTCAGTGTGTGTGTTATCAGTGTGTGGGTTATCAGTGTGTGAGTTGTCAGTGTGTGGGTTGTCAGTGTATGTGTTATCAGTGTGTGGGTTGTCAATATGTGTGTTATCAGTGTGTGTGTTATCAGTGTGTGTGTTATCAATGTGTGGGTTATCAGTGTGTGGGTTATCAGTGTGTGGGTTGTCAGTGTGAGGGTTGTCAGTGTGTGTATTATCAGTGTGTGGGTTGTCAGTGTGCGGGTTATCAGTGTGTGGGTTATCAGTGTGTGGGTTATCAGTGTGAGGGTTGTCAGTGTGTGTGTTATCAGTATGTGGGTTGTCAGTGTGTGTGTTATCTGTGTGTGGGTTATCTGTGTGTGGTATCAATGATGTGGGTTATCAGTGTGTGGGTTATCAGTGTGTGGTTTATCAGTGTGTGGGTTATCAGTGTGTTGGTTATCAGTGTGTGGGTTGTCAGTGTGTGTGTTATCAGCGTGTGGGTTTTCAGTGTATGGGGTATCAGTGTGTGGGTTGTCAGTGTGTGGGTTGTCAGTGTGTGTGTTATCAGTGTGTGGGTTATCTGTGTGAGGGTTATCAGTGTGTGTGTTATTAGTGTGTGGGTTGTCAGTGTGTGTGTTGTCTGTGTGTGTTATCAGTGTGTGGTTTGTCAGTGTGTGTGTTATCAGTGTGTGGGTTATCAGTGTGTGAGTTGTCAGTGTGTGGGTTGTCAGTGTATGTGTTATCAGTGTGTGGGTTGTCAATATGTGTGTTATCAGTGTGTGTGTTATCAGTGTGTGTGTTATCAATGTGTGGGTTATCAGTGTGTGGGTTGTCAGTGTGTGGGTTATCAGTGTGTGGGTTGTCAGTGTGAGGGTTGTCAGTGTGTGTATTATCAGTGTGTGGGTTGTCAGTGTGCGGGTTATCAGTGTGTGGGTTATCAGTGTGTGGGTTATCAGTGTGAGGGTTGTCAGTGTGTGGGTTATCTGTGTGTGGGTTATCTGTGTGTGGTATCAATGATGTGGGTTATCATTGTGTGGGTTATCAGTGTGTGGTTTATCAGTGTGTGGGTTATCAGTGTGTTGGTTATCAGTGTGTGGGTTGTCAGTGTGTGTGTTATCAGCGTGTGGGTTGTCAGTGTATGGGGTATCAGTGTGTGGGTTGTCAGTGTGTGGGTTGTCAGTGTGTGTGTTATCAGTGTGTGGGTTATCTGTGTGAGGGTTATCAGTGTGTGTGTTATTAGTGTGTGTGTTGTCAGTGATTGGGTTGTCAGTGTGTGGGTTATCAGTGTGTGGGTTATCAGTGTGTGGGTTGTCAGTGTGTGGGTTATCAGTGTTTGGGTTATCAGTGTGTGGGTTATCAGTGTGTGGGTTGTGAGTGTGTGTGTTATCAGTGTGTGTGTTATCAGTGTGTGTGTTATCAGTGTGTGGGTTATCAGCGTTTGTGTTATCAGTGTGAGTGTTATCAGTGTGTGGGTTATCAGTCTGTGGGTTGTCAGTGTGTGTGTTATCAGTGTGTGTGTTATCAGTGTGTGGGTTATCAGTGTGTGGCTTATCAATGTGAGGGTTGTCAGTGTGTGTGTTATCAGTGTGTGGGTTATCAGTGTGTGGGTTATCAGTATGTGTGTTATCAGTGTGTCGGTTGTCAATATGTGTGTTATCAGTGTGTGTGTTATCAGTGTGTGGGTTATCAGTGTGTGGCTTATCAGCGTGTGGGTTGTCAGTGTGTGTGTTATCAGTGTGTGTGTTATCAGTGTGTGTGTTATCAGTGTGTGGTTTGTCAGTGTGTGTGTTATCAGTGTGTAGGTTAGCAGTGTGTGGGTTGTCAGTGTGTGTGTTGTCAGTGTGTGTGTTATCAGTGTGTGTGTTATCAGTGTGTGGGTTGTCAGTGTGTGGGTTGTCAGTGTGTGTGTTATCAGTGTGAGTGTTATCAGTGTGTGGTTTATCAGTGTGTCGGTTATCAGTGTGAGGGTTATCAGTGTGTGGGTTGTCAGTGTGTGGGTTGTCAGTGTGTGTTATCAGTGTGTTGGTTATCTGTGTGAGGGTTATCAGTGTGTGTGTTATTAGTGTGTGTGTTGTCAGTGATTGGGTTATCAGTGTGTGGGTTGTCAATTTGTGTGTTATCAGTGTGTGGGTTATCAGTTTGTGTGTTATCAGTGTGTGGGTTGTCAGTGTGTGTGTTATCAGTGTGTGTGTTATCAGTGTGTGGGTTATCAGTGTGTGGTTTGTCAGTGTGTGTGTTATCAGTGTGTGGGTTATCAGTGTGTGAGTTGTCAGTGTGTGGGTTGTCAGTGTATGTGTTATCAGTGTGTGGGTTGTCAATATGTGTGTTATCAGTGTGTGTGTTATCAGTGTGTGTGTTATCAATGTGTGGGTTATCAGTGTGTGGGTTATCAGTGTGTGGGTTGTCAGTGTGAGGGTTGTCAGTGTGTGTATTATCAGTGTGTGGGTTGTCAGTGTGCGGGTTATCAGTGTGTGGGTTATCAGTGTGTGGGTTATCAGTGTGAGGGTTGTCAGTGTGTGTGTTATCAGTATGTGGGTTGTCAGTGTGTGTGTTATCTGTGTGTGGGTTATCTGTGTGTGGTATCAATGATGTGGGTTATCAGTGTGTGGGTTATCAGTGTGTGGTTTATCAGTGTGTGGGTTATCAGTGTGTTGGTTATCAGTGTGTGGGTTGTCAGTGTGTGTGTTATCAGCGTGTGGGTTGTCAGTGTATGGGGTATCAGTGTGTGGGTTGTCAGTGTGTGGGTTGTCAGTGTGTGTGTTATCAGTGTGTGGGTTATCTGTGTGAGGGTTATCAGTGTGTGTGTTATTAGTGTGTGTGTTGTCAGTGATTGGGTTGTCAGTGTGTGGGTTATCAGTGTGTGGGTTATCAGTGTGTGGGTTGTCAGTGTGTGGGTTATCAGTGTTTGGGTTATCAGTGTGTGGGTTATCAGTGTGTGGGTTGTGAGTGTGTGTGTTATCAGTGTGTGTGTTATCAGTGTGTGTGTTATCAGTGTGTGGGTTATCAGCGTTTGTGTTATCAGTGTGAGTGTTATCAGTGTGTGGGTTATCAGTCTGTGGGTTGTCAGTGTGTGTGTTATCAGTGTGTGTGTTATCAGTGTGTGGGTTATCAGTGTGTGGCTTATCAATGTGAGGGTTGTCAGTGTGTGTGTTATCAGTGTGTGGGTTATCAGTGTGTGGGTTATCAGTATGTGTGTTATCAGTGTGTCGGTTGTCAATATGTGTGTTATCAGTGTGTGTGTTATCAGTGTGTGGGTTATCAGTGTGTGGCTTATCAGCGTGTGGGTTGTCAGTGTGTGTGTTATCAGTGTGTGTGTTATCAGTGTGTGTGTTATCAGTGTGTGGTTTGTCAGTGTGTGTGTTATCAGTGTGTAGGTTAGCAGTGTGTGGGTTGTCAGTGTGTGTGTTGTCAGTGTGTGTGTTATCAGTGTGTGTGTTATCAGTGTGTGGGTTGTCAGTGTGTGGGTTGTCAGTGTGTGTGTTATCAGTGTGAGTGTTATCAGTGTGTGGTTTATCAGTGTGTCGGTTATCAGTGTGAGGGTTATCAGTGTGTGGGTTGTCAGTGTGTGGGTTGTCAGTGTGTGTTATCAGTGTGTGGGTTATCTGTGTGAGGGTTATCAGTGTGTGTGTTATTAGTGTGTGTGTTGTCAGTGATTGGGTTATCAGTGTGTGGGTTGTCAATTTGTGTGTTATCAGTGTGTGGGTTATCAGTTTGTGTGTTATCAGTGTGTGGGTTGTCAGTGTGTGTGTTATCAGTGTGTGTGTTATCAGTGTGTGTGTTATCAGTGTGTGGTTTGTCAGTGTGTGTGTTATCAGTGTGTAGGTTATCAGTGTGTGGGTTGTCAGTGTGTGTGTTATCAGTGTGTGTGTTATCAGTGTGTGTGTTATCAGTGTGTGGTTTGTCAGTGTGTGTGTTATCAGTGTGTAGGTTATCAGTGTGTGGGTTGTCAGTGTGTGTGTTGTCTGTGTGTGTTATCAGTGTGTGGGTTGTCAGTGTGTGGGTTCTCAGTGTGTGTGTTATCAGTGTGAGTGTTATCAGTGTGTGTGTTATCAATATATGGGTTATCAGTGTGTGGGTTGTCAATATGTGGGTTGTCAGTGTGTGGGTTATCAGTGTGTGGTTTGTCAGTGTGTGTGTTATCAGTGTGTGGGTTATCAGTGTGTGGGTTGTCAGTGTGTGGGTTGTCAGTGTGTGGGTTGTCAGTGTGTGGGTTGTGAGTGTGTGGGTTATCGGTGTGTGGGTTATCGGTGTGTGGGTTATCAGTATTTGTGTTATCAGTGTGTGGGTTATCAGTGTGTGGGTTATCAGTGTGTGTGTTATCAGTGTGTGGTTTATCAGTGTGTCGGTTATCAGTGTGACGGTTATCAGTGTGTGGGTTATCAATGTTTGGGTTATCAGTGTGTGGGTTATCAGTGCGTGGGTTATCTGTGTGAGGGTTATCAGTGTGTGGGTTATCAATGTTTGGGGTATCAGTGTGAGGGTTCTCGGTGTGTGGGTTATCGGTGTGTGTGTTATCAGTATGTGGGTTATCAGTGTGTGGGTTATCAGTGTGTGGGTTGGCAGTGTGTGTGTTATCAGTGTGTGTGTTATCAGTGTGTGTGTTATCAGTGTGTGGGTTATCAGTGTGTGTGTTATCAGTGTGTGGGTTATCAGTGTGTGGGTTATCAGTATGTGGGTTATCAGTGTGTGGGTTATCAGTGTGTGGGTTGTCAGTGTGTGTGTTGTCAGTGTGTGTGTTATCAGTGTGTGGGTTATCAGTGTGTGTGTTATCAGTGTGTGGGTTGTCAATATGTGTGTTATCAGTGTGTGTGTTATCAGTGTGTGTGTTATCAGTGTGTGTGTTATCAGTGTGTGTGTTATCAGTGTGCGTGTTATCAGTGTGTGTGTTGTCAATGTGTGGGTTGTCAGTGTGTGTGTTATCAGTATGTGTGTTATCAGTGTGTGGGTTATCAGTGTGTGGCTTATCAGTGTGAGGGTTGTCAGTGTGTGTGTTATCAATGTGTGGGTTGTCAGTGTGTGTGTTATCAGTGTGTGGGTTATCAGTGTGTGTGTTATCAGTGTGTGGGTTGTCAATATGTGTGTTATCAGTGTGTGGGTTATCAGTGTGTGGGTTGTCAGTGTGAGGGTTGTCAGTGTGTGTATTATCAGTGTGTGGGTTGTCAGTGTGCGGGTTATCAGTGTGTGGGTTATCAGTGTGTGTGTTATCAGTATGTGGGTTGTCAGTGTGTGTGTTATCTGTGTGTGGGTTATCTGTGTGTGGTATCAATGTTGTGGGTTATCAGTGTGTGGTTTATCAGTGTGTGGGTTGTCAGTGTGTGTGTTATCAGTGTGTGTGTTATCAGTGTGTGGGTTATCAGTGTGTGGCTTATCAGTGTGAGGGTTGTCAGTGTGTGGGTTATCAGTGTGAGGGTTGTCAGTGTGTGTGTTATCAGTATGTGGGTTGTCAGTGTGTGTGTTATCTGTGTGTGGGTTATCTGTGTGTGGTATCAATGTTGTGGGTTATTAGTGTGTGGTTTATCAGTGAGTCGGTTATCAGTGTGAGGGTTATCAGTGTGTGGGTTATCAATGTTTGGGTTATCAGTGTGTGGGTTATCAGTGCGTGGGTTATCAGTGTGAGGGTTATCAGTGTGTGGGTTATCAATGTTTGGGGTATCAGTGTGAGGGTTCTCGGTGTGTGGGTTATTGGTGTGTGTGTTATCAGTATGTGGGTTATCAGTGTGTGGGTTATCAGTGTGTAGGTTGGCAGTGTGTGTGTTATCAGTGTGTGTGTTATCAGTGTGTGTGTTATCAGTGTGTGAGTTATCAGTGTGTGTGTTATCAGTGTGTGGGTTATCAGTGTGTGGGTTATCAGTATGTGGGTTATCAGTGTGTGGGTTATCAGTGTGTGGGTTGTCAGTGTGTGTGTTATCAGTGTGTGTGTTATCAGTGTGTGGGTTATCAGTGTGTGTGTTATCAGTGTGTGTGTTATCAGTGTGTGTGTTATCAGTGTGCGTGTTATCAGTGTGTGTGTTAACAGTGTGTGGGTTGTCAGTGTGTGTGTTATCAGTATGTGTGTTATCAGTGTGTGGGTTATCAGTGTGTGGCTTATCAGTGTGCGGGTTGTCAGTGTGTGTGTTATCAGTGTGTGGGTTGTCAGTGTGTGTGTTATCAGTGTGTGGGTTATCAGTGTGTGTGTTATCAGTGTGTGGGTTGTCAATATGTGTGTTATCAGTGTGTGGGTTATCAGTGTGTGGGTTGTCAGTGTGTGGGTTATCAGTGTGTGGGTTGTCAGTGTGAGGGTTGTCAGTGTGTGTATTATCAGTGTGTGGGTTGTCAGTGTGCGGGTTATCAGTGTGTGGGTTATCAGTGTGTGGGTTATCAGTGTGAGGGTTGTCAGTGTGTGTGTTATCAGTATGTGGGTTGTCAGTGTGTGTGTTATCTGTGTGTGGGTTATCTGTGTGTGGTATCAATGTTGTGGGTTATCAGGGTGTGGGTTATCAGTGTGTGGTTTATCAGTGTGTGGGTTGTCAGTGTGTGTGTTATCAGTGTGTGTGTTATCAGTGTGTGGGTTATCAGTGTGTGGCTTATCAGTGTGAGGGTTGTCAGTGTGTGTGTTATCAGTGTGTGGGTTATCAGTGCGTGGGTTATCAGTGTGAGGGTTATCAGTGTGTGGGTTATCAATGTTTGGGGTATCAGTGTGAGGGTTCTCGGTGTGTGGGTTATCGGTGTGTGTGTTATCAGTATGTGGGTTATCAGTGTGTGGGTTATCAGTGTGTGGGTTGGCAGTGTGTGTGTTATCAATGTGTGTGTTATCAGTGTGTGTGTTATCAGTGTGTGGGTTATCAGTGTGTGGGTTATCAGTGTGTGGGTTATCAGTGTGTGGGTTATCAGTATGTGGGTTATCAGTGTGTGGGTTATCAGTGTGTGGGTTGTCAGTGTGTGTGTTATCAGTGTGTGTGTTATCAGTGTGTGGGTTATCAGTGTGTGTGTTATCAGTGTGTGGGTTGTCAATATGTGTGTTATCAGTGTGTGTGTTATCAGTGTGTGTGTTATCAGTGTGTGTGTTATCAGTGTGTGTGTTATCAGTGTGCGTGTTATCAGTGTGTGTGTTAACAGTGTGTGGGTTGTCAGTGTGTGTGTTATCAGTATGTGTGTTATCAGTGTGTGGGTTATCAGTGTGTGGCTTATCAGTGTGTGGGTTGTCAATATGTGGGTTGTCAGTGTGTGGGTTATCAGTGTGTGGTTTGTCAGTGTGTGTGTTATCATTGTGTGGGTTATCAGTGTGTGGGTTGTCAGTGTGTGGGTTGTCAGTGTGTGAGTTGTCAGTGTGTGGGTTGTGAGTGTGTGGGTTATCGGTGTGTGTGTTATCAGTGTGTGGGTTATCGGTGTGTGGGTTATCGGTGTGTGGGTATCAGTATGTGGGTTATCAGTGTGTGGGTTATCAGTGTGTGGGTTATCAGTGTGTGGGTTATCAGTATGTGTGTTATCAGTGTGTGTGTTATCAGTGTGAGGGTTATCAATGTTTGGGTTATCAGTGTGTGGGTTATCAGTGTGTGGGTTATCAGTGTGTGGGTTGTCAATATGTGTGGGTTATCAGTGTGTGGGTTGTCAGTGTGTGTGTTATCAGTGTGTGGGTTATCAGTGTGTGGGTTGTCAGTGTGTGGTTTGTCAGTGTGTGTGTTATCAGTGTGTGTGTTATCAGTGTGTGTGTTATCAATGTGTGGGTTATCAGTGTGTGGGTTGTCAGTGTGTGGGTTATCAGTGTGTGAGTTGTCAGTGTGTGTGTTATCAGTGTGTGGGTTATCAGTGTGTGAGTTGTCAGTGTGTGTTTTATCAGTATGTGTGTTATCAGTGTGTGGGTTCTCAGTGTGTGGGTTATCAGTGTGTGAGTTGTCAGTGTGTGTGTTATCAGTGTGTGGGTTATCAGTGTGAGTGTTATCAGTGTGTGTGTTATCAGAGTGTGGGTTGTCAGTGTGTCAGTTATCAGTGTGAGTGTTATCAGTGTGTGGGTTATCAGTGTGTGGGTTGTCAGTGTGTGTGTTATCAGTGTGTGGTTTATCAGTGTGTGGGTTATCAGTGTGTGGGTTGTCAGTGTGTGTGTTATCAGTGTGTGGGTTATCAGTGTGTGGGTTGTCAGTGTGTGTGTTATCAGTGTGTGTGTTATCAGTGTGTGTGTTATCAGTGTGTGGGTTATCAGTGTGTGGGTTGTCAGTGTGTGGGTTGTCAGTGTGTGAGTTGTCAGTGTGTGGGTTGTGAGTGTGTGGGTTATCGGTGTGAGGGTTATCAATGTTTGGGTTATCAGTGTGTGGGTTATCAGTGTGTGTGTTATCAGTGTGTGGGTTATCAGTATGTGTGTTATCAGTGTGTGTGTTATCAGTGTGAGGGTTATCAATGTTTGGGTTATCAGTGTGTGGGTTATCAGTGTGTGGGTTGTCAATATGTGTGGGTTATCAGTGTGTGGGTTGTCAGTGTGTGTGTTATCAGTGTGTGGGTTGTCAGTGTGTGGTTTGTCAGTGTGTGTGTTATCAGTGTGTGTGTTATCAATGTGTGGGTTATCAGTGTGTGGGTTGTCAGTGTGTGGGTTATCAGTGTGTGAGTTGTCAGTGTGTGTGTTATCAGTGTGTGGGTTATCAGTGTGTGAGTTGTCAGTGTGTGTTTTATCAGTATGTGTGTTATCAGTGTGTGGGTTCTCTGTGTGGGTTATCAGTGTGTGAGTTGTCAGTGTGTGTGTTATCAGTGTGTGTGTTATCAGTGTGAGTGTTATCAGTGTGTGGGTTATCAGAGTGTGGGTTGTCAGTGTGTGTGTTATCAGTGTGTGTGTTATCAGTGTGAGTGTTATCAGTGTGTGGGTTATCAGTGTGTGGGTTGTCAGTGTGTGTGTTATCAGTGTGTGGTTTATCAGTGTGTGGGTTATCAGTGTGTGGGTTGTCAGTGTGTGTGTTATCAGTGTGTGTGTTATCAGTGTGTGTGTTATCAGTGTGTGTGTTATCAGTGTGTGGGTTATCAGTGTGTGGCTTATCAATGTGAGGGTTGTCAGTGTGTGTGTTATCAGTGTGTGGGTTATCAGTGTGTGGGTTATCAGTATGTGTATTATCAGTGTGTGGGTTGTCAATATGTGTGTTATCAGTGTGTGTGTTATCAGTGTGTGTGTTATCAGTGTGTGGGTTATCAGTGTGTGGCTTATCAGCGTGTGGGTTGTCAGTGTGTGGGTTATCAGTGTGTGGGTTATCAGTGTGTGGGTTATCAGTGTATGTGTTATCAGTGTGTGGGTTGTCAATATGTGTATTATCAGTGTGTGTGTTATCAGTGTGTGTGTTATCAGTGTATGGGTTGTCAATATGTGTGGGTTATCAGTGTGTGTGATATCAGTATGTGTGTTATCAGTGTGTGGATTGTCAGTGTGTGGGTTATCAGTGTGTGGGTTATCAGTGTGTGTGTTATCAGTGTGTGGGTTGTCAATATGTGTGTTATCAGTGAGTGGGTTATCAGTGTGTTATCAGTGTGTGGGTTGTCAGTGTATGTGTTATCAGTGTGTGGGTTGTCAATATGTGTGTTATCAGTGTGTGTATTATCAGTGTGTGGGTTGTCAGTGTGCGGGTTATCAGTGTGTGGGTTATCAGTGTGTGGGTTATCAGTGTGAGGGTTGTCAGTGTGTGTTATCAGTATGTGGGTTGTCAGTGTGTGTGTTATCTGTGTGTGGGTTATCTGTGTGTGGTATCAATGTTGTGGGTTATCAGTGTGTGGGTTATCAGTGTGTGGTTTATCAGTGTGTGGGTTATCAGTGTGTTGGTTATCAGTGTGTGGGTTGTCAGTGTGTGTGTTATCAGCGTGTGGGTTGTCAGTGTATGGGGTATCAGTGTGTGTGTTATCAGTGTGTGTGTTGTCAGTGACTGGGTTGTCAGTGTGTGGGTTATCAGTGTGTGGGTTATCAGTGTGTGGGTTGTCAGTGTGTGGGTTATCAGTGTTTGGGTTATCAGTGTGTGGGTTATCAGTGTGTGGGTTGTGAGTGTGTGTGTTATCAGTGTGTATGTTATCAGTGTGTGTGTTATCAGTGTGTGGGTTATCAGTGTGTGTGTTATCAGTGTGTGGGTTATAAGTGTGTGGGTTATCAGTGTGTGGGTTATCAGTGTGTGGGTTATCAGTGTGTGGGTTGTCAGTATGTGGGTTATCAGTGTGTGGGTTATCAGTGTGTGGGTTATCAGTGTGTGGGTTGTCAGTATGTGGGTTATCAGTGTGAGGGTTGTCAGTGCGTGTGTTATCAGTGTGTGGGTTGTCAGTGTGTGTGTTGTCAGTGTGTGTGTTATCAGTGTGTGGGTTATCAGTGTGTGGGTTATCAGTGTGTGGGTTATCAGTGTGTGGCTTATCAGCGTGTGGGTTGTCAGTGTGTGGGTTATCAGTGTGTGGGTTATCAGTGTATGTGTTCTCAGTGTGTGGGTTGTCAATATGTGTGTTATCACTGTGTGTGTTATCAGTGTGTGTGTTATCAGTGTGTGGGTTGTCAATATGTGTGGGTTATCAGTGTGTGTGGTATCAGTATGTGTGTTATCAGTGTGTGGGTTGTCAGTGTGTGGGTTATCAGTGTGTGGGTTATCAGTGTGTGTGTTATCAGTGTGTGGGTTGTCAATATGTGTGTTATCAGTGTGTGTGTTATCAGTGTGTGTGTTATCAGTGTGAGTGTTATCAGTGTGTGGGTTATCAGTGTGTGGTTTGTCAGTGTGTGTGTTATCAGTGTGTGGGTTATCAGTGTGTGGGTTGTCAGTGTGTGTGTTATCAGTGTGTGTGTTATCAGTGTGTGGGTTGTCAATATGTGTGGGTTATCAGTGTGTGTGGTATCAGTATGTGTGTTATCAGTGTGTGTGTTATCAGTGTGTGTGTTATCAGTGTGTGTGTTATCAGTGTGAATGT
Organism: Squalus acanthias; assembly: GCA_030390025.1. Taxonomy (NCBI): domain Eukaryota; kingdom Metazoa; phylum Chordata; class Chondrichthyes; order Squaliformes; family Squalidae; genus Squalus; species Squalus acanthias. The sequence goes on from CM059429.1 coordinate 91,960,630, forward strand.
TATCAGTGTGTGGGTTATCAGTGTGTGGGTTGTCAGTGTGTGGGTTGTCAGTGTATGTGTTATCAGTGTGTGGGTTGTCAATATGTGTGTTATCAGTGTGTGTGTTATCAGTGTGTGTGTTATCAGTATGTGGGTTGTCAGTGTGTGTGTTATCTGTGTGTAGGTTATCTGTGTGTGGTATCAATGTTGTGGGTTATCAGTGTGTGGGTTATCAGTGTGTGGTTTATCAGTGTGTGGGTTATCAGTGTGTTGGTTATCAGTGTGTGGGTTGTCAGTGTGTGTGTTATCAGCGTGTGGGTTGTCAGTGTATGGGGTATCAGTGTGTGGGTTGTCAGTGTGTGGGTTGTCAGTGTGTGTGTTATCAGTGTGTGGGTTATCTGTGTGAGGGTTATCAGTGTGTGTGTTATCAGTGTGTGTGTTATCAGTGTGTGGGTTGTCAATATGTGTGGGTTATCAGTGTGTGTGGTATCAGTATGTGTGTTATCAGTGTGTGTGTTATCAGTGTGTGTGTTATCAGTGTGTGTGTTATCAGTGTGAGTGTTATCAGTGTGTGGGTTATCAGTGTGTGGTTTGTCAGTGTGTATGTTATCAGTGTGTGGGTTATCAGTGTGTGGGTTGTCAGTGTGTGGGTTGTCAGTGTATGTGTTATCAGTGTGTGGGTTGTCAATATGTGTGTTATCAGTGTGTGTGTTATCAGTGTGTGTGTTATCAGTGTGTGCGTTGTCAATATGTGTGGGTTATCAGTGTGTGTGGTATCAGTATGTGTGTTATCAGTATGTGGGTTGTCAGTGTGTGTGTTATCTGTGTGTGGGTTATCTGTGTGTGGTATCAATGTTGTGGGTTATCAGTGTGTGGGTTATCAGTGTGTGGTTTATCAGTGTGTGGGTTATCAGTGTGTTGGTTATCAGTGTGTGGGTTGTCAGTGTGTGTGTTATCAGCGTGTGGGTTGTCAGTGTATGTGGTATCAGTGTGTGGGTTGTCAGTGTGAGGGTTATCAGTGTGTGTGTTATCAGTGTGTGTGTTGTCAGTGATTGGGTTGTCAGTGTGTGGGTTATCAGTGTGTGGGTTATCAGTGTGTGGGTTGTCAGTGTGTGGGTTATCAGTGTTTGGGTTATCAGTGTGTGGGTTATCAGTGTGTGGGTTGTGAGTGTGTGTGTTATCAGTGTGTGTGTTATCAGTGTGTGTGTTATCAGTGTGTGGGTTATCAGTGTGTGTGTTATCAGTGTGTGGGTTATAAGTGTGGGTTATCAGTGTGTGGGTTATCAGTGTGTGGGTTATCAGTGTGTGGGTTGTCAGTATGTGGGTTATCAGTGTGTGGGTTATCAGTGTGTGGGTTATCAGTGTGTGGGTTGTCAGCATGTGAGTTATCAGTGTGAGGGTTGTCAGTGCGTGTGTTATCAGCGTGTGGGTTGTCAGTGTGTGTGTTGTCAGTGTGTGTGTTATCAGTGTGTGGGTTATCAGTGTGTGGGTTATCAGTGTGTGGGTTATCAGTGTGTGGCTTATCAGCGTGTGGGTTGTCAGTGTGTGGGTTATCAGTGTGTGGGTTATCAGTGTATGTGTTCTCAGTGTGTGGTTTGTCAATATGTGTGTTATCAGTGTGTGTGTTATCAGTGTGTGTGTTATCAGTGTGTGGGTTGTCAATATGTGTGGGTTATCAGTGTGTGTGGTATCAGTATGTGTGTTATCAGTGTGTGGGTTGTCAGTGTGTGTGTGTTATCAGTGTGTGGGTTGTCAGTGTGTGTGTTATCAGTGTGTGGGTTGTCAGTGTGTGTGTTATCAGTGTGTGTGTTATCAGTGTGAGTGTTATCAGTGTGTGTGTTATCAATGTGTGGGTTATCAGTGTGTGGGTTGTCAATATGTGGGTTGTCAATATATGTGTTATCAGTGTGTGGGTTGTCAATATGTGGGTTGTCAGTGTGTGGGTTATCAGTGTGTGGTTTGTCAGTGTGTGTGTTATCATTGTGTGGGTTATCAGTGTGTGGGTTGTCAGTGTGTGGGTTGTCAGTGTGTGAGTTGTCAGTGTGTGGGTTGTGAGTGTGTGGGTTATCGGTGTGTGTGTTATCAGTGTGTGGGTTATCGGTGTGTGGGTTATCGGTGTGTGGGTTATCAGTATGTGGGTTATCAGTGTGTGGGTTATCAGTGTGTGGGTTATCAGTATGTGTGTTATCAGTGTGTGTGTTATCAGTGTGAGGGTTATCAATGTTTGGGTTATCAGTGTGTGTGTTATCAGTGTGTGGGTTATCAGTATGTGTGTTATCAGTGTGTGTGTTATCAGTGTGAGGGTTATCAATGTTTGGGTTATCAGTGTGTGGGTTATCAGTGTGTGGGTTATCAGTGTGTGGGTTGTCAATATGTGTGGGTTATCAGTGTGTGGGTTGTCAGTGTGTGTGTTATCAGTGTGTGGGTTATCAGTGTGTGGGTTGTCAGTGTGTGGTTTGTCAGTGTGTGTGTTATCAGTGTGTGTGTTATCAGTGTGTGTGTTATCAATGTGTGGGTTATCAGTGTGTGTGTTATCAGTGTGAGTGTTATCAGTGTGTGTGTTATCAATGTGTGGGTTATCAGTGTGTGGGTTGTCAATATGTGGGTTGTCAATATGTGTGTTATCAGTGTGTGGGTTGTCAATATGTGGGTTGTCAGTGTGTGGGTTATCAGTGTGTGGTTTGTCAGTGTGTGTGTTATCATTGTGTGGGTTATCAGTGTGTGGGTTGTCAGTGTGTGGGTTGTCAGTGTGTGAGTTGTCAGTGTGTGGGTTGTGAGTGTGTGGGTTATCGGTGTGTGTGTTATCAGTGTGTGGGTTATCGGTGTGTGGGTTATCGGTGTGTGGGTATCAGTATGTGGGTTATCAGTGTGTGGGTTATCAGTGTGTGGGTTATCAGTGTGTGGGTTATCAGTATGTGTGTTATCAGTGTGTGTGTTATCAGTGTGAGGGTTATCAATGTTTGGGTTATCAGTGTGTGGGTTATCAGTGTGTGTGTTATCAGTGTGTGGGTTATCAGTATGTGTGTTATCAGTGTGTGTGTTATCAGTGTGAGGGTTATCAATGTTTGGGTTATCAGTGTGTGGGTTATCAGTGTGTGGGTTATCAGTGTGTGGGTTGTCAATATGTGTGGGTTATCAGTGTGTGGGTTGTCAGTGTGTGTGTTATCAGTGTGTGGGTTATCAGTGTGTGGGTTGTCAGTGTGTGGTTTGTCAGTGTGTGTGTTATCAGTGTGTGTGTTATCAGTGTGTGTGTTATCAATGTGTGGGTTATCAGTGTGTGGGTTGTCAGTGTGTGGGTTATCAGTGTGTGAGTTGTCAGTGTGTGTGTTATCAGTGTGTGGGTTATCAGTGTGTGAGTTGTCAGTGTGTGTTTTATCAGTATGTGTGTTATCAGTGTGTGGGTTCTCAGTGTGTGGGTTATCAGTGTGTGAGTTGTCAGTGTGTGTGTTATCAGTGTGTGGGTTATCAGTGTGAGTGTTATCAGTGTGTGTGTTATCAGAGTGTGGGTTGTCAGTGTGTCAGTTATCAGTGTGAGTGTTATCAGTGTGTGGGTTATCAGTGTGTGGGTTGTCAGTGTGTGTGTTATCAGTGTGTGGTTTATCAGTGTGTGGGTTATCAGTGTGTGGGTTGTCAGTGTGTGTGTTATCAGTGTGTGGGTTATCAGTGTGTGGGTTGTCAGTGTGTGTGTTATCAGTGTGTGTGTTATCAGTGTGTGTGTTATCAGTGTGTGGGTTATCAGTGTGTGGGTTGTCAGTGTGTGGGTTGTCAGTGTGTGAGTTGTCAGTGTGTGGGTTGTGAGTGTGTGGGTTATCGGTGTGTGTGTTATCAGTGTGTGGGTTATCGGTGTGTGGGTTATCGGTGTGTGGGTTATCAGTATGTGGGTTATCAGTGTGTGGGTTATCAGTGTGTGGGTTATCAGTGTGTGGGTTATCAGTATGTGTGTTATCAGTGTGTGTGTTATCAGTGTGAGGGTTATCAATGTTTGGGTTATCAGTGTGTGGGTTATCAGTGTGTGTGTTATCAGTGTGTGGGTTATCAGTATGTGTGTTATCAGTGTGTGTGTTATCAGTGTGAGGGTTATCAATGTTTGGGTTATCAGTGTGTGGGTTATCAGTGTGTGGGTTGTCAATATGTGTGGGTTATCAGTGTGTGGGTTGTCAGTGTGTGTGTTATCAGTGTGTGGGTTGTCAGTGTGTGGTTTGTCAGTGTGTGTGTTATCAGTGTGTGTGTTATCAATGTGTGGGTTATCAGTGTGTGGGTTGTCAGTGTGTGGGTTATCAGTGTGTGAGTTGTCAGTGTGTGTGTTATCAGTGTGTGGGTTATCAGTGTGTGAGTTGTCAGTGTGTGTTTTATCAGTATGTGTGTTATCAGTGTGTGGGTTCTCTGTGTGGGTTATCAGTGTGTGAGTTGTCAGTGTGTGTGTTATCAGTGTGTGTGTTATCAGTGTGAGTGTTATCAGTGTGTGGGTTATCAGAGTGTGGGTTGTCAGTGTGTGTGTTATCAGTGTGTGTGTTATCAGTGTGAGTGTTATCAGTGTGTGGGTTATCAGTGTGTGGGTTGTCAGTGTGTGTGTTATCAGTGTGTGGTTTATCAGTGTGTGGGTTATCAGTGTGTGGGTTGTCAGTGTGTGTGTTATCAGTGTGTGGGTTATCAGTGTGTGTGTTATCAGTGTGTGTGTTATCAGTGTGTGTGCTATCAGTGTGTGGGTTGTCAGTGTGTGTGTTATCAGTGTGTGTGTTATCAATTGAGTGTTATCAGTGTGTGGGTTGTCAGTGTGTGGGTTATCAGTGAGTGGGTTGTCAATATGTGGGTTGTCAATATGTGTGTTATCAGTGTGTGTGTTATCAGTGTGTGGGTTGTCAGTGTGTGGGTTATCAGTGTGTGGTTTGTCAATATGTGGGTTGTCAGTGTGTGGGTTATCAGTGTGTGTGTTATCAGTGTGTGTGTTATCAGTGTGTGGGTTATCAGTGTGTTGGTTGTCAGTGTGTGGGTTGTCAGTGTGTGTGTTATCAGTGTGTGGGTTATCAGTGTGTGGGTTGTCAGTGTGTGGGTTATCAGTGTGTGGGTTGTGAGTTTGTGGGTTATCGGTGTGTGGGTTATCAGTGATTGAGTTGTCAGTGTGTGCGTTATCAGTGTGTGGGTTTTCAGTGTGTGGGTTATCAGTGTGTGGGTTAGCAGTGTGTGGGTTGTCAGTGTGTGGGTTGTTAGTGTGTGGGTTGTGAGTGTGTGGGTTATCAGTGTGTGTGTTATCGGTGTGTGGGTTATCAGTGTGTGGGTTGTCAGTGTGTGGGTTATCAGTGTGTGTGTTATCGATGTGTGGGTTATCAGTGTGTGTGTTATCAGTGTGTGGGTTATCGGTGTGTGTGTTATCGGTGTGTGGGTTATCAGTGTGTGTGTTATCAGTGTGTGGGTTATCAGTGTGTGGGTTATCAGTGTGTGTGTTATCAGTGTGAGGGTTATCGGTGTGTGGGTTATCAGTATGTGGGTTGTCAGTGTGTGGGTTGTCAGTGTGTGTGTTATCAGTGTGGGTTATCAGTGTGTGGGTTATCAGTGTGTGGGTTGTGAGTGTGTGGATTATCAGTGTGTGGGTTATCAGTGTGTGGGTTATCATTGTGTGGGTTATCAGTGTGTGTGTTATCAGTGTGTGGGTTATCAGTGTGGGTTGTCAGTGTGTGTGTTATCAGTGTGTGGGTTATCAGTGTGTGGGTTGTCAGTGTGTGGGTTGTCAGTATGTGGGTTATCAGTGTGTGGGTTGTCAGTGTGTGGGTTATCAGTGTGTGGGTTGTCAGTATGTGGGTTGTCAGTGTGTGTGTTGTCAGTGTGTGGGTTATCAGTGTGTGGGTTGTCAGTATGTGGGTTATCAGTGTGTGGGTTGTCAGTGTTTGGGTTATCAGTGTGTGGGTTGTCAGTATGTGGGTTGTCAGTGTGTGGGTTATCAGTGTGTGGGTTATCAGTGTTTGGGTTATCAGTTTGAGGGTTGTCAGTGTGTGTGTTATCAGTGTGTGTGTTATCAGTGTGTGGGTTGTCAGTGTGTGGGTTATCAGTGTGTGGGTTGTCAGTGTGTGGGTTATCAGTGTTTGGTTTGTCAGTGATTGGGTTGTGAGTGTGTGGGTTATCAGTGTGTGGGTTATCAGTGATTGTGTTGTTAGTGTGTGGGTTATCAGTGTGTGGGTTGTCAGTGTGTGGGTTATCAGTGTGTGGGTTGTGAGTGTGTGTGTTATCAGTGATTGGGTTATCAGTGTGTGGGTTATCAGTGATTGGGTTATTAATGTGTGGGTTATCGGTGTGTGGGTTGTGAGTGTGTGGGTTATCAGTGTGTAGGTTATCAGTGTGTTGGTTATCAGTGTGTGGGTTGTCAATAATGTCGGTAACATCTGCCTCCAAATCAGGCTCATGATATTATTGTTGCATGGATCTCACAAATCACTACAGTGAAGGCATGACTGCCCACATTGGGAACAAACCTGGTGGACACGAGGACCATAGAAATGCAGTATGATTTTTATGAATTCTCCTTCACACATTGGAGAACAAATCGGCAGTAATCAATGCATCACAATTTGCTTCTCTTTCTTTTAAAAAATAATTCTGCTTAATATCCCTTTAGATTTTTCCAGGTCCATTTCTGCTGATTTTTGGAATATTTTTTTCTTTAAGTAGCGGGACCCGATAACACAGGGTGCAGTTACACTGCACAAAGTGAATTGGGAGCGATTCAGTCTCAAATTCACTGCAGGGATAGAGCGACGATTTATTCTGCGATTCCAAGTTATCACTCGGTTCCCAATTCTGAAGTTATTTTGCAGCTTCACTCTTGTTGCTAAGTTCTTGAGGTTGGCACGGTAGCTTGTCCCTGTCAGCACACAGGTTGTGCAATCCTGGCATATAAAAGGACATTGCCAATTTACTGATGAATCTGTATGGGAACATGTTTTTTCCAAACCACTTGTATTATTGCAGTAGTACTGGGACATTTGTCCAAGAAACTATACTGTGAGAGTGTTGAGATGTAATTTCTCTTCTACAGAGGGCTTGGGTTGGCAGAAACCAAAGCTTAGAGACCCCAAATGTGTAAACACTGTAGGATTGTCGTAAATACCCAACTAGTTCACTAATGTGCTTTAGGGAAGGAAATCTGTCGCCCTTCCCCGGTCTAGCCTAGGTGTGACTCCAGTCCCACACCAACGTGGTTGACACTTAACTGCCCTCTGAAATGTGCCAGCGGCGCCCTCATCCTGAGAATGAATTCAAAAACCATTCGCTGATAATGGCCATCTTAGGAGGTGGGGTAGCATTGCTGGTTAAAGAGGAGATTAACACAATTGTAAGGAAGGATATATTAGCTCTGATGATGTGGAATCTGTATGGGCAGAGCTGAGAAATACCATGGGGCAGAAAACGTTAGTGGGAGTTGTATACAGACCCCCAAACAGTAATGCTGAGGTTGGGGATGGCATTAAATGGGAAATTAGAGATGCATGCAATAAGGGCACAGCAGTTATCATGGGTGACTTTAATCTATATATAGATTGGGCTAACCACATTAGTAACAATACTGTGGAGGAGGAATTCCTAGAGTGTATACGGGATGGTTTCCTGAACCAATATGTCGAGGAACCAACTAGAGATCAGGCCATCTTAGACTGGGTATTATGTAATGAGAAAGGATTAATGAGCAATCTTGTGCGAGGCCCCTTGGGGAGGAGCGATCATAATATGATAGAATTCTTCATTAAGATGGAGAGTGAAGTAGTTGACTCAGAGACTAGGGTCCTGAATTTAAATAAAGGAAACTACGATGGTATGAGGCGCGAGTTGGCTAGGATGGATTGGGGAGCGTTACTTAAAGGGTTCACGGTGGATAGGCAATGGCAAACATTTAAAGATCGCATTGATGAACTACAGAATTTGTTCATCCCTGTTTGGTATAAAAATAAAACAAAAAAGGTGACTCAACCGTGGGTAACAAGGGAAATTAGGGATAGCATAAGATCCAAGGAGAGGACATATAAATTGGCCAGAAAAAGCAGCAAACCTGAGGATTGGGAGCAGTTTAGGATTCAGCAAAGGAGGACAAAGGGATTAATTAAGAGGGGGAAAATAGAATATGAGAGTAAGCTTGCAGGGAACATAAAAACTGACTGTAAAAGCTTCTATAGATATGTGAAGAGAAAAAGATTGGTGAAGTCAAGCGTAGGTCCCTTGTGGTTAGAATCAGGGGAATTTATCACAGAATCCCCACAGTGCAGATAGAGGCCATTTCGGCCCATCGAGCCTGCACCGACACATATCCCACCCTATCCCCGTAACCCCACGTATTTAACCCCCCTAACACTAAGGGTCAATTTATCATAGCCAAATCAACCTAATCCGCACATCTTTGGACTGTGGGAGGAAACCGGAGCACCTGGAGGAAACCCACGCAGACACAGGGAGAATGTGCAAACTCCACACAGACAGTCACCCGTGGCTGGATTCGAACCCGGGGCCCTGGTGCTGTGAGGCAACAGTGCTAACCACTATGCCACCGTGTCGCCCTTATAATGGGGAACAAAGAAATGGCAGACCAATTAAATACATACTTTGGTTCTGTCTTCACAAAGGAGGACACAAATAACCTCCCAGAGATGTCGGGGAACACAGGGTCTAATGAGAGGGAGGAATTGAATGAAATCAGTATTTGGAGGGAAATGGTGTTCGGGAAATTGATGGGATTGAAGGCCGATAAATCCCCAGAGCCTGATAATTTACATCCTAGGGTACTTAAGGAAGTGGCCCTAGAAATAGTACATAAGAACATAAGAAATAGGAGCAGGAGTAGGCCAATCGGCCCCTCGAGCCTGCTCCGCCATTCAATAAGATCATGGCTGATCTGATCCTAACCGCCAATCTACTATCTATCACAGAACCATCTCCTGCATCTAACAGAATTGCACACACGAAATAGGAGCAGAATCAGGCTACACAGTCCCTGGGCCCGCTCCACTACCCACAGGGCCATGACCGATCCGAACCTAGACTCATGTCCAAATTCCTGCCCGCTCCCCGTAACCCTTAATGCCCTTTACTTCTAGGAAACTGTCTATTTCTGTTTTAAATTTAATTAATGTTGTAGCTTCTACAGCTTTTTGTGGCAGCATATTCCATGGACCTACCACCCTCTGAGTGAAGTAGTTCCTCCTCATCTCAGTTTTGAAAGAGCAGCCCCTTATTCTAAGACTATGTCCCCTAGTTCTCGTCTCACCCGTCATCGGGAACATCCTCCCCGCATCCACCCGATCCAACCCCTTCACAATCTTATATGTTTCAATAAGATCGCCTCTCATTCTTCTGAACTCCAATGAGTAGAGTCCCAATCTACCCAACCTCTCCACATATGACCACCCCCTCATCCCCGGATGCATTGCTGGTCATCTTTCAAAATTCTATAGACTCTGGAACAGTTCCCTTGGATTGGAGGGTAGCTAATGTAACCCTACTATTTAAAAAAGGTGGTAGAGAAAAAACGGGGAATTATAGACCGGTAAGCCTGACATCGGTAGTGGGGAAAATGCTAGAGTCCATTTTAAAGGATATAATAGCGGAGCACTTGGAAAACAGTGACAGGATCGGACAAAGTCAACATGGATTTACAAAAGGTAAATCATGCCTGACTAATCTACTGGAATTTTTTGAGGATGTAACTGGTAGAATAGATAAGGGAGAACCAGTGGATGTGGTGTATTTGGACTTTCAGAAGGCTTTCGATAAGGTCCGGGATAAGAGATTAACGTGCAAAGTTAAAGCACATGGGATTGGGGGTAAGGTATTGATTTGGATAGAGAACTGGTTGGCAGACAGGAAGCAAAGAGTTGGAATAAACAGGTCTTTTTCCGAGTGGCAGGCAGTGACTAGTGGGGTACCGCAGGGATCGGTGCTAGGACCCCAGCTATTCACAATATATATTAATGATCTAGATGAGGGAACTAGATGTAATATCTCTAAGTTTGCAGACGACACAAAGCTGGGTGGGCGTGTGTGCTGTGAGGAGGATGCAGAGAAACTCCAGTATGATTTGGACAGGTTGGGTGATTGGGCAGATGCATGGCAGATGCAGTATAATGTGGATAAATGCGAGGTTATCCACTTTGGTGGCAAAAACAGGAAGACAGATTATTATCTGAACGGCAATAGATTGGGAAAAGGGGAAGTGCAACGAGACCTGGGTGTCCTTGTGCACCAGTCGCTGAAGGTAAGCATGCAGGTGCAGCAGGCGGTTAAGAAGGCAAATGGTATGTTGGCCTTCATAGCGAGAGGATTCGAGTACAGGAGCAAGGATGTCTTGCTGCAGTTGTACAGGGCCTTGGTGAGACCACACCTTGAGTATTGTGTGCAGTTTTGGTCGCCTTATCTGAGGAAGGATGTTCTTGCCATGGAAAGAGTGCAGCCAAGATTCACCAGACTGATACCTGGGATGGCAGGAATGACGTATGAAGAGAGATTGGGTCAATTAGGCTTATATTCGCTAGAGTTTAGAAGAATGAGAGGGGATCTCATTGAAACTTATAAAATTCTAACAGGACTAGACAGACTAGATGCAGGAAGGATGTTCCCGATGGCGGGGGAGTCCAGAACCAGAGGTCGCAGTCTAAGGATAAGGGGTAAGCCATTTAGGACTGAGATGAGGAGGAATTTCTTCACCCAGAGAGTGGCGAACCTGTGGAATTCTCTACCACAGAAGGCAGTTGAGGCCAATTCATTAAATATATTCAAGAAGGAGATAGATATATTTCTTAAGGCTAAAGGGATCAAGGGATATGGGGAGAAAGCAGGGACAGGGTACTGAATTTGGATGATCAGCCATGATCTCATTAAATGGCGGAGCAGGCTCGAGGGGCCGAATGGCCTACTCCTGCTCCTATCTTCTATGCTTCTATACTTCTGAGCAGCAATATCACAAGCACCTAGAATGCAGCAGAGAGTTCAGCATCCAGTGAGTATCGGTGTTGTCAAGTGGGCACAGGCGAGACACTGCTGCAGGTGAACCACCCAGCATCGTAAGTACCACTGCCACAGAGGTGTTAGAGCCCAAGTAATCCGACTGATGGCTGTTATGCATTGGTGGGAAATAAACTCCGGCTTCCCTGCCATTCCTTGTTGGAGGGGAAAAGTTTACGGTTGAGCGCTCCAGGGTGCCCGATTCACAGGCCACAGGATGTTTCACCCATTAAACCTAATGGGTGAGAGGTAGACTGATCACCACGCCCACTTCCTGATCTATGTTCCCACTGTCTGCAGCTCTGCTCCGGGAGAGCTAAATTGTAAAAGTTACCCCGTATCTTGAAGCTAATTCAGCTCCCTCGTAGTGTTGTGCCATTATTTTGCTGGCTGTTTTACGCATTGCAGATGCCCTTTTCAGTTAATGTGTAGCCATACTTGGATCTTTCTTGGCTCGGTGTGATGTGAGGACCTTCGTGTGCACCAATTGTGTTTTTAAATAACGCAGCAGTGCGGCTTGTGATGAGCAATGAGTCAAACTATCTGAGGGCCAGTGTGTAAATTAATATCCTTTGCACTCTAGTGGAAGTCAGTAAAGCATCTGTCAGTTTGGAGGGCAAACAGGAGGAGGAGGCTCACCCTGCCGTGACCCCGGCCGTGACCCCGGCTGAGACTGTGCCAGAGCTGGGAGCAGTCACTGGAGCTGAGCAAGCGGATAACGTGGATGAGCAACCCAATAGTGTGGATGAGTCGACAGATGAGCTGCAGTCTATGGATGTCAGGTAGGCTGGAATGTCAATGACTTTCTATTGATACTGTTGTGAGGATTCTGGCCAAACAATCCGACCTGAATTAGTCAAATTCTGTTTTATTACTGGTAATTCTTGGGATTTATAACCAATGTTCTGATGATTACTTTGTGGCTTTTATCCATTTACTCTGAAAGATGCACATTGCCCATTTGCAAATCCCCTCTAGCATCCTGAAATGCACAGTGACTAGGAACAGGTTACAAAAATGTCAGTGCTGTTCCAAGTGCCCAGAACATCGCCGAATCCCCCACCATCAATATCCTGGGGGTCACCATTGACCAGAAACTTAACTGGACCAGCCACATAAATACTGTGGCAACAAGAGCAGGTCAGAGGCTGGGTATTCTGTGGCGAGTGTCTCACCTCCTGACTCCCCAAAGCCTTTCCACCATCTACAAGGCACAAGTAAAGAGTGTGATGGAATACTCTCCACTTGCCTGGATGAGTGCAGCTCCAACAACACTCAAGAAGCTCGACACCATCCAAGACAAAGCAGCCCGCTTGATTGGCACCCCATCCACCACCTTAAACATTCACTCCCTCCACCACTGGCGTACCGTGGCTGCAGTGTGAACCATCTACAAGATGCACCGCCAAGGCTGCTTCGGCAGCACCTCCCAAACCCGCGACCTCTTCCACCTAGAAGGACAAGGGCAGCAGGCGCATGGGAACACCACCACCTCCAAGTTCCCCTCCAAGTCACACACCATCCTGACTTAGAAATATATCGCCGTTCCTTCATCATCGCTGGGTCAAAATCCTGGAACTCCCGCCCTAATAGCACTGTGGGAGTAGCTTCACCACACGGACTGCAGCGGTTCAAGAAGGCGGCTCACCACCACCTTCTCAAGGGCAATTAGGGATGGGCAATAAATGCTGGTCTTGCCAGCGACGCCCTCATCCCATAAACATGAACGAATAAAAAAACATCTCCAGGACAAAATGTTGAACTCCTCAAGGTCTGGTGACGAGGAGTTCCAATTCAAACAGAGAAATTCCATGCTTTAAAGTACAGCCTGACCAACAGAATGTTAATTTATTCAGTGTTTGGCTATCCAAAGATTTGGGGGTGGGGTAAGAATAATATTATTCTACGAGAGTGGCTAAACTGAATATTTAGACTTTGTAATTTCTTACCGTTCACTCAGGGCAACAAACCAGCTTAACTTGGGGCAGTAGAACGTGCAACAACAACTTGCATTTATATAGCACCTTTAACGTAGTAAAATATCCCAAGGCGCTTCACAGGAGCGTTATCAGACAAAATTTGACACTGAGACAAGAAAGGAGATATTAGGACAGGTGATTAATAGCTTGGTCAAAGAGGTCGATTTTAAGGAGCGCCAAGGAGAGAGGCGGCGAGGTTTAAGGAGGGAATTCCAGAGCTTGGGGCCTAGACGGCTGAAGGCATGGCCGTCAATAGTGGGGCGAAGGAAGTGGGGGATGCACAAGAGGCCAGAGTTGGAGGAACGCAGAGCTCTCGGAGGGTTGTAGGGCTGGAGGAGGTTACAGAGATAGGGAGGGCCGAGGCTATGGAGGAATTTGAACATGAGGATGAGAATTTTTAACTTGAGGCGTTGCCAGACAATGTAGGTCAGCGAGTACAGGGGGGGGGTGATGGATGAACGGGACTTGGTGCGAGTTAGGATACGGGCAGCCGAAGAGGACAGGATTGCATTGGAATAGTCGAGTCTGGAGCGAATAAAAGCATGGGTGAGGGTTTCAGCAGCAGATGGGCTGAGGCGGGGCGGAGACGGGTGAGGTTACGGAGGTATAGCAGAAGGCAAACTAAACTCAAGGTGATGGCGAACAGGCTCAAGACTGCGATGGGGACAACACAGAATAGGGGGGAACATGCAGAACACATGGCAAGCAAGGCACAACTTGGGTTGTAATCTACCTGGCCAATATTTAAACCTGGCCAATATTTAAACCTGACCAGTATTTAAACCTGGCCAATATTTAAGTTAATATCTGAAGCTGTTTTCTGAAAATGTTTTTCTAGTTCTGGATGTTCGACAGAATAGGTTTCCGATGAGACTTATGGGAACCTCCAGCATAAAAGTGAGCATGCAGGTGGCCAACAGATTCCAGGTTTCCATTCAATTTTCCATTGAAAATGGAAAGCACATGGTCTTGCCAGTGAGGAGCTATGTGTTGGTGAGAGGCTCAGGTCTCTTCTAACACGTGCACTGAACCCACACCTCCCCTATCAAAATATAAAATCGATCTCCATGACTTACACATGTTCTACATGGGGACGGCACCATTCAGCAGGCGATGGGAGGTGACTGAGTGCTACAGAAGAGTGTGGCAAAATGATAGGAGTGTAGGGGCCAAATGGTCTGACGGCGTGTTTTGAACAGTCTTATATTACAGTTAGAAAGAATAAAGAAAGACTTGCATTTATATCGTGGCCTCACGACCACCGGACATCCTAAAACGCTTTACAGCCAATGAAGTACTTCTGAAGTGTAGTCACTGCTGTAATGTAGGAAACGCGGCAGCCAATTTGCGCACAGCAAGCTCCCACAAACAGCAATGTTTCAGCCTGTCAGACCCATTCCCCCTCTCCCCTTCTCCTCAGTGCTCCCAGACTGTTTCCCTGCAGATCCCACCCCCTGCCACACTCTGAGAGCCCCAGTCTTGCTATTACCCAGCTTATCCCACCCAAGACCTCCCAGGGTCCAGGGGCCTCTTCCCCAGCCTCACTTCACCTCTTACCCACATGTGTTTCATCATAAGAACATAAGAAATAAAAAATCTGCAAGGGGACATAGACAGGCTAAGTAAGTGGGCAGAGATTTGGCAGCTGGAATACAATACTGGAAAGTGTGAGGTTATGCACTTTGGCAGGAAAAATAGTAGAGCAAGTTATTATCTTAATGGCAAGAAACTGGAAAGTACTGAAGTACAAAGGGATCTGGGGGTCCTGGTGCACGAAACTCAAAAGGTTAGTATGCAGGTGCAGCAAGTGATTAAGAAGGCCAATGGAATGTTGGCTTTCATTGCTAGGGGGATAGAATATAAAAATAGGGAGGTATTGCTTCAGTTGTACAAGGTATTGGTGAGACCGCACCTGGAATACTGCATACAGTTTTGGTGTCCATACTTAAGAAAAGACATACTTGCTCTCGAGTCAGTACAAAGAAGGTTCACTCGGTTAATCCCGGGGATGAGGGGATGGACATATGAGGAGAGGTTGGGTAGATTGGGACTCTACTCATTGGAGTTCAGAAGAATGAGAGGCGATCTTATTGAAACATATAAGATTGTGAAGGGGTTGGATCGGGTGGATGCGGGGAGGATGTTCCCGATGATGGGTGAAACTAGAACTAGGGGGCATAGTCTTAGAATAAGGGGCTGCTCTTTCAAAACTGAGATGAGAAGGAACTACTTCACTCAGAGGGTGGTAGGACCATGGAATATGCTGCCCCAAAAAGCTGTAGAAGCTACATCATTACATAAATTTAAAACAGAAATAGACAGTTTCCTAGAAGTAAAGGGAATTAAGGGTTACGGGGAGCGGGCAGGAATTTGGACATGAGTCTAGGTTCGGATCGGTCATGGCCCTGTGGGTAGCGTAGCGGGCCCAGGGGCCGTGTAGCCTGATCCTGCTCCTATCTCGTGTGTCCGATTCTGTTAGGTTCAGGAGATGGTTCTGTAATAGTAGATTGGCGGTTAGGATCAGATCAGCCATGATCTTATTGAATGGCGGAGCAGGCTTGAGGGGCCAATTGGCCTACTCCTGCTCCTATTTCTTATGTTCTTATGTTCTTATACAAGCTAAGAGAGAGAGTTGATATATTGGGACTATTTCTGCAGCAGAGAGGCTATCAGGAGATTGGATGGGAATTTTTAAAATGAAGGGTTTTGATCGAGTCAGGAGAGAAAGTCTCTCTCCCCTGGTTGGGGACGAGGGGCCATCAGTTTAAAAGTGTCACTGAGAAAGTGAGGTGAGAGGTTCGGAGACATCCCCTGACACGGGGATACTGGGGCAGGGAAAGCTGTGCCACAAGGAGAGGTTGAAGCACAGACCATTTAAGGGAAGAGTAGATAAGCATAAGAGTGCAGGACAGTAGGCTCAGTCTTTTAATACTCTATTAAAGAGCCAGTACTGACACAAAGGCCCCGATTTTAAATCTCCTCATCTGGCAGAAACCAGGGGGCGGGGGAAGGCAGTTAAAATAGAGGCAGCGACTTTCCCCCTCTGACCCCCTGCCCTCCCGCCATGTCCCCATATTAACCTGCTCTTGTGAGCAGACGGGCAGCACACCCGACCCGACCCGACCCAACCCAACCCAACCCAACCCAACCCAACCCAACCCAGCCCAACCCAACCCAACCCAGCCCAACCCAACCCAACCCAGCCCAACCCAACCCAACCCAACCCAGCCCAACCCAACCCAACCCAACCAAACCCAACCCAGCCCAACCCAACCCAGCCCAACCCAACCCAACCCAACCCAACCCAGCCCAACCCAACCCAACCCAGCCCAACCCAACCCAGCCCAACCCAACCCAACCCAACCAAACCCAACCCAACCCAACCCAGCCCAACCCAACCCAACCCAACCCAGCCCAACCCAACCCAACCCAACCCAGCCCAACCCAACCCAACCCAACCCAACCCAACCCAGCCCAGCCCAACCCAACCCAACCCAACCCAACCCAACCCAACCCAACCCAGCCCAACCCAACCCAGCCCAGCCCAACCCAACCCAACCCAGCCCAACCCAGCCCAACCCAGCCCAACCCAACCCAACCCAGCCCAACCCAACCCAACCCAACCCAGCCCAACCCAACCCAGCCCAACCCAACCCAACCCAGCCCAGCCCAACCCAGCCCAGCCCAACCCAACCCAACCCAACCCAGCCCAACCCAACCCAGCCCAACCCAACCCAACCCAACCCAACCCAACCCAACCCAGCCCAACCCAACCCAACCCAACCCAGCCCAACCCAACCCAGCCCAGCCCAGCCCATCCCATCCCAGCCCAGCCCAACCCAACCCAACCCAGGCTGCCGGGGTCTTGTTTAATTATGTAGATTGGGTCCCGATGATCTGCTAGTTTAGTCGGAGGCCTGAGTGGGGGAGCAGTGATGGCTTCTCTGTCAGACTCGCCCTGCCCGGAGCTGGGTGCCGGGCCAGGAGCTGGGTGCTGGGCCAGGAGCTGGGTGCTGGGCCAGGAGCTGGGTGGGGGGCCAGGAGCTGGGTGCTGGGCCAGGAGCTGGGTGCTGGGCCAGGAGCTGGGTGGGGGGCCAGGAGCTGGGTGCCGGGCCAGGAGCTGGGTGGGGGGCCAGGAGCTGGGTGGGGGGCCAGGAGCTGGGTGCTGGGCCAGGAGCTGGGTGCTGGGCTAGGAGCTGGGTGGGGGGCCAGGAGCTGGGTGGGGGGCCAGGAGCTGGGTGCTGGGCTAGGAGCTGGGTGCCGGGCCAGGAGCTGGGTGGGGGGCCAGGAGCTGGGTGGGGGGCCAGGAGCTGGGTGCTGGGCTAGGAGCTGGGTGGGGGGCCAGAAGCTGGGTGGGGGGCCAGGAGCTGGGTGCTGGGCTAGGAGCTGGGTGGGGGGCCAGGAGCTGGGTGCCGGGCCAGGAGCTGGGTGGGGGGCCAGGAGCTGGGTGGGGGGCCAGGAGCTGGGTGGGGGGCCAGGAGCTGGGTGCTGGGCCAGGAGCTGGGTGCTGGGCTAGGAGCTGGGTGGGGGGCCAGGAGCTGGGTGGAGGGGCCCGGAGCTGGGTGCTGGGCCAAGAGCTGGGTGCTGGGCCAGGAGCTGGGTGGGGGGCCAGGAGCTGGGTGGGGGGCCAGGAGCTGGGTGGGGGGCCAGGAGCTGGGTGGGGGGCCAGGAGCTGGGTGGGGGGCCAGGAGCTGGGTGGGGGGCCAGGAGCTGGGTGCTGGGCCAGGAGTTGGGTGCTGGGCCCGGAGCTGGGTGCTGGGCCCGGAGCTGGGTGGGGGGCCAGGAGCTGGGTGGGGGGCCAGGAGCTGGGTGCTGGGCCAGGAGTTGGGTGCTGGGCCAGGAGCTGGGTGCTGGGCTAGGAGTTGGTTGCTGGGCCAGGAGAGGCCCAGCAGGTAAGTTTCAGAATGTTATTTTAGGCGTCCTTGTGGGCCACGAGATGCAGGTGTAAGAAATCGTGGATTGAAAGAAATAAATAGTCTGTTACGGGTTCCCTAGATCAGCAGTTTGCCTAAGTTGATGACACAGAAAGATTCCAGTCATGTCAGAAAAATAGCTGTACAGAGAGCTGAATTACACAAAACATAAAAACAGGCCTTCGAGTGGGCATAACTAGGCCTGGTACGGGAAGCAGCAAGGAGCTGTCGGATAAACAAGCTGTCTGCAAGAGGGCAACAAGACATTTAGAACAGAGATAAGGAGGAAAATGACCTCATGAGGCTGGGAGGGGGCTATCATAGGTAGTCTCTCCCTTGTAATTGGACAATAGGATGGGGAACAAATGATTAACACCAGGTAATCACCAGCCCACCGAAGTAACTATAAATATAGACCACCGAGAGAGGAAGTCAGGCAGTTAGGGGCAAAGGCTTCCCCGAGGTGGCTACGGCCTAACACTTTGGTCAAGTTTAGCCTCTGAGGTGGATCAGTGCTGGCTGACGGCCTAACACCTCCAACAGCTCGAGGGATGACCCAATGGAAGTGACCGCTGCAGCAGACTGCAGGAATCCATCCAATCTGAGACCACCGTACTGCCTCCCCGTCCGTCCGGTCGTGGCATTCCGCTTTGGGAGTCGTAGCTCGCTCTCTACTGTCACGGGTTGTATGTCTATTATACTTAGCTTAAACCACATGTAATATCTGATTATGCTTTAAAACTGTAGGGGGGAAAAATTCAGTTGGTTGCGCCTCCTGTTAGCGCCTTAAGAGGGCGCTAATGGGGCGCAAAGCAACTAGCGCCCGGGCGCGGCGATGTTTGCGCCGCTCGCGAAATTAAGTAGACATTTTGCAGCGGCGCTAAACATTACCGCCACGATCTCCTGCGCCGGCAGATCGTGACGTCAGTCGAGTGCGCAACGCCCCGGAGCGGATATTGAGTGGCGCCCCCTGCCTTACCGCCTGCCGCTAGCAACGACAGGTTGAGGGGAGCATTTTGCAGTCAGGAAGGGACTGGGGGAGCGCTATTTAAAGGCGACCGCTTCCTGCCTTTTTTTGTTGGTGACATTTTTGAACCACGCATTCTGAGAGAGAGAGAGAGAGAGGGACTTCTGGAGAGATTCAACGCTGTGTGAAGGAGTTTTGGGTACTGAGCAGCACTTTGCAGGTTCATTTTGATTTGACCTTCCTTGTATCGATTTAGAAGAGACTGTGGGGGCTGCACTCTGAGCTCTTTCCCTGGGCCTCTCCATTGTTCTTTCCAGCACATTTGATGTACAGGTCTCTCCAGGCCGAGATTCAAGGCTGCAATGAGCAGGATGTGGATGGAAAGCAAGATCAACCCTCCCCTTTAAGAACTGGCCGGCGCCATTGTGTGTGTGTTCCATTGCTGACTGACATCACATGAGCTTCGCCAGCACTCTGAGTTAGCACCTCGCTCCTCGGCCTTTGCGCCTTAAGACAGGTGTGAAGCGCCTGATTTAGCGCTCCAATCACCTCCAGGGCCGATAAAAGTCAAGTTTGCAGTCGGAGGCGATAATTAGCGCTAGGCGCTAAACTTTGCGCCCCAAATGGGGCGATACTGAATTTTTCCCCCTAGCTCTTTAATAAAAAGCCTTACAACTCCTAAGACCCTTTGGGTAATCTGTGTGTGACCTGTGATCCAAATCGTACAGGGAGTGCTCCTCCGGGCCCCACCAGGAAACCTCAGGCCTCCCTTCCACCGGGCTCCCCCTCTCGCCTCCAGAGGCCCCCCTACCCACTTGTGACTGCGGGGATCATTCTCACGGTTCCCCGGCTGCGCCCTCCTGCTGTTCGGCGGCCCGGTAGTGGCTCTAGCCATGTGCAGGCGGGAGTCGGAGAAAATCTCCAGCAATGCGATCCAGCCGGGCCTTCATGTCCCCGGACTCCCCGGGTGTGCCACCCGCTCCAGGGCTCCACCCACCCTTTGAAATCGGGACTACTGGTTCAAATGGCCTCCTTCTGTGCTTGGTAATATTACACTGTGAATTACTGATTAGTGGATTAAAACATTGCAGAAACAGACCCCAACCCACCCATTCTGGCCTGTTAACATTTCCCAGATGTTTTAACTTACCAGCGGTTGATTACATTGTAGATTTTGTTGTTTATTTTTTAAACACAGTTGTGAAAATAGACACAGCTTTTAAAGTAATTGGGGGAAGGTTTAGAGGGGATTTGAGGGGAAATTTCTTCACCCAAAGGGTGGTGGGGGTCTGAAACTCACTGCCTGAAAGGGTGGTAGAGGCAGGAACCCTAACCACATTTAAAAAGTACTTGGATGTGCACTTGGGATGCTCTAACCTGCAGGGCTATGGACCAAGAGCAGGGAAGTGGGATTAGGCTGGATAGCTCTTTGTTAGCCAGCACGGACACGATGGGCCGAAATGGCCTCCTTCCGTGCTGTAACTTTCTATGATCCTACAGCTGATCCAGTACGCGTCTCTTTAAATCTCAGAAGAATTGTTGATGCTGCTCTGCACAGATTGAGGAGTAAACTGCAAGGCATTGTCAAGTGCAATATCTATAGGGCACTATCCTCCCCTGTGTCCTGGCCAACATTTGTCCCTGAATCAACCGAAAACAGATTATCTGGTCATTATCATATTGCAGTTGTGCGCAAATTGGCTGCCGCGTTTCCCACATTACAACAGTGACTACACTTCAAAAGTACTTCATTGGCTGTGAAGCACTTTGGGACGTCCTGAGGTTGTGAAAGGTTCTGTAGAAATTCTTTCTATAAGTAAATAAGTACGGACAAATACTGCAGTTTACTGTCAGTGTAATATATTAATTTGTGATAAATCTCCAAACTGTTAATGAAATGAGGTTGTAGTCAATGTTCCCCCGAAGGTGCGCGAGGTCCCGCGCAGGCCGCTCGCCAGCTCCTGCCGCTGGAAGAGATACTGCGCAGCAAATTTAAAGGGACCGCGCGCTGAAAAAGATTAGAGGGAACATTGGCTGTAATACATGTTTTACAGACACAACAGGCTTGAAATTACGCTGCAGGTTACGAGTGTACGAACACTTAACACATTTGTATTCAATTATTTCCTCCTCTATTTAAACAGTGGCATTAATTCATTTAAAATAAAAATCGGCACGGAATTTGCAGTGGGTGATAACAGCGAATGAACAGCGTCAGTCGGTCAGTCATTCACTGCTCCGACACTGGCTGCGCTGTGGCCCTGACCCCGCCCCCCATAGTTGGTAATCAGTGTAATCAGTGAAACTGATGAAAACGTGGGCTTTTCGCCGGTAATATCGCTGTTAAATACCCCATTAAAAGTTAGACCTTGTTGGATTAGTGTAACTGAGGTTTTAACAGTGTATTGACTGCTAAGCAACCGTTATGGCCCTGAAAAACTAATTTTAATTTTGTGGAGTGTCAAATTTCTCCATTTTAATAAAAATTACAATTTTTAAGCAACTTTAAAAAAAGTTATATTTTTTAAAAGTTTGTTGATATTTATTTCCGGTTTACCTTTTCCCCATGTGAGAGCCCCAATCTTTGTCTTGCTCTCTACAACATTTTTAAAAAGTCAGAATAAGAGGAGCTTCCTCACTTCCTGGTTCCCGGTCCGTGGGAATTCTGCATTGTGATTGGCTGCTTAGACAGCTTGCTGACGTCACAGCAGAGTGCCCTCGGGATTCCCCACTGTGCTGCGCTTGTGCGTCGGAAAAGCCAAACTTCTCACCACCGAGATCGCGAGATCTTTGTGGGAAGCTTTCTTCGGGGACGGCGGCGAGCGCAGTCGCTTCGCCGCTGACCGCGCATTCCGGGCCATTGTCATGTCTTTGAGGTGGCAGGAATTTTATACCAGCATGTTAATCGTGGGTAACTCCAATGTTTCTCCCCCCACTCGTGTCTGTGAAGAAAGAATTTTCGGGAGTATCAATGGCGAGGTGATGGTGACTTGTACAGGCGGGCTGCTTGTTTCACACTGCAGTATTTTTGTTTCTAGCCCTATGTCAAAGGATGACGGTATTTCCATCCCAGAATTCTCCCCACTGAATGAAGTGAGCCATGGTGTTGAACTGGAGAAGGACCAGAATGGGTTGAGTGACGCACAGGCTGTTGAAGACCTCATCGACCTGACGGTCCATTCAACGTACACCAAGTTATCCCGTGACAAGATCAGCTTGGACGACTGTAACAAAAACTTGATTGAGGGGCGGTGCATCTCGATGGAGGAGAATCCTCTTATCACATCGCTGACTAAATCTGTAGAGGAAACCCATATACAGACATCAGCAGGTAAAGTACACCAGGAATTAATTAAATCAGTGACTCGGGTTAGTACGTGTGGAATTTCCCTGCAGAGTCAGTTGAATGCTCAACTCAGGAAGTAGGGTCATGTTGGGTTTAACTAGGATATTGTTATATATCCCTATTAACCTTATGTGGGGTATTACAGGATATTGTCATGTATTCCTATTGCCCTTATGTGGAGGCTAGGGCGGGCAGTTATTTGGGCTGGAGGGCCACTTAACAAGTTTAGAAGGTGAAGAAGGCAAATGGTATGTTGGCCTTCATAGCGAAAGGGTTTGAGTATAGGAACAGGGATGTCCTGCTGCAGTTGTACAGGGCCTTGGTGAGACCACACCTTGAGTACTGTGTGCAGTTTTGGTCGCCTTATCTGAGGAAGGATGTTCTTGCCATGGAGGGAGTTCAGCGAAGATTCACAAGGCTGATACCTGGGATGGCAGGAATTACATATGAGGAGAGATTGGGTCGATTGGGCTTATACTCGCTGGAGTATAGAAGAATGAGAGGGGATCTCATCGAAACATATAAAATTCTGACAGGTCTGGACAAACTAGATGCAGGAAGAATGTTCCCGATGGTCGGAGAGTCCAGAACCAGGGATCATAATCTAAGGATAAGGGGTAAGCCATTTAGGACAGAAATGAGGAGGAATTTCTTCACCCAGAGAGTGGTGAACCTGTGGAATTCTCTACCACAAAAGGTAGTTGAGGCCAAGTCATTAAATATATTCAAGAATGAGTTAGATATATTTCTTAAAGCTAAAGGTATCAAGGGATATGGGGAGAAGGCAGGTACAGGGTACTGAGTTTGGATGATCAGCCATGATCTCATTGAATGGCGGAGCAGGCTCGAGGGGCCGAATGGCCTACTCCTGCTCCTATCTTCTATGTTTCTATGTTAGGTGAGCTGTTGAGGACCGCCCACCAATGTTCCCCCGAAGGTGCGCAACCGATGCCGAGGTCCACCGCAGGCCACTCACCAGCTCCTGCCGCTGGAAGAGTTACTGCGTCTGCACGGCCGCGGAGCAAATGTAAAGGGACCGCGCATGAAACAAAATTAGAGGGAACATTGCATAAACCAAAACATATGTTCAGATAATAGTCAGATACTGTCTTAAATATACAAAATGTAGCGTAACACAGTAAAATCTCCCGTTATTAAATGAGTGAAATGATTGATCGATCGATTACATGTTGTGCTGAAAGTCTACATGGCTCGAGTCTGCGGGGCCTTCAACACGAGAGGTGTTCTTGTTTTAGTGCGCTGAGTACGGGAGCCCGAGCTTCGCAAGGCCTGAAGTACAATTGCGGTACCTGAAAGTCCTTGTGCTCGGGGTCCCACTCCCATGTCTAAGACAGCGAAGAGAACCCTCCTGCTGTCGTACTTGGGGTTCCGGGAGAGGAGAGAAGCTGCACCGATCTCTTTCTTCGGTAAAACTAAGAGTCGTCAGGGTTCAGGGTGGGCTTTGTACAAGGCTCGGAGAGTGGGGTGAGTTCAGGGTTCAGGGTGGGCTTTGTACAAGGCTCGGAGAGTGGGGTGAGTTCAGGGTTCAGGGTGGGCTTTGTACAAGGCTCGGAGTGTGGGGTGAGTTCAGGGTTAGGGGTGGGCTTTGTACAAGGCTCGGAGTGTGGGGTGAGTTCAGGGTTCAGGGTGGGCTTTGTACAAGGCTCGGAGAGTGGGGTGAGTTCAGGGTTCAGGGTGGGCTTTGTACAAGGCTCGGAGTGTGGGGTGAGTTCAGGGTTCAGAGTGGGCTTTGTACAAGGCTCGGAGTGTGGGGTGAGTTCAGGGTTCAGGGTGGGCTTTGTACAAGGCTCGGAGTGTGGGGTGAGTTCAGGGTTCAGGGTGGGCTTTGTACAAGGCTCGGAGTGTGGGGTGAGTTCAGGGTTCAGGGTGGGCTTTGTACAAGGCTTGGAGTGTGGGGTGAGTTCAGGGTTCAGAGTGGGCTTTGTTAAGGACTGGGAGTGTGGGGTGAGTTCAGGGCTCAGTGTGGGGTGAGTTCAGGGCTCAGTGTGGGGTGAGTTCAGGGCTCAGTGTGGGGTGAGTTCAGGGCTCAGTGGGGTGAGTTCAGGGCTCAGTGTGGGGTGAGTTCAGGGCTGGGAGTGTGGGGTGAGTTCAGGGCTGGGAGTGTGGGGTGAGTTCAGGGCTCAGTGTGGGGTGAGTTCAGGGCTCAGTGTGGGGTGAGTTCAGGGCTCAGTGTGGGGTGAGTTCAGGGCTCAGTGTGGGGTGAGTTCAGGGCTGGGAGTGTGGGGTGAGTTCAGGGCTCAGTGTGGGGTGAGTTCAGGGCTCAGTGTGGGGTGAGTTCAGGGCTCAGTGTGGGGTGAGTTCAGGGCTCAGTGTGGGGTGAGTTCAGGGCTCGGAGTGTGTGGTGATAACCCTAAGCGAGCTCTCCTCGGGCCCACCCTGGCAAGATTCAGACGAATGTGCAGCTCGAGCTCTAGTGGGCCGGACAGAATGAATTTGCGGGTCGGGGCTGCATTTACCCTCCTCCATATTGTGGGATATTGTCATGTATCCCTATTGCTCTCATGTGGAGGCATTATAGGATATTTTCATACATTCTTTACCTCTAACATAAGTTTGAGGACCAGGAAACATTGGACACTCTGGTTAATACTCTTTCTTAAATCAAGTCCATGAGATAGTTAAACACAACCCCTTACATGCAGTGCATATGAGATATAGTCACCAATTCTACCATTGTAACTCACAGGGACTCCTTCAGGTGTCTTCTTGACTGCCTACACTAGCCTCAGCAAGATGAGATTAAAAGTCCCCAGGGATCTCCAGCATCCGTACCTTTTACCTGTATAATTACGTCCTCCTAACGGGATGCCATCATGCCATTTTGGAAGGATTTCCGGACGGGAAACGCGGACATCCTGCTGAATTTTTTCTGTAGGTTTCCCATCTGACAGACAGCCTGATTGACAGGCTGGCTGCCTGTTGGGTGGGAAAGGCTGTGGCCTATGGTGAGATCGGGTGGAGTGGGTGAGATCGCGGAGGCCGGGGGGAGATGGCGGGGGGAGGGTAGGTCATGGAGGTTTTGGGGGGAAGGGGTTGGGTTGGCTGATCGCGGAGTCTGTGAAGTGGTAAGCTTGTTGGGCCCAGGGGAAACACTCCTGCTCCTCCTGGCCCACAAGCAGTGCTGTAAAGGCACTTACCTGGCGGATCCAGCCCTTCTCACCTCCTTTTACCTGCCGGGTTTCCCAAAGCCAGGGAAAACCGACTGACATCAGTTAAAAATAAAAATCATGTAAAAATGGAGGCACTCTTTAAAAGATTTCAATGATTGACCCACCTCCTGAGAGTGGATTGGTCGCCCACCCCTCGTCCCGCCTCTGTTAAAAGCGGAAGTGGACGTGTTGGGGTCAGGTTTGAAATTTTTACTTCCTACCCGCCCCAAATCCACCTGTTCTTGCGGTTTAAAATTACCCCCTATGTCTTTTGAAGTTTAATTGTATCAAGCCAGATTGTTCTTCCTTCCTTTTGTCTACATCTTCACCTGTTGAATGTGGATTATCATGAACACTGTGTTAAAGGGATTCGATAGGGTAGATAGAGAGAAACTATTTCCTCTGGTGGGGAATCTAGAACAGGGGGACATAATCTTAAAACTAGAGATAAGCCATTTAGGAATGATGTCAGGAAGCACTTTTTCACACAAAGGGTAGTGGAAATCTGGAACTCTCTCCTCCAAGAGGCTGTGGTTGCTGGGGAACAATTGAAAATTTCAAAACGGAGATCGATAGATCAGTGACCTGAAACATTAACTCTGTTTCCCTCTCCACAGATGCTGCCTGAACTGCTGGGTATTGCCAGCATTTTCTGTTTTTATTTCAGATTTCCAGCATCCGCAGTACTTTGCTTTTGTGTCGATAGATTTTTGTTAGGTAAGGATATCGAGGGATATGGAGCAAAGACAGGTAAATGGGGTTGAGATGCAGATCAGCCATGATCTAATTGAATGGTGCAACAGGCTCGAGGGGCTGAGTGACCTCCTCCGGTTCCTATCTTTCTAAAAAGTTATTTTTCTATTGCATTTTAATGTAGAGCTGAATTTTGAATAAGAATAGGAAAGAACATTTCTTAATTCAAGGACTGCAGAATAAAACAAACACCATTTTTAAGATTTTGGTGCAGAAATGTTACTGTATCCTCAAAGTTGACGAATTGCTTTTGCCCATTTCTAGAGCTCTGAGCACGTCGGGTAGGATGTAAAAGACTTGGCTTCGATCAGTCCAGCACTACTATGATTCCGAAGACTTTGAGAAGATTCATGTAGCCTTCGTAGACATGTTGGAATAACTAACAGCAATCCTTCATGCAGCAGTTCAAATCATCCGTATTAAATGCCGTTTTTCTTTTTTTTACAAATATGATTCGATAAATGTTGACCCTGGCCAGAGTGGTCAGTTAGAGCAACAGCCGTGAGTGTCATTTGTCCAGCAATTAAATTACCACAGTCAAAGCTCACTCATGTTTACTGTGATGGCAATTTTTAATAGTCCCTCCATTAGTCAGGTGAAATACTACCCACATTTTCAGATAGATGTGAATCTCAATGATATTTACTGAGCTTTTGCTGGCTTCTCCTATGTTTTATTTTTAAAAGTTAATATTGAAACCTATTTACTGAATTGCCCCAGGAAGGTGTTTGTTTAATTGCAGTGTGAATGGATCTTGCAGTAATGCACAGTATGGATTAAGGGACATTGTAACGTGTTTTAGAAAACTCAGGTATTCTTCTGTGGTAACTGAATGTTAATTTTGAAGTAGATGTTAAATACGTTTTATTATGATTCACAAAGCATTATTGCACCATACTTAATTACAGTTTTTGTAAATGAATTTTTTCCGTAACCAGAAACTAGAAGCCTTTCCTATTTTTTTATGGTAAAATGGATCTGTGCAATCCTTCTCATCTTTAGTTGCTAAATTAGCATTAAGTATCCAAGTACAGTATTTATATTTGGTTTACTGCTATTTATAGACTTTTAAGATCAACTATCCTTAAAACACCAGAGTATTGTGCCTGCGATAAAAGCATGACATGAGCCAAAAACAAAGAGCGCTTTTGACTGCAATTAGTCACCTGGAAAGTTTTTTTTTTAAAGGCGGACCATCACTTGTGAGAAATCAGATTTATAATGCAGGAATAGCTGGCTACGTACAGGTAGCCCATGTACTGAATGGATATATCATAGTGAATCAGAAAATCTGAATGGGTATAACATAGTTGAAAAGAAATTCAGGATCAAAAATTGCATGTGGTGATTTCTCTTTAAATGTGAACTGCTCTGCCTTCGAGCTTTTCAATACACACTATTATTTTGTGCCAAGTTTCATTTGTGTTTCGAAAGCAATGCAAGAAGGAAGCATATTCTGCAGAAATTCCTTTCACCATTTGGCAGAGTAATACCATTACTGTATTGACAGAAAACAATCATAGCACAGTCTGGAAATCATGGGTGTTTCACAGCAGCTTTGATCTTTTACTGATTTACACTTGCACTTCACGGCAGCAGTGAGCCCCCTGTTTTATCCAACAAGGCAATTCTTACTTTTAAATTGCACAAATATACAAAGCAGATGTAAAAGGTCACCTTTAAAAGTTCTCCTCTTACTTTAAACGTAGTGCTCAAAAGTAGTTTCCATGGTGACTGGGGAAGGTGACAGCGGGCGCAGTTTGCATCGAGCACTCCCGTCAGTCATACAATCACCCTGTGAGGACCAAAGGGAATGATACTGCAGTTAAAATACTCCAATCATCGTTTTGTCAGTACAATAGATTCTGTCAGCTTGTTAATAATCCTGTAATGTGTTCCTCAGTAGTAGCCAGACATGTTTGCAGATCTAGATAGGGTTGCCAACCAATGTTCACTCTGATTTTTTTTCCGTGCACGGTCCCTTTATAACTGGCTGTACAGCCCCATTCAAATTTTCACGCTTGCGCGGTTTCTTCCATGCAAAAACCCATGAGCGGCCTGCGTGGGAGCTCCAGACCGCTGCGTGGCCGCGCACCTTAGCGGGAACGTTGTTGCCAACACCCCCCCAGGATTGCCCTGGAGTCTCCAGGAGTTGAAGATTAATCTCCCGGACACTTTTGCGAGGAAACCCAGGAGAAAAATCGTAGGGACATGAAAAATATTGGGTTACTTTTTCATTTTCTTTGAACTCTTTCATTTGTTAGTGATAAAAATGTTTGAGTGGGCGGGGCGGTTGGAGGCCATGGGATGAAACCTCGAGGAGTATGTCCAACCCGAGTGAGCAACCCGAGGTCTGGAACTTTCAGCAGAGGCAGCACGTCGGGTGAGGCGAGTTCCTGACCTGCCTGAGCCGGACTACCCGTGTGGAGGTTGTAGCTGTGTCTCGGAATGAGAGCGACTGACAATCCCGCCCTCTGATGGTGGGGTAGCTCCCAGTTTCACTCGGTTCTTTCCTTACGTTTGTTTTTTTTTTTGCTGCAAAAACTACCTGATGATAATTGTACACGGTTGATTGTAGGTGGGGTAAACGAGAGTAGACAATCCCTAACAGTTTGTGAATTAAACCAAAATGATCGCCATTATAGCATTAGACGTAAAGCAAAGTGGCCCACGCCGACAGGTGAAGTATAGTGTAGAAAGGCGTTTGCGTATTTCAGCGTAGCAGCGGCCCGGCTTGTGTCCTAGACTGTGGTACAGGGCGTAGCCGCCATGTGGGAAGGGCCCGTTGCCACGGGAACCAAGCAGGCTTGGTTAGGCATGCCTCACCTGTACAAACGGTCACCAGCCACCACTGACTTTCAGGGCCCTTTGGAGAGATGGTGTGTTCCACAGAAGTCAGACATTCCCGTTGGGTTACCTGTCGCTGCAAAACCCATGGCTGCTTGTTGCCAAGAAAAGCAGTACATTTCTTTTTGGAAAACCTAAATGTGTATGTGGCCAAATTTGCACTGCTGGCTTAAACGCTCGTAAAACAGCTGTATCTCGGCTTGGGTAAAAGAACTTGTATTTCACAGTGCTTATTAGGACAATGTCTAAGTGCAGAACTACTGTTAATTGTGTGTGACTGTACACACATGTATGGGTCTTGTTGTTTCAATGCACTAAATTGATCCATTCTGTCAATGGATTGTCAACACGGTGAGGTTTGCATGGCACATTCGAGTCTGTACAAATGATCTCATTTCAGATGCCACATGTACCACTTCCGCTGAATGATTTGTGCATCTTTAACAGCTCCTTTATAATATATATCCTTTAGTCGTTATACGATAGCTTGTTGTGTAGTTGCTGATGTGCGAAATACTCCCATCATAGTGTACAGCATGTGTGTGTAATGCATCAATAAATTTTTATTCAAAACACTACCAGATTGTGACACGTTATACTGTTGAAATCATTGCTCTTAAATAAATAAGGGGCAAGCCTTGACTGAATAAAGTTTTATTTTTAATTTTAAGTTAGGACTCTGCACAAAATGTGCCTATGAGCTAAAGGAGGAGAAAATCCGCCACACTGCCCACTTCTGAGGGTTGATAATCTGCTGAATGTGATTTTTAGCACAGTGGTTAATACTCGGTATAAAATTCCTACTCTGCCGTTTTAAACAGGTTAATAACTTTGTTTCTTTGAACTCATTCTCGTGATGTGGGCGTTGCTGACAAGGCCGGCATTTATTGCCCATCCCTAGTTGCCCAATGAGAAGATGGTGGTGAGCCTCCTTCTTGAACCGCTGCTGTCCGTGTGCTGAAGTGACTCCCACAGTGCCGTTAGGGAGGGAGATCCAAGGCTTTGACCCAGCGACGATGAAGGAACGGCGACACACTTCCAGGTTGGGAATGGTGTGTGACTTGGGAGGGGAACTTGGAGGCGATGTTCCCATGCACCTGCTGTCCTTGACCTTCTCGGCGGTGGAGGTCGCGGGTTTGGGAGGTGCTGGCGACTTTGTTGAAATAGTGCAAACCCGAATTTGGCACAAGTGCATCAACCATCACACTAAAAGTTTCACTCAAAACGGAATTTCAACTTCCTGATAACTATGCAGTGACTCCTGGAAAATGCTTATGTGTGGACTTTATGTGAAGATGGATTGGGCTCGGCCCCCATTCCCCCCAACAGTCAGTCTGCAAATGCTCGTGGTTTGTGCTCACACATAATGGTGACTTGGATCAGGTACTGGAGGGAACTGCATGGGTGGAAGTGTATTTGAACACGAGTCAGCGGCCGTCAGGAGCGGAGGGAGGGAAATTGGAGTGATGGGAAATATTCAAGATAAAACAATTACTAAGAACTTGCATCCCTTTGTTTTTACCATTCCGTTTTATCGAACTATTTTAGTTACATATCTCATGGAACAAACAGGAGGAGGCCATTTAGCCCCTCGAGCCTGCTCTGCCATTCAGTAAGATAATGGCTGCTCTGCACCTCAACTCGAATTACCCACCAATTCAAATTTATATCTTAATCTAGATCACCCATATCACCAGGCTCAATTACTCCTCCAAGACAGCTGATGGGAAGGTACACAGCCTCCTGAAGGGGCTTTCACACCGTAGGTCTATAGTGCACTCTGTAGTCTTCTGACTTATACTGCAACATCGGTGTTGATACCCAGCTAAAACCATTTTGCATGAATGCAAACGTGTCTGTATAAATGCACTCTGAAAGTAATCTGGGTCCACCATATTGGGATCAACATTTGTTGACTGGTGCAGACTCTATGGCCGTGATTTTGTCAGCGGTGTCAGGTTGGGTGCGGGTCAGCTGGTTTCCAGCTTCCAGTCCCGCCCCCAGCTGCCTCCGCTCCACAGACATGATTTTTCCCTTGATTGACCTTGCTGAGCCCGCCCCCTGCGGGCTTACCGGCCAATTAACAGGAAGCGGGTCTGATGACGTCATTTGATGACGCGTCATCTGCCAGTTTCCTTAAAAGGACCACGCACAATTTTATTTTGACCATTGATTTCTCAGTGTTTGACAGCATTGAGGTGCTGAAAACACTGACAATCACTGCACAAAGGTGAGCTCTTTCACCCAGGCTCTCCAATGACTCCCTCCATATGCTGGAATAGTTGGCAGGTACAGGTGAGGTGACAGAAGCGATCTGTCACTGGTGAGAGAGGTTCTCCCAATGAGGTGGCACTGGATATATAGTTGGATTTAAAAACTTGTAAGCTAAAAAAATCTGTAAATGTTTAAAAAATGAAATAACCAACATTTTCTTTGCTCTGAAACTCACCATGTGCAACATTGCATCCTTGACACCACTTCTGCAGCTGTCATCATTCCACAAACATTACACCAGACTCACAACACGCCACACTTACCTGGCATGGTGTCCGGATGTCGGGAAACCCGAGCCAGAAGCGGGAAAATCCAAAAACAGGCTGAAAACTACTGGCAAGTACCTGTTAATAGGCAGGCAATTGCCTTTAATCCGCTTCCCGGTTCGGAACCCGCCGTCAATCAAATTGAATTTAATCTCTGACCTGCCACCAAACCCGCCCTCTGAGCACCGGCAAAATCGCGGCCGATGCTGCTACAAGCAGAGGGGCTACACCAAGTGCATTCATGTTTACTAATAGTGGCAGAAGACGAATGTGATCACCCGCTGTGTGTTGTGTTCAAACATAAAAGTCCACCCGTATCAATCCATCAATTGTAAGAAGCCACAACCCTGTGAAAAGAGAGAAGTCCAAAATCACTTGACGATTCCAGTGTTCACAACTCCTCTGATAATGAAGGAGTGCATGCCAGCCTGCGGCAGCTCCTGGGTAACATCCGGGCTTGGGCTGATAAATGGCAGGTAACATTTGCACTACATCGATTCCTGGTCCACATAGGCCTCTCATAAGGTAAGTTCGGGAAATTTGAAAAAAGGGGCTAGTGTCAACCTAGAAAATCAAATGTTGTGTGGCACTCTATGGGTCTAGTCTGTTGGGACCTTAAGAATGCCGTCTACACGATGGAGCTGATCAGGGTTGAGTATATAGGTTTTGCTATTAGATTGATACTCTGACAACCTTGCTCTTCAATGGTAGGGAACTCTTCAACTCTTCACATCTCTCAGCTGAGTATGATGAGCCAGAGGCGACATGAGG
The DNA here is from genome assembly GCA_030390025.1 of Squalus acanthias. Lineage (NCBI taxonomy): Eukaryota > Metazoa > Chordata > Chondrichthyes > Squaliformes > Squalidae > Squalus > Squalus acanthias. The sequence continues at coordinate 91,992,872 of CM059429.1, forward strand.
AACATAGGAACAGGAGGAGGCCATTCAGCCCCTCGAGCCTGTTCTGCCATTCATTGAGATCATGGCTGATCTGTGATCTAACTCCATTTACCTGCCTTTGGCCCATATCCCTTAATACCTTTGGCTAACAAAAAGCTATCAATCTCCGATTTAAAATTAACAATTGATCTAGCATCAATTGCTGTTTGCGGAAGAGAGTTCCAAACTTCTACCAACCTTTGTGTGTAGAAGAGTTTCCTAATTTCACTCCTGAAAGGTCTGGCTCTAATTTTTAGACTGTGCCACCTAGTCCTAAAAATCCCCAACCAGTGGAAATAGTTTCTCTCTATCTACCCTATCTGTTCCCCTTAATATCTTGAAAACTTTGATCAGATCACCCCTTAACCTTCTAAATTCTAGGGAATGCAACCCTAATTTGTGTAATCTCTCTTCGTAACAACCCTTGGAGTCCAGGTATCATTCTGGTAAACCTACGCTGCACTCCCTCCAAGGCCAATATATCCTTCCTAAGGTGTGGTGCCCAGAACTGTTCCCAGTACTCCAGGTGTGGTCTAACCAGGGTTTTGTATAGCTGCAGCATAACTTCTACCCCCTTGTATTCTAGTCCTCCAGATATAAAGGCCAGCATCCCATTAGCCTTTTTGATTATTTACTTTTTTACGCAGCGAGTGGTTAGGATTTGGAATTCACTGCCTGATGTGGTGGTGGATACAGATTCAATAGTAGCCTTCAAAAGGGAATTGGACAAATACTTGAAGGAGAAAAAATTGCAGGGATATGGGAAAAGAGCGAGGGAGTGGGACTAACTGGATTGCTCTTCGAAAGAGCCGGTGCAGACTCAATGGGCCGAATGGCCTCCTTCTGTGCTGTACTATTCCATGATTCTATAAGGTGGTGACCATTTTGAACAAGAGAAAGCCCAGTCATCTTCCACTGACCTTCAACAGCACCACAATTGGCCTCATCATCAACATCCCAGGAGCTATCATTGACCAGAAGCTTTACTGGACCAACAGGCAGAGGCTGGCTACTCTGTGATAAGTGGCTCACCTCCTGACCTCTCAGCCTCTCCAACATCTATCAGGATCAAGTCAGCAGTGTGATGGAATACTCAACACTTGCCTGGATGGTACAGCCACAACGACACTCAGGAAACTCGACTTGATCAGGCCCCTGCTGGTGGACTCAATATCCATCACCTGAAAGTCACACACCATCCTCACTCAGACATATATCACTGTTCCTTCATCATCGCGAGTTCAATATCCCTATCTGACACCATCACCACAAGGACGACAGCGGTTCAAGGAGAAGGCCCACCACTACCTTCTCAAGGCAACTCTCAGGTGGATGTAAAAGATCCCATGGCATTATTTCGAAGAACAGGGAATTTCTCCCCGGTGTCCTGGCCAATATTTATCCCTCAAGCAACATCACTAAAATAGATTATCAGGTCATTATCACATTGCTGTTTGTGGGAGCTTGCTGTGCACAAATAGGCTGCCACGTTTCTTACATTACAACAGTGACTACACTCCAAAAGTATTGAATTGCCTGTAAAGCACTTTGGGACATCCTGGAGTTGTGAAAGGCACTGTAGAAATGCTCTTTCTTTCATTATTTCTTTCTTTCATTGGCATAATACAGTAAATCCACTGAAGCAATATATCGCATCACTGACGCGAGATAGAAATATGACACATCTTACTGACACTGAAAGATACAAGCCTCATAGGTAGAATATTTACCTACCACGCTACAACATTTGCTGAAGATGCAAGTAACTTTGTTCCGCACTTTCCAAAATCTTTTCCCGAATTATTTGCATCATAACATACTTATTTTTGTCTAATGGTGGATTTGCAGTATTCCCTAAAGATGCAAATAGATTAACAATCAGTCAATCAGAACGCCTTTCACAACTCCAGGATGTCCCAAAGCGCTTTACAGGCAATTCAATACTTTTGGAGTGTAGTCACTGTTGTAATAGAAAAACATAGAAACATAGAAAAATAGGAGCAGGAGTTGGCCATTCAGCCCTTCGAGCCTGCTCCGCCATTCAATATGATCATGGCTGATCCTCTATCTCAATACCATATTCCCGCTCTCTCCCCATACCCCTTGATGCCTTTTGTGTCTAGAAATCTATCTATCTCCTTCTTAAATATATTCAGTGACTTGCCCTCCACAGCCTTCTGTGGTAGAGAATTCCAAAGATTCACCACCCTCTGAGTGAAGAAATTTCTCCTCATCTCAGTCCTAAATGACCTACCCCGTATCCTGAGACTGTGACCCCTCATTCTAGAGCCCCGCAGCCAGGGGGAAACATCCTCCCTGCATCCAGTCTGTCTAGCCCTGTCAGAATTTTATACGTATAATGTAAGAAATGCGGCAGCCTATTTGTGCACAGCAAGCTCCCACAAACAGCAATGTGAAGATGACCAGATAATCTGTTTTAGTGATGTTGATTGAGGGAAAAATATTGGCCCCAGGACACCGGGGAGAACTCCCCTGCTCTTCTTCGAAATAGTGCCACGGGATCTTTTACGTCCACCAGTCAACAATAACTTTCTATCACCACCACAGCTTCCCCTGTTGTGGTGAACTGCAGTCTCTTAAGAGGAGGCTGCTGCCTTATGTTTTGCCATCCTCTGCCAAGCGTGCTGCTGGCCAGGCGCTATGGGCGAGATTCTCCTATCCCTGGCACTTAGACCAACAAGGGAGCAGGGGACAAATCCCAAAGTTCTGTTCAGCTCTTCCCCTGAGCTATGGGCACAGATGGGCCAGCACGACCCCACTTTTGCTGGGATTAATGCAGGTTGTAGCTTCCTGTACCCTCCATCATGTTCATGAGAAGTGGGGAGAGGGGGTTCATTCCAAGTAAAGTCGCTTTTAAACAGTATAAAAAGACCAGTGTGAGTGCAAGCCAGCACTGAGTGCAAGTCAGCAGAGAGTGCTGAGTTTGGGTAAGTGGGAGTTCGGGTGAGTGGAGTGCAGGGTGCTCTTTTTAAACTTAAACTCTGTGGGTTGTAGTTAATAAGGCCTTTCTGGTGCAGAGTGACTGTTGGTAAACCATTTAACTGGTGTAATTTAGAGGGATTGATTTAATTTAAATCCAATTAATTAGAGGGGATACTAGCATCTATAATCGGGCAGAGAGTGTCCATAACTAACAATAAAAAATTAAATTAATTACATAGAATGGAGCAGGTGATGTGTTACTGTTGCGAGATGTGGGATCCGGTGGACCCCATTGAGGCTCACGGTGATTACATCTGTGACAAGTGTCTGCTGCTACAGGAACTCCAGCTCCGTGTTGATGAGCTGGACTCTGAGCTTCAGACACTGCGACACATCAGGGAGGGGGAGAAGTACCTGGACTCTGTGTTTCAGGAGGTGGTCACACCTATGAAGTTACTTAATTCAGATGTAGCCCATGGTCAGGGACAGGACGGTGTGACTACGAGTGAGGCAGGTACGGGGATCCAGGAGGTAGTGTTGGAGGAGCCGCAGCCCTTGCTCTTGTCCAACAGGTTTGACGTTCTTACTCCCTGTGGGGACAGGAGCAGGGACTGCAGGGAGGATGAGCAACCTGGCCACAGCACCGTGGAACGGGGGGCCATTCAAGAGGGGGGAGTAAATAGAAATGTTGTAGTGGTAGGGGATAGTATTATTAGGGGGATAGATAGAGTTCTCTGCAGCCGAGAGCGAGAGTCCCGTAGGCTGTGTTGCCTGCCCGGTGCCAGGGTTAAGGACATCTCCTCTGGGCTGGAAAGAAACTTGCAGTGGGAGGGGGTGGATCCAGTTGTCGTGGTCCATGTTGGTACAAACGACGTAGATAGGACAAGGAAGCCGGTTCTGTTACAAGAGTATGAGCAGCTAGGGGTCAAATTAAAAACCAGAACCTCAAGGGTAATAATCTCTGGATTATTACCTGAGCCACGAGCGAATTTGGCTAGGACAAATAAAATTAGAGAGTTAAATGAGTGGCTCAAAGACTGGTGTGGGAGAAATGGGTTTTGCTTCCTGGGACACTGGCACCAGTACTGGGGCAGGAGGGAGCTGTTCCGTTGGGACGGGCTTCACTTGGCCAGTGCTGGGGCTAGAGTCCTGGCGGATCATATAACTAGGGCTGTGGAGAGGGTTTTAAACCAGCTAGTGGGGGGGAAGGTTCCTAGAGAGCAAATAATAAAAATGACAACAGAGAAGGTCATAGACTTAGGTAGCAGTGGGGAAATTAAAAACCAGAGTGTGTCAGGAAGGGGCAGAAGGTATGGAGTAAAAGGTAAAGTAATAAAAAGAGCAAAAGCAGGAACTAAGTGTCACAAAACATATTTGAAAGTTCTCTATCTGAATGCACGTAGCATTCGTAACAAAATAGACGAGTTAATGGCACAAATAACTACATATGGGTATGATCTTGTGGCCATTACAGAAACATGGCTGCAGGGTGACAATGCCTGGGAATTAAACATACCAGGTTATTTAACGATCAGGAAGGACAGGCAGGAAGGAAGGGGAGGTGGGGTGGCTATGTTAATAAAGGAAGGAATCACTGTAATACAGAGAAATGATATTGGGTCAAAAGATCAGGATAATGAAACAGTTTGGGTGAAGATAAGGAATAATAAGGGGAAAAAAACACTAGTGGGCATAGTCTATAGGCCTCCGAATAGTTGCAACTCTCTTGGACGGAGTATCAATCGGGAAATAGTTGAGGCTTGTAATAAGGGAACATCTATAATTATGGGGGATTTTAACTATCATATTAATTGGACAAATCAAATTGGGCAGGGCTGCCTTGAGGATGAATTCATTGAGTGTATTAGGGATGGGTTTCTTGAGCAGTATGTAACTGAACCGACCAGGGGGCAAGCAACCTTAGATCTGGTCCTGTGTAACGAGACAGGATTAATTAAAAATGTCCTAGTAAAGGATCCCCTTGGAATGAGTGACCATAACATGGTTGAATTCCATATTCAATTAGAGGGTGAGAAGGTTGGATCTCAAACAAGCGTGCTAAGCTTGAATAAAGGAGACTATGAAGGTATGCGAGAGGAATTTAGTAGAATGGATTGGGAAAATAGATTAAAGGGTAAGACGATACATGATCAGTGGTGTACATTTAAGGAGTTATTTTACAACTTCCAAAAAAAATATATTCCACTGAGAAGAAAAGGGTGTAAAAGAAAAGACAGTCATCCGTGGCTAAGTAAAGAAATTAAGGATAGTATTCGACTAAAAACAAGGGCTTATAAGGTAGCCAAATCTAGTGTGAGGATAGAGGATTGGGAAAACTTTAAAAGACAGCAAAAAATAACAAAAAGATTGATTAAGAAAGGGAAGATAGATTATGAAAGTAAATTAGCAAAAAATATAAAAACAGATAGTAAGAGTTTTTATAGTTATATAAAAAGAAAAAGGGTGGCTAAAGTAAATGTTGGTCCCTTAGAGGATGAGACCGGTGGGAAATATGGAGATGGCAAATACACTGAATGAATATTTTGTATCAGTCTTTACAGTAGAGGACACTAAGAATATCCCAACACTGGACAAACAGGGGGCTATAGGGGGGGAGGAGCTAAACACGATCAAAATCACTAAGGAAGTGGTACTCGGTAAAATAATGGGACTCAAGGTGGATAAATCACCTGGACCTGATGGCTTACATCCTAGGGTCTTGAGGGAAGTGGCGGTAGGGATTGTGGATGCATTGGTAATAATTTTCCAAAACTCCCTGGACTCAGCAAAGATCCCGGCAGACTGGAAAACTGCTAATGTAACACCCTTATTTAAAAAGGGCAGTAGACAGAAGGCTGGAAACTATAGACCGGTTAGCCTAACATCTGTGGTAGGTAAAATTTTGGAGTCCATTATTAAGGAGACAGTAACGGGACATTTGGATAATCATAATTTATTAGGACAAAGTCAGCATGGTTTTATGAAGGGGAAGTCATGTTTGACAAATTTGCTGGAGTTCTTTGAGGAAGTAACACACAGGGTGGATAAAGGGGAACCAGTGGATGTGGTGTATTTAGACTTCCAAAAGGCATTTGACAAGGTGCCACACAAAAGATTATTGCTTAAGATAAAAAATCACGGGATTGGGGGTAATATTCTGGCATGGATAGAGGATTGGCTATCTAACAGAAGGCAGAGAGTTGGGATAAATGGTTCATTCTCAGACTGGCAATCAGTAACTAGTGGTGTTCCGCAGGGGTCAGTGCTGGGTCCCCAACTCTTTACAATCTATATTAACGATTTGGAGGAGGGGACCGAGTGTAACATATCAAAGTTTGCAGATGATACTAAGATGGGAGGGAAAGTAGTGAGTGAGGAGGGCATAAAAAATCTGCAAGGGGACATAGACAGGCTAAGTAAGTGGGCAGAGATTTGGCAGATGGAATACAATACTGGAAAGTGTGAGGTTATGCACTTTGGCAGGAAAAATAGTAGAGCAAGTTATTATCTAAATGGCAAGAAACTGAAAAGTACTGAAGTACAAAGGGATCTGGGGGTCCTGGTGCACCAAACTCAAAAGGTTAGTATGCAGGTGCAGCAAGTGATTAAGAAGGCCAATGGAATGTTGGCTTTCATTGCTAAGGGGATAGAATATAAAAATAGGGAGGTATTGCTTCAGTTGTACAAGGTATTGGTGAGACCGCACCTGGAATACTGCATACAGTTTTGGTGTCCATACTTAAGAAAAGACATACTTGCTCTCAAGTCAGTACAAAGAAGGTTCATTCGGTTAATCCCGGGGATGAGGGGATGGACATATGAGGAGAGGTTGGGTAGATTGGGACTCTACTCATTGGAGTTCAGAAGAATGAGAGGCGATCTTATTGAAACATATAAGATTGTGAAGGGGTTGGATCGGGTGGATGCGGGGAGGATGTTCCCGATGATGGGTGAAACTAGAACTAGGGGGCATAGTCTTAGAATAAGGGGCTGCTCGTTCAAAACTGAGATGAGAAGGAACTACTTCACTCAGAGGGTGGTAGGACCATGGAATATGCTGCCCCAAAAAGCTGTAGAAGCTACATCATTACATAAATTTAAAACAGAAATAGACAGTTTCCTAGAAGCAAAGGGAATTAAGGGTTACGGGGAGCGGGCAGGAATTTGGACATGAGTCTAGGTTCGGATCGGTCATGGCCCTGTGGGTAGCGTAGCGGGCCCAGGGGCCGTGTAGCCTGATCCTGCTCCAATTTTGTGTGTCCAATTCTGTTAGGTTCAGGAGATGGTTCTGTGATAGTAGATTGGCGGTTAGGATCAGATCAGCCATGATCTTATTGAATGGCGGAGCAGGCTCGAGGGGCCAATTGGTCTACTCCTGCTCCTATTTCTTATGTTCTTATGTAAATGGACCACATAAGCAATTACCAAAACCATTCGATGTGATTGTATGCAAGAGTGCTCAAAAATTAAATATACATAGGGTAGGGTCCCAGGAACAGGATATCAATATTGGATTTAAATGTAATATATATCAATGTAAAACTTCAATGCACGGAAGCAGTTTTTTGACTATTCCCTAACTTACACATCAAACAAACCCAAGCCGAGGGGCTGAGCCACATTAATGTTTCATGGATCCCTCGACAAACCTCATCGATGGCAGCTAATGGGCTGTAGCGTGCATGTGACCTGTCAAACCCAATCCAATTACAGTGTGCTTTAACAGTGCCAGTAAACCCCAGAGACAGAGAGGAAGTGGCAAAATGAAAGTCCATGAGAATTCCAACAATTAGCTGCTACTGACTTTCACACCAGTGGGAGAAAAATGAACATGTGCCGACTACACTGTCAATGAGGCTGAAGGATGAGGCAAAACTCCCCCCAAGAATACGCAGTTGATGGTGAGCTGAAGCAAGTGAATATAATGAAATTACCAGAACTAAAAGAAGCATTGATATAATGATTTACCTCAGTAAGAGGAACATAGCTCTCAGCAGTGTTCTTTTTCATTCATTCTGGGGATATGGGCGTCGCTGGCAAGGCCACCATTTATTGTCTATCCCAACTTGCCCTTCAGAAGGTGGTGGTGGGGCATCTTCTTTAACCGCTGCAGTCTGTGTGGTGAAGGTGCTCCTACAGTGGTATCAGGGAGGGTGTTCCAGGATTTTGACCCAGCAACGATGAAGGAACAGCGATACATGTCCAAGGCAGGATGGCGTGTGACTTGGAGGGGAACCTGGCAGCGATGGTTTTGCTTGTAGTAAAGGCCAGACAGCTCGGCCAATAGCTTGGGCTTACTGAGGACAACCTCAGAGGCAGTACTGCTTGGCTACACGGGGGTCATTTTCCCCCTCACTACTTGGGTGAGAGCCTGGATCACCCGCTGGAGTTAGAACCCACCCGATTTTCAGATCCAATGATTTCAATGGAAGAGAGAATTGGGCAGGTTGTATAATGGGCGATTAATCTGCTCTAGGATCATAAGAATAGGAGTAGGCCATTCAGCCTCTTGGGCCTGTTCCGCCATTCAATTAGATCACAGCTGATCCGTATCTTAACTCCATTTGCCCCTCTTTGCTCCATATTACTTAATACCCTTAACCAACAAAAATCCATTGCTCTCAGTCTTGAAATTTTCAATTGACCTCCAGCGTCCACAGATTTTTAGGGGAGAGAGTTCCAGATTTCCACCACCCTTTGTGCGAAGAAGTGTTTCCTGATTTCACTCCTGAACGGCCTGGCTCTAATTTTGTTCTGGACTCCTCCTCCAGAAGAAATAGTTTTTCTGGATCTACCCCATCAAATTTCTTTATCATTTTGAACCCCTCGATTAGAATTTACAGGTATAATAAATATTGCCTTGGGACCCCTGACAAATATGGGGCCCCCATCAGTGGACCTGCACAAATATGGGGCACCTGGTAAAACTCACCATAACAGAGAACGGTTTACTTTATCGTTAATGTAAATTCATTGTACGGGCCTATTTCATCTTGTATGTTACTACACATTCGTGTTTTAATGGATCGGGGGCGTGTTGTGCGGGCCCAAATGTTCCAGGTGCCCAGGGCCCCAAGAATTCTTAATCCAGCTCTCATTGTGTTCACTAAATAAAAGCATTGGAAATATCACTGGACCAAGAGAAACAAATCCTGTTTTAAAATGTCTTCCAAACTCTCCCTGAATAGAAAAGACAGATTTGCATTTCTACAGCGCCTTTCACGACCACCGGACATCCCAAAGCGCTTTACAGCCAATGAAGTACTTTTGAAGTGTAGTCACTGTTGTAATGTGGGAATGTTTCTGTGTTTGTAGTGGGGGAAGAGGTCTGTTTCGGGAATACAGTTTGCACACACATTCAGCTGATCTCCATCATTCATGTGTGTTGACCCTTCTAATTAGAACGCTAGAAAATAAAAGAAAAGCATGGTGGGGGGGGGGGGGCGGGGGAAACACAACAAGCACACTAAACAACAGGCTCTTGAAATTTAATATAGTGAACAATAACAACTTAACGTTTACATAGCGTAGTAAAACATCACAAGGTGCTTCACAGGAGCGTTATCAGACAATATTTGACACCGAGCCACATAAGGAGATAGTAGAACAAATGACCAAAAGCTTGGTAAAAGAGGTAGTTTAAAAAAAATGAATTACATTTAAATAGCGCCTTTCACGACCACCAGATGTCTCAAAGCGCTTTACAGCCAATGATGTACTTTTGGAGTGTAGTCACTGTTGTAATGTTGTAATAATAAAGAGGTGGAGAAGTTTAGGGAGGAAATTCCCATTGTTTAGGGTCGAGGCAGCTGAAGGCACAGCTTCCCATGGTGAAAATCGGGGGATGTGCAAGAGGCCAGAATTGGAGGAGCGCAAAGATCTCGGAGAGTTGTAGGGCTGGAGGAAGTTACAGAGATAGGGAGGGGAGAGGCCGTGGAGGGATTTGAAAACGAGAATGAGAATGTTAAAATATCGGCAGGAAGAAAACTAACAGGGAGGCTCCCTTAACTGTCTTGGGCATCGGAAGTAATTTGGCAGCACTGTGCTGTGTGGGGGATGGGCGGCTGCTGCTTTACTGTATCTCTGCAGAACAAAGGAGCTCATTCTGAAGATCCATCAATACCCAGTAAGCTGAAGTGAGCAGACTTTAATCGATGTGTGTGCCTTACAGTCATCAATCAATGACTTGCTGAACAATTGTACCTCATATCACATTACCAAAATTGGTTTAGTTGCTCAGGAAATGTGTATAAAAACCTGGAAGCAGTGAGGATTGATGTGGCTCTTCCATTTTTCAAGGGTAGTCAATGTTTTAACTCGTATCAGATTTTGTTCAGCTGACATCCCCCAGCAATCATGGTCAAATGCTACTGTATCAGTTCAGCAATCTAGGTCAAACATAACATTCTCACTGGTGGAATGACTAACCAATATTGATAATCGACGCCTATATACATCTGAACAATACTTTCATTATAGGACAGATGCACACAGCACTCCTAGCTCTCCTCATGCCCTCTCCAAGCTCAGCTTGCCCTCATCGAGCCCACCTCCTGCTCCCTCGACCCTGTTCCCACCAAACTGCTGACCACTCAACTTCCCTTCCTGGCCCCATGTTAACTGACGGTTAACTGTTGACGGTTCTCTCTCCTCAGGTACTGTACCCCTCCTCTTCAAATCTGCCATCATCGCCTCCCTCCTCAAAAATCCCACCCTTGACCCATCGGTCCTTGCAGACTACCGCCCCAACTCCAACCACCCTTTCCTCTCCAAAGTCCTTGAACACTTTGTCACCTCCCAAACCCGTGTCCATCTTTCCCACAATTCCATGTTTGAACCCCTCCAATCAGGATTCTGCACCCGCCACAGCACTGAAACGGACCTTATCAAAGTCACCTGAGATCCTGTGTAACTGTGATCGTGGTGAACTATCCCTCCTCGTCCTTCTCGACCTGTCTGCAGCCTTTCACATGGATGACTACACCATTCTCCTTCAATGTATCTCCTCTGTTGTCCAGCTGGGTGGGACTGCCCTCACCTGGTTCCATTCCTATCTATCCAGTCATAGCCAGAGAAGCACCTGCAATGGCTTCTCTTCCCGCTCCCACATCGTTACCTCTGGTGTCCCCCAAGGATCTATGCTTGGCCCCCCCTCTTATTTCTCATCTACACGAGGCCCCTGGTCAACATGCGAAAACACAGCATCAGTTTCCACGTGTACGCTGACGACACCCAGCTCTACCTCACCACCACTTCGCTCGACCCCTCCACTGTCTCTAAATTGTCAGACTGCTTGTCCGACATCCAGTACTGGATGAGCAGAAATTTCCTCCGATTAAATATTGGGAAGACTGAAGCCATTGGGGATAATTTTAATCCCCCAAAATAAGTGGGCTTGGGTTGAGTGGGAAGTAAAAATATTAAAAACCTGAAAGAGGAACCCACCCCGCCTCAAACTTACCCACTTCCAGCTTAACAAAGGCGGGTCAGGGGCGGACGGCCAATCCGCTCTAGGAGGCGGTTTGGTCATTGCAAACCTTTAAGGAGGCTGCGTGCTTCTATTTTCACAGTGTTTTTATTCTTAGCCCATGATGGCCTGGTTTCCCGGGCCTTGGGAAAGCCGGCAGGTAAAAGCAGGCAAGAAGGGCCGGATCAATCAGGTAAGTACCTTTACAGCACTGCTTGTGGGCCAGGAGGAGCAGGAGTGTTTCCCCTGGGCCCAACAAGCTTACCTGTAAATCCCCTCCCACCTTCACGATCACCCCTCGACCACCCCCATCACCGACTCCCCCATCACTGACCCCCGATCTCCCCGCGATCTCCGACTTTCCACCCGACACCCCCACCTCTCCCCCGATCTCCGACCCCCCTCCGATCTCTCCCTGACCCCATCGATCTCCGACCCCGATCTCTGACCCCCCTCCAATCTCTCCCCACCTCCCCGATCTCCGACCCCCTGATCTCCGACCCCCCCTCCAATCTCTTCCTGACCTCCCGATCTCCAACCCTCCTCCAATCTCTCCCCACCCCCCCGATCTCCGACCTCCTGATCTCCGACCCCCCTCCAATCTCTCCCCACCCCCCCGATCTCCGACCCCCTGATCTCCAACCCCCCTCCAATCTCTCCCCACCCCCCCGATCTCCGACCCCCTGATCTCCGACCCCCCCTCCAATCTCTCCCCACCCCCGATCTCCGACCCCCTGATCTCCGACCCCCCTCCAATCTCTCCCCACCCCCCCGATCTCCGACCCCCTGATCTCCGACCCCCCTCCAATCTCTCCCCGACCCCCCATCCAATCTCTCCCCACCCCCCCGATCTCCGACCCCCTGATCTCCGACCCCCCTCCTATCTCTCCCCACCCCCCCGATCTCCGACCCCCTGATCTCCAACCCCCCTCCAATCTCTCCCCACCCCCCCCGATCTCCGACCCCCTGATCTCCGACCCCCCCTCCAATCTCTCCCCACCCCCCGATCTCCGACCCCCCTCCAATCTCTCCCCACCCCCCCGATCTCCGACCCCCTGATCTCCGACCCCCCTCCAATCTCTCCCCGACCCCCCATCCAATCTCTCCCCACCTCCCCGATCTCCGACCCCCTGATCTCCGACCCCCCTCCTATCTCACCCCATCCCCCCGATCTCCGACCCCCCTCTAATCTCTCCCCATCCCCCCGATCTCCGACCCCCCTCCAATCTCTCCCCGACCCGCTGAACTCCGACCCCCCTCCGATCTCTCCCTGACCCCCGGATCTCCGACCCCCTGATCTCCGACCCCCCTCCAATCTCTCCCCGACCCCCCGATCTCTGACCCCCCTCCAATCTCTCCCTGACCTCCCGATCTCCAACCCCCCTCCAATCTCTCCCTGACCCTCCGATCTCCGACCCCCTGATCTCCGACCCCCCTCCAATCTCTCCCTGACCTCCCGATCTCCAACCCCCCTCCAATCTCTCCTCGACCCCCCGATCTCCGACTCCCTGATCTCCGACCCCCCTCCGATCTCTCCCCGACCCGCTGAACTCCAACCCCCCCTCTGATCTCTCCCCGACCCGCTGAACTCCAACCTCCGCTCTGATCTCTCCCCGACCCTATCAATCTCCTACCCTCCTCCGATCTGACCCATCCCCCCGATCTCCGACCCCCCTGAACTCCGACCCCCTGCGATCATCGACACTTCGCGCTCACCCCAAACCCCTCTCCCCCACAGCACCCCCCCCCCCACCCCCCCCCGCGATCTCTACCCGCAACAACCACAAAACTTAGATCCTCGGCTGCGGCCTTTTCTGGAGAACTTCCCCGCCCGACAGGCAGCCAAGCCTGTCAATCAGGCTGGCTTCTGGGCAGGGAATCTGTTTAAAAACCACGCACACTGTGGAGTTAAAACTCCTCGGCATGCAGAACCCCTCCCTCCTCTCTGAAACCCCGTCCCAGTGAATATCGGGGCCATTGTCTTCAATCTCCGCCACAAACACTGTTCCCTAGTCACTGTCTCCACCCCTCACCCTGGCAACTGTCTGAGGCTGAACCAGGCTGTTCGCAACCTTGGCGTCCTATCTGACCCTGAGCAGAGCTTCCGACCCCATATCCTCTCCATCACCAAGACCGCCTACTCCCACCTCTAACATCGCCAGTCTCTGTCCCTGCCTCAGCCTATCTGCTGCTGAAACCCTCATCTATGCCTTTGTTACCTCCAGACTTGACTATTCCAACGCACTCCTGGTCGGCCTCCCACCTTGCACCCTCTTGAGATGATCCAAAACTCTGCTGCCCGTCTCCTAACTCGCACCAAGTCCCGTTCACCCATCACCTCTAAATTGGCTCCTGGTCCAGCAACACCTCGATTTTAAAATTCTCATCCTTGTGTTCAAACCCCTCCATGGTCTAGCCCCTCCCTATCTCTGTAACCTCCCCCAGTGCCACAACCTCCCCGAGATCTCTGCGCTCCTCTAATTCTGGCCTCTTGCACATCCCCGATTTCATGGCTCCACCATTGGCGGCCGTGCCTTCAGCTGCCTAGGCCCCAAGCTCTGGCGCTATTTAAATGCAAGTTGTTGTTGCTTGAAGCATTATATCCATACACTCAGGATCAGCGGATTTCCACGAGTGTGCTAAATCTGGTGTAAGATCGTGCAGTACACAACTGTGTGGAGAACAACAACAACCTGCATTTATATAGTGCCTTTAATATCGAAAAGAAAGGCATAGGAAAACAAAATGGACAATGAACCAAATAAGGAAATATTAGGATGGCTGACCAAAAGTTTTGGCACGGAGGTGGGTTTTAAGGAGGGGTCTTAAAGGAGAAGAGGGGGGGATAGAGAGGCGGAAGGGTTTAGGGAGGGAATTCCAGAACATAGCACCTAGGAGGCTGAAGGCACGGCCACCAATGTTGAGGCAAAGGGAGAGGGGAGGGGAGGGGATAACAAGATGCCAGAGTCAGTGGAATGGAGAGTTCAGTGGGGGGTTGATATTGTAGGGCTGGAGCAGGTTACAGAGATTGGGAGGGGTGAGGCTGTGAAGAGAATTAAACCTGAGGATGAGAATTTTAAATTGGAGGCGTTGTGGGACCAGGAGCCAACGTAGGTCAGCAAGGACAGGGGACTGGATGAGTGGGATGAAGCAGGATAGGGTAAGAACAGCAGAGGTTTGGATGAGTGGGATGAAGCAGGATAGGGTAAGAACAGCAGAGTTTTGGATGAGTGGGATGAAGCAGGATAGGGTAAGAACAGCAGAGTTTTGGATGAGCTGAAATTGATGGCGGGTGGAAGGTGGAGGATGGGAGGCCGGCCAGGAGAGCATTGGAATAGTTGAGTCTGGAGGTGACAAAGGCCTGGATGAGGGTTTCAGCAACAGATGGGCTGTGGTAGGGGTGGATGGGGGCGATGTTATGGAATGTGGAAGCAGAGGGTCTTTGTGATGGACAGGAGATCAGGTCAGATACTTGTGTTCAAATAAGACGCCAAGGTTGCGAACAGTCTGGTTCAACCCGAGACAGTGGTGGTTGGGGTGGTGGGGGGCTGCAGATGGAGTCGGTGGTGAGGGTATGGACGGCAATGATCTGGAAATAGTGCACCGAGTGACTGAAGTGGGAATCGTGAGGGCAATGAGATATGACTACAGCCCGATTAAGAAGCGGTACTGCCTGGCACCAGGTGTGGTGCCAGACGGAGAGATTGGCGAGAGGCTTGGGGCTGGTCTGAGAGCCTGCGTCAGTCTGAGACCAGAGCAACTGCTGGGGTCAGTCCTAGCTACTCCCGGCACTGTCAGGTAATAGGGGCCACTTTGGGTTTGTAACATCACCATGCGCATTAGCGGCCATTCACTTCCTGTGTAATTCCATCGCTGGTGTAAAATTATACTTTAAATCGGTTCAACTGTTTCAGTTAGCTTCTTGGCTTTATCTCACAGTATCATTGGAATTCCCTCCTAAACCTCTCTGCCTCGCTACCTCTCTCTCCTCCTTTATGTTGCTCCTTGAAACCTACCTCTTTGACCAAGCTTTTGGTCACATATCCGAATAGCTCCTTATGTGGCTCGATGCAAAATTTTGTTTGATAATCGCTCCTGTGAAGCGCCTTGGGACGTTTTACTACATTAAAGGTGCTATATAAATACAAGCTGTTGTTGTTGATTGGAAAGTATTGGTGCAACACCAAGAAATCAAGACCAGCAGAAGAGAGGGGCGAAGCAGACATTGCTATCGGGGTGGTGGGGGGGGGGGGGGGGAGTGTGAAATATTAAATGAAATATTAAATTAAATAAACATAGTGAGAGAGGAAGTATTAAGGGGTTTAGCAGCTTTAAAAGTGGATAAATCCCCAGGCCCGGATGAAATGTATCCCAGGCTGTTAAGCGAAGCAAAAGAGGAAATAGCAGAGGCCCTGACCATCATTTTCTAATCCTCTCTGGCTTCAGGTGTGGTGCCGGAGGACTGGAGGACTGCTAATGTGGTACCCTTGTTTAAAAAGGGAGAAAAGGATAGACCGAGTAATTACAGACCAGTCAGCCTAACCTCGGTGGTGGGAAAATTATTGGAAAGAATTCTGAAGGACAGGATAAATCTTCATTAAGAAAGACACGGATTAATCAAGGATAGTCAGCATGGATTTGTTAAGGGAAGGTCATGTCTGACAAACTTGATTGAAAATTTTTTGAGGAGGTAACAAGGAGGGTAGATGAGGGTAGTGCATTTGATGTAATGTATATGGACTTTAGCAAGGCTTTTGATAAGGTTCCACATGGCAGACTGGTCACGAAGTTAAAAGCCCATGGGATCCAGGGCAAAGTGTCAAGTTGGATTCAAAACTGGCTCGGAGACAGGAAGCAGAGGGTAATGGTTGATGGGTGTTTTTGTGACTGGAAGGCTGTTTCCAGTGGAGTTCCGCAGGGTTCAGTACTAGGTCCCTTGCTTTTTGTGGTATATATCAACGATCTTGACTTGAATATAGGGGGTATGATTAAGAAGTTTGCAGATGATACTAAAATCGGCTGTGTGGTTGATACTGAGGAAAGAAGATGTAGACTGCAGGAAGATATCAATAAATTGGTCAGGTGGGCAGAACAGTGGCAAATGGAATTCAATCCGGAGAAGTGTGAGGTAATGCATTTGGGGAGGGCTAACAAGGAAAGGGAATACACATTAAATGGTAGGACACTGAGTAGTGTAGAGGAACAAAGGGACCTTGGAGTGCATGTCCACAGATCCCTGAAGGTAGCAGGCCAAGTAGATAAGGTAGTTAAGAAGGCATACGGAATGCTTGCCTTTATTAACTGTCATGATGTGGAGATGCCGGCGTTGGACTGGGGTGGACAAAAATAACCTGGTGTTGTGCGACTTCTCATTTTTATTAACTGTGGCATAGAATACAAGAGCAGGGGGGTTATGCTTCAACTGTATAAAACACTAGTTTGGCCTCAGCTAGAGTACTGCGTGCAGTTCTGGTCACCACATTACAGGAAAGATGTGATTGCACTAGAGAGGGTACAGAGGAGATTTACAAGGATGTTGCTGGGAGTAGAGAATCTTAGCTATGAGTAAAGACTGGATAGGCTGGGTCTGTTTTCCTTGGAACAGAGGAGGCTGAGGGGAGGCCTTATTGTGGTGTATTAAATTATATGGGGCATAGATAAAGTGGATAGAAAGGACCTATTCCCCTTAGCAGAGGGGTCAAAAACCAGGGGGCACAGATTTAAAGTAATTGGGGGAAGGTTTATAGGGGATTTGAGGGGAAATTTCTTCACCCAGAGGGTTGTGAGGGTCTGGAACTTGCTGCCTGAAAGGCTGGTAGAGGCAGGAACCCTAACCACATTTAAAAAGTACTTGGATGTGCACTTGGGATGCTCTAACCTGCAGGGCTACGGACCAAGAGCTAGGAAGTGGGATTAGGCTGGATAGCTCTTTGTTGGCCGGCGCGGACCGAAATGGCCTCCTTCCATGCTGTAACTTTCTATGATTCTAGAACTCAACAAGGAAGAAATCTGCACACATAATCCCAGCCGGTGCATCCTCAGATGTTTGAATGTGGGACGCTTCACTGTAGCAAATCCATTGGGTCCCAAAATGAAATAGATCCACATTCACTGTAACAGACCAGAGTTTTAAATATTTTAAAGTAAGTTGAAGGAGGAGTATTTCTTGACCAGATATCTTTCTTGTTGAATTCTATGCCCCCACCCCCAGCAATCTCACTGATTATCAATATTTGGTTGGCATTTCTGCAAATGCAGAGAGGATATAGTTTTTTTTAATTCATTCTCAATTTGAGCACCGCTGGCAAGGCCAGCATTTATTGCCCATTCCCAGCTGCCTTTGAGAAAGAGAGAAGAGGGGAGGGCGCCTGCGCAGTGCCGGCCACTCCGGCGGGAAAGGGCAGAGGGCGCCTGCGCAGTGCCGGCCACTCCGGCGGGGAAGGGCAGAGGGCGCCTGCGCAGTGCCGGCCACTCCGGCGGAAGTTGTCGGGCGGGAGGGTCAGAGGGCGCGTTTTGTTCGGGCTTCAGTCGCGGTGGACGGAGAGGAGGCAGAGACCGAGCCGAGCACCCGCGCAATCTGAACAGCGGCGGAGGAGAAATAATAATAAAAACCGGCTTCCTGCAGAGGGGCGGGAGAATCCCTCTGGCAATCACACGGCTTCCCGCAACCGTCGGTACGTTTCAACAATCAATCGCGGTTGTCAGAGATGGCGATGTTCACAGAGATGGGGGGAGCGGGGTCGGCGATCCCAATAACCGGGGTGTGGGGGCGGGTGGCGCGGGCTTGGCGATACCAATAACCGGGATCAACCGTGAAATCCGGGCCTCTCGCCAACGGTCAGGCCGGTCAGCGCGCATGCGCGGCAGCTCCCGCTCTCCCCGGCGCGCCTGCGCGGCCAGCACTGCCCTTTGCCCCTTGCCCCCTCCTCTATTGCAGGAGCGCAGTGAAAAGACCACCACCGGACGTCCCAAAGCGCTTTGCAGACAATGAAGTCTTTTTTTGTGGTGTAGTCACTGTTGCAATGTAGGAAACGTGGCAGCCAATTTGCGCACAGCAAACAGCCATACAATAATGACCAGGTAATCTGATTTAGTGATGTTGGTTGTGGGATAAATATTGGCCCCAGGACACCGGGGAGAACTCCCCTGCTCTTCTTCAAAATAGTGCCATAGGATCTTTATGTCCACCTGAGAGAGCAGACAGGGCCTCGGTTTAACGTCTCATCCGAAAGACAGCACCTCCGGCAGTGCAACGCTCCCTCAGCACTGCACTGGAGTGTCAGCCTGGATTTTTGTGCTCAAGTCTCTGGAGTGGGACAGCCTTTTGATTCAGAGGCGAGTGTGCTACCCACTGAGCCACAGCTGACAGTGGAGGGGAATGGTTGATGGGGATTTCCTTCCGGAGGGTTATAGCCACAACCTGTGTGTTTTAGTTCATGGGCTCAAGTTGAATGCCCACCTCAAATGGGAAAAGGTGCAGGTTACGTCAAACTGCAGTTATACTTCCATGGTCATGCAAAGCAGTTTTAGAAGCACATCAGCATGTTAAGTTGAGAGTGAAGTCCTTGGCTCTGGTGTGAGATTACTTCAAGAAGGTCTCTTCACCCCATTTGGATTTTGCATTGGATGGATGAGAAGTCCAGAAAGCAAAACGCTGGAAATCTGAAATTAAAACAAAGTGCTGGAAAGGCTTAGCGGGTCAGGTAGCATCTGTGGAGAGACCATAATTTGCGGTCAGCGGCGAAGTAAAGGCGCTCGCCGTTGGCCTCGAAGAAAGCTGCCCACAGAGATCTCGTCATCTCTGTGGCAAGACATTTGTCTCAATGTTCCCCCTAATTTTTTTAGGCGCCGCGCTGGCCATTCAAGCGCGGTTTTTACATTGAAAAGCCGGCTGCACAGGATCCCTGGAGAGCACAGCCTGTGTCAGAGCAGTGAATGACTGGCCGCAACTTCAGGATATCCGTGTTTAGATGCGCATGCTCTAAATCTTGAAGATGCGGTCAGTTTCAGTGAGGTAATGACCTGTGAACGCTGACCAATCGCTGTCATTGCCCACTGCAAAATCCAGGCCAATGTTTCTGATTGATTGACCTTGTGTTGTGGAGAATGCTATCACTGAGCCACTGCTGACACTTATGAGACATGTACTTTCTCTGTCTAGTATATTTTGTTTGTTACTCACAGTGTGTCCCCTCTACCTTGGGGTGACAAAAAGCAGATTGGGTCAGTGTTTGCTCGAACATATCTATTCTTTCTGCTTGTATTTAACCTGATCTCCCTATGCCTTGCCATTTCAATACTCGTCTAATTCCCATTCTCGCCTTTCAGATTTTGACTTCCTACACTGTTATAACCAAGCTTAACACCAGCTGCGAGACCAGCATCTCTCTCTCTCCGGCACATTTGTCTACATTTTGGAGGTTTTTGTTCTATTTGCAGCTTTCCTGTACCTTTTTACTGCTTTACCGAGCTATTCCATTGTCCTTTTAATGCCTTTTCTTTGCTTTACTGAGATCTTTAAATGTCATTCACTGGTTTTCACCACTGCAGCTTTTCAAAAACTGCAGGGCATTAAGCCCACTAACTCTCTTTGTGACAGGTGTCAGCATTCCCGACTGCTGTTACTTGTTCTCCCTTCCTTCACTTGCTTATCTTCTAATTTCCATTTCTAACCTGTCTTCTATCTTTTCAGATGCCTATTTTGAATAGACCAATGAAGGAGGCACAACTAATAGAATTTAGATATAAAGTTTAATTAACTAAAGAAACCTATAATTCTAAATTCTAATGTTCTTTGTGTCAATGAGGCATTCTATACCTTGTGGTGCCTGCCCACCGGTCGCAGAAGGCTGATGGATCTGCTTTGTATTTCCAACATTTTCTGCTTTTATTTAGAAAAACAGTGCCAAGAGAGCGAAACTTGCATGTGCAAAGTTGACAGGCAAAGTGTTAGGTGCTGCCTGCAGTATGGTTTGTCTTGCTGGCTGCACTTTGCACTCTCCAGCTGCTGGTTTCAGGCCAGTAGTGTATTAATAATACAATATTGGAATCCGTCCCCCCCTCTCTGATGTGTTAACAAAGCCTCCAGCTGCTATAGCCTCTCATAGAATCATAGAATGGTTACAGCACAGTAGGAGGCCATTCGGCCTGTCGAGCTCGTGCTCGCTCTCTGCAAGAGCACTTCATCTAGTCCCACTCCTTTCCAGCCTTTCTCCTTGGCCTGCCTTTTCTTTCCTTCAGGTACTCATCCAATTCCCTTTTGAAAGCCACGATTGAGTCTGCCGCCTCCACCACCCTTTCAGGCAGTGCATTCCAGATCCTAACCACTCGCTGCGTAAAAAAGATTCTCCTCATGTCGCCTTTGGTTCTTCTGCCAGTCACCTTAAATCTGTGTCCTCTGGTTCTCAACCCTTCCAACAATGGGAACAGTTTCTCTCTATCTACTCTGTCTAGACCACTCATGATTTTGAATACCTCTATCAAATCTCTCAACCTTCTCTGCTCTAAGGAGAACAACCCCAGCTTTTCCAGTCTATCCACGTAACTGAAGTCCCTCATCCCTGGAACCATTCTTATAAATCTTTTCTGCACCCTCTCTAAGGCCTTTACATCCTTCCTAAAGTGCGGTGCCCAGAATTGGATACAATACTCCAGTTGAGGCCGAACCAGTGTTTTATAAAGGTTCATCATAATTTCCTTGCTTTTGTACTCTATACCTCTATTCATGAAGCCCAGGATCCTGCTTTTTTAACCGCTTTCTCAACCTGCCCTGCCACCTTCAACAATTTGTACACATCTCGAGGACAGCAAATCTGTAGATTTAATAGCTTGCATGGTAACTGCCTGTCTTAACTCCAGCTTCGGAAAAGTACCCTCTACCTACTAGAGACTGGTCCCCGTTATGTGCCACTTAGCCTGGAGCTTCTGAAATAACTGCAGTGTTCCATTCCTTCAGGAAATAAAGCATTCAAAGAAAATATAGTTTGAACTAAAAACTTTACTTGGTCCAGTTGATGGCAGTATTCTGTTTGCTTGGCAAAATGTTGTGCTTGTTGGGTTGGTTGGCACTGGGATCTGCAATACGTACCACTATTGTCAGAATCAAGAATTCCTAAGTCATGTAGAATGTAGCTGGGTGCAGAAAAAAAATCTATTCTTGCTCTGCTTCAACAATTTATATAGTTTTCTTTTATGTGTTATAGCTAATTTACTGCTGATTTATGGGCAGTTTTGTAAGCTCTGGGCCTGTGACCATAAAGAAACTAGTTGAGGCTGCCCAAGTCCTCACCTTCAGACCATTTGAGACAAGAGATTTCCATCCTAGCTGTTGGGGCTGGCTCTAATTCAGGATTCCAGAAATAAAAGGGCAGTGTGTTAACCCACTGTGCAACTGAGTCATTCAGCTGTTTCATTCTATATGCTTAGCTTAGAGCTCTGAAATTATAATGGGGCAAAATCCATTAATGCTAATCTACGAATATTTATCACCATCTGTGCATCTATTTGTAATTGGACACCAGTGACGGACATCTTGATTTATTTTTCTCACTGGGGACATCATCTGGCACCTCCCTGACAACATAGCTGAGATCAGAAGCTCCACGTAAGGAGTACAAGTAGTTCCCAGAATCATGCATGCGGAGGATGTTGAATATTTTTTATATACGAGTGTAAGTTTACATGGTCTGTAGCATTTAACGAGGAGTTGCAATAATGTAAAAGGCTTGTAAATGTCTGAGGAACTGGGTGATACTGAGTTAAAACAATGGCTTTCATGTTGAGATCTGGGTTTGTATACAACCCAGAGTACTTAGATGCAAGCCTCCAATTCTCTGCTGGTGATTATGCACTAATGTCAAATGAGCACTGGAATTTTCAGCCCGAGTCTTAACTAATACAAAACAGTCCATAATTTGATAAATTGCCAGTGTCATTCGAGGGTTAAAGAAAGTTACCTGATGTAGGTTGAGCTTTTCTGAGGCTGGAGATAAGGCACATTGCCAGACAAGAGTAGAAGGAGTTTTATCCATATCTGATCTGGGAGTTGTGAATGCCAGCACATGGTGCCAAGTGTAGGAATATTTTCTATTCTATATGAGCAAAATAGAATAGAAAACACTTCAGTCATCTTAACTTAAAATGCTTTGGAACTTTGCATTATTGTGCAATGAGACAGGGTTAATTAGTAATCTTGTAGTAAAGGATCCTCTGGGGAAGAGTGATCATAATATGATAAATTTAATATGAAATTCTGAGAGTGATGTGGTTAAGTCTTAAATTTAAGACTAGGGTCTTAAATTTAAACAAACCCAATTATGGCTGTGTGAGGGGCGAGTTGGCTGTGGTAGATTGGGAAATTAGATTAAAATACATGGTAGATAAGCAATGGCAAACATTTAAAGAAATAATTCATAATTCTCAACAAATATACATTCCCTTGAGGATTTAAAAACTCCACTTAAAAGTGGTACAGCCATGGCTAACTGGAGAAATTAAGGATAGTATTAGATTAAAAGAAGCTTAAAATGTTGCCAAAAATTGTAATAAACCTGAAGATTGGAAGGGTTTTTAAAATCAGCAAAGGATGACCAAGAAATTGATAGAGGGAGAAAATAGAATGAGTAAACTAGCAATGAATACAAAAACAGATTATAAGAGCTTTTATAAGTATGTAAAAATGAAGAGATTAACAAAAGTAAATATCGTCCCTTAGAGGCAGAGACAGGAGAAATTATAATGGGCAATAAGGCAATGGCAGAGACATTAACCAAATATTTTGTGTGTCTCTCTTCACCAGTAGAAGGCACACAACATACTGGAAATTGTGTGGAACCAAGGGTCTAATGAGACTGAGGAACTTAAAGTAATTAATATTAGTAAAGAAAAGTACCCGAGAAATTAGTGGGGCTAAAAGCCTGACAAATCCCATGCACTTGATGGCCTACATCCTAGGGTTTTAAAAGAGGTGGCTATAGAGATAGTGGATGCATTGGTTTTGATCTTCCAGAATTCCCTAGATTCTAGAACAGTCCCTGTGGATTGGAAGATAGCAAAGGTAACCCTGCTGTTCAAGAAAGGAGGGAGAGAGAAAATAGGGAACTATATACCAGTTAGACTGACATCAGTAGTAGGGAAAATGCTAGAATCTATTAAGGGAGTGGTAACAGGGCACTTAGAAAATCATAATGGGCCAGAAATTCGGCTCTCTGGCTTCCTGCGGGTGCAAGCATCGCGCGCATACTTGCCTACTGCACCTGCCGTTGTGCTTTGGGCCCACGAGGAATTCGGATCCTGGGCCTCCTCCAGCTGCCGGCGCGCAGTGCTCGCGTATCCCAGGGGCGCAGTTAGTTCGAAGCGTCCCCTGGGATCACGTGGGCCATGGAGAGCCAATCCTAGCAGGGAATTTTCATTTGACAGGAAGACCTGTCAAATCTATGAATAGAGATCGGCCCCAAAACCACACTAAAACTTCAAATACATTTTTTTTTTTAAATCACATTTTTAAAATAACTATAAATTACATAAATTAACTACTTTAAACAAAATTTAAATTTTTGAAAAAATTAATTAAACTTTTTAACGGTGCTAAAAATAAACTTACCTTTCTTTAAAGTATGTAAAAAAGATAAACCTGTTTGAAAAAATGTTTAAATTGCAATTAATTAACCACTTACCTTGTTAAAAACAGGCCTTGCGCCTCCTTTTTAAAAGCGCAGCTTCTCCATACGTACCCTCACGGAGAAACCTGAAAAAAAAAACGAAGTTCACTGCGATCACGCTGCCTCTACCGCGCACGCGTTCGACTTCTGAACCCCTTCAGGGGAACGGAAGTTCCGGTTTCCTGCGCATGCGCAGTGCGTGCGTGAAACTGGCACTTCAGGTGGCCTTATGGGTGAGTACACAGCGCGTACTCACCCGACAAGAGCCGAATTTCTGGCCCAATATGATTAGGCAGAGTCAACGCTGTTTTATGAAAGTCTAAACCCTGTTGTAGAAAAGGGCACTACTTGCCATGACTTTATGTATTATGGGTGTAGTACTCCTAGATAAATTGCAAAGCTAAAATTCCTTGCCGAGCTTTAAGGCGTATGCATTCATTTTAGTTTAAATTAGTGTATTTTAAGACCAACAGGACTATCATATTTGACTATTTATAATTTTTGAAATATTGAAGAATATGTAAAGAGGGTTAGAGTGGTGCTACATCTGTTGAATAAGCTGTGCTCCTCCCTACCCTGGTGAAAACTGTAAATGAGACTGGGCTTGTGCGTGAGTGAATCGGAGAGGCTAACTGGATATTAAAAATTCATATCTAGCTGGATTACTGCAATATAATCTAAAGAGCAAGAAATGTTTTAGTAATCATCTGCACTGCAGGGGAATTGTGACATTTAGACTGGTAGTAGAAAAATATACTGATCTTCAGGTACAGTTTAGTGGGCTTCTGGGTGTCTTTTACAAGTGACAAAGTAAAGTAGTTCAAAGTTTTATTTATTTTTCTCCTAATTTAGATTTTTCCTGCAACATAACAGACCACTAGACTTGCATTTACATAATAACTGGCGTTGACACATGTCAAATAAATTGCTTTTTGAAATGAGGTGTTCTATTTTATAAATCAGAAGTCGCACAACACCAGGTTATAGTCCAACAGATTTATTTAATTTTACAAGCTTTCGGAGCTGTTCGCTCCTTCTTCAGGTAAGGTAGCTGTGAGAATCTCCCAGAATTCACAATATAAACACAGAAAAAATCTATTCAAATCTTTCCCTACATCAAAGACACACTAAGAGCACAGCCAAGACAATGAGATGTGTCCCAGGGGGTCCAACGTGTCAAAACACCTGCTGGCTGCATATCCTCTCCATTAGTCTTTTTAAAACAAAACCTGGAAAGACCGGCCATGATGTCAAGTCACGTTCTGTATCGTGACATGAACCCGATATCGCGATTGAGGCCATCCTCATGAGTGCGGAACTTGGCTATCAGTTTCTGCTCTATGATTTTGCGCTGTTGTGTATCCCGAAGGCTGCCTTGGAGAACGCTTACCCGCAGATCCGAGGCTGAATGCCCCTGACTGCTGAAGTGTTCCCCGACTGGGAGGCAACCCTCCTGCCTGGCGATTGTTGCGCGGTGTCCGTTCATACATTGTCTCAGTGTCTGCATGGTCTCGCCGATGTACCATGCTCTGGAGCATCCTTTACTGCAACGTATCAGGTAGATAACGTTGGCCGAGTCACATGAGTATGTACCATGTACCTGGTGGGTAGTGTCCTCACGTGTGATGATGGTATCTGTGTCCATGATTTGGCATGTCTTGCAGAGGTTGCCGTGGCAGGGTTGTGTGGTGTCGTGGTTGCTGTTCTCTTGAACGATGGGTAATCTGCTGCGAACGATGGTACTTTTGAGGTTATATATTATAAATGCCAGCATTCTGTGCTACTAGTGTGTGCAAATAACAACAGTGAGATGAATGACTCTTTAATCTGTAGTTTGATGTTGGTTGAGGAGGAATGTTGGCCAGCACATTAGCAGAGCGCTATTTTTTTTTAGCGATGCCATGGGACTTTTTGTGTCCTCCGGAACCAATGAAACATCTCATTTGAAAGACAATGCAGCACATAATGGGTTCTGTAATCGGTTTGCTGGGACCTGTTGTTTTGGGTGGGGCTGTCTCCTCCTAGGGTCTATTGTCAAAATGTTAATGCTTGCTGGGGCTTGAGTGAGGTCATCCCAATTCCCCAGACAATGCAATTTAACTGCAATACCCAAAACTGCTTTTGCAGAGGTTGAACCCAACTTCCTTCACAGCCTTTTCTCTCTTCACAGGCCCAGACATGCTTTTAAAATGCCAAAACTTGGTTTTTGGTCTTACACCTCTCTTAGGTTAGGCCCAAATGCAATTTTATCACTGAGGTAGTTCCAAATTCCTTTTTCCTTAGGTTTTGGGGATCTGCAAATTGTGGAAACCTTACATTACGAACAGATACCTATTGTAACAATGGAACTATAAATGTTCTTTGAAAATGTTTACTGATCAGAATCAACTCCGGAGTAACTGGCAATGCTTAATGTAGGTTGCTTGATCTTTTGAACAAAGGATTTATGATGACCAACCCTATATTTGAAATGTATTTTCCCATCATGCTTGCGACATAAAATATGACTTTAACCAGTACAAAAAGGTAAAATGATCACTTCTGGACACGGAGGCCAAGGAACTAAAAGTTCCGACTGTTTTGCATTAAGAAATTTCTTTCAGTGCTACCTTCATGTTACTAATCATGATTTGTGTCAGGATTGTTAAATGTTCCTGGTAAAGTATAATGTGAAAGTTCTGATGTGTGTGTATATATATTTGGCACAGCCACAGCTCCCAGGAGTCCTAATTACCTGGTACGATGGTTCGATCAAGATCGAGATCCCCAAGATGGAAGCATAGGTAAGCAAATTCTGCATTTTGAAAATGCGTTCATTCATTCGTTTCAAATGCTCTAATCCCATAAAAGGGCTTTTAAAGCTGGTTGATGAAGCAAATAATCGAACTTTGTAGAACCTTTGATTGGTACAGCAGGCCTAATAAGTTAAGATCCAGGAAAATTTGCTGGTGAATTTCTTCATGAATTAAAAAAAATCTTGTGAAATAATCCATGCGAAGGTTTGACATCAGAGTTGTGTGGAGAGGATTGCTAGTGCTGCCTGTGTTACAGGTCACATTGGAGAGAGCATTTTGGTATAAGGCGACTTGGAATTCATTACAAATACGTGTAAATCTTTTCTGGATGGGATTACATTTATCGTTCTACTTTGTGCAGCATTATGGGTTTGGTATGAAAAGAACTACATTTTCACATGCATGAAATGATTGTATGGTTTGGTGAGATGACTAGAGGTGTTGATAAAATGTTTTGAAGATGTGTATATTAACTTTTTTATAGATGTTCTATTTATGCCACAGAGTGTACTGTAATTGTAGAGAGGGGCTGTGAAGAATATTAGCTCTAAATATTTGTATGCCATTCTAATACAGTTTGATCACATACACTTTTACCCAGAGTAGCTCAGGTGACTCTTCAACAAGCACAACCTTAAACAAACCAGCCTTGGGGAATATGAGGTTAATGTAAATTGGACACTTACACTTGCAGGTGTGTAACATCATCCAATTTGCAACACTGTACAAACTATTCCAGTGGCATGTATAGGACTATAATCTGATCGCATTGAAGTAATAGTGCTCAATATGACAGTAGACTTCATACATAAATTGTGTTCCTACAGATACTCCCCATTCTATTTATTTTTGTTTTCAATGCCTATTCTATAATAAAAACAGAAACTGCTGCAAATACTCAGCAGGTCGGG
Organism: Squalus acanthias; assembly: GCA_030390025.1. Classification (NCBI taxonomy): domain Eukaryota; kingdom Metazoa; phylum Chordata; class Chondrichthyes; order Squaliformes; family Squalidae; genus Squalus; species Squalus acanthias. Next base: position 92,020,665 of record CM059429.1, read on the forward strand.
CAGCATCTGTGGAGAGAGAAACAGTTAACGTTTCAGGTCGATGACCCTTCGTCAGAACTGGAAAAAGTTGGAGATGGAACAGGTTTTTAAGCAAGTGTAGAGGCAGGGAAAGGGGGGAGGGGAGGAAAGAACAAAAGGGAAGGTCTGTGATAGGATGGAAGGCAGGAGAGACAAAAGGGATGATGGTGCAAGGCAAAAGGAGATGGTAATGGAACAAGTTAAGAAATAAAAGATGGCTCTAGATGAAGTGTAAATGACAATGGCAGAATGAAAGACAGCTGCCATGTGAGAGAGAGAAAAAAAAATGGAAAAAAAGATAGGGGCAGAGGTTATGGTCTGAAATTGTTGAACTCGATGTTGGGTCCAGAAGGCTGTAAAGTGCCTAATCGAAAGATAAGGTGCAGTTCCTCGAGCTTACGTTGAGCTTCATTGGAACAGTGTAAGAGGCCAAGGGCGGTGAGGTCTGAGTGGGAGTGGAGCAGAGAATTAAAGTGACAGGCGACCGGAAGCTCAGGGTCCCCCTTACGGACTGAACGGAGGTGTTCCGCAAAGTGGTCACCCAATCTACGTTTGGTCTCCCCAATGTAGAGGAGGCCGCATTGTGAGCAGCGAATACAGTATACTAAATTGCAAGAAGTACAAGTAAATCGCTGTTTCACCTGGAAGGAGTGTTTGGGGCCCTGGACAGTGGGAAGGGAGGAGGTAAAAGGGCATGTGTTGCATCTCCTGCGCTTGCATGGGAAGGTGTCGGGCAAAGGGGAAGGGGTGTTGGGGGGTGATAGAGGAGTGGACCAGGGTGTCGCGGAGGGAGCAGTCCCTTCAGGATGCTGAAAGGGGAGGTGAGGGGAAGATGTGTTTGGTGGTAGGATCACGCTGGAGGTGGCGGAAATGGCGGAGGATGATCCGTTGAATGTGGAGGCTGGTGGGGTGAAAGGTGAGGACAAGGGGAACCCTATCGTGGTTCTGGGAGGAAGGGGAAAGGGTAAGAGCAGAAGTGCGGGAAATAGAACGGACACGGTCAAGGGCCGTGTCAACCACAGTAGAGGGGAATCCTCGGTTGAGGAAAAAGGAAGACATGTTGGAAGCACTAGTATGGAAGGTGGCATCGTCAGAGCAGATGTGGCAGAGACGGAGAAACTGGGAGAATGGAATAGAGTCCTTACAGGAAGCGGGGTGGGAGGAAGTGTAGTCCAGGTAGCTGTGGGAGTCAGTGGGCTTGTAGTGAATGTTTGTCAATAGCCCATCCCCAGAGATGGAGACAGGGAAGTCTAGGAAGGGAAGGGACGAGTTGGAGATGGACCATGTGAAAGTGAGGGAAGGGTGAAAATTGGAAGCAAAGTGAATGAAATTTTCGAGAGCAGGAAACAGCACCGATACAGTCATCAATGTACCGGAAAAAGAGTTGAGGGAGGGGACCTGAGTAGGACTGGAACAAAGAATGTTCCACATATCCCACGCAAAGGCAGGCATAGCTAGGACTATAACATTTCTGTTCTATAACATGCCTATTCTAGAACATTTGCTTACATTTGCACATTAAAAATATAATTTTGTGGTGTTGCACGTGTTGGACTCAAAAATAAGCTACTTCTGAATATAAATTTGTCACTGTCCTGTAGATATCAATTATTTTACTATACATTGTGTATTTTAACAATTGTTTTTCAGAATAGTTAGAGGGAAAGGATGTTTCTTTATTACAACAGCATGCATTCATATAATGCCGTTAATGTAGGAAAATGTTCCAGGTGCTTCACGGAGGCATAATCAAAAAGAAAATGGATGCTGACCCAAAGAAGGATATATTGGGAGAGGTGATCAAAAGCTTGGTCGAAGAGGTGGGTTTTAAAGAGGGTCTTAAAGAAGGAGAGGGAGGTGGAATTCCAGATACAAAGCTAGGTGGGAATGTAAGTTGTGAGGAGGATGCAAGGAGGCTTCAAGGGGATATAGACAGGCTAAGTGAGTGGGCAAGAACATGGCAAATGGAATATAATGTGGAGAAATGTGAAGTTATCTACTTTGGTAGGGAAAATAGAGAAACAGAGTATTTTTTAAATGGTGAGAGATTGGGAAATGTTGGTGTTCAGAGGGACCTGGGTGTCCTTGTACACGAATCACTGAAAGTTAACATGCAGGTACAGCAAGCAATTAGGAAAGCAAATGGTATGTTGGCCTTTATTACAAGAGGATTTGAGTATAAGAGTAAAGACGTCTTACTGCAATTATATAGGGCCCTGGTGAGACCGCACCTGGTGTATTATGTACAGTTTTGCTCTCCTTACCTAAGGAAGATATACTTGTCCTAGAGGGAGTGCAACGAAGGTTCAGCAGACTGATTCCTGGGATTGGGGGGATTGTCCTATGAGGAGAGATTGAGTAGACTAGGCCTATATTTAGAGTTTAGAAGAATGAGAGGGGATCTCATTGAAACATACAAAATTCTTACAGGGCTTGACAGGGTAGATGCAGGGAGGATGTTTTCCCCCGGCTGGGGAGTCTAGAACCAGGGGTCACAGTCTCAGAATAAGGGGCCGGCCATTTAGGACTGAGATGAGGAGAAATTTCTTCATTCATAGGGTGGTGAATCTTTGGAATTCTCTACCCCAGAGGGCTGTGGAGGCTCAGTCGTTGAGTATATTCAAGACAGAGATTGATAGATTTTTGGATATTAAGGGAATCAAGGGATATGGGGATAGTGCAGGAAAGTGGAGATGAGGTAGAAGATCAGCCATGATCTTATTGAATGGCGGAGCAGGCTCGAGGGGCCGAATTTCCTACTCCTCCTATTTATGTTCTTCTGTTCTTGGTGTACAGCCTAGGTGGCTGAAGGCACGGCTGCCAATAATGTGGCGAAGGGAATGCGGATGCAAAAGTGACCAGAGTCCGAAGTGGAGACTTCAGGGGAGGTTGTAAGATTGGAGGCGATGGGGAATGCAAGGCTGTGAAGGGGTTTAAACATGAGGCTAAGAATTTTAAACTTTGAGGCTTTGGGGGTCAATGTAGGTCAGCAAGGACAGGGGTGATGGGTCACTGGGACTTGGTGTGGGATAAGATCCAAACGGCATTGTTTTGGATGAACTGAAGTTTAGGGATGATAAGAGGCTGTCCAGTAGAGTATTGGAATAGTTGAATCTGGAGGTGACAAAGGCATGGGTGAGGGTTTCAACAGTAGGTGGGGCAGAGGTGGGTAATGTTACGGAGGTGGAAGTAGGCTGTCATTAAGATGCGGTTAGAAGCTTAGCTCAGGGTTGACTAAAACGCTGAGGTCGTGAACAGTCTGGTTCAACTTGAGTCCGCGGTTGGGGAGGGGTTTGGAATCGAGGAAGAGTATGGAGTTTGTGGTAGGGGCTGAAGACTACCACAAATTAGTGCCGCTAGTGCGTACTCTCGCGTATTCTGTCTCCAATTGCCGGTTTTCTGCATGCACTGCGCATGCGCTGAAAACCGGCACTTGGTGAATGGAAAAGCGGGCGGTTCCTAGCTGAACCGCGTGCGCGCTACAGGCTGCGCGCACGCAGTGCACTTAATGGTTTCAACGCGCAGGTAAGTACGGAAGATTTTACACATAAAAAAAGGAGGAGTAAGACCCACTTTTAACAAGGTAAGTAGTGAATTAAGTATTATTTTGAATTTTTTTTAACAGGTATATCTTTTTTAGAGACTTTAAAGACAGGTAAGTTTATTTTTATAACTTTTTAAAAGATTTTAAATTTTTTCAAAAATTTAATTTTTTATTTAAAATGGTTAATTTATTTAACTATACTTATTTTATTAATGTGATGGTTTTTTAAAAAATTTAATTGAGGTTTAGCTGTTCTTTTGGGGGGGTATAGATTCATAGCTTTCACAGCACTTATGTGAAAGTTATGAATGGAAGATGGTGTGCTGCCATTGGCTCTAACTGAGTCACGTGATCCCACAGCTCGCACGAATTAACTACGCCTGTGGGATACGCAAGCCCAGCACAGCAGCTGTCCAGAACATCAAGTTCGTGCGAGCTGGAACTGAAAAAGCCAACGCGCAGTGAGAGATCGCGGGGAAGCCTTACCCTCGCACGAAAGCTTCCTCACGAATTTTTGGCCCAATGTCTTCCCAATTTTTAACTGGAGCAAATTGTGGCTCATCGAAAGCGGGATGTTGGCCAAGCAGTCTCACAACATGGAGGCAGTGGAAGCCTTGAGAGGGCTGGTGAAGGGGTAGAGCTGGATGTTGTCAGCGTACATGTGGAAGCTGATCCCAATGTCTGGATGATGATGCCAAGGGGCAGCTTATAGAGGTGGAAGAGAAGGGGAGCAAGGATAGATCCTTTAGTCATATTTTCTGTCTCCTGTTCAATATAACTAAGTAGGAAAATCTTTCTAAAACTGCACTTTACATTCTTTCTGCTGGTTGGCTGAATTTCTTGGGGGGCCTTGATGCTAAAGCCAAAGGGTCGTCCTTAACATCACCAGGTGTCATTTTAGATTTTTCCATATAATTGTCCTTTGTACAAAATATGTCAAGACTCTGGAGAAGGGTGAAATAGATAACGGGCAATTAGTTCTCTAGCAGCTGAAGTTGTCGGAGGATTGGCTGTACCACATGGTATTGTCTTTCCCCCCCCCATAACTATTTTTATTGAAGGATCAAGAGGAATTGACATTTGGTTTGGTCAGACCTCCATAAAGCAACGTATCCAGAAGGTTACTATCCTTAAGAAGAGTTGGGATTCTAGTTGACTCTTGGTGCTTGTACCTTGGAAGGATGTGGATGAGGTTGCTGTAGACCACTTCCTCCTCCTTCTCGACTCCAGGGGACTGCCTAAGGATGACTTGCTTTCACTCCAATATTGTGGGTTCTAAGGTGACTAATGAGTCCTATACGGGATCTACAGACTCTGCCACAGGTGAGGCAGGTAGTGGTTGAAGGGTCGAGCGGGTGGAGTGCTTGATTTGTCATACTCTCCTTCCGCTGTTTGTACTTGGCCTCTGCGTGCTCCCGATGAAGAAACTCAGAGTTCGGCGCCTTCTCGAATGCTTCTCCTCCAATTTGAGCGGTATTGGGCCAGGGATTCCCAAGAGTCGATAAGGATGTTACATTTTTTCAAGGAGGCTTTGAGGACGTCCTTGAAGCGTTTTCTCTGCCCTCCTGGAAATCGCTTGCCGTGACGGAGCTCGGAGTAGAGCGCTTGTTTTGGGAGTCTTGTATCAGGCATGCAGACAATGTGGCCCATCCATCGGAGCTGACTGAGCGTGATCAATGCCTCAATGCTGGGGATGTTGGCCTGAGAGAAAACACTGACATTGGTACGCCTATCCTGCCAATGGATTTGTAGAATTTTGCGGAGGCAGCGTTGGCGATACTCCTCCAGTGCTTTGAGGTGCCTGCTGTACATGGTCCATGTCTCTGAAGCATACAGGAGGGCAGGTATCACTGCTGCTCTGTAGACCATGAGCTTGGTGCCGGGTTTGAGGTTTTGGTCTTCAAACACACTTTTCCTCATTATTCGGACCCAGTGAACTTTCCATCTGCTTATCTGTGCCCCATCCCACCATGCATTTGTCCCCACTGTGCCTGATTTGTGTTGGAGAATCTCCTCCAGACGGTCCATTGTGTCTTGCACAAGCTAGGATGCAAGTTCTTATCCCGACTACTTGTTCATCTCCATAATTTTTAAGTATTGCTGTTCTGCAGTGTCAGGGAACCCTACTGGGGGCCAGGACAATTTTAGTTTCCCTAGTATTGTGAAAACTATCTATTCTTGTAGTGAAGATTAGTTTCTCATTGCTATGAAAGGCTTGGCTAACTTCACTTCAGCATTGCTGTCTGGTTTCCCTGTTGCAAAGGAAGCAGCAGTTCTTGAAATGGAAGTGCATGATTGGGGAAGGAAGTTGCTGCATATTGAGTAAGAAGGTGGACTCCAAGCCAGAGATGCACTGGGCAGCATGGAGGAGGCCCAAGAGATTTAAGAACATCATGGGAACAAAAATGGAGAATGCCGAAGGGCCAGATGCATGGTCTCATTTATGCCAATAAAATTCTATTGTTGGTTGAAATGTCTGCTGGAACACCTAGGGATCCACCTCCATACTAGTCATGAGAAGTCATGTTTAAACACTGGGTTTCTGTTGGTAAAACTTAGATGTTGGTGCCTAGTGTATTTTTGTGCTTCTCAGGGTGAGGGATATCATTGCTGGGAACAGAAGTGTTTTTTAGACCTAGTGTCAGCATCAAGCACTCCTAGCTCAAATTTAACATGGATTGGATTCAAGGCTGATTATGGATTCTAAGATTTTGCTCAGCCACGTTGTGCCCCAACATTGTGTTTTAGACGAACATCCCTTCTTAAAGCGGTGTAATATTATGCACACCAGCTATCTGTGAGGATTCTAAGTGAAATTCCTGAATTCTGGGCAGTTTTATGACCCACTAAAACGTGGATTGAGACTGCCAGAATTATTATTGGGACTCCTGCAGTTGACAGAGGGAGAACAGTTTTCATCCCATTGGTGTAGTCCCAGTTCAAGCTAGGATTCCATAGGTGACCCAGTCTTGTCTTTTCTATCAATTTGGGTATGTATAAAATGTTCAACATTTGCTTGAAGGGGAAATGAATAAAACTGGGAAAAAATAATGACTTAACTAGTTGTGAGTATAATTCTTCATTAAATGTCATATTAACATGTTAAATCGGTTAAAAAAACAAAGTTAGTGGCCATCTCTATTCTGGACTTTGGGATCGGCGGTTTTCTTCATTCGTGCATAATCTTGGGAATGCTCTTGCAGATAGAAGCCTTACTACTGGCCAAAAGGACAGTGAGAGCATTGGTGGCTGAGCAAAATCTTAGAATCCATAATTTGAGATAAAATTACTAAGCATTTAGAAATATATGGATTAATCAAGGACAGCCAGCGCAGATTTATTAAAGGCAAATCATGGTTGATGAATTATGGAGTTTTTGGAAGAAGTGGCTGGTTGGCTAGATAAAGACTGCAGTAGATGTGGTCTGTATGGATCTTCAGAAGTCATTCAATAAGGTGTCTCACAGGTTTGTTACAAAAATCCAGGTTTAAGGGGAAATTTGGCAACATAAAGAGGAAGGTGGACAATGGTCAGGAAACAAAATCTTTCATGGGTGTTGCTTGGATTGGAAGTGGTGTATCCAGGGGTCAGGGCTAGATCCACTTTTGTTCTTGATGTGTATAGATGCTTTGGACTTGGGCATAGGGAGCACAATCTCAAAATGTACTGATAACCCAAAGGTAAAGGGGTATGGCAAGCAGCAAGGAAGAGTGTAAAAGACAGACAGGTTAGTGAAACAGGTAGACAGGTGGTCAAAGTGTGCAGTAACACATTTTGGAAGGAAACCTGGAAGTATACACCCATTGGAAAGACACTAAAGGGTGTGGATGAACAGAGACGCCTGGAGGTAATTGCCTGAAAGTCTGATTATAGGTAGATAAAGCTATAAAATGACTAATAGTATTTTGTGTTTTATAAATTGGGATATAGAGATCAAGAGTAAAGAAGTGACAATTTGTACAAAGTATGTCAGGCCAAGGTACTGTGAACAGTTTTGTCCCCATTATGAAAAAGACATTAAAACCATAGCTGCCCAAGATGATACTGTGGAGGAGAGACTTGAGAGAGTAGAACTGTTTCCACTTGAGCAAAGAAGCCTAAAAGGAGATTTGATGGTTGTTTTTAAAATTGTAAACGGTTTTGATGAGTTAAATGGGAAAATACTATTTCCCCTCGTTATGAAATCAAAGATGAGGGCTTGTCAATTTAAAATTGTCACTGAGTGTGAGGAGCGGGATTAGGAAAAATCTTTACACTGAAGTTGTTGGAGCGTGTAATACCTTGCCACAGAGAGTGATAAAGGAATAATGGTGGCAAGCTGCTGAAATGTGAGATTTATTCCACGAGTGGTATAACCTACATGTAATACCCTTGACTTGAGATTAATTCCATATTCAGTGGCTTGTCACCAGATAGTTTCTACTCTGAAATGCTTTGACTGAAATTAGTAGGCTGGAGACATTTTATGCAACCATTTCTAGGATTTCCATAATCAAGTTCTGTGCCAGAAGTAAAAACTTCATTACTTTGCTTGGCAGATTTCCAAGTGTTTGTTGCACACAACTCACTTCCACCTGTTGGCCTTATACTATGTATTGTTAAACTTCAACCTATCTATTTGCTTATTGTACTCCTCTACCACGATCGTATGCACACAACTTGGTGCTCATTCCTGTTGCCTATGCTGAAGGTAATCCTAATCCTCATTGGAGACTTAACTTTATATTCCTCTTGACGTACAGTAGTATGATAGCATACATGATACATCAGTACTCTTTGGGTTACATCATGCAAACGCACTGACTGCTTTAGAATTTACTCAACGTGGTAACTCTCCAGTGGCGTGACTCATGGTGAGTCAGAAGATGCACTATTTTATAACTGCAGATGTTATGCATGTAATGTTCAGTGTACTATTACAGCCAGTGATTAATGGTACTGAACCATTGAAGCTCTGCTTTAATTGCACTGTTATGGAATTTGTAGCAGTGTGTTGAGGTTTAAACCTCAGAACTGTCCATTATTCTGTGAAAACAGTTAGAGTGGCCTTCATACATATGTATTATATATACGCACATATCTGTACGCTTTATGAATTAATTGGATTTAGCAAACATTTGGTTGAAAAAAATGCATTAAATTGAGCTACGGAACTCTGCAATTAATTAGTCAATCCCACCTATTTATTTTGTTAATTTAAGGTGGCCTTGCCAGAGAATCTATGAAATGAACTACAGAAGTCCAAATTAATGAATAAATTTTTTAAAACATTGAAATAAACAAACTAGTAATAGACTTGAGCAAAGAATTGGGTAAATAAAGTGGGCTAGTGAAGCTGGGAATTAATAAATCAATTAATCAGAATGGTTTCAGGAATTAAAAGTGGTCTTATAGAGAATGAGGGGAATTGCCAATAAGTAAACAGCAACAACAGCTTGCATTTATATAGCGCCTTTAACGTAGTAAACCATCCCAAGGTGCTTCACAGGAGCATTACATATGAATTAGGAGCAGGAGTAGGCCACTCAGCCCCTCGAGCCTGCTCCGCCATTCAATAAGATCATGGCTGATCTGATTACTCCACATTCCCACCTACCCCGATAACCTTTCACCCCCTTGCTTATCAAGAATCTATCTACCTCTGCCATAAAAATATTCAAAGACTCTGCTTCCACCGCTCTCTGAGGAAGAGCGTTCCAAAGACACTCGACCCTCTGAGAAAAAATGTCTCCTCATCTCTGTCTTAAATGGGCGACCCCTTATTTTTAAACAGTGGACCCCTAGTTCTAGATTCTCCCACAAGAGGAAACATCCTCTCCACATCCACCCTGTCCAGACCCCTCAGGATCTTATATGTTTCAATCAAGTCACCTCTTGCTCTTCTAAACTCCAGCGGATACAAGCCTAGCCTGTCCAACATTTCCTCATAAGACAACCTGCCCATTCCAGGTATTAGTCTAGTAAACCTTCTCTGAACTGCTTCCAACGCATTTGCATCCTTCCTTAAATAAGGAGACCAATACTGTACACAGTACTCCAGATGTGGTCTCACCAATACCCTGTATAACTGAAGCATAACCTCCCTACTTTTGTATTCAATTCCCCTCGCAATAAACGATGACATTCTATTAGCTTTCCTAATTACTTGCTGTACCTGCACACTAACCTTTTGTGATTCATGCACTAGGACACCCAGGTCTCTCTGCATCTCAGAGCTCTGCAATCTCTCACCATTTAGATAATATGCTTTTTTATTCTTCCTGCCAAAATGGACAATTTCACATTTTCCCACATTATACTCCATTTGCCAGATCTTTGCCCACTCACTTAACCTATCTATATCCCTTTGTAGCCTCCTTATGTCCTCTTCACAATTTACTTTCCTACCTATCTTTGTGTCATCAGCAAATTTAGCAATCATACCTTCGGTCCCTTCATCCAAGTCATTTATATAAATTGTAAAAAGTTGAGGCCCCAGCACTGATCCCTGTGGCACACTACTCGTTACATCTTGCCAACCAGAAAATGACCCATTTATGCCTACTCTCTGTTTCCTGTTAGCTAGCCAATCCTCTGTCCATGCCAATATGTTACCCCCCTACACCATGAGCTTTTATTTTCTGCAATAACCTTTGATGTGGCAACTTATCAAATGCCTTCTGGAAATCTAAGTACAGTACATCCACCGGTTCCCCTTTATCCACAGCACATGTTACTTCCTCAAAGAACTCCAATAAATTGGTTATAAAGCATTATAACACAAAATTTGACTCTGGGTCACATGAGATATAAGGGCAGATGAGGTAGGTTTTAAGGAGCGTATTAAAGGAGGAAAGAGAGTTAGAGAGGCGGAAAGGTTTAGGGAGGGAATTCCAGAGCCTTGACAGCTGAAGGCACGGCCACCAATGATTGGACGATTAAAATCATAGATGTTCAAGAGGCCAGAATTAGAGGAGCACAGATATCTGAGTTGTGGGGCTGGAGGAGATTAGAGATAGGGAGGGGTGAAGCCATGGAGGGATTTTAAAATCGAGGCGTTAGTTAACCGAGAGGTCAGCGAACATGGGTGATGGGTGAACGGGACTTGGTGCGAGTTAGGACACGGGCAGCAGAGTTTTGGATGACCTCAAGTTTACATAAGGTAGAACATGGGAGGCCAGCCAGGAGTGCGTTGCATTAATCAAGTCTAGAGGTAACAAAGGAATTGAGGGTTTTGGCAGCAGATGCGCTGAGGCAGGGTTGGAGACAGGCAATATTACGGAGGTGGAAATAGGCGGTCTTAGTTATGGCGCGGATATGTGGTCGGAAACTCATTTCAGAGTCAGATATGATACCAAGGTTGCGAACAGTCTGGTTCAGCCTCAGACAGATGCCAGGGAGAGGGATGGAGTCGGTGGCTAGGGAACGGAGTCTGTGGTGGGGACCGAAAACGATGGCTTCGGTCTTCCCAATATTTAGTTGGAGGAAATTTCTGCTCATCCAGTACTGGATGTCAGACAAGCAGTCTGACAATTTAGAGATCGTGGAGGGGTCGGGAGAAGTGGTGGTGAGGTAGAGCTGGGTGTCATCAGCGTACATGTGGAAACTGACGCTGTGTTTTCGGATGATGTCGCCAAAGGGCAGCATGTAGATGAGAAATAGGAGGGGGCCAAGGATAGATCCTTGGGACACCAGAGGTAACGATGCGGGAGCGGGAAGAGAAGCCGTTGCAGATGATTCTCTGGCTACGATTAGATAGATAAGAATGGAACCAGGCGAGTGCAGTCCCACCAAGCTAGACGACGGTGGAGAGACGTTGGAGAAGGATGGAGTGGTCAACTGTCAAAGGCTGCAGACAGGTCGAGATGGACGAGGAGGGATAGTTTACCTTTGTCACAGTCACAAAGGATGTCATTTGTGACTTTGAGAGCCGTTTCGATACTGTGGCAAGGGCGGAAAACTGATTGGAGTGAATCAAACATGGAGTTGCTGGAAAGATGGACACGGATTTGGGAGGCAACAACACATTCAAGGACTTTGGAGAGGAAATGGAGGTTGGAGATGGGGCGGTAATTTTGAAGGACTGAGGGGTCAGGGGTTGTTATTTTGAAGAGCGGGGTGCTGACGCCAGATTTGAAGGAGGGGGACAGTGCCTGAGGAGTGAGAACTGTTCACAGTATCAGCTAACATGGGAGCCAGAAAAGGAAGTTGGGTGGTCAGCAGTTTAGTGGGAATAGGGTTGAGGGAGCAGGAGGTGGGTCTCATGGATAGTATGAGCTCTGAGAGGGCATGAAGGGTGATCGGAAAGAAACTGGCGAAAGATGAGAGTTCAGGGCTAGAGCAGTGGGGAACCTTAGAGGAAGTTTGGCCTGGTGGGCTAGGGGAAGGAAGGGAACAAATAAAGAAAAATTAAGAGTAGGGAAGGCTGCTTTACACAATCTTGAAAGCAGGATAAAATTGGCAATTAATAAATTCATTAAAATAGAAGTGAGCAAAATGAATTAAAGATACAGGATTTATGAATTTAAATTGGACTTGCACAAAATTGAGAGAAATGGCACCAACTAAGTTAATGAACAAAAGTCATCAAATTAATTTATTTGGTGCAAACTTTCTTTTATTCGGCTGTGAAAAAATAATGAAGTTGTCAGTGAATAAACGAATGCAGGTCGGAAAGAAATAAGGCAATGAAAGTCTGCAATCTTGTGACGGGTCAGTAGGGAAGGTGGCGAGAGCTCGATTGGTGGGAAATGTGGCAGCAAAGGATAAGGAGAAAGGGAGGAGCCGAGAGACTTGTTGGGCAAGGAGGAGTCGAGGAATGGGACTGGATGGGGAGGCCAAGGAACACAGGAAAGGGATCATGAAGGAACAGGGGAGGCCAGGCAGCTGAAGAAAATGACACGGAGCATAGAGTGGCAAAACCAGGCTAACAGGATGTCTAGAAGGAGAGGGGGTGGTGAAATAACATTTAAAAATCTACGCAAAAAGTAAACTACTTGGCTGTAAGCACAGCAAAAATCAAGCTGTCACGAGCTAGGAGAGTTAAGAAATTTGCTCCTGCAATTGTGACAGCTCAAGTTGACGTATAAAATTGAATGTAATATGGCCATTTATAATGGGAAAAGTTAACAAAAGTAGGACTAAAAATCATGACAACAGGAAGTAAGGTTTGTGGACAGAAAGTATGTGCTCTATGTAAGATTTCTATTTCTATATATCTCAAAAAAAATCTTGCCTGTGTGCACTTCCATTCTATGCCACTTGACTTCCTGTTACATTTTTGTCGCTGTCAAGGTTTTCCCATTATAAATCGCTATGTCCATAGTTAAAGGATATTACTACATGCTAACACTTGCTGGAAGATAGTCAGGTGTGGAGTGGATCATGTTCTGCTGTGATACCCCTCCATGGTTCAATAGTCTACTTTTTGAGCTCGGATGAAGTCTAATCTCTGCTGGTATTGTTGAGCCAACCCTTAGACAACCTACCTTCATGAAGCAGCACTTGGCTTTGCTTAGTTGCATTGTCAAGTGTGGAGGTTTTGCAAAACAAATATTTTATTGTTATTTGTGCTCCTAGTAACTTTAAAAAGTAGCAGATCTTTTATCAAACATAATTTGTTCATCTCGGATGGTTTAATGGATTTATCCCAGTAGGTAGCTGAGTGTCACAGATGAGTATGGCCCTAGATTCAATCCCCATTCTGTGCTAAGTTAGATGATCTGGGCTCGCGTGCCAGTAGTGTCTCTTCCCTAGGTGACTGAGTTAGGGAGAGGAAAATATGGCAGGATTCCCACTGTTGATCACTGGAGGTGCTTGTGTGTGGATGTCAGGTGAGAACAGATGGTTATGGTTGTTGGAAGCCAGTCATCTCAGCCCCAGGGCATCGCTGCAGGAATTCCTCAGGACAGCATCCTAAGCCTAATAGTCTTGAATTACTTCATTAATGACTTTCCCTCTGTCATAAAATCAGTAGTGGGGCTGTAGGCTGATATTGCAGTGTTCAGGTTCATTCACAATTCCTCAGAAAATGAAGCCATCATGCCTACATGCAGCAAGACCTGGGAAACATTCAGATTTGGGCTGATGTGTGATGTGAATGTTACTTGCCACTTGAGTGCCAGGCAGTGACCATCTCCAATAAGAGAGCCTAACCACCCCCCTCGACATTCAGTGGTATTGCCATTGCCAAATCCCCCACCATCAACATCCTGGGGGTTGCCATTGACCAGAAACTGAACTGGACCAGCTACTAGAGCAGGTAAGAGCCTGGATATTCTACAGCAAGTGATTCACCTCCTGTCTCTTCAAAGCCTCTCCACCATCTACAAGGCACAAGTCAGGTGTCTGAATAAAATACTCTCCACTTGCCTGGATGAGTGCAGCTGCAACAACACAAGATGCTCACCACCATCCAGGACAAAGCAGTCCCCTTGATTAATACCTCATCCGCTAGCTTAAACACCCACCCTGTCTACCACAAACGTACCATGGCTGCAGTGTGTACTATCTACAAGATGTACTCCAGCGACTTGCCAAGGCTTCTTCAGCAGAGCCGCCCAAATCCGTGTCCTCCACCACCTCAAAGGACAAGAGCAGCAGGTGCATGGGAACACCCATCACCTCCAAGTCACACACCATCCAGACTTGGACATATATCGCCATTCCTTCATCGCCACTGAGTCAAAATCCCTATCTCGCAGCACTGTGGGAGCACCTTCACAAAACGTACTTCAGCGATTCAAGAAGGCCCACCACCACCACCTTCTTGAGGGCAACTAGGTATGGGCAATAAATGCTGGCCTTGCCAGTGACGCCCACATTCTGAAAATGAATTTAAAAAAAGGGCAGGATGTGATTAATCTGTGATGCTTTCCTGCAGTTGAATAGCCTGCCAATGCCCATTAATATAGCTCACCTTTAAATTCTGGCCACTTGGATGAGGTGGTTAGCATCTGTGAAATCCCTGCAAAAGTCAATGTGAAGCAGGAAAAAAGCTGTCATAGGGCTGATGAAGGAGCTGTTTCTTCCTCTAGTTGTGTCTCTGAAATAGTCTTCAATTACTAATTTTTAACCTCAACTTTTAATTAAAACTTTCACTCCACTAACTTGAAAATTGTTGCAATTGAAGAAATAAATCTTGTGTCTGTGTAGGTGGTATTAAACAAAAGCATCAGCTCTTGGAGTTTGATATCTTTGGTTGTAACTTTATGTTCTTGTCTTGTCCATTTCTTTTAAAGAGAGCTGGCTGCTGAATTATATAAATGTGTTGGTCACTGACTGCAGGCTTGAATTCTTATTTCAGAGTACACGATGACGTCTCTCTATATGTACTGTGCATTCCTAAAGATCAGAAAAAGCTTTGAAGTAGTTCTTTTGTAAATTTGCACTTTACCATTCCATTTTACTTGTTGGAATGTATTTTTCCAATTTTGTTCTTTAAATATCCGGAGCTTTTACTGTTGAACATTTTTTCCAGTGATTTTTTTGGCGTCATCGTCCAATTAAATAATGCTGCACGGTGTAAAAGTGCAGCATGGAATGAGTTGAAAATAACCACCTGGATATGGAATTTCAAATTGCATACTAATCTTGACTAAATGGCAAAATTAAACTAACTCAAAGAGTAAACCTCTGATCAGGATCCTGCTTTTTAAAACTATTGTATACAATTTTGTTTAATAGTCCTGCTTCGAATAAAACATTGCAGTTTTGCTTTAACATTAGTTCTGAATCTCATCATTGAAATTTTGTGATGTCTGATTGCATAACATAGTGTAATCCAAAAGTGAAAATGAATCTTTCTGCAGTGAGGTGCTCCATTGTGTTTTATTTGAGTTGTACCAAAATGTCCCATCTTCTCCTTCAAATACATTGTAGGTCAATCTCGCCAACCTATGGAAGAAGTCAAGAATACCATGTTGAGAGACCACTGCATCAGTCCTATAGTGGTGAGTCTAGAGGATTTGGTCAAGGCTCAGGAAGACCCGTACAGTGGAGAGGACAACGGGAGAAGTGGAACGAAGCAGGAAATGTAGAATCAAGATCAGGAGATGCACAATATAGTAACGTTCATTGTAAAGTTTTTGAGTATAGGCAGCCTTCCCCAAATACAAGAAGAGTGGGATCAGAACATACAACTACAACCGGAAGAAACGTACTCCCACAAGAAAGAGAAGGAAACCGAAGCTACCCACTTCCTTCAAGATCTCTCGAAGACAATCCATACCATGATCACGATGAACGGCATCGTGACAGCAATGAATGGCACAGTGAACGGCACCATGCTCACAATGAGCGGCACCATGATTACAATGAATGGCACAATGACCATGACGACCGGCACTACCATCAGAACGTGGAAACCCTGACTCATAGCAGATCGTCTAACGAAAAGCCCAAGGCTGTCAGAGGTGATCCACAAACAAATTCATATGACCGACCAGTCACTACCTCTTATGGCTGCGCGGAAAAGTGGCGTGACTCAGAAGGCTTTAGAAGTCACAGTTTACATGAAGAAAGGCATTCAGGTTATTCACGTTCACCTGGAAGACGGTCTGAAGAGTTTCTGGATAGGAACTCCTACCAGAAGAGGTATTGGAATAGAACCATTAAGGCTGTGTATTTTGATGTAGAACCTCAACTGAATAAAATGGTCACATTTGTTAGTTGAGGATTTAAAACTTGAAAGCCCTTTGTCCTAATCTGAAAGTGTGAGCATGTTATGTAAATAATGAGCTCTTGCGTTGTTTTGAAATAGAGCAGATTGATGGCTAGAAAGCTGAGGACCACTTTATTTTTCCCCTCAGCATCCTGCTGAATGGCTTTCAGAAGGATAAAGGGTTAAATTAGTAACCTGGGGAAAATACTGCTTTCAAGGCATTGCTCCCAAACTACTTCAAGTGTTACCGAAACTTAATTCTCACTGTCTTCTCTCTACTGCAAGTGTAAACTGCTTTATGTCAACACAGGTATCCTGAGGAGGATGAAGTCAAAGGGTACAGAGAAGCATCTGGAAGAGGCTGGGTACCTGGAAAGCATGAGATGATAGAAAACGAGCGAGATTTAAAATGGAGAGGGGAGAAATTGCCTCATAATAGGAAAACCTACCCCTCTGCATCATATGGTGATTCTGAAAGTACACGTGTTAAAGATGTGCCGAAAGACCGCTTTGAAGAGTGTGCGCAGGTAAAGAGTGGGTTTGCACATTCGCAAAAGTATCCTGAGATGCACTCCTCTTCTGAGCATCACCAGAGCTTTTCCAGTGAAAGACAGCAAGGATATTCAAGCAAAGATAAAGAATTTACGACCAGCTCCTCAAGTCATAAAGAGGTGAGTCGTTTTCACAGTAACAGTAGGAAGTCAGGTACTGATGTGAACAGAACAGAGGGCCACCACTCTGTGTCAGGCAAATATCCAGTTCCTGAGCATTATTCCGGCAGGTTTCAGCATGTAGGCAAGAAAGAAGTAAGCCCAAGATCTACAGCAACCTCAGCAACAAGAGGGCGAACAGAAAGAGGAAAGGAATTCAGAAACCGCTCTGATTTTTCGAAAGACCAACGTGACGCCGCTCATAAGCGATCAAACCATAGATCTTGTCATATGGAAACTTCACGACGTCCTACCAATAGTGAGCGAGACAGTAAAACGGAGTCCCTAACAATCAAACTAGATATGAAGAAAACTGTGAACAAGTGCAGGTATTGTCCTTCATTCTTTGATCGTATGAGGCTGGGTAAAGAAATTTCATGCTATTTTTAGTATCGGTCTAAAGGCTTAAATTGTAGTACTCGTCTTCCCTTACAGAAAGCAGCCTGTTTCCAGTTGTACAACAAGTTTAAAAATGTTCCTTGGACTGTACGTGATACAGCAAAGCTTATCAAACACCAGTCTCTTTCTGTAACGGAGGTACTATGGTTTTTGGTTTATCCAGTTTTTTACTCCGCACTCTTGCCTTTGGTGACTAGTAGTTCTACAAATGCTTCAGCTCCCAATGAAAGGAAACGAGACCGGAGAAATTCATGCATCACTATCAACATGTACTACTTTGTCTTCATTTTCTGAAGCTTTACTAAGGAATTGCATTCTTAAGTACCAGGAATTTTATTTGTGCTCCGAACACATTTTTAGCAATACAATCAAGCAGCAAAAAAGAACGCCTAAGGATGGAACAAATCCTTTGTGATGGGCTTCTGCCAGATTTTGCCTATATACCAGAAACTGCGTTAGAAAAAGAAACTTAAATCGATATGAATTCTAATTGAAGATCTCGTGAACATCAGGATGTTTTCGATAGTTTTTGAAAGTTTTGGTTGAAGACTACCTTCAGTATGAAAAGCTGGAGACAATGAGTGTAAAATTGTGCTGGAAAAATAGCAGCTGTCCAGACCTGAAACTAAACTCTGATACCTGGCATTGTTAAACAAAATCCTCATTGCAAATGTCGAAGATCTCTCTCTTTTTCAAATGGAATTTAAAGTTCTAACATTTGGATATTTCTCATGTATCAGGAATAAAAATTGCATATAAATACATCAAGGAAAGAGTGGGAATATTGTGTGAATTGTATTCTGTGGCATGATCTTGCTATTTGTATCCATTTTGATTGGATTAACTTGTCAGTTTGTCCTATAACAATTAGACAGTTTGAAAAGCAGTGCGCACTTAACATGAGAAGCTACATAATAGTTTTTGCTAAGTTTGTTGTTTTGTCATGGTCCAGCTGAACATAAGAAGTAAGAGCAGGAGT
This sequence comes from Squalus acanthias, assembly GCA_030390025.1. Lineage (NCBI taxonomy): Eukaryota > Metazoa > Chordata > Chondrichthyes > Squaliformes > Squalidae > Squalus > Squalus acanthias. Next base: position 92,038,955 of record CM059429.1, read on the forward strand.
AGGTCATACGGCCCTCGAGCCTGCTCCGCCATTCAATAAGATCATGGCTGATCATCAACTTCAACTCCACTTTCCCGCCCGATCTCCATATCCCTTGATTCCCCTAAAGTCCAACTACAGGAAATGAAGCCGACAGGGGCTCCTTGAAAAATTCATGCGATGAACTGAAAAACCTTCCACCAGATCTAATGGGATGTCTTCCATCAGCATACGTTATAATGGGCTTGTACTTTATCAAGATGGTGTGGTAAAATCAATAAACTGCGGACATGCCAACAGCAACGATCTTTGCAGTCCATACAGGAGTTTTTTGCTGTGGATGGACAGTATCTTTCTCCAAGCCCTACTCAGTATTTGTACTATGGTATCATCTCGCTGTGTGAAAATGGAGCAACTCGTGCATTGTTTTATCAAAGAAAGATACAAAATGGAACTTGAAAATAAAATTACTACTTCCAACACAACTTTAGCCCTTCAAAATTCAAGACTGCAGATCTTGGGTTCAGCAAATCCATATAAAGGTTTTCTAAGACCATATTATCAAACTGGTAATTAATGCTACAGACTTTTTATACCATCATTAATGGTGGCAGCACAGCCATTAAATGAAATCAATTCATACTGTAGTAGTGCTGATCAAGAGTTCAGTAGGCTTCTAATTTTCAGTAAATAGCTCATGTGGAGTCAAGAGATTACCATGCTTTAAGCCTGTCACAGTGAATCTCGGCATGCAACGTATTACCTTGATGGTTGACTTTTTGTGGCCTCTTTTATTTCGATGACTTTCTCGCTATGATGTAATGAAGTGTCGTCACAGCGAACATCGTGATAGTTCACGCAGTTAAAGAAAGACGTGCATTTCACGACCTCAGGACGTCCCAAAGCGCTTTACAGCCAATGAAGCACTTTTGAAGTGTAGTCACTGTTGTAATGTAGGAAACACGGCAGTTAATTTGCTCACAGCAAGATCCCACAAACCGCAATGTGATATTGACCAGAAAATCATTTTTCTTTTAGTGATGTTGATTGAGGGAGACATATTGGCCAGGACACCGGAGATAAACTCCCCTGCTCTTCTTCGAAATAGGGGTCTTTTACGTCCACCTGAGAGAGCAGACAGGGCCTCGGTTTAATGTCTCATCCGAAAGACGGCACCTCCGACAGTGCAGCACTCCCTCAGTTACTACCCTGGAGTGTCAGCCTAAATTTTTGTGCTCAAGTCTCGAGTGGGATTTGAACCCACAATCTTCTGATTCCAAGACGAGAGTGCTACCAACTGAGCCACGGCTGATACGGAAGGTGAAGGCTCCAATTTCAAAAAGAGGATCCTATCGTGATGCAGTTTCCAGCAGAAATGAAAATGTACAGATGTAAAGTGGCACATTACCAGAAGCCCATAAAGTTTCAGCTATACATAATCACCACCACCCTAATGATTGATGCATTAAACGATTAGTAAATCAAACCCGTGCAAAGATTGGGCTCAATATATTGAAAGAGAACACAAAAAGACATCTAGAGGGCATCCAGCCAACCTCATACTTCAAAAAAAAATGTTTTTGACTTGATATTTATACAGCTGCTGTCAGAATCTGGGTATTAATCCAGCAGAGCTCTCGATCAGTAAGAATTCCCAGTGTAACTGACCATCTTGGTGGAGGAATATTGAAACAAATTGTCTTTCGGATGAAGATTAAAGATGAGTCAGTGTTGATTACCACTACAGAGAGGACATGACATGAGAACAGCTAGACAAAAGAAGACCAAGGTCCATCTAGTTCGTCTTCTACCATCCTGGTAGTCACATGATAAAACATTAATGGAGTTGTTGACTAATCATGGCAATCAATCTCTATCAATGAGTCTACAACAGAGCCAGTCACGAGTTGAGGAAAACCCCAGCTTTAGGATCCATAGGTCCAAAGTCACCTGTTCCTCCCAAGCCTGCAAATTACTCTGCGTACTGTATCCCAAAATCTGAAAGAAATCTTATTTGCATTTGAATGATTCAACAGTAACTGCTTCCATGATCTCCCTCAGGAGCTTGTTCCATAGATTTACCTCTCGCTCACTGAAATAATGTTTCTGCAGATTAACCCCCTGCGAGCACAGGCCATATCCTCTGGTTCTACTATTCTGGACAAGGTGAAAAGGCTCGTCGTAGTATATGAATCATAACCGTTTTTGCCTCAATGTTTGCCCAAGTGGATCATTGTTAAATACAAAGTGGACAACCTCAAGGAAAATTCTACTGCTTGTTATCATGAACAAAGTACATCACAAGCCTAGTCAGACTTTTGATAGTGTTAAACCAAAATTAATTCAAGATCTGATTTAATCTTAAGGATGTACATAGATGGTTGACATCAACAGTGGACTGCTATTAATGAATAATTCAACACTTTCTCATTGTTAACTCCGTTTTCCTGGGCCGTTAACTGTACTGCAGTTTTATGAAGCATTTTGAGAACCATCAGCTTATAATGGAAGACTTTGTGGCACTTGTTGAAAATTGCCCCAAAGGACAACAACACCATGGCAGGAGTAACTTATGAAAAGACAATGAATTTGAATTTCTAGCCACTGAAGTGTCTTTTGGTGTGAAATTTCTTTATTTTCAGCCTCATGTATGTATAAATATTCAGTCATTAATGATATTTTTCTGACATAGCTTAACTGATAAAATTAATGTGCTTTTTTTTTTCTTTTGATAACCACTTTGAAACCTAAAATCTGTTTTTAAGGAGAAACTCCACTTTAAACAAATGACTTCTCAAGTATGTGTAGTCATGTTAAATTCTGTAGTATGTGCAGGAGTTATTTAACAAGAAGATTTTAAGGAAACCAAGGCCAGATCATTATACAAGGTATGGACGTGATTCTAAAAAGTTTGCACTTGCTGCTTTTCCACTTCCATATAATGTGATATGAGCAACAACTAGTGTTTGGCAAACTAGAGATTTGGGATTTTGCCCCACGAAGTTGCATGAAGTGTTCATTTGTTGTGAATCCAATTTACTATATTTAATGGGAGGTTTAAATTCACTTCATACAATTTTTTTTATGGCGTCCTAAAGTACTTGGCTGAGGATGTGTTGAGAAATTAAGCTTGCAACATTCAGTATTTTTAAAGGGATTGTGTAATTCTCCTTATCTTGCATCCTACAAAAGGGATGGTATCCCTCAGGCTGGCTTGTGTTTTGATTACATAACTTTCCCTATTTATTTTGGCACAAACCTAACATCATAGGAACATAGAAGATAGGAGCAGGAGTAGGCCATTCGGCCCCTCGAGCCTGCTCCGCCATTCAATGCGATCATGGCTGATCATCCAAATTCAGTACCCTGTCCCTGCCTTCTCCCCATATCCCTTGATCCCTTTAGTTTTAAGAAATATATCTAACTCCTTCTTGAATATATTTAATGAATTGGCCTCTACTGCCTTCTGTGGTAGAGAATTCCACAGGTTCACCACTCTCTGGGTGAAGAAATTCCTCCTCATCTCAGTCCTCAATGGCTTACCCCTTATCCTTAGACTGTGACCCCTGGTTCTGGACTCCCCGGCCATCGGGAACATCCTTCCTGCATCTAGTCTGTCCAGTCCTGTTAGAATTTTATAAGTTTCAATGAGATCCCCTCTCATTCTTCTAAACTCCAGCGAGTATAAGCCCAATCGACCCAATCTCTCTTCATACGTCATTCCTGCCATCCCAGGTATCAGCCTGGTGAATCTTCGCTGCACTCCCTCCATGGCAAGAACATCCTTCCTCAGATAAGGCGACCAAAACTGCACACAATACTCAAGGTGTGGTCTCACCAAGGCCCTGTACGACTGCAGCAAGACATCCTTGTTCCTGTACTCTAACCCTTTCGCTACGAAGGCCAACATACATTTGCCTTCTTACCCGCCTGCTGCACCTGCATGCTTACCTTCAGCGACTGGTGCACAAGGACACCCAGGTCTCGATGCACTTTCCCTTCTCCCAATCTATTGCCATTCAGATGATAATCTGCCTTCCTGTTTTTGACACCAAAGTGGATAATCTCGCATTTATCCACATTATATTGCATCTGCCATGCTTCTGCCCAATCACCCAACCTGTCCAAATCATACTGGAGTTTCTCGGCATCCTCCTCACGGCACACACTCCCACCCAGCTTTGTGTCGTCTGCAAACTTGGAGATATTACATCCAATTCCCTCGTCTAGATCATTAATATATATTGTGAATAGCTGGGGTCCTAGGACCGATCCCTGCGGTACCCCACTAGTCACTGCCTGCCACTCGGAAAAAGACCCATTTATTCCAACTCTTTGCTTTCTGTCTGCCAACCAGTTCTCTATCCAAGTCAATACCTTGCCCCCAATCCCATGTGCCTTAACTTTACACGCTAATCTCTTATGCAGGACCTTATCGAAAGCCTTCTGAAAGTCCAAATACACCACATCCACTGGTTCTCCCTTATCTATTTTACCAGTTACATCCTCAAAAAATTCCAGTAGATTAGTCAAGCACGATTTACCTTTTGTAAATCCATGTTGACTTTGTCCAATCCTGTCACTGTTTTCCAAGTGCTCTGCTATTGCATCTTTTATAATGGACTCTAGCATTTTCCCCACTACCGATGTCAGGCTTACCGGTCTATAATTCCCCGTGTTTTTTCTCTACCACCTTTTTTGAATAGTGGGGTAACATTAGCTACCCTCCAATCCATGGGTACTGTTCCAGACTTTCTAGAATTTTGGAAGATGACCAGCAATGCATCTACTATTTCTAGGGCCACTTCCTTAAGTACCCTAGGATGTAGATTATCAGGCCCTGGGGATTTATCGGCCTTCAATCCCGTTAATTTCCCTAACACTATTTCTCTACAAATACTGATTTCTTTCAGTTCCTCCCTCTCATTAGACCCTATGTTCCCTGACATCTCTAGGAGGTTATTTGTGTCCTCCTTTGTGAAGACAGAACCAAAGTATGTATTTAATTGATCTGCCATTTCTTTGTTCCCCATTATAAATTCCCCTGATTCTGACTGCAAGGGACCTACGTTTGACTTCACCAATCTTTTTCTCTTCACATATCTATAAAAGCTTTTACAGTCAGTTTTTATGTTCCCTGCAAGCTTACTCTCATACTCTATTTTCCCCCTCTTAATTAATCCCTTTGTCCTTCGTTGCTGAATCCTATACTGCTCCCAATCCTCAGGTTTTCTGCTTTTTCTGGCCAATTTATATGTCCTCTCCTTGGATCTTATGCTATCCCTAATTTCCTTTGTTAGCCATGCTTGAGTCACCTTTTTTGTTTTATTTTTATGCCAAACTGGGATGAACAAATTCTGTAGTTCATTCATGCGATCTTTGAATGTTTGCCATTGCCTATCCACCGTCAACCCTTTGAGTGACATTCCCCAATCAATCCTACCCAACTCGCGCCTCATACCATCGTAGTTTCCTTTATTTAAATTCAGGACCCTAGTCTCTGAGTCAACTACTTCACTCTCCATCTTAATGAAGAATTCTATCATATGATCGCTCCGACCCAAGGGGCCTCGCACAACAGCTTTGTTTGGGCCTAAATTCACTAAAGTTTTAGTCTAGTAGAAGCTGCAGAGTGATGGCTCAACACAGTCATAATCATCTTAATTTGCATGCACAAGAGGAAGAGAGGGCTGTCTATAAACACTCCCTGTATTATGTAAGAATCTAAACACCATTCAGTGAGTAAACTGTTGAAATGCATACATTTTCTCGAAGGAAAATCTTGTGCTTTTTGTTCAAATACATGCTCCTAATGTTCATGTTTTTTTAAAGTCAGATTTTCAACCCCAATGGAGACTTGTTTCAATTCCTTCCTAGCTGCTCCACTGATATCAGTCTGCTACCCCTGGGAGCCATTCTCGACGTTTTAATGGAGTGGCAACTTCAGACTGCCCTGGAACCCAATCCAGACCTGAACCATCCTGGCATACATACTACTCTAGTAGATAGTTTTCCCAGAATTGTGCAGTTTCCAGGCTACTCTGAATTAGTGGCTGGCATTAAAATGAAGGGAGCCTCTCTGGCATGCAGTTGTCTCCTCTCAATTGGTGATATTACTGGTGGAAGCCACAATTGAGAGATCCATTTGGGTATGAAATTTGAAGTTCAAAGCAGAGAAACTATAGTATAATCTTTAACAGACATTGGGAGAGTACGTCAAACAAAAAGTACCCCCCTGAAAAATGTGTCCGTGGGAATCTTTTTATTTTTAAATTGCCAGTCCCAATAACTAGAAGATTTTTTAACTTTGTATTTGTGTTTATGTACGTATATTATGGCTTCTTTTGATAAAAACTCGTAAATGCCTTTTATACTTAGTTGTGAATTCTTTGAATGTATGTGGGGATTTCTCCAGGCCTACATCAAGCCATGCTTCAGAGAGAGTAATGTCTCGGGATTTGGTTAGTGTTGGCAAGAAGCGGGATGAGTTCCATCATGTGTTTGAGCATATGGGTTCATCATTCAAGGCTGACCCGAACATCTCATCAGGAGAATTTGCCCAGGAGATAATCACTTTGGTGCACCAGATTAAAGGTTGGACATGCATTAATGCATCCTTTTTATTTAGTTGCAAGAAGTGCTACTGGTAGTGAGATAGCACTAAAAGTTGTTGTTTGTTTATCAGTAACATAACCCAATAGGTCATTGAAGTATTGTCTAACGGTACTTATAATCATATTGTAATGTGCACATTCTTCAGAATTGTGTTTAAAATATTGCACTTTTACCTCTTGAGATCTGGGTTAAAATCTAACCAAATGTTAGAATCTTTTTCTGATTGTTGAGCGTCCTAAGTGAAATGAGTTTGGGCTGTAGCTTTAATCCAGTTCCCAATACACACCAATCCAAAACACGCTCGACCTTAAAATTGCGTATCGTGCTTGGAAAGGTCAGCATGTGTTAGCCAGTGGTACTAGTTTTGAGAATGGATTTCCTTCATACTGTTGGGCCAATGAGTGGGGCCATTACATTGGAGCTAACCCCCATTATTCCTGACCTTCGATGCACCTGATGCTGTCATTGTCTCACTTAAGCAAATTGGTGAAAATTATTTCTATTTGAATGTTGTCTTGTCCATATTAAACTTTGCAAATTGCACATCCATTTTGTAATGAAAGTCTTGCGTCAATACTAAACTCAACAGTCTAGCAGAACAGTGCAATTATTTTACACTCTATTAACCTGCATAAATCGATATTTCTTATCTATCACGAACATTTAGAAGATGGATAGCTATGTTATGCAGTAACAGAATACAGTTGCTGAATTCAAATAATCGGAAGTAAATGTTTTAGCCCTACATTTCCACTTTGTTGTCTTGCATAAGAATATAAGAAATAGGAGCAGGAGTAGGCCATACGATCCCTCGAACCTGCTCCACCATTCAGTAAGATGATGGCTGATCTTCTACCTCAACTCCACTTTCCTGCACTATCCCCATATCCCTCGATTTCCCCAAGTGTCCAAAAATCTATCAATCTCAGCCTTGAATATACTCATCATCTGAGCATTCACAGCCCTCTGGGCTAGAGAATGCCAAAGATTCACAACCCTGAGTCAACACCCAAATCCCTCCGCATACCAACATTTAACAGTCACTCACCTTTTAAAAATAAAAAAAATTGTTTTTCTATTCTTCCTACCATAGTGAATAACCTCACATTTCCCCACATTATTCTCCATCTGCCACCTTCTTGCCCACTCACTTAACCAGTCTACATCCCTTTGCAGCCTTTTTGCATCCTCCTCACAGCTTATTTTCCCACCTAACTTTGTATCGTCAGCAAACTTGGATGCATTACACTCAGTCACAGAAAGAGGCCCTTCGGCCCATCGTGTCCACGCTGGCCATCAAGCCCTGTCTATTCTAATCCCCTCATCTAAGTCATTGATCTAGATTAATTCAGAGTATTGGTTAATTTACATTTTAGCATAAAACATACTTTGAATTATTAGACTTTTTTAAAAAATTGGGAACATTTAATAATTAACTATTGCATTGTAAGATATTGGTGCATGTGGTATGTTATATCTTGAGATTTGAATCAAGTTTTAGTAATTTGCCTAAATGTACAATTGGTTTAATTTTATATAAAAGCTAAAATTTCTAGTTTTCCACTAAGCTGTTACTTATGGTAATGGATGGTCATGGTTTCTGTTTCAGAAGACCATTTTAAGTCTTCAGATCTAACATTGCATGACCGCTTTTCAAAGTTACAAAATGCACAGAGTCCACAAAAAGAGGGAAAACTGGGCCCTGAGATACACAGGTATTGTAGTGTCACAGTATACAGTTTTTACTTTTATAAAAACAAAACTGTTTTATTCCTTAAGGACATGGTTTGTTTATTTTATTTTTATTTTTGAAAAAGGCGGATTGACATGTCATTGGCAGACTTGCACAACCGAGAAAGGAAACCGGTTGCCAGAAAGGTACTGTACCCCATTTAGTGGGATCATCATTTGTCTTCCAGTGCCATTTGTAATTTACCTAGTACTGTATAACTGTTTTCATAAGATTCGGAATATAAGGCTGTGCGAATGAGGTTGGAATCTATGTATGTATCCATCACACATTCTGGCATATGCAAAGTATGTGTCACAGTTACACCTGATTAGTTGAAAGGTTACTTTTCATAAAACAGCAACAAAGCACAACTGAATGGGTAGGGAACCACGCAGGGTAAAACTGGTGAGTAGGTACAATAAACACGATCAAGAAATACCAATGAGGGATGAAGAAATTAGCATGGGGGAAGCAGTGGAATCACCCAAAATAAGTTGTTGGATGTTCTTTCAGCAGTCATCTTGTTTTATCAGTAACTCAACTGCATTGTACTAAAGAAAAAGAAAGACTTGCATTTATATAGCGCCTTTCACAACCTCAGGATGTCCCAAAACACTTTACAACCAATGAAGTACTTCTGAAGTGTAGTCACTGTTGTAATGTAGGAAACGTGGCAGCCAATTTGTGCATAGCAAGCTCCCACAAACAGCAGTGTGATGACCAGGTAATTTATTTTTTAATGATGTTGATTGAGGGATAAATATTGGCCAGGACACCGGGGATAAACTCCCCTGCTCTTCAAAATAGTGCCATGGGATCTTTTACATCCACCTGAGAGAGCAGACGCGACCTTGATTTAATGTCTCATCCGAAAGACGGTACCTCCGACAGTACAGCACTCCCTCAGTATTGCACTAGACTGTCAGCCTAGGTTTTGTTCTCAAGTCTCTGGATTGGGACTTGAACCCACAACTTTCTGACTCCAAGGCGAGAGTGCTGCCCACTGAGCCATTGGAGCATCATAACATTAAAAGAAATACATAATTGATAACCGAATCATCCCGTTTACCCATACGGTTGCCTTTTCTGTGTTTGAAATCTCCAGTGTTTCCTTCTAGAGGCCTGCTTTTCTTTCAAGTACTGACATTCATGAGGTTTCCAACAGCTTTCAGTGAAGATCAACCCCAAAATGCACGAGTGTCAGAATGCACCATTGTTGGTCAGCTAAAGCTGCCTCCTTTCTGAGTCTAATGAAACACATCATATTTTGGAAAGGGGGTGCATAACACACCATGATTTTTTTTTAAGAATGGTTGTGCCATGACTTGCTATTTTTAAATCCGCCCTTTCTCTCTCCCTCCCCCACCATCCCCACATCTGGCAATGGAAAAGGCCAAACAGTGCTGAAAACCATTATTGTATGTCCAGTGAATACTTGAAAGTAGCAGTGAAACTTTTCACCAGTCAGGTGTGAACATTAGTTACATGGTGTTTGCTGTAAAAACGACCTATCTGCCCTATTCTCGGTAATGCAGGATAGCAGGTTGTGGATTCTTTTCTGGCTGTAGGCGGGGAAGAGTCTCTGGGCTAAAGCTGGTGGATGCAGAGTACAAGTGCAACAAAATGTCTAACTAGGTCTGCAGGTGTGTTTCAGAAAGCAGGTGGTGACAGGCAAGAGGGATCCAGACTGCATTTTGCATTGGTGGCTGCTCAGGGGAAGGATCTGGTTGGACTGCAGGGTAGCATTGGGAAGTGGGAGTTGATTGTGCGGTGGGGAGTGCTGGGTGGTATGAAGGGGCTGGTCCACTGCAACACTTAGAAGCTGGAAGTATATATAAATCTATTGGAAATTTAATTTCTAACACCCAGGCATAACTAAATAGTGTGACATGACCTTCCTGTTAACAAAGGAATAACGTAATTTTGTAAAAGTTTTGGAACGAGCTTGAATTTCTATAGTGGCTTTCACAACCCCAGGACGTCTCAAAGCACTTTACAGCCAATGAAGTACTGTACTTTGAAATGCTGTCACTGTTGTAATGTGGGAAACACAGCAGCCAATTTGCACACAGCAAGGTCCCAAAAACAACAATGAGATAAAGACCAGATAATCTGCTTTTAGATGTTGTTTGAGGGACAAATATTGGCCAGAACACTGGGGAGAACTCCCCTGCTCTTCGAAATAGTGGCACCCGAGAGGGCAAATGTTTAACGTCTCATCAGAAAGACTGCACCTCTGACAGTGCAGCACTCCCTCAGTACTGCGTTGAAGTGCCAGCCTAGATTATGTGCTCAAGTCTCTAGGGAAGGCTTGAACCCACGGCCTTCTGACATTTTAATATATTTACATAGTTACAAAGAGTGCAAACATGCTATGTTAGAGGCAGGGTCAGTCCTGTATATCATTTGGCTCTGTTCAGTATCCAGCTCATGAACACTTCAGCCCACCTCAAACTCTGGCTTTTGACATTCACTGTTGTCAGGCAACAGAAGACTGACCCTGTTCTTTGCTTCAAAATGGCCCTTATATCCTGCTCCAGTTCATTCTCTGAACTGCTTCACTGCCATGGCCTGTGCTGCATTCTGTATCTGACCGCCCTGCTCCTCTCCCTCACTCCCTCGTCCAACTGCTCCACTCCCCGGACTGTTCCCCAACCTATTTGTGACCTAAAAAACAGCTTGTGTGCATAATTAGACACTTTTTACAATTTGTTAAACGCCCACACTTCATTTAAAAAAAAAAATACCTGACAACTAAATTGGGGGAAGGCCGATTTTAATATGATAAGGCAGGATCTGGCCAAAATGGACTGGGATCAGCTGCTTGTAGGAAAATCCACATCAGAGCAGTGGCCGTCTTTCAGAAAGGAAATAGAGAGAGTACAGCACCAACATGTTCCTGTAAAGGTCAAGGGTGGGACCAACAAGCCCAGGGATATACAAGAATGGATTAGGAAAAAAGGGAGGCTTTTGGCAGATACAAAGGACTAAAAACAATGGAAGCCCTAGAGGAGTATAGAAAGTGCAGAGGAGTACTTAAAGAAATTAGGAGAACGAAGAGGGGGCATGAAAAAACACTGGCGGGCAAAATAAAGGAAAATCCCATGGTGTTTTATAAGTATATTAAGGACAAGAGGATAACCAGGGAAAGAGTACCGCCCATTAGGGACCAAAGTGGCAATCTGTGTGTAGAGCCAGAAGATGTAGGTGAGGTTTTAAATGAATATTTTGCATCTGTGTTCACTATGGAGAAGGGTGATGTAGGCATAGAAATCAGGCAGAGGGATTGTGATATACTTGAACAAATTAATATTGAGAGGGAGGAGGTACTAGCGGTTTTAGCGGGCTTAAAAGTGGATAAATCCCCAGGCCCTGACGGGATGTATCCCAGGCTGCTGTGTGAGGCAAGGGAGGAGATTGCAGGGGCTCTGACACAAATTTTCAGAACCTCTCTGGCCACAGGGGATGTGCCAGAGGACTGGAGAACAGCTAATGTAGTACCATTGTTCAAGAAGGGTAGTAGGGATAAACCAGGGAATTACAGGCCAGTGAGCCTAACATTGGAAAAAATTCTGAGGGACAGAATTAGTCTCCACTTGGGGAGGCGGGGATTAATTAGGGATAGTCAGCATGGCTTTGTCAGGGGGAGATCATGTCTGACCAATTTGATTGAATTTTTCGAGGGGCTGACTAGGTGTGTGGATGAGGGTAGTGCAGTTGATGTGGTCTACATGGACTTCAGTAAGGCATTTGACAAAGTCCCACATGGGAGACTGGTCAAGAAGGTAAGAGCCCATGGGATCCAGGACAATTTGGCACATTGGATCCAAAATTGGCTTAGTGGCAGGAGGCAGAGGGTGATGGTCGAAGGTTGTTTTTGTGACTGGAAGCCTGTGTCCAGTGGTGTACCGCAGGGATCGGTGCTGGGTCCTTTGCTGTTTGTAGCGTACATTAATGATTTAGATATGAATGTAGGAGGTATGATCAGTAAGTTTGCAGATGACATGAAAATTGGTGGAGTGGTAAATAGCGAGGAGGGAAGCCTCAGGCTACAGGACGATATAGACGGGTTGGTCAGATGGGCAGAACAGTGGCAAATGGAATTTAACCCTGGAAAGTGTGAGGTGATGCATTTTGGGAGTACAAACAAGGCAAGGGAATACACAATGAATGGTAGGATCCTAGGAAGGACAGAGGATCAGAGGGACCTTGGTGTGCATGTACATAGATCCCTGAAGGCAGCAGGACAGGTTGATAAGGTGGTTAAGAAGGCATATGGGATACTTGCCTTCATTAGCCGAGGCATAGAATATAAGAGCAGGGAGGTTATGATGAAGCTGTACAAAACGCTAGTTAGGCCACAGCTGGAATACTGTGTGCAGTTCTGGTCACCGCATTATAGGAGGGATGTGATTGCATTGGAGAGGGTGCAGAGGAGATTCACCAGGATGTTACCTGGGCTGGAGTGCTTCAGCTATGAAGAGAGACTGGACAGGCTGGGGGGGTTTTCCTTAGAGCAGAGAAGGCTGAGGGGGTCCTGATTGAGGTGTACAAAATTATGAGGGGCGTAGATAGAAAGGAACTTTTCCCCTTAGTAGAGGGGTCAATAACCAGGGGGCATAGTTTCAAGGTAAGGGGCAGGAGGTTTAGAGGGGATTTGAGGAAAAACTTTTTCACCCAGAGGGTGGTTGGAATCTGGAACTCACTGCCTGAAAGGGTGGTAGAGGCAGGAACCCTCAACATTCAAGAAGCATTTAGATGAGCACTTGAAACGCCATAGCATACAAGGCTACGGACCAAGTGCTGGAAAATGGGATTAGAATAGACAGGGCTTGATGGCTGGCGCGGACACGATGGGCCAAAGGGCCTCTTTCTGTGCTGTATGACTCTATGACTAACTCAATTATTCATTGAGGTAAGCTGATCAATCTACCGTTAAGTGTTTCTGTCCTGCTACAGTTTTAACTTGATTTCCCAGAAAAGCATTGTGTTGGGATGGAATTGATGGCTTGCAAAATATTTCTTGACGATAAAAATGAAGGATTGCTATTTCTTTTGAGTCTCCTATACCTGATTTTGTTTTACTTGTGTATGCTTTCTAATACTCAGACAAGCACATGGGTTGCGGTAAATCCAGATGACCTTCGCCATGACATAGAGAGAAGGAGGAAGGAAAGATTACAGGACAAGTATGAGGAACCCTATCAATCTGCGGAGCATAGGTTGCTTTCTCACAGGTGACTTGGATTAATCACTCCCAGAATATTCAATATTTGTACAAGATTCCTTCCACTCTTAGAACTTCAGGACTTCACACTGGCCCTTGCATGTCAGTCCACCTTACTGACCATTTAGTAGACTCAAAACTAAATATTGTTACTTTGGCAAGACTTTCAGCAGGGAACAGTTCAAATGTTCAGTCGGAAGGGATTCCTCGAACTGGCCTGGAGGAGATACACAAAGGCAGTGCAGGGTGACCTGTACTTTTTTCTGTGGCTCTCCACGCCTCCCTGACGTAGAGCTAAGATTAGGAACTGACTGCATTTTGGGGGCCGTACGCTTGAACCCATGTCCAACACTCTGGCACAGTGAGTTAGAGAACTTGCACTATACTGCCTTATTAAATGTAAAAAATGAGAAGTCGCACAACACCAGGTTATAGTCCAACAGATTTATTTAAAATTACAAGCTTTCGGAGCTGTCGCCCCTTCCTCAGGTAGAGTAACTGAGAGAATCTCCCAGAATTCACAATATAAACACAGAAAAAATGCATTCAAATCTTTCCCTACATCAAAGACACACTAAGAGCCCCTCTTAGTGTGTCTTTGATGTAGGGAAAGATTTGAATGCATTTTTTCTGTGTTTATATTGTGAATTCTGGGAGATTCTCTCAGTTACTCTACCTGAGGAAGGGGCGACAGCTCCGAAAGCTTGTAATTTTAAATAAATCTGTTGGACTATAACCTGGTGTTGTGCGACTTCTCATTTTTGTCCACCCCAGTCCAACGCCGGCATCTCCACATCATTATTAAATGTAGTCATTACAGTGAGCTGTTGGCAGGCTTTCTGGAACTGATGAGCTATGTTTCCTCCTCAAGCCAGGTAAGCAATATTAAGCGTTTCTATCTCCTATGTAGACTTCTCAATTCATGCTTGTTAGTCTACTGTAACACAGGGGAGTTTGTTTCTTAACCCTTTCCACCCCCGAATTAACACTAGCATGTGTGTGGAAAGTATATTCACCCAGATAGTCTGTTTCCAGCAACGGTAAACCAGTTGTCAACTGCAAAAATCCCATAGGGAAAAAATAAATCTTTCAGGGTTCAACACCAAACTGATTTATTAGAACAGATATTGAACATTATTCTTTTCACTAATGTATTCTATAAATAATTCAAACTGGACCATGTCGAGGGGCTAAATGGCCTATTCCTGTTCCTATGTAGTTTAAAGGAGTAATATTTTAGTATTTGCATCCTTTGTACGCTTTCCTTGCTCTTGATCTAATTTTTTGATTTGAGCTTCAGTTGCCCAAAATTATATACTTTTTTTTTAAACAGATCTGGGAGGCGTGAAAAGTCCCGTTCACCCAGTCGAGTGAAAGCACCAAGAAATCCACATTTTAAAGAGCCATCAATTGGGCTTATGGAGCATCGAGTGAGAATAGCAAAAAAGCCCATCACGGTCAGTAACGGGTTAATCAGTTAGTAGTCTGTAATACAATTCACACTTCATCTCGAGCCATCCTCTGTTTCTTAACCTGTCCCATTACCATCTCCTTTTGCCTTGAATATCTCTTAATGTCTCTTAACTTCTCCTGCCTTCTATCCTATCACAGACCTTCCCTTTTGTTCTTTCATCCCCTCCCCCCTTTCCCAGCCCCTACACTTGCTTAAAAATCTGTTCCATTTCCTGCTTTTTTCCAGTTCTGACGAAAGGTCATCGACCTGAAACGTTGACTCTGTTTCTCTCTTCACAGATGCTGCCTGACCTGCTGAGTATCTCCAGCATTTTGTGTTTTTATTTCAGATATCCAGCATCTGCAGTATTTTCTTCTTGTTGTAGTAGTCTGTGTGTTTTAGATCAGGGGTTCTCAAATTTTGCTTCTGCGGCTCCCCCCCCCCCCCGTGTTATAAAAATTCCACGGACCCCCTGTAAACACAACACAATTTTTTTCTCTATAAAAATTAGTTATACAATTACACATATATTTATTATTTTTGTTTTACTTAATGTGAAACTTGTTGCTGGTGCTTGTGTTCAAATTGCTGCGTGGCCTCGCCCCTCCCTGTATCTATAACCATCTGAGATCTCTGTACTCCTCCAATTCTGGCCTCTTGCGCATCCCTGATTTTCATCATTCCACCATTGACGTCCGTGCCTTTAGCTGGCTAGTCCCAAAGCTCTGGAATTCCCTTCATAAACCTCTCTCCGTCTCTCTACCCCTCTCTCCTTTAAAACGCTCCTTAAAACCTACCTCTTTGGTTAACCTTTTGGTTACCTATACTAATATCTCATTGTGACTCGGTGTCAAATTTTGTTTAATAACGCTCATGTGAGGTGCCTCTGGACGTTTTACTATATAAATGCAAGTTGTTATTGTTGAGGCTGCGGGCATTCCCGGGATTCTGCAGACCGTGTGGGAGAAGGTTAGTTTGGTGACAATAGCAGAATCGCCCCGGAATAGACAAAACAATCGGTTTAAATCAGTTGCAAATTATTCAGCAAATGCTGCATTTATTTCGAAGGTATCATCGGTTATTGTGTGACTGTGACGTTTCACTGAACTGACCCGCAATATAATCTCTCGCCTTCAGAAATGTCAGCCCGTCCTTTTGCTCCATCTGTTTCTGCAACTTTAAAACCTTCTCCTCAATCGAATTTAAACATCTGGGCCCAGATCCCACAACATGCAGGGGGCTGCACACCATCTCCCCATAAAATATATTTTAACTTCAGTCTCTGGTGCACATTTCTACAAATTTTGTTCATTTAACATGTTTGCATCCTATAAAGTCCCCATGACCTATCTGAGGATTTAGATTCAGTTAAGGAATAAGGTGGGGACCTCTTACTCTAGCAGGCCTCAGTCCTTGCTCCCAGGATTCATCCTGCTGCTTGTTCCCAGGTTGCACTTCTTGGGCAGTGTACGACAGTGGGAAATGTACTGGTATACTCCAAATAACATAACTGGAGTGCTAGTTCAAGGCAGTAACCCGATCTTTGGATTCGGATCGTTTTAAGCAACTAATTTTTTGATTTGGGATTACAAGAATCTGAACGGTGGTTTGGTGTACTTGTGATAATAAGGGGAATGTCATTTGCTGTTTTTTCTTAACCGTTGCATTTTCCCCAAGTGGTCCATTAAGCAAAGAGCTTGTATACTTGATGAATTTAGGTGTCTTGTGTAGGGTATGGCAGAGGAATGGGCCAACTAAAATGCACTAAGTGCTGTGTACCTACACACTGCCACCTGTCTAAAATCAGACAGGAAAAGAGATAGATAGAACTAGATGGCAAAAGAGGAGATAGAAATAGAAAAGTAAAAGTAACAGCAATACGAGGAGGACAGAAGCAGGGAAAAGAAACACTCCAATTCATTGTGAGCAATACTACGAGATCCACTAATGCATATGTATAAAGTCTTGCATACAATACACTTTGCACTGTAAGCACGGGTATTGTGTACAAAGACACGATGTAAATGTTTGTAGTAGAAAAACCCCATGTTAGTGTTTGACCATCACACTTTCAGCCAATTGAATCAAGCAGAATTCTTTTGAAAACATGTTCATTCGCCATTGTTTTTCTCAGTAACTGAAATTTCTGTTGTCCAAAATAAGCAAAATGCTTGGACTTGGAATTGCTATTTTTGCCCACTGTGGCGACAGTGAGTATCACCAGCCAACAGATGCTGCAGTCTAAGCACATTTCCTGGGCTGCATCATTATCATTTAACTAGTCAAATGATACAGTGCTTCTCTCTGTCTCCAAAATTAGTTGGAAGCTGAAGGATAAATTTCAAAACCTTTATTCAGATAAAGTTTCTATTGTGTTTTTTAAGATGGTGGTGGGGTGGGGGAGGGGAAACACATAGCAGACTATACTGATTACACACTGGTTTTAGCTTTTGTTGCTTTTTAATTATAAATTTACTGTATTAAGCTGTATTTCCTCATCCTAAATTGAGTTTTTTTTAAACAAATGTTGACCTTTGAAAGCCTGTGCTTTAATAGTAATTAAAATGTCTCTCGCAGCTCTTATAAAATATAGAGAGAGAGAGACTGGTACAGTTATAAAGCACCAAATTCATCGTTTGCAGAGGTCACAGTTAAAAATTCCTGCTGCTAGATGCAAGACCCCCCTGCCCCATGCTGTCTGGTACATGCACTTCCTCCTCCCCTTACCACAGACAAACACCGGCAATCTACCAGTGACCTAAACCCCACGTTCCATCCTCCAGTTCCCCTTCCATAGTTCTACTAAACTGCAAGCTCTGTCTCAGCAGAAAACTACTTCTGCCCACATGCTGCCAAACCCCAGCAGCCCCATCACCGTGTTGCCAAATTTGAAAACCCTCACTCAGTTCTGCCAAAGTCCAGGATCACCACCCACCCATGCTACCGAAGCCCTGGACTGACCGTTCCCAGTGCATCTCAATCCAATTCCCCCCACTCTAAATACCTGAGACCTACTTTCAACTGGTACATCTTGCATACCATCTTGTGTATTCTCAGTTTTCAAACTGGTGAATCATTTTTATAAGTGTGCTCAAATGTTTTGCTTTACAGTTTGAGGTTAAAGAAAATAGTGGGCTTTGCATGGAATTTGAAACAACATTCTGCTCTCTATACAACTAGTTTCTGACCATTTATAGATGTTGTTTCGAACTGTTTCTGTAGGAGAAGCTGCACACTGAGACTACGGCCAGAAAGCCTTTTGTATCAACAAAACGAAAAATGGGAGAGGCCTCGGAGTCTAGAAGTTTTCAAAGACCTTTCAAGGTATTTAAGTGTATCTTAACACACATTTGCGGTCGTACATGTGGAATTGTTCTGCGTTTCAAGTAAGCTCATTTCTGTGGTAGATTTTGTGTAGGGACCAATTTGGAGACAATACAATGTAAACAGATGCCACACCCTCGACTGCATCTGCTCACTTAACATGCCACACATGTTCGCAGTCTGTAAGAAGCCATCAGAGTTTTGCATCCACATAGCATCTTGTGTATGCACCTGCACACAAACCATAAAATCATGCAAATGCCTCAATGGGAATCGGTGATCTAAATGGAGAACTCCATTTGTTTTGGGCACCTGGATTTCCATAGTGTATTTAAATTATACCCAACCCTCTTAACCTGTGACATTCTTAGAAGCTGTCAAAACTTAGTGCCACAATAAAAGCTTTTGTGTGCATAATGTTACTCTCAACATGCTTCCTGGAGGGAATCCTGTACCTGTGGTGCAACAGTAGCAACACCAGAACATTTTCAATGAAGAAAAAAGAGACGGCATTTATATAGCGCCTTTCACGACCACCAGACGTCTCAAAGCGCTTTACAGCCAACGAAGTACTTTTGAAGCGTAGTCACTGTTGTAATGTAGGAAACGCGGCAGCCAATTTGCGCACAGCAAGATCCCACAAACAGCAATGTGATGATGACCAGATAATTTTTATTTTGTTATGTTGATTGAGGGATAAATATTGGCCAGGAAACTGGGGATAACTCCCCTGCTCCTCTTCGAAATAGTGCCATGGGATCTTTTACATCCACCTGAGAGAGCAGACAGGGCCTCGGTTTAACGTCTCCTCCGACAGTGCAGCACTCCCTCAGCACTGCACTGGAGAGTCAGCCTAGATTTTTGTGCTCAAGTCTCTAGAGTGGGACTTGAACCCACAACCTTCTGACTCAGATGCATTTGAGGCAGAAAACCACTTGAGCACTAACTGCAAGATGTCCAAAGAACTAATGTAAAAAAAAAAAGTGCCAAACAAGCTTTATTATTGGTGCTGGTACTCCTTGCCTTTATCTGAGCCTTTTTACCTTGTATTATAGGTGAAGCAGTTTGTTAGGAAACAGTCTTGACTTCTAATGAGGTTAATGGTCTACTGACGACTGGTATAAAGTTTTGCTCAGTAGGGATCCCTGGGCCACTGCACCCGGTGCTCCCACGCAACAACTTCAGCAAGTACCTGCTGCTTCGTACCTTGTAGTAATTGCATCCTTTCCCAGGGTTTACTTTGAATCTTCAGGGCTTGAAGTTGTCACAACTGATGTGGAGGTTTATTCCTGATCAGTTCCATTATTTTATCCAATATTGGTGTAAGATCCTGGAGTTATCAAAAGATTTTTTGGAGATGGAGCAAGGTTTTTTAAGAATATCTTGGACATTTTCTCTGGTTACTAGTGTTCCTCGGAAGGTTAAATATATTGAGTTAGTCGTTGAGAGGGCAAAAAGTATAAGGTTTTTGGAAAAAAACAGGGCTTGATGGGCTGATGAATAGCCTTTCAATTCATGCTTTCTTATTCTGTTTTTTCTTGTTTAACCATTTGAGACTATGTTAAATAACTTTATTTGTATGTTGTAATGTGCGTGTGACTCTTAGAGATTGCATTCAGCCTGTTGGGGAATACCCACTTAAGATTGTCATTTAATAGCTAATCTAATAACGATTTATAGTTTAAACTGTCCACCTATTTGTAAATTCCCTGGTCTGTCAAAAGTGCCCACAGAGACTGTTTGTTTGTTTTCCCTGTACTGGCATCACAATATTTTTTTTATGGTTAAGCCAACACTGACTCTGGTTTTTGCAGCATTTTGCGAAAGAGTATTCATCATCTGGGCGAAAGAAAGGTTTTACTCTTGAATCCAAGTACCGGCGTATATATGGTGTTGGTTTCGGACGTACTAATCACAGGATATTCACCAAACACTTCAGGGAAGGGATAGCAAGAAAAAGGAGAGATGAAAGGGTAAGGATTTGTGCATTTAGAAATTCA
This sequence comes from Squalus acanthias, assembly GCA_030390025.1. NCBI lineage: Eukaryota > Metazoa > Chordata > Chondrichthyes > Squaliformes > Squalidae > Squalus > Squalus acanthias. The sequence goes on from CM059429.1 coordinate 92,059,285, forward strand.
TTTTTGATCTGATGGGAGCTGATTGAAACTGAATTTCCATGCTGCTGATTTAATGCCTGCTGCATGCTTGACCTTCCATTTTCCCACTGCTGGTTTATATTTCTTCTTGCTTTCCCTCTCCTCTTTCTCCTACCATATACAATTCCCCAGATGAAAAGTTGGACGAGTAATCTATTCCCAGTAATCTGTCAGTTTCATTTTTAAAGAGGCCACTGGAGTTGTTTACAAGTGGACCAAGACTGATGTGCTTTTCTTTGTTTTTGATGCTCGTGTTCTTTGACTTCTTGGAAGGAGAGGAGGAGGGAGACACTTACCTTAATGTAGCACAAATCAGTTATTCAAAAAATACATTTTGCTGCAATGTTACAGAATATGGCCCCTATATGTTGAAACAAAATTTGCAATGTTAATGTAGCCCCTTAATACTTGAAAACTTCAACTTCATCCGCTTCCAAACCTCTCCTCCTTTATACTGTATCTGCTTCACTTTTCACAGTCGAACTCTTGCTGACCAGGGCTCTCTGCACTGCCAGGCTCTGAGTCTATATCTGTCCCCATGGCTCCTTTTATCTCCCAGTGTTGCTTATGATCATCGCTGGGATATCACTGAAGCTTAATGGTGAATGTGACATTTTCATACTGAGATACAGCTAGCGATGCAATCCTTCCAAGCGTTGGTTGTGGCTGAAGAGAACAATTTGAACTATATAACACTAGAGTGAGTTGCTTTGGTTATTAAGCTGTCACTAAAGGCAGGGTGAGAGTGATTTGAGGTGATCAGTTCAGAGTATCTCACAATATTAAGTGCATTTTAAGTAGGTTTCCCCCCCCCCCCTTAAGAGTATTGGTGCCTCTCAATTTTACGGATATTGAGCCTAGCAGTGCAGAGCTACATTCAGCATTAATCTGTCCCTTGACCCGCCTTAAACACATGAACTTCCAAATGGTGCAATTATTTCATGTAAATTATCTTCATAGTGGTTTCAGTTTAATTTATAGTTTTGAATTTGAAGTTTTCAACTAAGTGACTTCCAAGATTACATAACTCCAGTTGACCTCTTGGTTTATTTTGTATCCTTTTATTCTTTGCTTTTGAAAAAGAAAGTAATGTATTGATGAGTTACACATTCAGTTTAATATTTCTTCACTTGTGTCATCCACATGATCTGCAATATGAAAGCAGTGGGAGTAACAATGCAGCTCTGCATAGTTCCGTGTAAGTTCCAAATACACCGTTGATTCGAATTCTGTAGCATTGCGCAGGATAAGACCCCTTGCTCTTCTCTGTCAGCTGTGGCTCAGTGGGTAGCACACTTGCCTCTGAGTTAGATGGTTGTGGGTTCAAGTCCCACTCCAGAGACTTGAGCACAAAAATCTAGGCTGACACTCCAGTGCAGTGCTGAGGGAGTGCTGCACTGTCGGAGGTGCTGTCTTTCGGATGAGACGTTAAACCGAGGCCCCGCCTGCTCTCTCAGGTGGACATAAAAGATCCCATGGCACTATTTTGAAGAGGAGCAGGGAGTTGTCCCCGGTGTCCTGGCCAATATTTATCCCTTAATCAACATCACTAAAAAACAAATTATCTGATCGTTATCACATTGCTGTTTGTGGGAGCTTGCTGTGCGCAAATTGGCTGCCGTGTTTCCCACATTACAACAGAGACTACACTTCCAAAATACATCATTGGCTGTAAAGCGTTTTGAGACGTCCGGTGGTCGTGAAAGGCCCTTTAGAAATGCAAGTCTTTCTTTCTCCCATGACCCTCCACCTGACAAAAATCACTAAGAAATTGTGGTACTTTGGCAGTGCGTAACTATGTACCTGTTGATTTTCTTTCTTGGCCAGGAATTACCCAGCAGTACCACAGACAAGTAACTGATGGGAAAGTGGAAGAGCTCGGATCGCCATGTATATTTGTGATGGAAATCTCCAGAGCACTACACATTTCAGTTGAAGTAAATGCATATACCCGTTGCAGATTGCTGTGAATGCTATTGTTTGTGCACCTTGTTCTACTGTAGTTAGTGGTGCATAATACATTTTTTCAAAAGTACCCTGGATAATCTGGACATTGGTTAAAATACTGTCTTGACAGTACGATTTGATACAAGCCCCACTGTTCTCCAATTAATCTCAAATGTACCCTCTTCTGAGCCCTCCACTCCAGTATTCAGACATGGTCTTCCATGAATAATTCGTTAATGTGAACTGCAATATAAATATTGTTATTAAACACCAATTCGTTTAAATGTTACCAAAACGATGATGTGCCAAGGTTAAAAATAGTTGCATAGTGCTTTGCAAAACCAGAGGTGTTGATCAGTGATTTGAAGAAACAAGTAGTGGGGAACGTTTAAAAATTAAACTCTCGGTGATTTTTGCCCTTTGCTGTAGGAGACCGAGCAGGAGATGCTTGTTGCTTACTGGTGTACTTGTGAATAAAAGTACAAATGTTTTCAGTTATTTATATTGTAAGCTTTGTGACTGGGTTGACTTCCCTTGAGGGAGGGGGAAATGAATCCCATGCTGCTGTCAAGCTTTTGATTTGAACATGCAATTCTACATGTGCAAATAAACTATGTTCATGTGTCGGTGCGAGAGATGTAGTTGTTTGGGACTTTGCTGTAGTTCTTACCCGTTATATTCAGGTGGCAATTGTTCTCCAATGGTACCATTGTGTGTAGGGTTAGTAGCAGAGAATAATTAAATTGAGAAGTGGGGCGAGACTGGAGTGTGAAAGAAAGTGATAAAAACAAGAAAGGTAGGACAAGCAATGCAGCAAAAAGGAGACCACGCAAGACTACAACAAAGTGTAAAAGGGCGAGGCACTGAAGACCAAGCAAGAGGCAAAGAATAGGGAGAGATGTGAATGGCAGAATTAGTTACTGTTTTTTTTAATGTCCCTTTGATTTCACTAATGTTACTTAATCGTGTGTCCCCTGTGTTGCCATGTGTGCACAGCCTAAGATAAGTTCTTGTGCTTCCAGACTGAGAGTGCATGTGGGACTGTCTCCATTCTTGAACCTGCTTCATGCTCCTGTGTGTTCAGATACCAGTGCTAAACCTATGCATGGTTGTAGATTGCTGTACAGCAAAAGTTGTGCCCATAGTCTATATTTTCAAAAAGTGAAGCTTGATAGTGAGGGCCAGAATTTGTTCATGTTAAGATGAAGTGCATGGGGGCTTTCCTCTAAAATGTCAGTGCCTGTGAATGACTAATTAAAAACAACCTTTTTTCCAATACATTATTCCTAAAAGTGTAGAATAATTCCATTGGGGATCTAGTCAACATACAATTGTTATACATCTTGAATTTTTTGAATTCTGTATTTGCACTTGGATGAAGCACAGTTGCATTGTGTATTTCCGGTTTGTGAACGGTTGTGGAGCCTCTGTTGATTAGATCACCCGCTTTAGTGACCTTCATTGGGTTTGATTTAGTTATTGGTTAACTTTAAATGCCAAGTGTTGTCCCACTGACCATTGTGGCCATTTGTACGTTTACTGGAACAACCCATGCTACGTTTCCAGTGATCTTTTCGATGCTTCACTCACAGGTCAACTCTTAAACCATGGATAGATAGTGTGGCAGGAACGTCAGGTCAGGATTTTGGGTGACACTGAATTATTTTAAAACCTCAACCTTTGTAAAGTTCTATGCAACCATTTCTACCTTGTATGGAGTGATTGACTTTAAAAAGCTTATTGAACTAGTTTGTCCAATGATTTAAATATGCACATATTCATGTAACAAATTGAAACCGTTCTATGTCCTAGCTATTTCTCTGGTTGTTTTCACATCTCTAGTGATTGTACAAATGTATTAGTGACTGTTTCCGAATGATTTTTTTGATCCACAAGGATACACCAAGCATGCGATCCTTTTCAATATGCTGCCCAGTAAACAACTGGAGACATAAAACTGAAGTGAAGAAGCATTTCTCGAATCCTTTGTCTGCGGATTGCTTTGGTAACATTTCTGTTGCTTTTCTGTGCAGTGATGTTGTGACCACATGGCAACATTTTGTTAATGGCTTTCTAACGGTTGACCATGCATAGTAATGTTTTATTTTAAACTGCTTTAGTATCCGAAGCTGTGAAACTCAGTCGGTAGCAAGCGTGGGTTGAAATTCCTATTAAGAATTTTATGAAGCCATGTTCTTACACTACTGTCGATGCTTTTACTTCTGTTGTCTTCAAAAAAAACTATATATCAAGGAACTATTCTTTAAGCCACTTGTTTATTGCATTAAACTTCCTTCTGTTGCTTTAAACCTGTGTATTTGTGTTGTATACTTCCACTATCTTTGTGTAAGAATGGCTATTTCATTACACTGGAGCCTTGCAACCTTTAAATGAAGCATCCTGTACGGTCAGCACAACAAATAGCCAGCGCATGTAAGGATTAACATCTATTGAATATCTTGAGCAGCAGTGATCTTACTGTGTGGAGTTTTAAAAATATATAATTTAATCTTTACTCACTACATCCCTGCCCTTTGGAACTCTCTCCCAAACCGCTTTACCTTGTTATACCACTCTACCTTCAAAAGCTTTCTTTAGAAACCTGACTCTGACCATGTCTTTGGCCTTCCCTTCCAGTCCTCCTCCCCAGCCTTTTTCTTTTCTGCCCGATGACCTTCCCTCTGCCATTTAAAGTCCCATGAAACGTCTTTTACAGGAGGAGTGCTACTTAATAAAGTTTCTCTTCTTAACTCAGCAATCCTTCACTCCTTTCAATCAGCTAGAAATGATCAGAATCTATTTTTCAGGTGAAGCAGGATTACAGGGTGAGGGATAATTGAACCAATGTGGGGGAGGGAGAGGAGACAGAAAGGAGGGGCAAAGGGAGGGGGTTCTGTTCCATGGACTGTATCTCTACCAGAGAAATCCTCTCAGCACAAGCGGGCGAGGGAGAAAGAGTGCTGTGAAAGGGGAATTCAGATCAGCAGGGATAGGGGAGGATTGAAGCATGGGGACAGTTGGTCAACCATGGGGAGAGGAGGGGACTGTGGATGGGGAATGCAGTCGGAGGTTACTGCAATAAGGGGAAAAATAAAGTAGGGTAGGGGTAGCCTCCAAAGAAGAACTGCAGCCAGTGGGGGTTATGGGCTGGGGAGAAATGGAACGACATCTAGCAACTGGGTTGGAACCAGACGTGCAGCCAGCAGGGAGAGGGGGGGTTGGTAGGAGGGATGCAGCAGCAGTAAATAGGGAGTTAGGCCTGCTTTCAGTAGGGGGCGGGGAGGAGACAGCTTTGTTGAGTTCAATACATGATTTAGTGGTCACTGGAGAGGACCACGATTCCTACTCACCAGGAGGCTCTAGGTCAAGAGGGGTCGATGTGGCTATCAAGTAAAGGGTATTCTTTGCTGCTCATTTAAATCAAATGCTGATAATTCCACAGTTTATCCCAAGGTTTCAGTGCCCAACATGATCAGTACGTAGGAGGCAAGATCTACGTACTATGTGGGTGTATGATGATTGTGTTTTAAATGTCCTGTGTGACTCATTTAAGCTAACAAAAAAAGCACAGGAATTGAGTGTTGGTGACACTGCGCTGTTCCCTATGTGCACACAGCGTGAGGAGAATCCAACTTCCACATATTAAAACAAAATCAAGCATAGGAACAGGAGTAGTGAACTCAGCCCCTCCTTGAGCCTGTTCCGCCATTCAATTCGATCATGGAGCATTTACCCGTCTTTGTTCCATACCCCTTGATACCCTTACCTCATAAAAATCTATCGCTCTCAGTCTTGAAAATGTCTGTGCTCCCCAGCATCCACAGCTTTTTGGGGGAGAGAGATCCAGATTTACACTACTATCATTTGTGGTTTTTTTTTTAATTCGCTTATGGAATGTGGGCGTCGCTGGCAAGGCCAGCATTTATTGCCCATCCCTAGTTGCCCTTGAGAAGGTGGTGGTGAGCCGCCGCCTTGAACCGCTGCAGTCTCTGTGGTGAAGGTACTCCCACAGTGCTGTTAGGGAGGGAGCTCCAGGATTTTGACCCAGCGACGATGAAGGATCGGCGATATACTTCCAAGTCAGGATGGTGTGTGACTTGGAGGGGAACTTGGAGGTGGTGGTGTTCCCATGCGCCTGCTGCTCTTGTCCTTCTAGGTGGAAGAGGTCGCGGGTTTGGGAGGTGCTGCCGAAGAAGCCTTGGTGAGTTGCTGCAGTGCATCTTGTCGATGGTACACACTGCAGCCATTGTGCGCTGGTGCTGGACGGAGTGAATGTTTAAGGTGGTAGATGGGGTGCCGATCAAGCGGGCTGCTTTGTCCTGGATGGTGTCGAGCTTCTTGAGTGTTGGAGCTGCACTCATCCAGGCAAGTGGAGAGTATTCCATCACACTCCTTATTTGTGCTTTGTAGATGGTGGAAAGGCTGGTGGATAAAGTGCTTCCTGATTTCACTCTTAAATGGCCTACTTCTAATGAGGTTATGACCCTTGTTCAGGATTCGCCCACCAGAGGAAATAGTTTCCCTGCATTTACCCTATTGAATTCCTTTAAGCTCCTCAATTAGATTACCTCCACTTTCTAAACTCAAAGGAATACAAACCAAGTTTATACAACTTGTCCACATAATTTACCCTTTAAGCCCTGGTATCAAAAAGGTTTAAAATCAAACTCGTTCACAAAGAAATGAATTCCTCGCACAAACAAACAAAGAAAAAAAAATCATCTGGCTGCCTGCTCGTTCTTTACCCTGGGAGGTGGTAGAGGTCGCGGGTTTGGGAGGTGCTGTTGAACTCTCCATATGTATCACCAATAGGGAATTCACTTAAATTACGTAGCCCTAATATCCTCCACTCAACCTAAACCTGGAGTGAGCAAATGCCCTGTACTGCTGTGTGAACATTTGGATTATTTCTTACAATGCTGTTTGAGATTCTCTGAATCATGGAGAAACTACAGGCAGGAGTTAGTGACAGTTATGCAAAAACAAACTGAACAGTTTTAAAATAGTTTTGAAAAAAATTAAATATATTTTATATATTATGTCGCTGGTCAAGGTAGGTTGGAGGATCCAGTATTTTACTTGCATTTCTATAGCGCCTTTCACAACCCCAGGACGTCCCAAAGTGCTTTACAGCCAATGAAATGTAGTCACTGTGGTAATGTAGGAACTAAATTTAGTTTATCAATGACTCGCCTGAATGAGAATTTGGCCTTCAGCTGGAGCGATGCCTCGCCCTGAAAAGCCACAGCTATGGTGCTCAATAATTCAATCCAATATTGAGCAGGACTAATGAAACTCCATAATGTGAGCAACAAATCTAAATTCCCTTAACATTGTAGTGCCTTATAATTTGTAAATACGATATTATCATCGAATTGAAATATTTTCTGCCGATTGCATGATTTTTATAGTTGGCTTCACTCTCCCAGCTGCTGGGAGGACATTACAGAATGCCACACACAAATGTTTTTGCTCCCTTTATTTCCACAATCTTTAAACCCACGCAGCTGTGCATGACTTGGCTCTCTGTGGAACTAGTGACTACCTTACCTCAAGAAGCATCAGGGTGCAGAATAGCAGCTACTTATAACATTTTATGATGCGGAGATGCCGGCGTTGGACTGGGGTGGACAAAAATGAGAAGTCGCACAACACCAGGTTATAGTCCAACAGATTTATTTAAAATTACAAGCTTTCGGAGCTATCGCCCCTTCCTCAGGTAAGGTTACAATGAGTGAATCTACAAAAGTTCACAGAATATAAACACAGAAACTGCAGAGATACAATCTTTCAGGGAAGGTGTCCTTACATCAAAGACACACCAAGAGCACAGCCAAGACAATGAGATGTGTCCCAGGGGGTCCAACGTGTCAAATCCTGCTGTCTGCAGTGTTGTTTTTTGGGGGGTTTTTTTGTGTTTGTTTTTTAAAAACTGGAAAGACAGACAACGATGTCAAGTCACGTTCTGTAGCGTGACATGAACCCGATATCCCTATTGAGGCCGTCCTCATGAGTGCGGAACTTGGCTATCAGTTTCTGCTCGATGATTTTGCGTTGTCGTGTGTCTCGAAGGTATCTTGGAGAACGCTAACCCGCAGATCCGAGGCTGTGCTCTTGGTGTGTCTTTGATGTAAGGACACCTTCCCTGAAAGATTGTATCTCTGCAGTTTCTGTGTTTATATTCTGTGAACTTTTGTAGATTCACTCATTGTAACTTTACCTGATGAAGGGGCGATAGCTCCGAAAGCTTGTAATTTTAAACAAATCTGTTGGACTATAACCTGGTGTTGTGCGCCTTCTCATTTTTATAACATTTTAGGCTAGGAATGGAAGGTTATCCATTAAGAACATAAGAATTGAGCAGGAGTAGGCCATTTGGCCCTTCGAGCCTGCTCCGCCATTCAATAAGATCATGGCCGATCTTCTACCTCCTCTCCACTTTCCTGCACTCTCTCCACATCCTTTGATTCCCTTAATATCCAAAAATCTATCGATCTCTATCTTGAATATACTCAACGACTGAGCCTCCACAGTAGAGAATTCCAAAGATTCACCACCCTCTGAGTGAAGAAATTTCTCCTCATCTCAGTCCTAAATGGCCGACCCCTTATTCTGAGACTGACCCCTGGTTCTAGACTCCCCAGCCAGGAGAAACATCCTCCCTGCATCTACCCTGGCAAGCCCTGTAAGAATGTTGTATGTTTCAATGAGATCATCTCTCATTCTTCTAAACTCTAGAGAATATCGGCTTAGTCTACTCAATCTCTCCTCATAGGACAATCCCCCCATCCCAGGAACCAGTCTGGTGAACCTTCGTTGCACTCCCTCTATGGCAAATATATCCTTCCTTAGGTAAGGAGACCAAAACTGTACACAGTACTCCAGGTATTTCTGAAGCTTAAAATTGTATTTGCCTGCAGGAGACCAATTTGCGATCCCACATTAACTGAACAAAGCAGTGTGTCTGCACTACCCCTGCCCTGAGATCCCTTGTGAATCTTGGAAAGGCTGTGGTAAAATCAGTAGCCCTCATGAGGCCCTCTCAAGGCTATTAACTGGGATTACAATAGATTCCAATCCCTTTCACTGTTTTGCCATTCCCACTGAAAATTCTAATTAACTCCATGGCCCTCTCTAGGCCATCTCATCAACGTCTTCCTTTTTAGCACACGTCACTGAATCCCAGTCGGGCATTGCCTAGTTCATTTAGCTCTAGAACAGTGCTCCATGCAAGAGGCCTATATGTTCTCTCCATCAATCTCAGATGAAATTTCTACACTGCCTCTTGACTAGGAGGTCCTGGATGGTGGTACTCCCAGATAGTCTCATGGAGTTATTGGTTCTAGGTCTGGCCAGGTCCAAAGGAGAGAAGGTTTTTAATGTTGTATTTACAGTTTTTATGTTTTTTCAGATTTCCACCATCTGCACTATTTGTAGTTTTTTTGCTTTAGTCCTGAGTGAAGCCCACATCTCTGACTCCAGTTACTGAACCAATTAACCCTGTGACCTACTCTAATTTACCTTCTTTGTAGCACTTCCTCCTCTTTTGCTGTGGGGAAGGGGCCGTTGCCCTGGGAAGGAGCTGGCTTGGCTCAGCTGTCGGAAAGGTCACCGTCTCCACTGGGACATGGGCATCAAACCAATACATGGCGAGTTCAGGACTGATAGCAACATGCTTCATGCAAAGAATGTCTAATACCCAGAATGGTCCTGTGTGTCGGGTAATGGAGGCATAAATTCTAGCAAGATGGGCCAAAGGGCCTCCCTCATCTGTAGTCATCTTTGTGAATGCAAACACCAGGTTTGTCCATCCTATACCATAAATACCAGATTGTAGGGCATGAAAAGACCAGCTGGCTCATCAGCCTGCTCTACGCTTAATGATGGCCAGAGCATCATAACTAGACATTCCCCCCCGCACCACCCCGCAGCCATGTAATCTCCTGGGAGAGGCAAAAAAAAAGTAAAAACGCAGGGCCAGTAAGGGAAAAAAATACTGTGATAATTGCTCTCCGGCCCCAGCCAGGAAGCGGTGCAGTGAGTCAGCACCCACCACACCAGCTGGCAACACATTCCAGAGACTCGCTACTCTCACACGAAAGCCACATCAGCAATGTCTGTAAATCAGTTTAAAACTCAGACAAATGGAAATGTTAAATTCAGGCCTCTATACTCCAGAGACTCAGGCACTGCCGTCTGCATCAAGTATAAACAGGCTGGCTGGCACTTCATGGGCTGTGTTGACTGCACTCACCATGACTCGACTGGTTTGATCAGGATCAGCTCCTGCTGGGACACAGACAGAGTCGTTGCAGCAAGTGTCACGATTCTAAAGTACTGCGATGACTCAGCGTTACACTGAAATACACATTGCACTCGTCGCAATGACATTTAATAGAAACACGTCAGCCTGCACAGCTTTCAGTTTATATAAAAGAATTAAATTCTGAAACCATATGATGCTTTAGCACAACAGTACAATGGCAGCTAGCCAAGGTAGGGATCTGCAGGATAGAGTACCTGTAGGATTTAGTAAACATTGTTAAGATTTTGTAGCCATTGTATGTTAAAAATCTAAAAAGCCGGTATATAATGGCGAATGGCTGAGAAGCAAAGCAGGATGGGAAATTATGCCAACCTGGCTAACTGTTAGAATATGCTGCAGTAATGGAATGTTGTGTTAAGTAAACCAAGAGACTAGGAACATGGAATTCGGTAATGTTATGAAGAAGAGATAAGAGCTAGAGAAGAGAGTTAGAAGTTAGAGACAGTCTTCACTTAAGAAATTGTAGAATAGACAAACTGTTTAGAAAACACCTCAAGAATGTTCTGTAAAGTGAAATTCTTAGATAGGGGTATCTTGTTATGCACAGAAAGAGTGGGATTAACAAGGTCATAAGATGACTGACAAGGAGAGGGGAGACATTTACCAGGTGTCAGAGAGCTAGTTACTGCCACGTAGGCAAAACGGAGGGAAAAGGGTATAAATATCCAGGTATTGAACATAGAAAGCAGCGTGAAGCCAGAGGAAGAAGAAACTTCAGTCAACAGAACACAGCAAGAGAATAAAGAGACCGCGCCACAGTCACTCGGAAGGAACGTCGGGGTTCAATGAACAGACTGTGACTATCTCCTTGTTAAGTATTACTTCTTTGTACCGGATGTTTAATGCTTAATAAACCTGTTTTACTGACACACAATATACCTGGACCCAGAGTGGTTTGTGGAGTCACGGACACATTATTCTAAAGAGCTTTCAAAAGCTACAGATTGGTGACCACGAAGGGACGTGACTATTAACTGAAACCAGGTCTATTGTGCATAAGGCAGGTGCTTGGATTTTCATCTGATCAACGGAAGTCCTTGTGGGAAGTTAGGTTACCTGGCAGATAGTGTCTCTTTAAAGTACACCAAGATGTCGAGTGAGAGTTTTTGGGTAGAATGTAAAACGAAGTTAATGAAGAAGTGCGAGGATGCACAGTTACAGACATTAGTAGTAGAATGTCTAGTAAAGGATGAGAGAGTATCCTTTGAGGATGTTGTTGCGTTCATTGAGAAACAAGTCAAGGAGAAGAAATGGAAGCCAGATAGGGCAGTGCAGCTAATGGCCTATGCAGCAGTGTATTGTGCAGAACAGAATAAAGAGACCTTCCTAGAGATGGAAGATAACCAGGATAAATTAGGAAAAGACAAGCTACGGCTGATAGAAGAGAATCTAAAGTTAACGGGCGGGAAGTCAAACTTGGAAAAAGAGGCAGTAAAGTTTAAGAGTAAGATTGAAGCTCTTCAGAACCAAGTTGAGGTTCTTCAGGGCCAGGTCGGTGCTTCGGTAGCGATAATACAGCAATAGAGTATTAATACAGTTCACGCCGAGCTGCGATGCAGAACCTCGAAGAGGCTAGGTGTCAGGTAGCCTCCTTAACAAAAGACAATGACCATCTTACCAGACAATTAAATGATTCACGGGGAGCCCTAAGAGAGGCCAACCACCGGCAATATAACATCACTATACAACAGTTAGAAAAACAGCTGGGTAAACAATGGGCTGTAATAACGGCAGTCACGGGAATAGACCCCCCTGCAAGTTATGATAAAGAATGCAAGGAGTTCAGCGGAGGACTATACCCTCCCCTATCACCCCCTTCCCAAAAGGCCCCCGTCTCGTATGCCACCATCGACCCGGCTGAGAGGCCCCCAGCATATGCCAATACCGATATCAAAAAAACTTCAGTGGACGAGCCTGCACCCGTTAAAGCCCCAGTTAAAGTTCTGACTCGCACCCAGGTGATTCCTAACGCGCCACCAGCTGCTGACGGTGATGCGGCACAAGCAGGAGCACAACCAGCGGCTGCCCCGGGAATGCTTTGGGCGCGGTACTTATGAACGATCCCAGCCCCTGAACTATGCAGAACTACAGGCATGTGTCCAGCAATTCAGACCAGTTAACCCACAAACATGCTCCATAGAGTTAAGGCAACGTACAATGAGTTTTTGGAATTACCATCCTGATTTTGAGGACAGTGACATGAAGAATGTCCTCCTGTCTGCCCTTGCCCCGGACCTACGAACCAGTCTCCCCTTCATCACCTTTAATGTGGCGAACCCCCTGCGTAACCTAATCACAACTATACAAACAGCTCTGGGTTTAGACACTATTGATCTGGTTCAGAAAATACACCAGGCTCAACAAGGGCCTCATGAGAGCCCTGCTGCATTTGGGGACCAGCTGTACACTGTTTACGAGATGATGCAGGCACGCCCCAGTGATAATATCTTAAATGGGAAGAATGAGGCAACATTTAAGAAAATATACTTGAAGAATATTCAGCCCTCGCTGCGAGCAGCCTTAGGACACACTGTCAGCCACAACTCAGCCTGGACAGACCTTTTAAGAGACGCTAACGCTGCATGGGCCTACGCTAAAACTCAGGTCCAGGTACCTATAGCAGAGACGCCGGTCCATATAGTGGAAGGGCCCCAGGCCTCCGCAGCGTCAACACCCCATAAGCAACCCTTGATATGTTATAACTGCGGAAAGGTGGGCCACTTTGCGAAGGATTGCCGAGGTCCTAGACAAACAGGCTCTGGAGGTGGGAGGAAAAATAACTACTCCCGCTATGGCCCGACCCATTCACCCAATCCTATGGAGAGTTAAATAGATGCTCCAGGCTCATGTATGGAGAGACTGTCATGTATTATGCAAACTTGCATCGACCCAGACATCGGGGTGCCCCGTGGCTCCAACTATGAGCTTGTCATTTCCGCCCCCACCACCGTCCCAACAATTTAACGGCCCACAATGACGGGGTCCGGCCCCATCGGCCTGGTCTGAAGTGGGGTTCAGACGAGACGGCCATGGTCTACCGGTGGTCTCGGCTTTGCTGCCTGGGGGCCGACAGCAGACGATGCTAATAGACACCGGTTCATCCGTTACAATCCTGCATTCCCCAGACCCTGGACGCCAACTTGAAATAGGCAACAGTAGCTTCGTAATAACAGGAGTCACCGGCGCACAGGCACCAGCAGACCCGGGAGAGGAAGTTAGTATTTCCCTTGATGCCTTTCCCATAAAAATCACTGATCCATTATATATGGGTAGGACAAACGAAATGGGAATACTGGGCATTGACACCCTATGGGGAATGACAGCCATTATAGATTACAATCAGAACTGTTTATGGGTTGAGTCTAAACCGGGAGATGTAGTACAAATTTCAGATGCCCACTTGGTGTTTGCTATAAAGAAACCTGAGCAGATAATGTTGTCGACGCATTCCCTGCCTGCCATTAACTCCTTAGTGACTAAACACGCAGCAGCCTTTGCTAAGTCCAAACATGACTGCGGAAGAATGGAAGGGAAAACCCGAATTAATGGGCCACCCCATCGCGCATGTAAACAATACCCGATTCCCCGGGAAAGTATTCCATATTTGCGAACAGTCATTGCCTCATTAGAAGAACAGGGGACACTGCGCAAAGGTTCGTTTACCACCAATTCCCCTGCATGGCCGGTTAGGAAGCCAGATGAATCCTGGAGGTTTACTATTGATTACCGAGACCTAAACAAAGCGGCCCCATGTCAAAGTCCGGCTGTTAGTCAAGCCCCTTCGCTACTGACATCCATACCCCCCAAAGCTACTGTCTTCTCCACCCTAGACATAGCGAATGGTTTTTTGGAGTATTCCAGTTGCTCAGGAGGACCAGTACAAATTTGCTTTCACATTTGAGGGGCAGGGCTACATGTTTACATGCTTACCACAAGGGTTTCATAACTCGCCATCGATCTTTCATCAATATATGGCACGAGCAATTAAAGACTTTTCTAAACCATGAGCCCTCCTCCAGTATGTTGACGACCTGCTCCTGGCTACCGAAACAATGGAGGAACACCGAGAACTTCTAGATAAGTTGATAGGGTTAGTACAGAAGGCAGGGCTGAAAATAAATCCAAAAAATGCTCAGCTGGCAAAAGATGAGGTTACCTTTCTGGGAGTAAAGATTTCAGCGACCGGCCTCAGTCTGGACCACCAAAAGGTAGAGACTATTCAGCGACTCCCACTGCCAGTTTCGAAGACCGCACTGCGATCCTTTTTAGGCTTGGTTGGATATCAGCGAAATTTTATTCCGAACTTTGCAGACTTGGCTAAACCTTTGTATGATCTTTTAAAGGGCAATGAGGAAGATATCCAACCCGTATGGGAAGACCACCATACTGCTGCAGTTAGTGCTTTGAAACAAGCCACGATGCAGGCTACTGCTCTCATTTCTGGATCACAGCCAGCCCTTCCATCTTGAAGTAGGCTCCTCCCCCACCAGCCTAACAGCCATTTTAAGTCAAACCCAATCAATCAGCGAGACACTGCGCCCCATTGCGTACGCCTCACGTATCTTACGAGGGGTAGAAAGTATGTTCTCAGTGTGTGAGCGCCATCTGCTGGCCACTTTTTGGGCAGTCAATCAGTTTACTTACATCACCGGACTACAGAAAGTGATTTTGCATTCACCACACACGCCCCTGAATCTGTTACTAAAACCGAGCGAGACTAAGGTGTCCTCTCAGCGAATCAGTAAATGGACACTTGAATTGTTACAGCGAGACCTGGCCATCACTCCTAAATAGATTATACTGTTACCTCTTATGCTCGCCTATGAGGGAAGCCCACACCAGTGTCCTAGATATGGAACCAAACCCGGTAAAGGCCAACGCCATACCTGGAGCTCGAAATGTGTATGTAGACGGATCATCATACTATGTAGACGGCCATCCTAGAACTGGATGTGCCCTCATTGATATGGACGTTCCCGATTGGTCAGTGGGATTGTAGGTTCCCGCCCACTCCTCCCAAAAAGCAGAACTAATCGCTGTAATTCTCGTCGCTCACTACACGACTGCGGATGAAACTAATATCTGGTCCGACAGCAGCTACGTCTGTAATGCAGTTATGGCCCTTCCCCTATATCATACAAATGAGTTTTGCTCATCAGATGGTAAATCTTTATTACATTCTGGTCTCCTCGGTAAGCTATGGAAAGTGCTCCAGGAGCGAGTCGCCCCTTGTCATGTAGGAAAGGTAGCAGCCCATCAGAAAGATTCATCTTCCCACTCCTGAGGTAACCAGGCAGCCGATCACCTTGCTAAGGAAGCTGCCGAGAATGGCTGTCTATTGCCTTGGTGGGTGATGAATGACACTCAGACACCCGTAGTGGGGGCAGTAACAAAAACTAAAACCATTGATCTCTTGGCCCTACAGGATTCACACGCTCCCTATGCGCAAGTAATAGCCTGGCATAAACACGACCAGCACCCACCCCATGGGCAGACTCAACTGTAGTACAACATGGTGGGAAATAAAAGAAGGGTATGGTGTGTTTATCAGGTGCGGGATAAGGGACAGAAAAGGCCCAAATGTGTGGAAATTCCTGAAGAAGGATAATGGGGAATCTGGGAACAGGTACAAGAACCAAACCAGGGCCCAGTAGCTTCAGAGAATACATACAGTTAGGATAATTTCCCATATAGTGGCCATAACCCAACTCATAGTACTGATATGCTTACTATTCTACACCTGCTACTTGAGACACCTAACGTACAAAACCCGATTG
Source organism: Squalus acanthias (assembly GCA_030390025.1). NCBI lineage: Eukaryota > Metazoa > Chordata > Chondrichthyes > Squaliformes > Squalidae > Squalus > Squalus acanthias. The sequence continues at coordinate 92,075,353 of CM059429.1, forward strand.
CGTTTAAACATAATCACAGCCCAGAATATCTTAGAGTTACGCAAATGTGGGAGAACGAGCCCATGTGTAAGATTTTAGTTTTGAGGGGTCGGCAAAATGCCTCGCCCTCAAGGTAGGGATCTGCAGGATAGAGTACCTGGAGGATTTAGTAAACATTGTTAAGATTTTGTAGCCATTGTATGTCAAAAATCTAAAAAGCCGGTATAAAATGGCGAATGGCTGAGAAGCAAAGCAGGATGGGAAATTATGCCAACCTGGCTAACTGTTAGAATATGCTGCAGTAATGGAATGTTGTGTTAAGTAAACCAAGAGACTAGGAGACATGGAATTCAATAATGTTATGAAGAAGAGATAAGAGCTAGAGAAGAGAGTTAGAAGTTAGAGACAGTCTTCACTTAAGAAGCTGCAGAATAGACAAACTGTTTAGAAAACACCTCAAGAATGTTCTGTAAAGTGAAATTCTTAGATAGGGGTATCTTGTTATGCACAGAAAGAGTGGGATTAACAAGGTCATAAGATGACTGACAAGGAGAGGGGGGACATTTACCAGGTGTCAGAGAGCTAGTTACTGCCACGTAGGCAAAACGGAGGGAAAAGGGTATAAATATCCAGGTATTGAACATCGAAAGCAGCATGAAGCCAGAGGAAGAAGAAACTTCAGTCAACAGAACACAGCAAGAGAATAAAGAGACCGCGCCACAGTCACTCGGGAAGGAACGTCGGGGTTCAATGAACAGACTGTGACTATCTCCTTGTTAAGTATTACTTCTTTGTACCGGATGTTTAATGCTTAATAAACCTGTTTTACTGACACACAATATACCTAGACCCAGAGTGGTTTGTGGAGTCACGGACACATTATTCTAAAGAGCTTTTGAAAGCTGCAGATAGGTGGATAAGATACAGATCAGCCCTGATCTCATTGAATGGGGGAACAGGCTCGATGGGCTGAATGGCCTCCTCCTGTTCCTATCTTCCTATGTGCTGATCCACTTCCCATATTACATTTATAGGTAAAGACAACATCCTTTTTTCCCTATCCTTTTTCACAGAATCCCCACAGTGCAGATAGAGGCCATTTCAGCCCATCGAGCCTGCACCGACACATATTCCACCCTATCCCCGTAACCCCACGTATTTAATCCCCTAACACTAAGGGTCAATTTATCATAGCCAAATCAACCTAACCCGCACATCTTTGGACTGTGGGAGGAAACCGGAGCACCCGGAGGAAACCCACGCAGACACGGGGAGAATGTGCAAACTCCACACAGACAGTCACCCGAGGCCGGATTCGAACCCAGGGTCCCTGGCGCTGTGAGGCAACAGTGCTAACCACTATGCCACCGTGCTGCCCCCACTGAGATTTTTAACCTCAGTCTCAGAAGATGAGGTCATTAATAGTGCTTCTTTGGGTGCAGTACAGCATTGCACTCCTGACCTGGTGATGGCGATTCTAAACTTGACTGCCCGTTGTCAAATCTTATTGGACGATTTTCACCAGTACCATGGTACATTGGCAGACAGGGTACTCACTACTATCTGTGGGGAGAGAAGGGTTGTAATTTTGCAGGACCAGTCCTGCTCTGCAGAAGCACAGCTCATGTTGGTTGGTTTTGGAGTGAAATGAACATCTGTGAAGGTCTACAGGTCAGACTGTCCATCCTGCAGGCTGCAAGAGGAAACACAGAGACAAGAGTTACCGAAAAAGCATCTATCTATATGGAGATATTTCAAATCATGGAAAGGAATCTACATGGTTAAGTTTAATCATTTGGTTGTGAATTATACAATTTTTCATGGGGCAACATTTGCTGTATCAGTGCACCCAAGGGCATCTGCCGTTAGTTAGGCTTGCCCTTGCATGTTTAGGTTTTTACAATTTTTGCGTGGCAAGTTACTGAAAGTGCGAGCTGATAACGTCACAGTGAGGGAAACTGGGCATCTGGGACCTGAGTGAGCAGGCCAAGCAACTGTGTATCTCCTTAACCAAGCAGATTGAAGGATTGAGAGATCAACAGCGCAAGGACTGAGGGGGAAGTGTAAATTAGAGTGGGTGAATTCAATGCTAAATCAGGTACAGAAAGAGAAATAAAGAGAAAATTGGGGATGCGCAAGAGGCCAGAATTGGAGGAGCACAGAGACCTCGGATGGTTGTATGGTTGGAGGAGGTTGCAGAGATAGAGCGGGGAATAAATTTGCTTAATTGTTTAAACTAATGCAAGATCTGATCTGATTGTCTAATGTTTATTCCTTATCGAGAACTGAAGAGAAATCATGTGGAGGCATCGGAATAATTGCAGTATCTTAAAAATAATGAGCAGACAGAAGGGCAGGAAAAATGTAACAAGGGCGTTAGGACCAAGCTCACTTCCAGCCTCGCTCAAGCCCCACACCCAACATTGACACAGACACGTTTTCCACCATAGCCCATGGGTGGTCAATCCATATGGAGCAAGGACAGCCATCCTGGCTAAGACCAGATAACCAACGTGTGACCACCTGCTCTCTGTGTTTCAGTTACATGCTGCTCTTACCAAGTCAGCCCCGGGCCAGATCTCTCCCCCTTCATTTCTCTTTTAGAAAGCAGTATTCTTCATTAATTCCATTCTTCATTTCAGGTCTCAGTAGCTGGATTTGTGAAAAAATTGGCTGACTCAATTCCTATATTAAATAATCTATAATATATTAAAAAAACGCTGCCATCTGCCGCAATTCCTGTGTACAAAACCTTCGTACCTGTTGTCACATTTTTGTCACAGTGTTAAAAGAGTATTAACTCTTGCCCGCTATAAATTCTAATGTGCTAGATTTATGTTGGCAACTGCTTATGTCACGCTCCCACCAGGTGGCGGTGCAGTGGTGGCTCAGTTTATCATCTCCCAGCTCCTCACTCGGTACGGCAGAGAAACTCCTGTGCTCCAACCAACTCGATGACCTCGATATTAAACCCCCAACAACAGGGGGGGAGGTTAAAGTGTGAACTCTAATAACCTGACCCCAACACACCGCAGATGCGCTCACCACCATTTTTAAGGCGGCGGATATCAGGGTGTCCGAGTGTCTCGCCGTGGAGAGGCGGTATGCTTATTAACATATTTAAATCGGGCTCCCGCAGTGCAATTGGAGCCTGATTTATAATTCACTGCTACTTGGGTTTTCCAGGGGTCAGGAAACATAGCCCATGGGTGGTGAATCCATTTGGAGCAAGGACAGGGAGGCGGAAGCTGCCGGCTTTTTTTTATTTGTTTATGGGATGTGGGCGTCGCTGGCAAGGCCGGCATTTATTGCCCATCCCTAATTGCCGTTGAGAAGGTGGTGGTGAGCCACCTTCTTGAACCGCTGCAGTCTGTGTGGTGAAGGTTCTCCCACAGTGCTGTTAGGGAGGGAGTTCCGGGATTTTGACCCAGCGACGATGAAGGATCGGCGATATATTTCCAAGTCAGGATGATGTGTGTGACTTGGAGGGGAACTTGCTGCCCTTGTCCTTCTAGGTGGAAGAGGTCGCGGGTTTGGGAGGTGCTGCCGAAGAAGCCTTGGCGAGTTGCTGCAGTGCATCTTGTAGATGGTACACACTGCAGCCACGGTACGCCGGTGGTGGAGGGAATGAATGTTTAAGGTGGTGGATGGGGTGCCAATCAAGCGGGCTGCTTTGTCCTGGATGCTGTCGAGCTTCTTGAGTGTTGTTGGAGCTGCACTCATCCAGGCAAGTGGAGAGTATTCCATCACACTCTTTACTTGTGCCTTGTAGATGGTGGAAAGGCTTTGGGGAGTCAGGAGGTGAGACACACGCCACAGAATACCCAGCCTGTGACCTGCTCTTGTTGCCACAGTAATTATGTTCCAAACAAAGCAACCCCAGCCTATCCAATCTTTCCTCATAGCTAAAATTCCCCAACCCGGGCAACATCCTCGTAAATCTCCTCTGCACCCTCTCTAGTCCAGTCATATCCTTCCTGTAACGTGGTGACCAGAACTGCACGCAGTATTCTAGCTGTGGCCTAACTAGTGTTTTATACAGTTCAAGCATAGCCTCCCTGCTCTTGTATTCTATGCCTTGACTAAACACTTCAGCAGTCAGGGGCATTCAGCCTCGGATCTGCGGGTAAGCGTTCTCCAAGGCGGCCTTCGGGATACACGACAGCGCAAAATCATAGAGCAGAAACTGATAGCCAAGTTCCGCACTCATGAGGATGGCCTCAATCGCGATATCGGGTTCATGTCACGATACAGAACGTGACTTGACATCATGGCCGGTCTTTCCAGGTTTTTTTTTAAACCCAAATGGAGAGGATATGCAGCCAGCAGGTGTTTTGACACGTTGGACCCCCTGGGACACATCTCATTGTCTTGGCTGTGCTCTTAGTGTGGCTTTGATGTAGGGAAAGATTTGAATACATTTTTTCTGTGCTTATATTGTGAATTCTGGGAGATTCTCTCACAGCTACCCTACCTGAAGAAGGGGCGACAGCTCCGAAAGCTTGTAATTTTAAATAAATCTGTTGGACTATAACCTGGTGTTGTGCGACTTCTCATTTTTGACTAATAAAGGCAAGCATTCCGTATGCCTTCTTAACCACCTTATCTACCTGGCCTGCTACCTTCAGGGATCTGTGGACATGCACTCCAAGGTCCCTTTGTTCCTCTACACTTCTCAGTGTCCTATCATTTAATGTGTATTCCCTTGCCTTATTAGCCCTCCCCAAATGCATAACCTCACACTTCTCCGGATTGAATTCCATTTGTCACTGTTCTGCCCACCTGGCCAATCCATTGCTATCTTCCTTGCAGTCTACAGCTTTCTTCTTCATTATCAACCACAAAGCCAATTTTTGTATCATCTGCAAACTTCTTAATCGTACTTCCTACATTCAAGTCCAAATCATTGATATATACCACAAAAAGCAAAGGACCCAGTACTGAGCCCTGCAGAACCCCACTGGAAACAGCCTTCCAGTCACAAAAACACCCTTCGACCATTACCCTTTGTTTCCTGCCTCTGAGCCAATTGTAAGTTTTTCTATTTAAATATAAATAATAATATAAAATAATAGAGTAATATAAGGGCAGAATGTATGACTTTAAAATAGACTGAATTATGCACCCTGGTTTAATTATCCTCTACCCTTTAAATCTACTTCATCTTTAGACTACATTTGGTGTTGACTCCTTGCGCAATGCCGTGGGATATCAACTCGTAAATATTATAAACGTTGTCCAGATTAAACAGATAAGTTCCCAACCACAGGAACACACTCTGCTGGTCAAATACTGTGGGATAGGCAGTCGGTAGAATGCTTTCTTGGGGCTAAACAGCTCCAGCTTGGCTCTGTGGTTGCACATCCATCGACAGAAGTGGGTCCCCAATGTTTGTGGGGGAGAGATTGGGGGCAATTCCAGGATTTGAAGGGATGGTAGAGGGGGATCCATCATCCATGCAAAAAAAAGGACTAAGATAAAGGGAAAGGAGGGGGAGGAATTTCTGAAATGTGTTCTGGAGAATTTCCTTGACCAATACGTTCTTGGCCCAACTAGGAAGGAGGCATTGCTGGATCTGGTGCTGGGGAATGAGGTGGGCCAGGTCGACCAAGTGTCTGTGGGAGAACACTTGGGTACGAGTGATCATCGTATCATAAGATTTAGATTAGCAATGGAGAGAAGCAAGGAACAATCTAGAGTGGAACTTCTAAACTGGAATAGGGCTAACTTCAATGGGATGCGAAAGAATCTAGCCAGGGTAAAATGGAACCAAAGACTGACAGGAAAAACTGTAACGGAACAATGGGTGATCTTTAAGGAGGAGATGTTCCAAGTACATTCCAAAGCAAGGGCTCCTTGGACGATGAGGGAGATAGAGAAGATGATGAAACAAAAAAAGAGGGTGTATGATGCATGTCAGGTGAATTCTTCAAGGGAGAACCAGACCAAAAACAATAAGTTAAGAGGGGATGTGAAGATGAAAATAAGATTGGCAAAGAGAGAATATGAGAGTAGAATGGCGGTTAACATAAAAGGGAACCCAAAAATCTTCTACCGCATGTAAACAGTAAGCAGGTAGTAAGAGGCGGGGTGGGGCCTATTAGAGACAAAGACGATGATATATGCTTAGAGGCGCAGGGCAAGGCTAGAATATTCAATGAGTACTTTGCATCGGTGTTTGCTAAGGAGGTGGATGCTGACAAAATATCGGTAGAATTGGAAATGGTAGAAGCAATGGAAGGGGTGCAAATTGCTAGACAGGATGTACTAGAAAGGCTGGGTATGCTTAGAGTGGACAAGTCGCCTGGTCCAGGTGGCTTGCATCCCAGATTGCTAAGGGAATTGGGGGAGGAGATAGCGGAAGGGCTTGCCACAATTTTCCAATCTTCCCTAGATGCGGGGGAGGTGCCTGAGGATTGGAAAGTGGCAAATGTGACACCATTGTTCAAGAAAGGGTGTAAGGGCAATCCTAGTAACTACAGGCCAGTTTAACATCAGTGGTGGGTAAAGTTTTAGAAACAATAATCAAGGAAAAAATTAACGGGCACTTGAAGAGGTTTAAACAAATTAAGGAGAGCCAACACGGATTTGTAAAAGGCAGATCGTGTTTGACTAATCTAATTGAATTTTTTGATGAAGTAACAGAGAGGATTGATGAAGGGAATGCAATGGATGTTGTCTACATGGATTTTCGGAAGGCGTTTGACAAAGTACCACATAGAAGGCTGGTTAACAAAATTGAGGTACATGGAATAGGTGGGTCAGTGGCAGCTTGGATAAGGAATTGGCTTAAGGACAGAAAACAGCGAGTTGTGGTAAATGGCTGTTTTTCAGACTGGAGGATGGTAGACAGTGGTGTTCCCCAAGGGTCAGTGCTGGGGCCACTGCTTTTTTTGATATATATAAATGACCTAGATATTGGAATACAGAGTAGAATTTCTAAATTTGCCGATGACACCAAACTTGGGGGTGTGGCAAACAGTGATGATGATACCAATCAACTGCAAAGGACATAGAAAGGCTAGCAGAATGGGCAGACAAGTGGCAGATGGAATTTAATACAGAGAAGTGTGAGGTGATGCATTTTGACAGAAGGAACAGGGAGAGGCAATATACACTTAATGGCACAGTTTTAAAGTGTGTGCAGGGACAGAGGGACCTGGGAGTTAATGTGCATAGGTCCCTGAAGGTGGCAGGACATATTGAGAGATTGGTTAACAAAGCATATGGGATCTTGGGCTTCATAAATAGAGGTATTGAGTACAAAAGTAGAGAAGTTATGCTGAACCTTTATAAAGCACTGGTTAGGCCACAACTGGAGTATTATGTCCAGTTCTGGTCACCACCCTTTAGGAAGGATGTGAAGGCACTTCAGAGGGTGCAGAAGAGATTTATCAGAATGGTTCCGGGGATGGGGGATCTTAGCTACAAAGACAGGTTGGAGAAGCTGGATTTGTTTTCATTAGAGCAAAGGAGGTTGAGGGGTGATTTAATAGAGGTGTACAAGATTATGACGGGTTTGGATAGGCTAGACGGGGAAAGGCTGTTCCCACTAGTTGATGGTACAAGGACTAGGGGACACAGATTTAAGGTTTTGGGCAAGAGATACAGGGGGGGATGAGAGGAATAACTTTTTTACACAGCGAGTGGTGAGGACCTGGAACTCGCTGCCGACGGAAGTGGTGGAAGCGGAGACACTCAATGCTTTCAAAGGGAGACTGGATAGGCACTTGAGGGAAATAAACTTGCAGGGCTACGGGGATAGAGCGGGGGAATGGGACTGACTGGATTGCTCTACAGAGAGCCGGCACGGACTCGATGGGCCAAATGGCCTCCTTCTGTGCCGTTATGACTGTATGATTTGTCCCCATAATCCGCTCCAATGGGAATTGAAGAAATGTAGCCCATCCGCACATTTGAAATCTACCAAAGAAATAGGTTGGAATAGCAGGGCCCCATGAACTCCAAATACAACCAACTGGTTCAAGTAATTCTCACGGGTACTTTGTCTCAGAGCTCACCCCTCTTAATGACTGACAGTCATTGCAATTTCATCAAGTGATAACTGCAAACCCCACATTAAATACCAGCCCTGAAACAATCATCTCTTTTTGCATAGGGCTTTTGTTTATTTATAATGTTGTGGTTCAGGTTTCAGCATTAAAAAATGAGTAATAATTCACTGCTGAAGTTTAAAGATGTCAGATTCACAGTAAATAAACAAGAAGAACTTGAAATAGTCCAACATTTAATAATCCAAAAACACTGCCTGGTTCCACTGGGGCTCGAACCCAGGACCTTCTGCGTGTAAAGCAGACGTGATAACCACTACACTATGGAACCAGCGGCGAGCGACCACTCGCCGGCACACCTCACATCCCTTTTTGAGCATGCGCCATCTGTTCGTCTCAGGCCCGCAGCCGAGCGTCGCTCATCCAGCGCAGCGCCCTCTGCAGGCCGGGAGTGGCTCAACAGCTAATCCGGGGGCGGGGCCAACACTGTTACTCACTGCCTGGGCGCGGGGCTAGGGCTGTCACTCAGGAGACCAGGGAGCGTCAGGGGCAGCAGTAATGCAGAGTCAGGGGCAGCAGTAATGCAGGGAGAGTCAGGGGCAGCAGTAATGCAGGAAGAGTCAGGGGCAGCAGTAATGCAGGGAGAGTCAGGGGCAGCAGTAATGCAGAGAGAGCCAGGGGCAGCAGTAATGCAGGGAGAGTCAGGGGCAGCAGTAATGCAGGGAGAGTCAGGGGCAGCAGTAATGCAGAGAGAGCCAGGGGCAGCAGTAATGCAGGGAGAGTCAGGGGCAGCAGTAATGCAGGGAGTCTTTCCTACAACTTTCCCCTCCTCTCCGTCCTAAATCTCTTACCTTTATATCTATCTCCCCTTGTTCTAAGTCCCTGAAACACTGGGAGCAGTTTGTTTCTATCTATACATCCCCAATTCTTCATAATTTTAAACACCTTTATCAAATCACCCTATAATCTCCTCTGTTCAATAAAAACAGCCCTCTTTTTTCAAATCGTTCTGAATGTTTTGTATTTCTTCATACCAGGCAGCCTCCTAGTGGTTCTGCATTGCAAGGATGATGCCAGGACTGAGACTCTAACTATCAGGAAAGATTGAACAGCTGGGGCACTTTTCTCTAGAAAGGGAAGGCTGAGGGGTGCTCTTCTTCTTTCATATGGTAGTAGCAAAGCAAATCAGATGTCAGTTATCCAGCCAAAGCTTCTGGTGTAATCTTGTAGGCTGCCTGCGAGTTTCCTCAGGGCAGTGCTCAATGATGTGCTCCAGGGTCTGATCAGGAGCTCCACAGTCTCATGATGGGGATGCTTTAATCTTCCATCTATGGAGAAGGTGGCAGCATCTACCATGACCGTTTCTGAGGCGGTTGGTTGATGGTTGTCCACTGTTTGCGAGGAAGGTTTGATCCTTCAGGTTGTTCTGTGGGGTCCTCTATAAGGAATCCATTCCATATGTCACAGTTCTTCCAAGCATTTCGCCATCGGTCATCAAGGCTGAGAGGAAATTGCTGAAGGGCTTCGGCGACAGTCCAAAATGGCCTTCTAGATTTGAGAGGGGTTGGTGGTAGGTTGTTCATGTCGGCCTGGATCGGCATGTCTTTGCTGGTGTAGCGGTTGTATTCTCTGGAGACTGCATATTCGCAGTGTAGGTGTGGTGGTGCGATGTTTGCAAGCACGGGGTGGGTGATGACAGCCTTCTCGCGGCCCACCCTAGATCACAACTAATGTCATTTCAAAGGACACCGAGCTTGTCGTTAAATCTACCTTCCGGTGACAGTAACAAACCAAGGGGTGACCTGATAGAGGTCTTTAAAATTACGAAGAGGTTCGATAGGGTAGACGAAGAGAAGATGTTTCCATTTGTGGGGGAGACCGAAACTGGGCGACATAAATATAAGATAGTCACTAATAAATCCAATAGGGAATTCTGGAGAAACTTCTTTACCCACAGAGGGGGTGAGATTGGATAACACCGATAAACGGGCACACGATCGCGATACGCGATCAGCTCATGCCCATTGAAAGGAGCTCAGGCAACACGTAAAATTCGTGCTGCCAGCTAATTATAATGATTGTAACACACAGCCCAGTGCTGAATGCGCTGCTGGCAGGCTGTGTGCTCAGCAGGAGGCTCAAGTTCTCGAAGTTCGCACAGGGCTAACTTTACTTAAAGCAAGCCTGCGCCTCTTAAATGCAGTCTGCACCTCTTAAAGGTGAGCGGCCATCTGCTGATCAGAAATGTTAAAAGTGCTTCAGCACTAACCCAATGGCTCTACAGGCCAGAGAAAGGGCACCCAGGGTCTCGGAAGCAGCATTCGATTTTGTGCAGGGGTGAGCACTGGGAGAGGGGTCCTCTACCCATGGGGGGCCAGGAGGCCCTCCAGAAAGAAGGATGTGGGACCAGATCGCCGAGGCGGTCACTGCCAGCAGTGTCATCCCCAGGACGTGGCTCCAGTGCCCAAAGAAGTTTCATGAATTCAGACGAGTGGTCAAGATCAGTGAATGCAGCTTCAAAAGCCGTCTCCGACCAACTGCACCACTAGCCTCACACACTGCTCAATGCATGACACCCCCATCACATTTCTAGCTTCACCTCACTCCCATGGAGGAGTCGGTGCTGGCCATTCTTGGCAGGTATGGCTGAGCCCTTGGCCAGCAGCGGGGCTGAAAGAAAACAAGATGCCGGTGACATGAATCTTGTCATTAATGGAAAACGACTTATGAAATAATACTAGGCGGCCTGCTGGTGGCGCTGTCCAGGGAGAGTACAAATACTCCGGCATGGGCCCAGCTTGCTCAGGACATTCTTTAACAGGAACTAGGGAAGGACACAACTAGACCTCCATGTTGTAAAACAGTTGATTAAAGCCTTGTTTAATACTCAGACCAAGTGACTAGTAGTTTTCTTACGTCAACCGGTATCCTCATACGTTATCCTCCTTCTCACATCCCACTTCCCCCTCATCCCACAATCTCTTCTGATTTACAAACTGCACATGGTGTAAGCATGCAACTCTTACTTTACCCCCATCCCCTCAACACAATCCTACCCTTGTGCTTTCCTCATTTCAGACACCCAAGAGATGCAGCCTGCCCAGCCAGTGTGTGCTCAAGAAGAGGGAGAGGAGAATGAAGAAGAAGAAGAAACACCATCACTCGATTTCACACTCCCAACCACCAGCTCCTCAAGGTCGACCAGCAAAGCCATCTGCAATGTCCCCCACTGAAAGTCAGCAGCCTTCCACCAGCCAAGCTGCACCCACTGGGGTAGAACCACATAAGATTGTGAATAGCTGAGGCCCCAGCACTGATCCTTGCGGTACCCCACTAGTTACAGCCTGCCAACCCGAAAATGACCCGTTTATTCCTACTCTCTGTTTTCTGTCCGTTAACCAATCCTCAATCCATGCTAATATATTACCGCCAATCCCATGAGCCCTAATTTTGTTTAATAACCTCTTGTGTGGCACCTTATCGAATGCCTTCTGAAAATCCAAATACACCACATCCACTGGTTCCCCCTTATCTATTCTGCTAGTTACAACCTCAAAACAGATTTGTCAAACATGATTTCTCTTTCATAAAACCATGTTGACTCTGCCCAATCCTATTATGATTTTCAAAGTGCCCTGTTACCATGTCCCTAACAATAGATTCTAGGTCTTGCATGGTTGATTTAAAGTTGTTTTTAAAATGGGTTGGCTGGAGCATTTGAAAGAGCTTTCTTTCAAGCTGCACATGGTAATATGCTGACTGTGAACAGACCCAGTACAGAAAATCTTCCTGTTTAAGAGCTACATGGCCTGAATTGGCTTTCATTAAAGGCCGGGCAGAATTTGATCAAAACCTGCATTCTGTTGCCACAGTAACTCATTTTTCATCAGCCATATCAGGTGGAATATGCCATTGCAAATGAGATGGGTGGGATTATTTTAATCACATCACTTCCGTCTCTTTTGTGAGCCGGCCACCTATTAGGGTCTGCTGGCCTTTAATGTAGCTCTTTTTCATTTTATTTTTAATCTTATAAAAGGTTCAGGATGAAGACCAAAAGGACTTTGATTATTTCACCTGCTTTGAATAATGGATGACTCAGTAATCAAAGTACTTGTTTTTCATACATTTTGAGCACGTTACCAGAGATGAGCAAGGATAGTAAATGCTGCAGAAATACTATCACAATTTAAATGGTCATCCCGCCACTCACCTTCGAACACATGTGCTCCCACCTTCTTTATCAATTCTCATTCAGCCCAGTCATTTTTACATTCAAAATTAAGCATGCCTAGTAACTCAGCTCAGCTCAGTAAACCTGATAGTATTGCTACTCCTAATTTAAATAAAAATATTCCCCTAAATGTCTTCCTCTTCCTCTGTCGAGGCAGGGACTGACTGCCACCGGGATATGGTTCCTAAGACACCCGAAGCTCACCAGTGCCTGGTCCAAATGACCATTCTTCATGTATTAGATTCTCCCCTTCTCTTACCTCCTTGTACTGTGCACTGGCCCCAGCTGAGAGGGCACGCAGGCAATGTGCCGGGGTTGTTAAATGGTACATTAGAGTGGCCTGGGATGACGATGCCCTTGATTTTCCTATGGGGCAATGATTGACCTCTATTTAAAACCTTTATGTGGTGCAGGGTGAGATTAGTGAGGTCAGGAAATGCAAGAGGCCACCTGTGTGCCACCATCTTGTCACAACTTGCCTCAGCACTTCATTACCCCTCTTCATTTAGACTTCCTACACCTTAGACTCTGCTGCAAAAAGTGTTTAATTTAATATAGAAAAAAGCAACGTGAAACAGCAGATCTGCCTGTTGGAAATGGTAGTGCATAGCAAATATATATTTAGTTCTAGGCAACCAACCAACATCACTAAAACAGATTATCTGGTCATTATCACATTGCTGTTTGTGGGAGCTTGCTGTGCGCCAATTGGCTGCTGCGTTTCCCACATTACAACAGTGACTACGCTTCAAAAAGTACTTAATTGGCTGTAAAACATTTTGGGACATCCTGAGGTCGTCAAAGGCGTTGTAGAAATACAAGGCTTTCTTTCATCTTAAACTTATTTCTTATTTGCGATGCTTAAAAAATGCAGCAACTTTCAAAAATCTGCACATTGTTTATTTTTTTTTACAAATGCAAGATTCACATCGAATGAAATTGTGTGGATGTAGGAAATTATCCGCCAACAGTCCCAGCATCGCTGTCTCCGACATTCCCAGCATTGCTGTCTCCAACATTCCCAGCATTGCTGTCTCCGACATTCCCAGGATTGCTGTCTCCAACATTCCCAGCATCGCTGTCTCCGACATTCCCAGGATTGCTGTCTCCAACATTCTCAGGATTGCAGTCTCCGACATTACCAGGATTGCTGTCTCCAACATTCCCAGGATTGCTGTCTTCAACATTCCCAACATTGCAGTCTCCGACATTCCCAGCATTGCTGTCTTCAACATTCCCAGCATTGCAGTCTCCGACATTCCCAGGATTGCTGTCTCCGACATTCCCAGCATTGCTGTCTTCAACATTCCCAGGATTGCTGTCTTCAACATTCCCAGCATTGCTGTCTTCAACATTCCCAGGATTGCTGTCTCCAACATTCCCAGGATTGCTGTCTCCGACATTCCCAGCATCGCTGTCTCCGACATTCCCAGCATCGCTGTCTCCGACATTCCCAGCATCGCTGTCTCCGACATTCCCAGGATTGCTGTCTCCAACATTCCCAGGATTGCTGCCTTCAACATTCCCAGGATTTCTGTCTTCAACATTCCCAGGATTGCTGTCTCCGACATTCCCAGGATTGCTGTCTCCGACATTCCCAGGATTGCTGTCTCCGACATTCCCAGGGTTGCTGTCTCCAACATTCCCAGCGTTGCTGTCTCCGACATTCCCAGGATTGCTGTCTCCGACATTCCCAGGATTGCTGTCTCCGACATTCCCAGGATTGCTGTCTCCGACATTCCCAGGGTTGCTGTCTCCAACATTCCCAGGATTGCTGTCTCCGACATTCCCAGGGTTGCTGTCTCCGACATTCCCAGGAGTGCTGTCTCCAACATTCCCAGGGTTGCTGTCTCCGACATTCTCAGGGTTGCTGTCTCCGACATTCCCAGGATTGCTGTCTCCGACATTCCCAGGATTGCTGTCTCCGACATTCCCAGGATTGCTGTCTCCGACATTCCCAGGGTTGCTGTCTCCAACATTCCCAGGGTTGCTGTCTCCGACATTCCCAGGGTTGCTGTCTCCTGTACCTCTGTCTGCATTCATTCTGACGGAATTAGGCAAAATAGAGACTTGTACTGATTAACCTGTTTGTACTGTACTATTATTTTATTATTTATCTCAGTAAATATTTCCTGCCAATAGGATTTTGTTGGATGTCTCTCAAACAACCAGTGTTTCCACTCTAGGCTGCTGCAGCTTTAAACTGCTCATGTGACTGAATATTCCAACTAGATACTGTTGAGCACATCAGTGCAGACTGCAGGCAGCACGATTGGCAATGTTTTAGTGGCTGATAATAGAGCTCTTCACGGAGACAAGAGGAAAAGGACACCCTGTCCACAGCCCGAGTCGTATGAGATTGTCAGGGCTGCTTCTTTTGCCGAGTTGTGTAGAGGACTGCACAGAGCTGGGGAATTGGTGACTGACGCACAGTGCCTGAGAGACCCTGATCACCGAACATCGCTGCAGCTTATTTTTTTTGGGAGGTGGGGGAGCTCATGCTGCTGAGGATTTGAAAGCTGTTTGAAATGGAAGCTGACTCGCTTGTAAAAGGCATAGGGAGGACATTCAGATCATGCTGATCTGGTTCTGGACACCAGTAGTCAGGTAACGAGTGATGCTGTTTGCAAGTACTGGTGCTGAGCTTCTGAATGTGCTTATTCAAGTTTATTTCATAATTAACAATACTTTGAAAGGTAATAAACACACACAAACACCAAAAAAGGTGAGTGAGCATAAAGCTAAGTGACGGGAATTAGAATTGAAATAGTGATTTGTATTTATATAGCACTTTTAATTGTCAGGGGAGTGGGACTAATTGGATCGCTCTTTCAAAGAACCAGCACAGGCACAATGGGCGGAGTGGCCTCCCTCTGTGCTGTGTGATTCTATAACTTAGTAAACATTTAATACAGTAGTGACAGACGCATTAGGGAGTTGACCAGAGGAATGGTTGAGGAGTTAGGTTTTGAGGAGGCGTTTGAAGGTGGGAAGAGAAGGTGAAAGTTGAAGAGCTTTAGGGAGAGAGTTCCAGGTTTTAGGGATGAGGGGGGCTGAAGGCTGAGTCGCTGATATTGGAGCGATTGGCCGAATGCACCGTCGGCTAAACAGAAGAGGCAAGAGAGCGAGCTGAGACACCGGGCTGGAGGAGGTTACACAGCTTGGAGCAAGACCGAGGAGGGGTCTGTAAATCAGGATGAGAATTTTGAATTCAGTGGGCTGGAGGAGTGGCAGGGCAGGGGTGACAGGCAAGTGGGATGTAATGTGGCATCGAATGCAGGGGGCAGAGTTGTGTATGAGCTGAAGAGTCTGTAGTGGGAGCCCCCAGGAGGCTGGTAAGGAAAGCACTTGAGAAGTCGAGCTTGAAGGTGATGAAGGCAAGGAGGAGGGTCTTGGTGGGCTTTGGAGATGTGAGCAGTGCGGAGACGGTTAAGACAGGGCAGGTGGAGATAGTCGGTGCTGGTGATCGGGTGGATATAGGGTTTGAAGCTCAGCTTGCAATGACAGTGCCTGCTGTAAGACGAAGCTACACAAGACCAGGAAAATGCTAGCTTCGCCTCTGGACTGTTGGATTATCTCGGTCGGGGCAGGATTGAAGGTGCTATAATTGGCTTCACTGATCCGAGCTAAGAACGGAGAAACAAATCAGCAGCGTTCCTCTTGCTGATCGTTACGGAGTGACTGCTGCTGTAAAGTGTTTGTGAGCGGACATTGGAGGAGGGCAGGTCAGGTTTGCTTTGGGTGGGGGTGAGATGCTGGGAGCTGGAACCCGCTGGCTTGAGTCTCAGTTAACAGTGATGCGTCTGGGAAACTGCATGAACTCAAGGTTCAGACTCCTCACATAGAACAAAGCCTTTAACAGAAAACATTGTTACCAGCCTTTCAAACACAGGCGATGTTATAGTAAAACTGCGTTCATTCATTTTCTTGTAAATTTAGTAATATTGTATTTGTCAGCTTTGCCCTAGTGGGAAGCACTCTCACTTCTGAGTCCCACTCCAGAGACTTGAGCACATAATCCAGGCTCTTCCCCCCACACTATGCTTTCCAGTTCTGTGATGGAAATGATTTATTTGGGGTTGATTTTAACTCCCCCCCCCACCCGCACTGGGCGGAAACCAGGCAGAGCGGCAGTTGAAATGAAATGGGTGTCTTACCAACTAGTCATAGAGTCATAGGGGGAAAAATTGGGTATCGCCAAATTGGGTATTTTGGGGTGCTAATATCGGCCAGGCGCAAAGTTTAGTGCCCGGCGCTAATTATCGCCTCCGACTGCAAAATTCGCCTCTATCGCCCCCTGGAGGTGATTTGAGCGGTAAATCAGGCGCTACACACCTCTCTTAAGGCGCTAACGTCGGGGAGTGAGGACCTACCTCAGAACGCTACCGAAGCTCAGGCGATGTCCGTTACCATGGAAGCCAGACAGACTGGCGCCTTCCAGTTCTTAAAGGGGAGGGGCCATCTTGCTGGCCAGCCACTCTCTGCTCATTGCAGCCTTGAATCTCGGCCTGGAGAGACCTCGAAAGCAATTGTGTTGGAAGCACTAATGGATAGGCCCAGGGAAAGAGCTCGGCGCTTAGGAACCTCAAAAGTGGTGCTGAGGACCAAAACTCCTTAGGACAGCGTTAAATCTCTCCAGATGTCTCTCTCCCTCTCAACCTGCGTGTACCAAAAATGTTGCCGACAAGAAAAGGCAGGAAGTGCCCGCCTTTAAATAGCGCTCCCCCAGCCCCTTCCCAACTTGAAAACGTTCCCCTCTACCTGTCGTTCCTAGCGCCAGGCGGAAAGGCCGGGGGCGCAACTCAATATCCGGTCTGGGGCGCTATCGGGGCATTGCACGCTCGACTGATGTCACGACCTGCGGGCGCAGGAGTTCGTGGCGGTAGTGTTTAGTGCCGCCACAAAACGACTGGTCAATTTCGCGAGTGGCGCTAAAATCTCCGCGCTCTGGCGCTACCTTCCTAGCGCCCTGTTAGCGCCCCCCGGAGGCACTAACGGGAGGTGCTAAGCAACCAAATTTTTCCCTAGAGTCATAACGACACAGAAGGAGGCCATTCGGCCCATCGAGTCCGTGCCGGCTCTCTGTAGAGCAATCCAGTCAGTCCCGTTCCCCTGCTCTATCCCCGTAGCCCTGCAGGTTTATTTCCCTCAAGTGCCTATCCAGTCTCCCCTTGAAAACATTGAGGGGGAAAAATTCGGTTGCTTAGCACCTCCCGTTAGCGCATACTTTCCCAATATTAAATTTCAGGCGGTAAGGACACCCGCCTGAAGCCAGCGGGGTCCTCTTCAAATATGCAGATCAGGCTCCGATGATATCATTGGGCCCGATCTGTTATTTTAACCTGAGGCCTGTGTGGGTTGGGGGGGTGGGTGTGGGGAGCAGTGATTGGCTTTCCTGACAGGCTAAACCTATCGAAACAGGAGCCAGGGCCAGAAAAGTTTTAAACTTTTTTTTTAGTTTCCTTGTGGGCCAGGTGGAGCAGGCGTGTTCCTCCAGGCCCCACAAGGATAGGTCGGCCATCTCCTGCCCCAGACTTCCCCCTCTCTCCCCCCAGCTGGGATTCCCTTCCCAGAGCTCTCGCCCTGTGCCGAGAGCCGCTCGGGTCCCTGGCAGCCGCCTCCTGCCGCCCGGTTTTAACGGCAAGCCAGCTGCTTCCCACCAACTTCCCAGCCCTTTCGTTCAGGAAGTTGGCTCGCAGTGTGCTATTGAGGCCCGGCTGTTAAAATCAGGCCGAGCCTCTCTGCTATCGCTCCCGGGTGCTTTGCCCAATCTCGTTCGGGAGTTAAAATCGAGTCCAGTGGTTCGAGGTCTGAACCACTTTGATAGGAACTGCGCATGAACATGAACTTGTTGGAATGAGGAAAGGCTGTCTCCCATCAGACTCTTCAGTCATCCAACTCCTGTCTCAGGACCAATGTAATCAATCGAAAAAACCTCCTGGGCAAAATTGTGTGAAGAATGTGAATGCTGGCGATGAAACACTTATTTCCAATATTGTCACCTAATGGCAACAACAAACATTTCCAGCTGAGGTATAACACAGCCTCTCAGGGGCAACTAGGGATGGGCAATAAATGCTGGCCTTGCCAGTGACGCCCACATCCCATAAATGAATAAAAAAAAAGCTGTGAAGCTCCCTCTGCTCTGAAACAATGAGCCATTTTCACACGAGCAATCCTGCTGGACCACTGTGAACTTTACCACATCCCACCCTCCCAACCTGTGAAACTTGTACCAAATTAGGAGCAGTCTTGTCCTGTTGGCATCAGATCATTATGAACGACCCCAATTCATTTTGCATTGACTTTCACAGCAAGAAAAATGAGAGAGGAACTTTCGTCCTGTGACACTTCATCTAGAGCCATCTTTTGTTTCTTAACCTGTCCTATTACCATCTCGTCTCACCTTGAGTATCTCTTAATGTCTCTTTACTTCTCACAGACCTTCCCTTTTGTTCTTTTATTCCCTCCCCCAGCCTCCAAACTTGCTTTTTCATCTGTTTCATTTCCTGCTTTTTTCTCAGTTCTGACGAAGGGTTTCGACCTGAAACGTTAACTCTGTTTCTCTCTCCACGGATGTTGCCTGGCCTGCTGAGTTTTTCCAGCGCTTTCTGTTGTTATTTCATCCTGTGAAACTGGACTGAATTTGAACCTAAGATCGAAGAGAAGGCCAGTGTGTTGAACTACAGTGTCAGCCGTGGCTCAGTGGGTAGCACTCTCTAGGTGGGAGTGGCTAGGAGTAGGCAGGTGCTGCTGGTTGCCTGATTGCTGCAGGGAGTTGGAGTGAGTTTGTAAAAAGTCGGTGGTGGGTTTTTTTTTCAGGTTTTAGGGCCTTTTTGGCCCATAAACAGCAGCCAGATGGCTGCTGAGGGGTCCGGAGTGCCGGGCCCCTCAGAGGACAGTGTGCCCAAGATGAATTTAATCAGGGGAGAAACTGTGGTTGGAAGGGAAAGAAAAAGGCCCAAGGATTTGGGCCGGGATCCTAGGAGGTTTGGAAAAGAAAACACGATGGTGGTTCAGTGCGAGGATAAAGAGATACGAGCTTGGGATATTATCCAGGCGGTACATGAGGACTGCGGTGAGGGAAGCTGCTTTGCCTGCCGACCAAAGCCGAATGTTGGGTTCGAGGTGACGGTCAGTGGCCGAGAGGAGGTGGAAAGACTTTTACTCAATTTGAAGATTGGAGATAAGTTCTTGGAGGTATCTCTGCTATATTTGGAAGAGGTGGTGGTCTCATTCTTAAACTTGCCGGTTTATATTGAGGACGATGTGCTAATCAAAAAGTTGGAGTCATGGGACATTAAAATTTGTTCGGCAATAAAGAGGAGATACTATCCAGTAACACGGGTAGCAGATGGAACCCATTACGTAAAGGTGCGGTTCCCAGAGGGGGTGAAGTCATTGCTGTACAGCATGAAATTCGAGACAATGGAAGGAGTGCAGTACTTCCGAGTACAGCACAATAACCAAGTGAAGGTTTGTTATGATTGTCTTGGACATGACCATCTTGTAAGAAGCTGTCCAGACTTGTATCGTTATAACTGCAGCGAGTCTGGACACATCGCTCGGAGCTGCAAGGCGGAGAGCTGTGGGATGTGTCACAAAGGCCCCACCCGCTGTGAGTGTGAGGCAGAAGGAAGCTCTATGAGTGATGAGGAGATGGGAGAAGGAGCAGGAAGTGTGAGTGGAACGGCCGGAGGAGCGGAGCAGTCGGAGGACACAGCTGGTGAATTGAAGGAGAAAAGAGCACAGGAAGAGGCAGAAAATTGCGGAGCAGAGAACAGGATGGAGATGGTGGAAAACACACCAAGTACAGTGGAAAAGGACAAAAACAGCAGCGGGCAGCACGGGTCGAGGGCAGAGTCGAGCCATAATACAGTTCCGCTCTCCCTAAAGAATCTGGTGTCCGCGGGGGGAGAGGAGTGCATGGTAAATGTAAGCACTCCAAAGAAAGATGGGGAGTTGGACATCTTGGTGAGCAGGAGGGGGCAAGACAAGGAGAGGGTGCAAGAGGCAGGAGCCTTAAAGGGGCAGCAGGACGGGAGCGGCGAGACAAAGACGCCAGAAGGGAGCAATATAGGTGTGCCATTGTCCCAGAGAGAGAAGGACCAGGGAGCAAGGGTCAGCGGTGGAGATGAGGTCGAAGGGAGGGGCACTGTTGGAGAAACCGCAATAGCAGGAAGACTCTCTATGGGAGATGATTTATCTGACGGGGAACAGGATTATGTATCTGACGGGGAGCAGGAACAGAAGGTCACAGAAGAGCTCGAGAGTGAGGAGTCAGAGGGGGACAGAGACATGGAAGTGGGGGGTGGGGTGGCATCGTGTGGAAAGGGAAAGGTTAGTGAGGGTCGGAAGGAGGGAGAAGGGGCAGCTCCTCGGCCCAAACTTAATGCAAGGAAGAGGCTGAAACAGCAGGTAAGGTTCAAACAGGAGGTGAAAAAGAGCCGGAGGCTGCAGGAAAAAGCAACAGCTGCCCGAAAAGTTGGGAAGGAGCACGAGAGGAGGGAAGGGCTGGAGATTAAATGATGGGGAGATTATCAGGCATACTTCCCTTATTCGGAGCCATGATTACATTGGTCTTGATTAATGTGAACGGACTGAGGGGTGAGAAGAAATTGCAGCAGTTGTTGCAGTGTTTTAAAGGCACTGACTTGTTGTGTCTGCAAGAAACCTTTTGGGATGAGGATATCCTAGAAAGAGTTCGGAAGGTTTGGAAGGGAGAGGTGTTTGCAAGTTGTGCAAATAATAACCGTAGAGGGGTAGCTGTTTTGGTGAGTCCGTCCATAAAAGAGAACGTTGCCTTGGTGGACAAGGACACTGAGGGGAGATTTTTATGGCTAAAGGTAAAAATGGAGGAATTTAATTGCGATCTCTTTAATATCTGTGCACCGAACGACCATTGCAAGTGTCGCGAGTTTTTTCGGTGGTTATTCACTGAAGTGGCAGAGGTGGAAAACCCTGTATAGTGGGGGATTTTAATGTATTTTTATCTCGGATGGACATTTCAGCCCAGATGACCTTTAAGGATGATAACTCCACAGGGATGATTGTAAAAATGATGGCAAACTTAAATTTGAGAGACTTATGGAGGGATCAGAACCTCATAAAAAGGGAGTTCTCCAGAACAGGTTGGGTGGGTGATGTTTTAAAACAGAGCCCAATAGATTTTGTGTTAATGCAGGAAGGGTTAAGTTCTGAGGTGACGGGGATTTATTATAAAAAAGTATTTTTAGTGACCAGTCGGCTGTGGTTCTTAGAATTAGGAACAGCAGAGTTAAGATCGGTCCAGGGGTGTGGATTTTAAACAATCAATACCTGAAAGAAATTGCTTATAAAGAAGGGATTTTAAATATAATAAAGACTGCTCGGAAGGAACCTTTGTTCTTGAAAGAAAGAAGAATTTGGTGGGACAATTTCAAATATGAGGTAAAAGTTTTTTCGGTACGTTATGAGAAAGAGAGAGCGGCAGCTAACTGGGGTCGAGAAGAGAATATAAACAAAAGGTTTACGGATGTCTGTAAAGCAGTTGACGGAGGGGATAAGGGATCAGAGACCAAGTGGGTGGTTTTAAAGGAAGAGTGGGAATTATTGCAAGCTGAAAAATGCAAGGGGGCCATTCTCCCAGCAAAGGCTAGAGATACATTGGAGGGTGAAAGATGCACTCGATATTTTCTAGAGCAAGAGAAGCTGCGACAGAGATTATCATTAATTGGAGAGTTGAAGGTTGGGGAGAAGATCATTCATGAAAGTGGGGAGATTTTAGAGGCGGCTAGCAGCTTTTACCAAGAGTTATATACAAAAGAAGACATTTCCAATTTGGCGATGGAGAAGGTTAACGCTTTTATTGAAGAGGGTTTAAAGGAGGATGAGAGAAGCGTGTGTGACAAAGAAGTAGGATTAGCGGAAATAAAAGTAGCAATAAGTGGAATGAAGGGGGGGAAAAGCCCAGGGTCCGATGGACTAAGTGCAGAATTTTATAAAGAATTTTTCGAGATTTTAAGTCCATTGCTCTTAGAAGTTTTTAAGGAAATTAAAATTGAGGGAAGCCTGGCCCCATCTATGAGGAGAGGTGTCATAAGCTTAGCTTATAAAAATAAAGGGGATAGAAGGGATCTGAAGAATTGAAGGCCCATCACATTATTAAATGTGGATTATAAGATCTTGGCGAGGGTTATGGCAAATCATATGAAGGAGGTGTTGCCGCAGATAGTTTTGCCCTCTCAGTCCTATGGAGTCATAGGCCGGGACATCGCGGACTCTGTGGTCTCAATCCGAGATGCGATAGAGCTCATGGAAGAGAGTGGGAGGGAGGCTTATGTGTTAAAGATAGATCAAGAGAAAGCCTTTGATAGGGTCTCTCATGAGTTTTTATTGATGGTTTTGGAAGCATTTGGTTTCGGGGAAAATTTCATTGAGTGGATAAGGATTTTTTATTCAACATATTTAGCTGTGTTAAATGTAATGGTTTTTTATCCAAGTATTTTCCGATACAGAGGTCAGTGAGACAGGGTTGTCCCCTGTCCCCATTGTTGTACACATTGGTAGCAGAACCATTAGGTTACATGATGCGAAAGAAACAAGGTGTAGTTGGGATTGCGGTTCCCAGTTCCGGGCTGGTGTCGGTGATACACCAATATGCAGATGACACAACCTTAACATTGAGAAATGGGGAGTCAGTGAGGAAAGCTATGGATGTAGTGGAGGAGTATTGTAGAGCTTCAGGAGCCAGAGTGAATTATAGTAAGTCCCAATGCCTGGTTGCAGGAAGGGGTAGGGGGGAATGGTTGGAGGAAAATCCCTTTAAGGTGGTGGGGGTTTTGGAAGTTCTGGGGGTGCATATGGGGTGCAAAAAAGACAGGGATGAAGTGGATCGATTAAATTGGGAACCAAAGGTTATGAAAATTAAAAAGATTTTGGGAAGATGGGAAAGAAGGTGGTTGAAAGTGCAAGGAAGAGCGACAGTGGTGTCCGCTCTCCTGCTATCTAAGCTATGGTACTTATTGATGATGGAGGATATTCCTGAGTGGGCAGAAAAGTCCATCCGAGAGGCTTGTGTGAGGTTTTTATGGCAAGGGAAACCAGCCTTGGTTGCTTACAATACCATCATTGGACGGAGAAATCAGGGACGACTCAATTTCCCAGATATTGATTTGAAGAAAAAATCCTTTAGAATCAAATGGGTGAAGAGATTTCTTCAGAAGTCAAATACAAGTTTTTGGAAGAGTTGTTTTGAGCATTTTTTAAAATGAAGTGGGATAGGAGGGCAGGGGATATTGTATATGGAATACAATAATATGTTTTAGAAATCGATTAAACCTCTCCCTAGGTTTTATAAAGGGGTTGTAGAGACTTGGGCCCAATTTTTAAAAAGTGTGCAGTTTATGCCCAAGGGTGCTGAGGAATTTTTAGAACAGCCCTTATTTTTGAACAGGTGGGTCAACATTATTTAATCAAGCTTTTATAAAAGCTGGTATTATATATGTGAAAGATGTATTATACGAGGTAATTCCAGGTTGGTTGCCGGAAGCGGTCGTGAGGGATATGGTTTGGGAGGAGGATCAGGAGGTAGAGGAAAAAGCAATTATGATTATGTATGAGAAGATTGTGAGGGCAATGCCACAGGATTGGATGGAAGAAATAAATGCGGAAATCTCCAAAGGAAGTAAAATGCGTTCCGCTTTTCCAAGCTTTCTGCTGGAGAAAGGGGGAGAGTTGGTCCAATTTGACAACTATCATACTCGAGATTTCCATGAGGTATTTAGAGAATGGAGATTCAAGACACCTGCTGCTCAGGAGTTTTGGCAGAGTATATACCCACAGCTGGACTTCAACAGGATTTGGAAGGGAGTGTGGGCGAATTTTAAATGTCCAGAGTGGATTGAACTGGATTTCAAATTGGCTCATAAGCGGATTTTTACCATGACGGTCTTGTGTAAGATTGGGCGAGTGGAGGGGGCAACTTGCCCAGTGTGTGGGACACGGGATGAGACTCTCCCATTTACTGGTGTTATGTCCGCAGTTAAAGGATTTTAAGTACTATGTTCGACAGTTGTGTGAGGTTTTCTTGCTGGGTGGCGATCAAAGAGCAGGAATGGGAATCTCGTGGGACTCAATTTTGAGATGGGGCTGGCAGGAGAGTCTGCCCGAATCTAGCGGAACGGCAATTAATTGAATGTTCAGTTTGGCTAGATTTGTGATTGTGCAAAGAAGGAATGCTCTGTTTTATAAGGGGAGGAGAATAAACCTAAGAGTATTTTAAATATAAGCTAAAAGATCATAAGACTCTGTGGAAGTTTTATTCAGAAAGGAATTTAAAGACAGTATTTTACAATCAATTAATATATGTTATGAGAGACAAATTAAACTTCAGGGTTTGATGTTAATATGTGGTGGAGGAATGGCTGTGCAGAGCGGCGGAATTGATTTGAATGATACAATGGAATAATCGCGATGTTGTAAATGTTCTTAATGTTCAATAAAGAATATAATTTAAAAAATTTAACACGGCAGTCCCAATAAAGCCCAGCGGGATAGTTCTCCCAGGGCCACTGAAGCAGTATTTAAAGGGGTGGTGAGGCTGACTGCAGGTAACTGGATCTCAGCAGCTGAGTGTCATTGTGCTGCTTGGATTACCAGCAGAGTTTCCAGCTTCCAGATCACAGCTTTCTGATATTTACTTACCCTCAGTAAGCTCGATCTGCTTAACATGGGTGCAATTACAGCCGGTTTTATTTGGATGGTGGAAGAGTTAGAGGAGCAAGAGCAGCAGTTGTGTCTATCAGAAGACAGGAGGTGAGGAGGCTTCTCGTAGGAACATAAGAACATAAGAAATAGGAGCAGGAGTCGGCCATTCGGCCCTTCCAGCCTGCTCCGCCATTCAGTGAGATCATGGCTTCTGCCTCAACTCCATTCACCGGCCCTATCGCCATATCCCTTGATGCCCTTACTAGTCAGAAATCTATCGACTTCTGTTTTGAATATACCCAATGACTGAACCTCCACAGCCCTCTGGGGTAGAGAATTCCAAAGATTCACCACCCTCTGTGTGAAGAAATTTCTTCTCATCTCAGTCCTGAATGGCCTACCCTTTATCCTGAGGCTGTGGCCCCTGGTTCTAGACTCCCCAGCCAAGGGAAACATTCTCCCAGCATCCACCCTATCAAGCCCTGTAATAATTTTGTATGCTTCAATGTGTTCCCCTCTCATTCTTCTGAATTCAAGAGAATACAGGCCTAGTTTACTCAATCTCTTCTCATACGACAGTCCCGCCATCCCAGGAATCAATCTCGTGAACCTTCGTTGCACTCCCTCTATGGCAAGTATATCCTTCCTTAGGTAAGGAGACCAAAATTGTACACAGTACTCCAGGTGTGGTCTCACCAAGGCCCTATATAATTGCAGTAAGACTTCTTTACTCCTGTACTCAAATCCTCTTGTAATGAAGGCCAGCATACCATTTGCCTTCCTAATGGCTTGCTGCACCTGCACATTCACTTTCAGTGACTCATGTACAAGGACACCCAGGTCCCTTTGAGCATCTGCATTCCCCAATCTTTCACCATTTAGGAGGACATGCCCAGCACACAGGGGGTACAGGCCAAGAGCCACTTTCTTGGCTCTATCTGAAGAGCAGCGCCTGCAGCCTCCTGCAACAGGACCTTGTAAGTTATTTATGTTAGATTGGGTCTGTGACACTCAGAGACTAGAGGGAGCCTTGTTCTAAAGTATATAAGTTTATTATACTTATTAAAGAAACGACAACACTGCATAAAGAAGTTACAATGCAATGGTTACATTCATCAGACAGTGAAAGAGTGAATGAGCTGTTGGTAGACAACCTGACTAACGCCACAAGATTACAAGGTGATTAATTTCACCTTGCTTCGAGCGTGTCCAGTTCCACTCCGAGAGTACTCTAACACTCCAGCTCCAAGTTCAGGTTTATATACATTAAAGCACACCCTTGAAAGGCTTTCCCATCAATAATGCTCTTTGTCTCTCGCCAACAGCCATGTGCGCTACTCCCATGTCCGAGATAAC
Organism: Squalus acanthias; assembly: GCA_030390025.1. Taxonomy (NCBI): domain Eukaryota; kingdom Metazoa; phylum Chordata; class Chondrichthyes; order Squaliformes; family Squalidae; genus Squalus; species Squalus acanthias. Next base: position 92,101,621 of record CM059429.1, read on the forward strand.
ACACACACTACCTACCCTCCCTATAACCGCCCTTGGTGCCTCGTAAATTCTCCAAGGACATACTTGATGAGACAAGGTTTCAATCATTAGTTGTTTGATTAACCTACAATGTTTATACAGAAAGCCTTTTTTTCTAAGAGGGAAGCTTTATTCTTTAAACAAGAAGCTTTACTTTACATATGGAAGCTTTCAAAGCATGTTGCTTGCAGACCTGCTGCTAGGAGGTCACGCTGTGCCAGTGTTTGTCAACGTCACCACTGGCTCCCTCCAGTCAGGCATAGGGGACACCTGCAGCATCTCCCCGTCTGCAGCACACAACCGCATTAAGCAGCTCACCAATCACCTGGTCGCCAGGGCTGCCCAGTATATTATCTTCCCCACTGACCTCAGCAGTAGAGAGCGGGGCGATTCACTGCTGTGTTGGCTTCCCTCACGCCCGGGGCGTTACTGACTGGCCAAGACACCAGCCAGCAGCCTTCGTCAGTCGGAAGGGACACCACTCCATCAACGCCCAGCTAGTCTCCCATCACAGGAACAGGATCACCATGCAAGTTTGTCCAAAGCATCTACACAATGCTTTTATCCGGCACAGGCACGATGGGCCGAATGACCTCCTTCTGTGCTGTATAATTCTATGATCCTGTGACACTCAGCCATCCCCACAATATTCGACCCTTTCATCAACATGACCGGTTGGTTGCTGGGGTTCATGAGTGTATTAACCATATATTGTTATGAACTCCTAATCCTGTTTAGCGTCATGTGTGACTTACCCTTAAGCCCCATTATTTATTTAGTGAAATTAATCTAAGGTGAGTGATTAATATGGATGAACCATAAATCAGAAAGTGTTTCATGTGCAAGTGTGTATTTGTAATCTAAAATTCCGTGCTAAAGTGAATCATGGCTCATTTGCCAAGATGGGTTTTGTGGTTAGATTGATCAAAATTTGTGCTATTTAATAAAAGATCTTGCTTTGTTGTATGGGTAGAGTGCGTGGAGCGATATAATGTAGTGCTTCCTTCACTGTGTGTGCAGTCACTGTATCTGGTTTCTGAGAGATGATATCACAGTCAGTGATGTAGCTGAGTCACCCTTGGTCAACCAGTTTAGGTCCAGAACCTTTGGTTCTACAGGGAGAGAGATCGCGCTCCTTTGGTTTGGGCTGCAGGGAGAGAGATCGCGCTCCTTTGGTTTGGGCTTCCTTGTGAATTTTCTCCATTTGCTGCTTCCTCCCAAACCCTCTCATTTAAAGAGAAAGTGGCCGCGAAATTCGGCACCTTAGCGCTGGCGGTTAAGGCCGGTTTGGAGAAAAAAATGGTGACAGCATTGCTTCCGCCCACTTCCAGCGTGGCCCGCACTGGTCGCCATCTTGGCGAGGGCGATAACGCGGGCGGGACGTGAGTGCGCCGGCAGTATGCAGATTAGGCAGATCGTGACGTCAGTCAGCGTGTAACGCTAATTTGATGCACGACTTGCCATTTTCGTCGTCGTCGTTCCAAACAACGTCCTCTCCTAAACACGCACAGCTCAACGGTGTTCAGCTGCATGAGGGGCCCCCCACCATGCTATTAAAAGAGCTCCGGCACGGCAAGTGAGTCCCAGGTGGGCAGAGGAAACGCTTCAAGGACACCCTCAAAGCCTCCTTGAAAAAATGCAACATCCCCACCGACACCTGGGAATCCCTGGCCCAAGACCGCACAAAGTGGAGGAGAAGCATCCGGGAAGGCGCCGAACACCTCGAGTCTCTTCGCCGGGAGCAAGCGGAAGCCAAGCGCAGGCAGTGCAAGCAGCGCACGTCAACCCAAGCACCCCACCCACCCGTCCCTTCAACCACCGTCTGCCCCACCTGTGACAGAGACTGTAGGTCCCGCATTGAACTCATCAGTCACCTGAGAACTCATTTTTAATGTGGAAGCAAGTCATCCTCGGTTCCAAGGGACTGCCTGAGAAGAGAAGAAGATTAAAAGGGATAAATCCAACTTACAGGTGAGTTGATAATTTCTCTTGTACTGGCTCTTGCAGAATTTATATGAATACTGGCTTGCTGGAAGACATTCATAACATTGTTGCAGTGTGCAGGGAGTGTTGCTGGACATTGGGAAGGCGTTGGCTGCTACTGTAAGATCTCTGAGTCCACCACTTGCTCCCAGTCCTGGGGGATCTAGTTGCAGTCCCCCTCGCACTGCAGCATGACAAGGAGATGGAGCAGAGGCAGCAAAGAGAAGCTGCTCACAGAGGGAGGAGGAGGAGGGATCTCAGCAGGAGGCCTTACCCACCTAGGGTCTTCAGGGAGCACTTCCCCTACTTCCACCTAAGCCGGGAACAGTGTGTTCGGCGGCTCCACTTCGCCAAGGAGGTGGTCACAGAACTCTGCCACGTCTTGGAACCAGACCTGCAGCCTCAGAGCAGGGCGACGATGGCTCTGCCAGTGGCCCTCAAGGTGTCTGTGGACCTGAATTTTTTCGCCAGCAGGTCCTTCCAGGCTGGAACAGGCAACATAGCAAACATCTCACAGTTCGCCGTCCATCGCTGCATATGGGAGGTCACAGAGGCTCTCTACTCCAGGAGAAGGGACTTCATTGTCTTCTCTCTGAACGGAGAGAAGCAGGAGGAGTGCGCATGTGGCTTTGCCAGGATATCAGGCTTCCCCATGGTGCAGGGCGCCATCGACTGCACCCATGTGGCTTTGCGGGTGGCGCACAGCAACGCTGAGATGTTCCGTAACCACAAAGGTTACCACTTACTTAGTGTGCAGTTGGTGTGCAACTGCACACAGCGAATCCTCACCATCAATGCCCACAATCCTGGCAGCAGCCACGATGCCTTCATCCTGCACCAGTCCAGTGTGCCAGCACTCTTCCAGCCACCACGTCGAACCCGAGGGTGGCTGCTCGGTGACGAGGACTATCCACTCCACACCTGGCTGATGACTCCCCTTCATAACCCCAACACTTGTGGCCAGCACTCATATCATGACAGCCATGCTGCCACGAGGAACCTCATCGAGCAGACCATCGGGGTGCTCAAGCAACGGTTCCGCTGCCTTGCCCACTCGGGAGGAGCCCTCCAGTACTCACCGGAGCGGGTGTCCCATTTTGTGCTGGTCTGCTGCATCCTCCATAACTTGCCCATCATGAGGGCGCTGCCCTTGCCACCACGGGTTCCGCGACCACCTCAGGAGGAGGAGGCGGAGGAAGAGAAAGAGGAGGAGGAGGAAGGGAGGAGGCAGCCTGCAAATCCCCGCTATGGACGGGTTGTCCGTGAGCACATCATCAGATTCCGCTTCCCCTGAATGAAACCCCAGATTCCTATTGCTCAACACTTCCCCACCTCACCATCCCTGTGTCACGGACCATCGCAGCGTCCTCTTAGTCAAAAAGCTGAAATGAAAGCCACCACAAAACAAACCTTCCAAACATAATTTATAAATGATTAATTCCAATATTACATTACAAAGTCAACTAATCACTCATGTGCATTCCCTTAGTGCCTGTCTTCAGTGTGCCTTTGCCTCTCCTAGTGCTCCTACGAAGTGCTACCCCAGTGGCTGCAGCATGGGTGGTGGAAGGTTGCTGACTTTCAGTGGGGGAGACTGCAGATGGCCTTGGAGAACGACCTCGAGCAGCTCTGGACTGGGAAGGCCCGGCTGTAGACTGCACCGCCTCGGCATGGGCGGCAGCAGCCTGGGCTGGCTGGATGACAGGCAAATTCACCGCCACTGGAGGAGTGGCAGTGGCGGAAGTACGAATGCTGTCATCTCGAGAGAAGTCAGCAGGTTTGTGCCCCACGGAGCCACTGCCAACCCCACCGGGTGGTGCCTCAGCATTCCTCACCTTCTGCTGGAGGACAGATTGCTGGACTGCTGGGACACCCTGAAAGCCTCTTTCCACACTCGTAAAGCCAGCCACGCTGGCAGCAAGCTGAGCTTCCAGTGCAGCGCTCAGACGTTGGGTCTCTTCCGCTTGTGCTGCAATGGAAGCTGCGACATCGCCCCTCACACCCAGCATCATGGTTGGGTCCACAAGTTCTCCAATGGAATTGCCCATCACGTCCGTGCTGGAAATCACAGGCTCCAAGCTCCGTGCAACGCCCCGTGCAATGTAGGATCCCAATCCCTCCATGCTCCTTGACAATGACAAGAGGCTTCCTGGCAGGCTTACCATTGCACCATCACCCTCTTTCTGAAGGCTGCCCCATTGAAGTCCTCATCTGAGTCCTCTGCAACAGAACTCGTGCATGAACTCGCCCTCCGGGGAGCTGGCACCCGAGCTACCCTTTCCCCAGGCCTGGCTGCAGCCCACTCGTGCCCGGTGACTCACCACGTGCAGATCCCACCTCTATACTGCCCTCTAAAGTTCGCGCAGTGCCATTTTCTGAGCTGATGCCTGACAGTGTCAGATCAAGTGATGGTGTCTCTTCTCCATCACTCTCCTCCTCTACTTCTTCCTGTGCAGGCTGGGCTGGTGGCAGTTCTTGCTTGGGTATCTGAAAGGAGAAAGGCACAAGGGCCGGGTTGCGGTGAGGGGGTGTGCGGAAAGCAAGATGAGCGTGCTTACACCAGCTTATAACTGAGAAGAGATTGTGGGATGAGGGGGTAGTGGGATGTGAGAAGAAGGATTAGGCGTGAGCATACCGTCATCATCAATGCTTTCACCCTCACCGATCGCCATGGCCTCAGTGACAGCCCCGCCAATTATCTCCAGAACTACCTCCTCCAGCTGGGTCAAGCTCTGCAGCCATGCCTGCACCCGCCTTCCCCCCTGCCCCCCCCGCCCCCAGCCCCCTGGCTTGTTAGCTCCTGCTGCCGCAGTTTATGTGTCACCTTGGCCTGCAAAAGAAAGGGTCGTGTGTCAGTGAGTACGGTGCAATGTGCTTGGGTGAAGTGTGTCAGTGAGTGTGGTGCAATGTGTTTGTGTGATGTATGTGTCAGTGAGTGTGGTGCAATGTGTTTGGGTGAAGTGTGTCAGTGAGTGTGGTGCAATGTGTTTGGGTGATGTGTGTGTCAGTGAGTGTGGTGCAATGTGTTTGGGTGATGTGTGTGTCAGTGAGTGTGGTGCAATGTGTTTGGGTGATGTGTGTGTCAGTGAGTGTGGTGCAATGTGTTTGGGTGATGTGTGTCAGTGAGTGTGGTGCAATGTGTTTGGGTGATGTGTGTCAGTGAGTGTGGTGCAATGTGTTTGGGTGATGTGTGTCAGTGAGTGTGGTGCAATGTGTTTGGTTGATGTGTGTCAGTGAGTGTGGTGCAATGTGTTTGGGTGAAGTGTGTCAGTGAGTGTGGTGCAATGTGTTTGGGTGAAGTGTGTCAGTGAGTGTGGTGCAATGTGTTTGGGTGAAGTGTGTCAGTGACTGTGTTGCAATGTGTTTGGGTGGTGTGTGTGTCAGTGAGTGTGGTGCAATGTGTTTGGGTGAAGTGTGTCAGTGACTGTGTTGCAATGTGTTTGGGTGGTGTGTGTGTCAGTGAGTGTGGTGCAATGTGTTTGGGTGAAGTGTGTGAGTGAGTGTGGTGCAATGTGTTTGGGTGATGTGTGTCAGTGAGTGTGGTGCAATATGTTTGGGTGAAGTGTGTCAGTGAGTGTGGTGCAATGTGTTTGGGTGATGTGTGTGTCAGTGAGTGTGGTGCAATGTGTTTGGGTGATGTGTGTCAGTGAGTGTGGTGCAATGTGTTTGGGTGATGTGTGTCAGTGAGAGTGGTGCAATGTGTTTGGGTGATGTGTGTGTCAGTGAGTGTGGTGCAATGTGTTTGGGTGATGTGTGTGTCAGTAAGTGTGGTGCAATGTGTTTGGGTGAAGTGTGTCAGTGAGTGTGGTGCAATGTGTTTGGGTGATGTGTGTGTCAGTGAGTGTGGTGCAAAGTGTTTGGGTGAAGTGTGTCAGTGAGTGTGGGGCAATGTGTTTGGGTGAAGTGTGTCACTGAGTGTGGTGCAATGTGTTTGGGTGATGTGTGTCAGTGAGTGTGGGGCAATGTGTTTGGGTGATGTGTGTCAGTGAGTGTGGTGCAATGTGTTTGGGTGAAGTGTGTCAGTGAGTGTGGTGCAATGTGTTTGGGTGAAGTGTGTCAGTGAGTGTGGGGCAATGTGTTTGGGTGAAGTGTGTGAGCGAGTGTGGTGCAATGTGTTTGGGTGAAGTGTGTCAGTGAGTGTGGTGCAATGTGTTTGGGTGAAGTGTGTCAGTGAGTGTGGTGCAATGTGTTTGGGTGAAGTGTGTAAGTGAGTGTGGGGCAATGTGTTTGGGTGAAGTGTGTCAGTGAGTGTGGTGCAATGTGTTTGGGTGAAGTGTGTCAGTGAGTGTGGTGCAATGTGTTTGGGTGAAGTGTGTCAGTGAGTGTGGTGCAATGCGTTTGGGTGAAGTGTGTCAGTGAGTGTGGTGCAATGTGTTTGGGTGATGTGTGTGTCAGTTGAGTGTGGTGCAATGTGTTTGGGTGATGTGTGTGTCAGTGAGTGTGGTGCAATGTGTTTGGGTGAAGTGTGTCAGTGAGTGTGGTGCAATGTGTTTGGGAGATGTGTGTCATTGAGTGTGGTGCAATGTGTTTGGGTGACGTGTGTGTCAGTGAGTCTGGTACAATGTGTTTGGGTGATGTGTGTCAGTGAGTGTGGTGCAATGTGTTTGGGTGATGTGTGTGTCAGTGAGAGTGGTGCAATCTGTTTGGGTGATGTGTGTGTCAGTGAGTGTGGTGCAATGTGTTTGGGTGATGTGTGTGTCAGTGAGTGTGGTGCAATGTGTTTGGGTGAAGTGTGTCAGTGAGTGTGGTGCAATGTGTTTCGGTGATGTGTGTCAGTGAGTGTGGTGCAATGTGTTTGGGTGAAGTGTGTCAGTGAGTGTGGTGCAATGTGTTTGGGTGAAGTGTGTCAGTGAGTGTGGTGCAATGTGTTTGGGTGAAGTGTGTCAGTGAGTGTGGTGCAATGTGTTTGGGTGATGTGTGTGTCAGTGAGTGTGGTGCAATGTGTTTGTGTGATGTGTGTCAGTGAGTGTGGTGCAAAGTGTTTGGGTGATGTGTGTGTCAGTGAGTGTGGTGCAATGTGTTTGTGTGAAGTGTGTGTCAGTGAGTGTGGTGCAATGTGTTTGTGTGATGTGTGTGTCAGTGAGTGTGGTGCAATGTGTTTGGGTGATGTGTGTGTCAGTGAGTGTGGTGCAATGTGTTTGGGTGATGTGTGTCAGTGTGTGTGGTGCAATGTGTTTGGGTGATGTGTGTGTCAGTGAGTGTGGTGCAATGTGTTTGGGTGATGTGTATCAGTGTGTGTGGTGCAATGTGTTTGGGTGATGTGTGTGTCAGTGAGTGTGGTGCAATGTGTTTGGGTGAAGTGTATCAGTGTGTGTGGTGCAATGTGTTTGGGTGATGTGTGTGTCAGTGAGTGTGGGGCAATGTGTTTGGGTGATGTGTGTCAGCGAGTGTGGTGCAATGTGTTTGGGTGAAGTGTGTCAGTGAGTGTGGGGCAATGAGTTTGGGTGAAGTGTGTCAGTGAGTGTGTTGCAATGTGTTTGGGTGAAGTGTGTCAGTGAGTGTGGTGCAATGTGTTTGGGTGAAGTGTGTCAGTGAGTGTGGTGCAATGTGTTTGGGTGATGTGTGTGTCATTGAGTGTGGTGCAATGTGTTTGGGTGAAGTGTGTCAGTGAGTGTGGTGCAATGTGTTTGGGTGAAGTGTGTCAGTGAGTGTGGTGCAATGTGTTTGGGTGAAGTGTGTCAGTGAGTGTAGTGCAATGTGTTTGGGTGATGTGTGTGTCAGTGAGTGTGGTGCAATGTGTTTGGGTGAAGTGTGTCAGTGAGTGTGGTGCAATGTGTTTGGGTGAAGTGGGTCAGTGAGTGTGGTGCAATGTGTTTGGGTGATGTGTGGTGTAATGTGTTTGGGTGAAGTGTGTCAGTGAGTGTGGTGCAATGTGTTTGGGTGATGTGTGTGAGTGAGTGTGGTGCAATGTGTTTGGGTGAAGTGTGTGAGTGAGTGTGGTGCAATGTGTTTGGGTGATGTGTGTCAGTGAGTGTGGTGCAATGTGTTTGGGTGAAGTGTGTCAGTGAGTGTGGTGCAATGTGTTTGGGTGATGTGTGTGTCAGTGAGTGTGGTGCAATGTGTTTGGGTGATGTGTGTGTCAGTGAGTGTGGTGCAATGTGTTTGGGTGATGTGTGTCAGTGAGAGTGGTGCAATGTGTTTGGGTGATGTGTGTGTCAGTAAGTGTGGTGCAATGTGTTTGGGTGAAGTGTGTCAGTGAGTGTGGTGCAATGTGTTTGGGTGATGTGTGTGTCAGTAAGTGTGGTGCAATGTGTTTGGGTGAAGTGTGTCAGTGAGTGTGGTGCAATGTGTTTGGGTGATGTGTGTGTCAGTGAGTGTGGTGCAAAGTGTTTGGGTGAAGTGTGTCAGTGAGTGTGGTGCAATGTGTTTGGGTGAAGTGTGTCACTGAGTGTGGTGCAATGTGTTTGGGTGATGTGTGTCAGTGAGTGTGGGGCAGTGTGTTTGGGTGATGTGTGTGTCAGTGAGTGTGGTGCAATGTGTTGGGGTGAAGTGTGTCAGTGAGTGTGGTGCAATGTGTTTGGGTGAAGTGTGTCAGTGAGTGTGGTGCAATGTGTTTGGGTGATGTGTGTCAGTGAGTGTGGTGCAATGTGTTGTAGTGAAGTGTGTCAGTGAGTGTGGTGCAATGTGTTTGGGTGAAGTGTGTGAGTGAGTGCGGTGCAATATGTTTGGGTGAAGTGTGTCAGTGAGTGTGGTGCAATGTGTTTGGGTGAAGTGTGTCAGTGAGTGTGGTGCAATGTGTTTGGGTGAAGTATGTCAGTGAGTGTGGTGCAATGTGTTTGGGTGAAGTGTGTCAGTGAGTGTGGTGCAATGTGTTTGGGTGATGTGTGTGTCAGTGAGTGTGGTGCAATGTGTTTGTGTGATGTGTGTCAGTGAGTGTGGTGCAAAGTGTTTGGGTGATGTGTGTGTCAGTGAGTGTGGTGCAATGTGTTTGGGTGAAGTGTGTCAGTGAGTGTGGTGCAATGTGTTTGGGTGATGTGTGTCAGTGAGTGTGGTGCAATGTGTTTAGGTGACGTGTGTGTCAGTGAGTCTGGTACAATGTGTTTGGGTGATGTGTGTCAGTGAGTGTGGTGCAATGTGTTTGGGTGATGTGTGTGTCAGTGAGAGTGGTGCAATCTGTTTGGGTGATGTGTGTGTCAGTGAGTGTGGTGCAATGTGTTTGGGTGATGTGTGTGTCAGTGAGTGTGGTGCAATGTGTTTCGGTGATGTGTGTCAGTGAGTGTGGTGCAATGTGTTTGGGTGAAGTGTGTCAGTGAGTGTGGTGCAATGTGTTTGGGTGAAGTGTGTCAGTGAGTGTGGTGCAATGTGTTTGGGTGAAGTGTGTCAGTGAGTGTGGTGCAATGTGTTTGGGTGATGTGTGTGTCAGTGAGTGTGGTGCAATGTGTTTGTGTGATGTGTGTCAGTGAGTGTGGTGCAAAGTGTTTGGGTGATGTGTGTGTCAGTGAGTGTGGTGCAATGTGTTTGTGTGAAGTGTGTGTCAGTGAGTGTGGTGTAATGTGTTTGGGTGAAGTGTGTCAGTGAGTGTGGTGCAATGTGTTTGGGTGATGTGTGTGTCAGTGAGTGTGGTGCAAAGTGTTTGGGTGAAGTGTGTCAGTGAGTGTGGTGCAATGTGTTTGGGTGAAGTGTGTCACTGAGTGTGGTGCAATGTGTTTGGGTGATGTGTGTCAGTGAGTGTGGGGCAGTGTGTTTGGGTGATGTGTGTGTCAGTGAGTGTGGTGCAATGTGTTGGGGTGAAGTGTGTCAGTGACTGTGGTGCAATGTGTTTGGGTGAAGTGTGTGAGTGAGTGCGGTGCAATGTGTTTGGGTGAAGTGTGTCAGTGAGTGTGGTGCAATGTGTTTGGGTGAAGTGTGTGAGTGAGTGCGGTGCAATATGTTTGGGTGAAGTGTGTCAGTGAGTGTGGTGCAATGTGTTTGGGTGAAGTGTGTCAGTGAGTGTGGTGCAATGTGTTTGGGTGATGTGTGTGTCAGTGAGTGTGGTGCAATGTGTTTGTGTGATGTGTGTCAGTGAGTGTGGTGCAAAGTGTTTGGGTGATGTGTGTGTCAGTGAGTGTGGTGCAATGTGTTTGTGTGAAGTGTGTGTCAGTGAGTGTGGTGTAATGTGTTTGGGTGAAGTGTGTCAGTGAGTGTGGTGCAATGTGTTTGGGTGAAGTGTGTCAGTGAGTGTGGTGCAATGTGTTTGGGTGATGTGTGTGTCAGTGAGTGTGGTGCAATGTGTTTGGGTGATGTGTGTGTCAGTGAGTGTGGTGCAATGTGTTTGGGTGATGTGTGTCAGTGTGTGTGGTGCAATGTGTTTGGGTGATGTGTGTGTCAGTGAGTGTGGTGCAATGTGTTTGGGTGATGTGTATCAGTGTGTGTGGTGCAATGTGTTTGGGTGATGTGTGTGTCAGTGAGTGTGGTGCAATGTGTTTGGGTGAAGTGTGTCAGTGAGTGTGGGGCAATGTGTTTGGGTGATGTGTGTCAGCGAGTGTGGTGCAATGTGTTTGGGTGAAGTGTGTCAGTGAGTGTGGGGCAATGAGTTTGGGTGAAGTGTGTCAGTGAGTGTGTTGCAATGTGTTTGGGTGAAGTGTGTCAGTGAGTGTGGTGCAATGTGTTTGGGTGAAGTGTGTCAGTGAGTGTGGTGCAATGTGTTTGGGTGATGTGTGTGTCAGTGAGTGTGGTGCAATGTGTTTGGGTGAAGTGTGTCAGTGAGTGTGGTGCAATGTGTTTGGGTGAAGTGTGTCAGTGAGTGTGGTGCAATGTGTTTGGGTGAAGTGTGTCAGTGAGTGTGGTGCAATGTGTTTGGGTGATGTGTGTGTCAGTGAGTGTGGTGCAATGTGTTTGGGTGAAGTGTGTCAGTGAGTGTGGTGCAATGTGTTTGGGTGATGTGTGTCAGTGAGTGTGGTGCAATGTGTTTGGGTGCAATGTGTTTGGGTGAAGTGTGGTGTAATGTGTTTGGGTGAAGTGTGTCAGTGAGTGTGGTGCAATGTGTTTGGGTGATGTGTGTGTCAGTGAGTGTGGTGCAATGTGTTTGGGTGAAGTGTGTGAGTGAGTGTGGTGCAATGTGTTTGGGTGATGTGTGTCAGTGAGTGTGGTGCAATGTGTTTGGGTGAAGTTTGTCAGTGAGTGTGGTGCAATGTGTTTGGGTGATGTGTGTGTCAGTGAGTGTGGTGCAATGTGTTTCGGTGATGTGTGTGTCAGTGAGTGTGGTGCAATGTGTTTGGGTGATGTGTGTCAGTGAGAGTGGTGCAATGTGTTTGGGTGATGTGTGTGTCAGTAAGTGTGGTGCAATGTGTTTGGGTGAAGTGTGTCAGTGAGTGTGGTGCAATGTGTTTGGGTGATGTGTGTGTCAGTAAGTGTGGTGCAATGTGTTTGGGTGAAGTGTGTCAGTGAGTGTGGTGCAATGTGTTTGGGTGATGTGTGTGTCAGTAAGTGTGGTGCAATGTGTTTGGGTGAAGTGTGTCAGTGAGCGTGGTGCAATGTGTTTCGGTGATGTGTGTGTCAGTGAGTGTGGTGCAATGTGTTTGGGTGATGTGTGTCAGTGAGAGTGGTGCAATGTGTTTGGGTGATGTGTGTGTCAGTAAGTGTGGTGCAATGTGTTTGGGTGAAGTGTGTCAGTGAGTGTGGTGCAATGTGTTTGGGTGATGTGTGTGTCAGTAAGTGTGGTGCAAAGTGTTTGGGTGAAGTGTGTCAGTGAGTGTGGTGCAATGTGTTTGGGTGAAGTGTGTCACTGAGTGTGGTGCAATGTGTTTGGGTGATGTGTGTCAGTGAGTGTGGGGCAGTGTGTTTGGGTGATGTGTGTGTCAGTGAGTGTGGTGCAATGTGTTGGGGTGAAGTGTGTCAGTGAGTGTGGTGCAATGTGTTTGGGTGAAGTGTGTGAGTGAGTGCGGTGCAATGTGTTTGGGTGAAGTGTGTCAGTGAGTGTGGTGCAATGTGTTTGGGTGAAGTGTGTGAGTGAGTGCGGTGCAATATGTTTGGGTGAAGTGTGTCAGTGAGTGTGGTGCAATGTGTTTGGGTGATGTGTGTCAGTGAGTGTGGTGCAATGTGTTTGGGTGAAGTGTGTCAGTGAGTGTGGTGCAATGTGTTTGGGTCAAGTGTGTGAGTGAGTGCGGTGCAATATGTTTGGGTGAAGTGTGTCAGTGAGTGTGGTGCAATGTGTTTGGGTGAAGTGTGTCAGTGAGTGTGGTGCAATGTGTTTGGGTGAAGTATGTCAGTGAGTGTGGTGTAATGTGTTTGGGTGATGTGTGTGTCAGTGAGTGTGGTGCAATGTGTTTGTGTGATGTGTGTCAGTGAGTGTGGTGCAAAGTGTTTGGGTGATGTGTGTGTCAGTGAGTGTGGTGCAATGTGTTTGTGTGAAGTGTGTGTCAGTGAGTGTGGTGTAATGTGTTTGGGTGAAGTGTGTCAGTGAGTGTGGTGCAATGTGTTTGGGTGAAGTGTGTCAGTGAGTGTGGTGCAATGTGTTTGGGCGATGTGTGTGTCAGTGAGTGTGGTGCAATGTGTTTGGGTGATGTGTGTGTCAGTGAGTGTGGTGCAATGTGTTTGGGTGATGTGTGTCAGTGTGTGTGGTGCAATGTGTTTGGGTGATGTGTCAGTGAGTGTGGTGCAATGTGTTTGGGTGAAGTGTGTCAGTGAGTGTGGTGCAATGTGTTTGGGTGAAGTGTGTCAGTGAGTGTGGTGTAATGTGTTTAGGTGATGTGTGTCAGTGAGTGTGGTGCAATGTGTTTGGGTGAAGTGTGTCAGTGAGTGTGGTGCAATGTGTTTGGGTGGAGTGTGTCAGTGTGTGTGGTGCAATGTGTTTGGGTGATGTGTGTCAGTGAGTGTGGTGCAATGTGTTTGGGTGATGTGTGTGTCAGTGAGTGTGGTGCAATGTGTTTGGGTGAAGTGTGTCAGTGAGTGTGATGTGATGTGCCTATCATGGTTCAATAGCTAGCATTGTGTGCAAGGTGTGAGATGTGGGTATGAGGCTTGCAACAGTGGTAAGTGTGAGGTAAAGCTATGATTGTGAGGTATGAGTGGTGATTGTTGGTAGGTGAGTGATGGGTGTGTGGTGCATTGAGCAGTGTGTGAGATTTGTGGTGCAGTTGGTGGGATAATGCATTTGAAGATGCCTTCACTGACCTTGACCACTCGAGTGAGGTCATTAAACTTCTTCCGGCACTGGATCCAGGTCCTGGGGGAAAGACTGGTGGTACTGACGGCTTGGGCTATCTCCTCTCACTGCCTTCATACCGAGTTTCTGGAAGGCCTCCTGTGGGTAGAGGACCTGTCTCCTCATATAGACCCCCTGCACTATGGCCTCCAGTGCTGCATCTGAGAACCTTGGTGCCCTTTCTCTGCCCTGTTGTGACATTGCTAACTTCCCCTTTGCTTAGCCCCAGTCAGAATCAGGTGTTTCATTCACAAAGCACCTCCCCTTTAAGAAGTGCAGTCAGCCTTTCACTCTGCAGGTGACCTTTAAATAGAGAGCAGCCTTCCTGTGATATTGGGCCCCCTGATGAGCACTGAGACAATCAGCAGCGTGTTTAATGCTGAGCTCAGCACTTCAATCATGTTAATAAGCAGGCAGTGCGAATTTCACATACTGCTTGCATTACTTTCAATGGGTGCGTGCAGATCGCGCTTCGCAATCCCTGCGCCCGTTTTCAGGCCTTATCCCAGTATCACTGCAGTTTACAGTCCAGTATCACTGTAGTTTACAGTCCAGTATCACTGTAGTTTACAGTCCAGTATCAGTGTAGTTTATAGTCCGGTATCACTGTAGTTTACAGTCCAGTATCACTGTAGTTTACAGTCCAGTATCGCTGTAGTTTACAGTCCAGTATCACTGTAGTTTACAGTCCAGTATCGGTGTAGTTTACAGTCCAGTATCAGTGTAGTTTACAGTCCAGTATCAGTGTAGTTTACAGTCCAGTATCAGTGTAGTTTACAGTCCAGTATCGCTGTAGTTTACAGTCCAGTATCGCTGTAGTTTACAGTCCAGTATCACTGTAGTTTACAGTCCAGTATCGGTGTAGTTTACAGTCCAGTATCAGTGTAGTTTACAGTCCAGTATCACTGTAGTTTACAGTCTAATATCATTGTAACATAGAAGCATAGGAGCAGGAGTAGGCCATTCGGCCCCTCGAGCCTTTTCCGCCATTTAATGAGATCATGGCTGATCATCCAAATTCAGTACCCTGTCCCTGCTTTCTCCCCATATCCCTTGATCCCTTTAGCCTTAAGAAATATATCTAACTCCTTCTTGAATATATTGGCCCAAAAATTAGTGAGGGCGCCTTCGTGCGAGGGTAAGGCTTCCCCGCGATCTCTCACTGTGCGCTGGCTTTTTCATTCCCAGCTCGCACGAACTTGATGTTCTGGACAGCAGCTGTGCAGGGCTTCCGTATCCCACAGGCGCAGTTAATTCGTGCGAGCTGTGGGATCACGTGACTCAGTTAGAGCCAATGGCAGCACACCATCTTTCATTCATAGCTTTCACAAAAGTGCTGTGAAAGCTATGAATCTTACACCCCCCCAAAACAACAGCTAAACCTCAATTAAATTAAAAAAAAAAACCATCACATTAATAAAATAAGTATAGTTAAATAAATTAACCATTTTAAACAAAAAATTAAATTTTTGAAAAAATTTAAAATCTTTTAAAAAGTTATAAAAATAAACTTACCTTTCTTTAAAGTCTCTAAAAAAGATATACCTGTTGAAAAAAATTCAAAATAATACTTAATTAACTACTTACCTTGTTAAAAGAGGGTCTTACGCCTCCTTTCTTTATGTGCAAAATCTTCCATGCTTACCTGCGCGTTCAAAGCACTAAGTGCACTGCGTGCGCGCAGCCTGTAGCGCGCACGCGGTTCACCTAGGAACCGCCCCCTTTTGAAATCACCAAGTGCCGGTTTTCAGCGCATGCGCAGTGCATGCAGAAAACCGGCAATTGGAGACAGAATACGCGAGAGTACACAGTGCGTACTCTCGCGTAGCAACACTAATTTTTGGGCCAATTAACGAATTGGCCTCAACTGCCTTGTGTAGTAGAGAATTCCACAGGTTCACCACTCTCTGGGTGAATAAATTCCTCCTCATCTCAGTCCTAAATGGCTTACCTCTTATCCTTAGACTGTGACCTCTGGTTCTGGACTCCCCCGGCCATCGGGAACATCCTTCCTGTATCTAGTCCTGTTAGAATTTTATAAGTTTCAATGAGATAAATTTAGTATGAGGTAGTTTACAGTCCAGTATCAGTGTAGTTTACAGTCCAGTATCGGTGTAGTTTACAGTCCAGTATCGCTGTAGTTTACAGTCCAGTATTACTGTAGTTTACAGTCCAGTATCACTGTAGTTTACAGTCCAGTATCGCTGTAGTTTACAGTCCAGTATCGCTGTAGTTTACAGTCCAGTATCACTGTAGTTTACAGTCCAGTATCACTGTAGTTTACAGTCCAGTATCGCTGTAGTTTATAGTCCAGTATCACTGTAGTTTACAGTCCAGTATCGGTGTAGTTTACAGTCCAGTATTGCTGTAGTTTACAGTCCAGTATCGCTGTAGTTTACAGTCCAGTATCGCTGTAGTTTACAGTCCAGTATCGCTGTAGTTTGCAGTCCAGTATCGCTGTAGTTTACAGTCCAGTATCAGTGTAGTTTACAGTCCAGTATCACTGTAGTTTACAGTCCAGTATCGCTGTAGTTTACAGTCCAGTATCGCTGTAGTTTACAGTCCAGTATCAGTGTAGTTTACAGTCCAGTATCAGTGTAGTTTACAGTCCAGTATCACTGTAGTTTACAGTCCAGTATCACTGTAGTTTACAGTCCAGTATCACTGTAGTTTACAGTCCAGTATCGCTGTAGTTTACAGTCCAGTATCGCTGCAGTTTACAGTCCAGTATCGGTGTAGTTTACAGTCCAGTATCGCTGTAGTTTACAGTCCAGTATCGCTGTAGTTTACAGTCCAGTATCGCTGTAGTTTACAGTCCAGTATCGCTGTAGTTTACAGTCCAGTATCGCTGTAGTTTACAGTCCAGTATCAGTGTAGTTTACAGTCCAGTATCACTGTAGTTTACAGTCCAGTATCACTGTAGTTTACAGTCCAGTATCAGTGTAGTTTACAGTCCAGTATCAGTGTAGTTTACAGTCCAGTATCAGTGTAGTTTACAGTCCAGTATCGCTGTAGTTTACAGTCCAGTATCGCTGTACTTTACAGTCCAGTATCAGTGTAGTTTACAGTCCAGTATCAGTGTAGTTTACAGTCCAGTATCACTGTAGTTTACAGTCCAGTATCAGTGTAGTTTACAGTCCAGTATCACTGTAGTTTACAGTCCAGTATCACTGTAGTTTACAGTCCAGTATCACTGTAGTTTACAGTCCAGTATCAGTGTAGTTTAGAGTCCAGTATCACTGTAGTTTACAGTCCAGTATCAGTGTAGTTTACAGTCCAGTATCAGTGTAGTTTACAGTCCAGTATCAGTGTAGTTTACAGTCCAGTATCACTGTAGTTTACAGTCCAGTATCAGTGTAGTTTACAGTCCAGTATCACTGTAGTTTACAGTCCAGTATCAGTGTAGTTTACAGTCCAGTATCAGTGTAGTTTACAGTCCAGTATTACTGTAGTTTACAGTCCAGTATCAGTGTAGTTTACAGTCCAGTATTACTGTAGTTTACAGTCCAGTATCAGTGTAGTTTACAGTCCAGTATCACTGTAGTTTACAGTCCAGTATCAGTGTAGTTTACAGTCCAGTATCACTGTAGTTTACAGTCCAGTATCAGTGTAGTTTACAGTCCAGTATTACTGTAGTTTACAGTCCAGTATCAGTGTAGTTTACAGTCCAGTATTACTGTAGTTTACAGTCCAGTATCAGTGTAGTTTACAGCCCAGTATTACTGTAGTTTACAGTCCAGTATCAGTGTAGTTTACAGTCCAGTATTACTGTAGTTTACAGTCCAGTATCAGTGTAGTTTACAGTCCAGTATTACTGTAGTTTACAGTCCAGCATCAGTGTAGTTTACAGTCCAGTATTACTGTAGTTTACAGTCCAGTATCAGTGTAGTTTACAGTCCAGTATCAGTGTAGTTTACAGTCCAGTATTACTGTAGTTTACAGTCCAGTATCAGTGTAGTTTACAGTCCAGTATCAGTGTAGTTTACAGTCCAGTATTACTGTAGTTTACAGTCCAGTATCAGTGTAGTTTACAGTCCAGTATCAATGTAGTTTACAGTCCAGTATTACTGTAGTTTACAGTCCAGTATCAGTGTAGTTTACAGTCCAGTATCAGTGTAGTTTACAGTCCAGTATCAGTGTAGTTTACAGTCCAGTATTACTGTAGTTTACAGTCCAGTATCAGTGTAGTTTACAGTCCAGTATTACTGTAGTTTACAGTCCAGTATCAGTGTAGTTTACAGTCCAGTATCAGTGTAGTTTACAGTCCAGTATCACTGCAGTTAATAGTCTAATATCACTGCACCGGTCTATCTCCCTTTGCAGTCCATATACACAATATCAACTGCACTGCCCTCACTCACCCTCTCTGTTACCTCATTAAAAAATTCAATCAAATTAGTCAAACACAATTTGCCCTTAACAAATCCGTGCTGGCTCCTCTTTATTATTCCATACTTGTCCAAGTGACTGTTAATTTTCTCCTGGATTATTGTTTCTAAAAGCTTCCCCACCACCGATGTTAATCTGACTGGCCTGTAGTTGCCAGGTTTAGCCTTCTCCCCTTTTTTTGAACAAGGGTTTAACATTTGAAATCTTCCTTTGGCACCACCGCTGTATCTAAGGAGGATTGGAAGATTGTGGCCAGCACCTCCCCAATTTCTACCCTTACTTCCTTCAGCATCCTAGGATGCTCACACCTGGACCAGGTGACTCATCCACTTTAATTACCGCCAGCCTTTCCAGTGCCTCCTCTTTATCTATTTTTATCTCATCCAGTGTCCCGACAGCCTTCTCGTTTACTGTAGCTTTGGCAAAGTCCTCTTCATTGGTAAACACTGAAGCAAAGTATTCATTTAGTACCACAGCCATGCCTTCTGCTTCTGGCAATAGAGCTCCAATTTGGTCCCTAATGGGCCCCACCACTCCTCTGACAACCCTTTTACTGTTAATACGCCAATAGAAGACCTTTGGATTCCCTTTTATGCTAGCTGCATGTATGACAAGTGGCTAATATATACGACAGCAATATGAAACCGCAAAAGCTCTCAGTGTAATCATTAATTTGACTGTGAGGCTGAGGCCTAGATCAGTTTTCAGATCACCTGACTCCCTTGCTTTTCCGCAGTGGTCTAATGAAATCACTATCCCTGTGTAATTTTTTTTGTCCCCTGATATTTTTTTCTCCCTTTTTTAGAGCAGTTCTTCAATCGGCGAGGGTCTCTGGAGTGGAAAGATGTTTCTGAAGAGAGCCTTGCAAGGGATTGTGGTAGGCTGTGTGGGGGGAGAGAGGTTTGGGTGTCTGTGATGTTGAGGCGGATTGATGAAGCTGCAGCAATGGGATGTAGTTCATCTGCTGTCACGGAGAGTCAGACAAGGAGATCCGACAGAGGTGGGTACTGATGGAATTACTCTACGCTTTCTTAAAACTTCCACCAGATTTTTGCTGTTATACAAAAGTGCCGATGCTGTGGGACTTGACAGTTACAAAAAACTGTCTGAGATTAAAACTGTTGGAACCGAAGTGTATGCAACCAGGATCTTTGGAAGGTTGCTGTAGGATATTTGAGCTCTCAGTCACTAACCTTGCAAGGTTACTTTACAAGCACTGCTGACTTTCAAAACCTGGGATTGTTCTCCTTAGAGCAAAGAAGGTTAAGGGGAGATTTAATTGAGGTGTTCAAAATCATGAGGGGTTTTGATAGAGTAGATAGGGAGGGTCGGTAACCAGAGGACACAGATTTATGGTAATTGCCCAAAGAGCCAGAGGGGAGATGAGGAGAATTTTTTTTATACAGCGAGTTGTTGTGATCTGGAATGCACTGCCTGAAAGGGCAATGGAAGCAGATTTAGTAATAAATTTCAAGAGGGGAATTGGATAAAAACTTGAAGGGGAAAAATTTGCTGGGCTCTGGGGAAAGAGCGGGGGAGTGGGACTAATTGGAGAGTTCTTTCAACAGACACAGGATGGGCCGAATGGCCTCCTTCTGTGCTGTATGATTCTATGACTCTATGTCCCCAAGTACTGTATAAATGCATATTATTATGTTTCATTGAACTGAATTACTCTCATCAATTGTAATTAACGCACATTGTTTGAAATTTGTAGCATGTAATATCTGGTATAATACCACTATGTCAATGCATAAAAGCTGAAAAATCTGAGATAATCATATATTTAATAAACAGAGGTTCTGGAAAAAATCAGCAGAGTTTTGTTATCGCAGTAACTTGGCCCTGAAAATAAGTGAATCTAAACAGGATAATGTGGGTTCCCAGGGATACATCGCCCCTTTCTGCCATGCCATTTAAAACGGGGTTTTACAGATGAATTTAATGCTGTATAAATGACTAACTGTTGATTATTGTAAAGTGTTGCAGATTGCCTAGCTTTGCCTTTGAGCACTTCGTGTTCTTGGAGCCAAAATATGTGCGATAAGAAACGGCAAAAGAAAAGCAAAACTGTTCGGCAATCTTTAATAGATATCGCAGGTTCATCTTTAGTAAAATAGATTACGTAGGAAACTCTGAGAGACAAATAACAGATAATCGAATCGCCTGTGTCTGAACAAATTGATGGCATGTTTGCCGATATTATACCAAACTCTGAATTAGACTAAAACCATGCTATTTCCATTGCTCAATGAACCCTAGTTTGTAGATATCGTTATGTTGCTTGTGGCCTGTCAAGATGAAAATATTCTTTAAGAAAACAAAGGGGAACTAGATAAATACATGAGGGAGCAAGGAATAGAAGGATATGTTGACAGGGTGCGATGAGGTAAGGTGGGAAGAGTAAAAACAGAAAATGCTGGAAATACTCAGCAGGTCAGGCAGCATCTGTGGAGAGAGAAACAGAGTTAACGTTTCAGGTCGATGACCCTTCGTCAGAACTGGAAAAAGTTAGAGATGTAACAAATTTTAAGCAAGTGCAGGGGCAGGGAAATGGGGGAGAGGAGGAAAGAACAAAAGGTCTGTGATAGGGTGGAAGGCAGGAGAGATTAAATGATAAAAGGATGATGGTACAAGGCAAAAGGAAATGGTAATGGGACAAAAGATGGGTCTGGTGGAGGTGTAAGTGAGAATAGCAGAATCATCAACAGCTGATGTCCAAAAAAATGGGGCAGAGGTTATGGTCTGAAATTGTTGAACTCTATGTTGAGTCCAGAAGGCTGTAAAGTGCCTAATCGAAAGATGAGGTGCTGTTCCTCAAGCTTACGTTGAGCTTCATTGGAACAGTGTAAGAGGCCAAGGGCAGAGAGGACAGAGTGGGAGTGGAGCAGAGAATTAAAGTGACAGGCGGCCGGAAGCTCGGGGTCACGCTTGCGGACTGAACAGAGGTGTTCCGCAAAGCGATCACCCAATCTACATTTGGTCTCCCCAATGTAGAGCAGTGAATACAGTATACTAAATTGCAAGAAGTACAAGTAAATCACTATTTCACCTGGAAGGGGTGTTTGGAGCCCTGGATGGTGGGAAGAGAGGAGATAAAAGGGCAGGTGTTGCATCTCCTGCGCTTGCACGGGAAGGTGTGTTAGGGGTGATAGAGGAGTGGACCAGGATGTCGCAGAGGGAGCGGTCCCTTCAGAATGCTGAAGGCGGGGTGGGGGTGGGGGGGGAGATGTGTTTGGTGGTGGGATCACACTGGAGGTGGCGGAAATGGCGGAGGATGATACGTTGAATGTGGAGGCTGGTGGGGTGAAAGGTGAGGACAAGGGGAAGCCTTGAAACGTTAACTCTGTTTCTCTCGCCACAGATGTTGCCTGACCTGTTGAGTGTTTCCAGCATTTTCTGTTTTTATTTCAGATTTCCAGCATCCGCAGTATGTTACTTTTGTCAGGTGGGAGGAGGCTCGAGTGGAGCATAAACACCGGCCTAGCCTTGTTGGGCCGAATGGCCTGTAAAATTCTGTGTAATTCTATGTAAGACTTCCTTTAACTTTATTTCTGCTCTTCTCTCCTAAGTACAGTGCAGTTTGTTACCGGCTTTAGCTCATTTCCTCCTCCCTGTTTGCTGGACTCTGACTATATAGACTTACTGATTATTTTGTTCAGTTACTTCCCATTCAGATGAGTTGGCAAGGACTCCATCTCCCTTTGCAGGTGAGCATTTGATTCTGTCCATCGAACAATTCTATGAATGATCTATTCTTATGCATTTTAATAGCAATATTTTACATTTTGTCTACATAATAACAGTCACTGCACTCCAGAAAGCATTAGGATTAGGGTAACCCTAACCCCAACCCTAACCCTAACCCTAATGCTGTGTGAAGTGCCTTTAGATGTTTAACAATGTGTTTTATAAATACAAATAAAAGAAAGAAAGACTTGCATTTCTATAGGGCCTTTCATGACCACCGGACGTCTCAAAGCGCTTTACAGCCAATGAAGTATTTTTGAAGTGTAGTCACTGTTGTAATGTGGGAAACGTGGCAGCCAATCTGCACACAGCAAGCTCCCACAAACAGCAATGTGATAATGACCAGGTAATCTGATTTATGTTGGTTGAGGGATAAATATTGGCCAGGACACCAGGGAGAACTCCCCTGCTCTTCTTCGAAATAGTGCCGTGGGATCTTTTACGCCCACCTGAGAGAGCAGACGGGGCCTCGGTTTAACCTCTCATCTGAAAGACGGCACCTCCGACAGTGCAGCACTCCCTCAGCACTGCACTGGAGAGTCAGCCTAGATTTTTGTGCTCAAGTCTCTGGAGTGGAACTTGAACCCACAACCTTCATCTTTTTTCTGCTCTCTTCTTTAAGGTGACAGATAGGTAGCACAATTTGAGAAAAATCATGGATGAGAAAAAGCCATTCAGCCCATCAAAGTTTACCCGTCCAGCACAGTGACTCTCCCATCAGGGCATCCAAGTGTATTTTGAATAACATCAATGTTTTTGCCTCTCTTACCTTACTTGGTGGTTGATTGCAAACACTTGACTAGATTATTCCAAACAATTTAGTATAGAAAATTTTCCTGATATCTCTTCTAAATTTACTTTTCACTTTTTCTTCCCTTCATCCATGTCCAACCCATTGTCCTGATCATAAAGCTAAGACAAAGAACCCATTCCCAATCAACAACAACTACTTGCATTTATATAGCGCCTTTAACCTGCATTTATATAGTGATTCATAGGAGTGTTATTAGACAAAATTTGACACTGAACCACATAACAAGATATTAGGATAGCTTGATCAAAGAGGTAGGTTTAGAGGAGTTTCTTAAGGGAGGAGAGAGAGGTAGAGAGGCAGAGAGGTTTAGGGAGGGAATTCCAGAGCTTAGGCTCCAGGCAGCTGAAGGCACGGCCAGCAATGGTGGAGCGATGAAAATCGGGGATGCGCAAGAGGCCAGAATTGGAGGACTTGTAGGGCTGGAGGAGGTCACAGAGATAGGGAGGGGTGAGGCCGTGGAGAGATTTGAACACGAGGATGAGAATTTTAAAATTGAGTCACCGCTGGAACCGGGAGCCAGTGTAGGTCAGTGAGCACGGGGGGGGGGGGGGGGGGGGGGGGTGTGACGGGTGAACGGCATTTGGTGCGAGTTCGAGTTAGGACACGGGCAGCAGAGCTTTCAGTGAGCTCAAAAGCTGCCAGTCATTAACCACATACTGGGTGGTGCTTGAGAACAGCCTGGTGTGACACTCGCTTTCATCCGCTCTCCTTCCTAATGAGGCAGTGTCTGCCCTCCGCTCTAAACCAACACGCTGAGCTGAGCATTCTGGAAGTCTGCATGCTGTGTGTCGGGGCAGCATCCAGCCAGGTTCGTTAGCTTGATCTTATAATGCCGCAAATGGGAAGATTGGAATATAAAGTGCATTTGTTCTAAGAGAAGTGCTCTAGTTTATGTATAGGGCTTACTGAAGTTCAAAACAAATCCTGTTTCCTTCTCACCCACCCCGAACTCTCATTTTCTAAACTGTAGGTTTGCTCTTTAACAGCGATTAAAGGGTTAATGCTGCTCCTGGCTGCTCTTCTTGTGTCATTTTTTCCCGTTAATTGTTTTTGATGTTATTTACATCTCAAGTCTAATCTCATGGATTGCTGTATAACTCAGACCAGAGGCACTCAGAGCGGCTCTACCAGGCACTCACTTCATTGTTAGCCGCACAAAGCGAGGGCTTGCGGGAGAAGCTGGGTGCTTTGATCACTACATTTACATTTATACTGACGCAATCTAGACTAAAATCCCGACTCACTCCCCATTCTGACATTGTTGAAAGGCACGGCCGGAAGCTTAATATTGTTTATTCTTTTTTGCTTGCAATCAGCGGAGCAATCTCGTCAGTGGGTGATGGTGGTGCAGATGGTGCTGCTGGTGTTATGGCATCTGATGCGTTTGCCCAGTGGCTTTGTTAGTGCTATAGGTGCTCTTGTTAATTAAAACAGCGTGGACCGTTTCAGCAATCACCGAGATACTTCGCATCAATAGTGGGATGAAAGGCCTTCAGATAGTGGATGATTTTCCCACTCCCAAGCGTTCCATACACTATTGGTTCCTATTATAGAATTACCGCGTACTGCCCATGCATTGTATTCAGTACTATAAAAGGGTTAATGTGAGTAGTATTGCTTTACGGTGTTAATGTGTCTCTGTATCATCCCCTTGCCCAGGGGGTGGGCTATTGATCTGAGCCCAAGCCTGTGCCATACTGCTCTTGAGCTGGTCAATTGGAGGCATAGAATATAAGAGCAAGGGGGTTACGCTTGAATTGTATAAAACACTAGTTAGGCCACAGCTAGAGTACTGTGTGCAGTTCTGGTCACCACATTACAGGAAAGATGTGATTGCACTAGAGAGGGTGCAGAGGAGATTTACGAGGATGTTGCCAGGACTGGGGAATTTTAGCTATGAGGAAAGATTGGATAGGCTGGGGTTGTTTTCTTTGGAACAAAGGAGGCCGAGGGGAGACTTAATTGAGGTGTATAAAATAATGAGGGGCCGAGATAGAGTGGATAGGAAGGAATTGTTTCCCTTAGCAGATAAGTCAATACCAGGGGGCATAGATTTAAAGTAATTGGTAGAAGGATTAGAGGGAAGTTGAGGAGAACTTTTTTCACCCAGAGGGTGGTGGGGGTCTGGAACTCACTGCCTAAAGGGGTGGTAGAGGCAGAAACCCTCATCACATTTAAAAAGTACTTGGATATGCACTTGAAGTGCCGTAACCTACAGGGCTATGGACCAAGAGCTGGAAAGTGGGATTAGGCTGGATAGCTCTTTGTCGGCCGGCACAGACACGATGGGCCGAATGGCCTCCTTCTGTGCTGTAAATTTCTATGATTCTATTCTATGTGAGAGAGCAGTTTGATGTGAATCTCCCTCCTGTTTCACATCCCTCACCGCAGAGAAACACCTGACCCCCATTCAGCTCCTTCACCAATGATGCAGCGTAGCCACTATCAGAGGCACAACACACAGGGAAAGATGGCCATCAAAAGATGTGCTAACAATCCATGGCACAGAGCTTGAAGCTTCAAAGTGCTGCACCACGCCATTGCGCCTTGTTACATCACACTATCTGCATCGATAATATAGAGTTAAAAATTACATCTGCATGCGTATCCTGTCTAAAAATCTTACTTCCTATTGTTAAGTTTTGGTTGTACATTTGTCAACTTTTTAAATTAAAAATTCCAATACCCACATTTATCCTGCAAACTGCTCGTGTAAGCTCGTCGTGCTGCAATGACACCCTCTGACCAGTGGGCATGCTGTGTCTCCCAGTTCCTCAGCCTGTATTGCTCCAAGTTCCAACCAATTCTAAATTACATCCATCCCAAATTCCCCCAAATGCTGCTTTTTAATTATATATGATAATATAAAATCAAAGTGTATGAAAACAAGGACAGAATGTAGTACTTTATAGAATCATAGAATAGTACAGCACAGAAGGAGGCCATTCGGCCCATCGAGACTGCTCCGGCTCTTTCGAAGAGCAATCCAGTCAGTCCCACTCCCCGCTCTTTCCCACATCCCTGCAATTTTTTCTCCTTCAAGTATTTATCCAATTCCCTTTTGAAGGCTACTATTGAATCTGTATCCACCGCCCTATCAGGCAGTGCATTCCAAATCCTAACCACTCGTTGCGTAAAAAAGTTTTTCCTCATGTCGCCTCTGGTTCTTTTGCCATTCACCTTAAATCTGTGCCCTCTGGTTATCGACCCTTCAGCCATTGGAAACAGTTTCTCTTTATTTACTCTATCGATTCAAGAACCATTCCTTTAGTTTGGAAAATTGTGCATGTTTCTCTGCTTTTTAAGAATGACGAGAGAGGGAAACCAGGGAATTATAGCCCAGTTAGCCTAACATCTGTTGTGGGGAAATTGCTAGAGCCTATAATTAAGGATAGGGTGACTGAACACCTCGAAAATTACGGTTGATCAGAGAGAGCCAGCATGGATTTGTGAAAGGTAGGTCATGCCTGACAAACCTTACTGAATTTTTTGAAGAGGTGACTAAAGTAGTGGACAGGGGAATGTCTATGGATGTTATTTATATGGACTTCAGAAGGCATTTGATAAAGTCCCACATAAGAGACTGTTAACTAAGGTAGAAGCCCACGGAATTGAGGGTAAATTATTGACCTGGTTTGGAAAATGACTGAGTGGCAGGAGACAGAGAGTAGAGATAATGGGCAGATACTCTAATTGGCAGGATGTGATTAGTGGTGTCCCGCAAGGATCTGTGTTGGGGCCTCAACTATTCACAGTATTTATTAACAACTTAGACAATGCCATAGAAAGTCATATATCCAAATTTGCCGATGACACAAAGATAGGCGGCATTGTAGGCAGTGTAGATGAAAGCATAACATTGCAAAGAGGAATTAATAGATTAAGTGAATGGGCAAAACTGTGGCAAATAGATTTCAATATAGGCAAGTGTGAGGTCATCCACTTTTGACCTAAAAAGGATAGA
Organism: Squalus acanthias; assembly: GCA_030390025.1. Lineage (NCBI taxonomy): Eukaryota > Metazoa > Chordata > Chondrichthyes > Squaliformes > Squalidae > Squalus > Squalus acanthias. The sequence goes on from CM059429.1 coordinate 92,127,661, forward strand.
ACAGGGTACTTTCTAAATGGTGAAAAGCTAAAAACAGTGGATGTCCAAAGAGACTTGGGGGTCCAGGTACATCGATCATTAAAATGTCATGAACAGGTACAGAAAATAATCAAAAAGGCTAATGGGATGCTGGCCTTTATATCTAGAGGACTAGAATACAAGGGGGTAGAAGTTATGCTGCAGCTATACAAAACCCTGGTTAGACCACACCTGGAGCACAGTGAGCAGTTCTGGGCACCACACCTTTGGAAGGATATATTGGCCTTGGAGGGAGTGCAGCGTAGGTTTACCAGAATGATACCCAGACTTCAAGGGTTAAGTTACGAGGAGAGATTACACAAATTAGGGTTGTATTCCCTAGAATTTAGAAGGTTAAGGGGTGATCTGATCGAAGTTTTCAGGATATTAAGGGGCACAGATAGGGTAGATAGAGAGAAACTATTTCTATTGGTTGGGGATTCTAGGACTAGGGGTCCTAAGTCTAAAATTTAGAGCCAGACCTTTAAGGATTGAAATTAGGAAACACTTCTACACAAAGGGTGGTAGAAATTTGGAACTCTCTTCCGCAAACAGCAATTGATGCTAGATCAATTGTTAATTTTAAATCTGAGATTGATAGCTTTTTGTTAGCCAAAGGTATTAAGGGATATGGGCCAAAGGCGGGTAAATGGAGTTAGATCATAGATCAGCCATGATCTCATTGAATGGCGGAACAGGCTCGAGGGGCTGAATGGCCTCCTCCTGTTCCTGTGTTCTTATGCTCCTATCTGAACCCTTCATGATTTTAAACACCTCTATCAAATCTCCTCTTAGCCTTCTCTACTCCAAGGAGAACAACCCCAGCTTCTCCAGTCTCTCCACGTAACTGTAATCCCTCATCCCTGGAACCATTCTAGTAAATCTCCTCTGCACCCTCTCCAAAGCCTTCACTTCCTTCCTAAAGTGCGGTGCTCAGAATTGGACACAATTCTCCAGCTGGGGCTGAACCCGTGTTTTATAAAGGTTTAGCATAACTTCCTGGCTTTTGTACTCTGTGCCTCTATTTATAAAACCCAGGATTTCATTTGCTTTATTAATTGCTTTGTTAACCTGTCCTGTCACCTTCAAAGATTTGTGCACAAACACCCCCAGGTCTCTCTGTACTTGCACCCCCTGTAAAATTGTACCATTTAGCTTATATTGTCTCTCCACATTCTTCGTACAAAAATGTATCACCTCACAGTTCTCTGTGTTGAATTTCATCTGCCATGTGTCCACCCATTCCACCAGCCTGTCTATGTCCTTTTGAAGTCTATTCGTATCTTCCTCACTGTTTGCTACACTTCCAAGTTTCATGTCATCTGCAAATTTTGAAACTGTGCCCTGTACCCCCAAGTCCAAGTCATTAATGTATATCAAAATGATATTCAAACTTTAAAATGAAGAGTGAATTACATCTGCACACCTTAGAACAAATGATCCTACCCTCTAATCCCGCTCTACCTGAAGTCCATGCTTGGTTTTGGTCCTGTGTAACTCCATGCGAGATGGACTATTGTACTTTGAAATACTTGACAATCTATGTAAGATCCAGCGAGCTGTTTCTCTGTTGAGAAGATTGAGGATGCCATCTCCCATGCTGTATAAATGTCCGTTGTGAAGTGATTTACTGATTATAAGCAGATTACATGAAGTATATGGGACAATAAAATGCTTCCATATGTTAAACGTTGGTATGTCTCACCATTTTACCGGTAATGTTGGTGGACAACGCTCCAAATAGAATAGAAGTGGAATTCTCTACCACAGAAGGCAGTTGAGGCCAATTCATTAAATATATTCAAGAAGGAGTTAGATATATTTCTTAAGGCTAAAGGGACCAAGGGATATGGGGAGAAAGCAGGGACAGGGTACTGAATTTGGATGATCAGCCATGATCTCATCGAATGGCGGAACAGGCTCGAGGGGCCGAATGGCCTACTCCTGCTCCTATCTTCTATGTTTCTATTCTCATGTTATGTGACACTGTGATGCTTTGTGACTGCAGCAGTTGCAGGTCGTGGCCACTAGGTGGCGGTGCAGAGTAGCTTTGCTCTCCGCCATCTTCCTCCTGAGTCAGGCAGCACCATGGGTAATGGAGATTGACCAGCATTCTCGTCAAACATTTGTGTACGTGCGCATTTCCTGTCTGCAAACTTCAGTTTCTGTTGTCACAATTGTTTGGTCGTGCTTTTTATGTCAACATTGAAAATGCCTCTGTAATCAGTTATAATGGGAATTCGCTATCTAACAACAACAACCTACATTTATATAGTGACTTTAACGTAGTAAAATATCCCAAGGTGCTTCACAGGAGCGTTATCAAACAAAATTTGACACCGATCTACATATTATGACAGGTGACCAAAAGCTTGGTCAAAGAGGTAGGTTTTAAGGAACGTCTTAAAGGAGGAGAGAGAGGTGGAGAGGTTTAGGGAGGGAATTCTAGAGCTTAGGGCCCAGGCAGATGAAGGCACGGCCACCAATGGTAGAGCGCTGAAAATAGGGGATGCGCAAGAGGCTGGAATTAGAGGAGCACAGATATATCGAAGCGTTGTAGGGCTGGCGGAGGCCACAGAAATAGGGAGGGGCAAGGCCATGGAGGTATATCTACACAGGCCCTGGGGATACTGTAGTTGCAGGCTGCCATCACTAGGTGGCGTTGCAGCTCCACTGTTTCCTGGACTATTGTATCACCTGACACACCATGAGCAATGCCACGGATCTACAAGGAGTACATTCCCATCACACTTTGCTGACAACACCTTTATTCTTAGAAAACAGAATACTTTCCAACTCACTGTGAGCAAAGCATAGGAGATCTATTAGAATACATTGGCCCGTACTTTCCGATCGCAGGCCTCCCGTGCCCTTACCTGAGGGCTCCCGGGAGGCGCACACTTCCGCTCCTGGGCCTCTCCAAACTGCCGGTGCGCAGGGCCCACGTATCCCAGAGGCGCAGGTAGTTCGCAGCGTCCCTGGGATCATGTGGGCCACGGGGAGCCAATCAAAGAAGGGAATCTCCCTTCATACATTTGACAGGAAGACCTGTCAAATATATGAATGGAGATCACCCCAAAAAATAGTAAAACTTTAAATAAATTTAAAAAAAAAATCAGATTTTTAAAATGACTTGAAATTACAATAAATTAACTATTTTAAACAAAAACTTAATATTTTGAAAAAAATAATTAAAGTATTTTACGGGGCTAAAAATAAACTTACCTTTTTTTAAAGTATTTTTATAAATCAGTGAAAATTTTTTTTTTTTAAACTTTTTTCTACTCTTATCCTGCTAAAAGCAGGCCTTACACCTGCTTTTACCAGGCGTAAGAATTGTAAGGGTTTTCTGCGGGCGGAGGGTCTCCAGAAAGCGGAACTATTCGCTCGCAGAGGCCCTTCTCCAGGGCAGCCGTAGGATCTGTCAAGAGCATTCTTGACAGATCGGAAATGCCGGTTATCAGCGCATGCGCTGTGCATGCCTGAAACCGGCATTTCCGATGTCCCTACAGGTGGTTACACAGTGCGTACACACCCGTAGGGATCGGAATATCCGGTCCATTATAAATAGAGGCATAAAGTACAAAAGCAAGGAAGTTATGCTAAACATTTATAAAACACTGGTTAGGCCTCAGCTGGAGTATTGTGTCCAATTCTGGGCACCACACTTTAGGAAGGATGACAAGGCCTTGGAGAGGGTGCAGCGGAGATTTACTAGAATGGTACCAGGGATGATGGGCTTCAGTTATGTGGAGAGACTGGAGAAGCTGGGGTTGTTCTCCTTAGAGCAGAGAAGGTTAAGGGGAGATTTAATTGAAGTGTTCAAAATCATGAGGAGTTTTGATAGAGTAGATAAGGAGAAACTGTTTCCACTGGCAGGAGGGTCGGTAACCAGGGGACACAGATTTAGGAGAATTGGCAAAAAACCCAGAGGGGAGATGAGGAGAGTTTTTTCACGCAGCGAGTTGTTATGATCTGGAACGCGCTGCCTGAAAGGGCGGTGGAAGCAGATTCAATAGTAACTTTCAAAAGGAAATTGGATAAATACTGGAAAAGAAAGAATTTGCAGGGCTATGGGGAGTTAGCAGGGGAGTGGGACTATTGGGATCGCTCTTTCAAAGAGCTGGCACAGGCACGATGGGCCGAATAGCCTCCGTCCGTGCTGTATCATTCTATAATACATTATGCACAGAACAGTTTTTGTTAGCACTAAAATGTAATGGTTTGAGATTTCATTGATAGTGGATTACAGATGGCAGAATGGACCACCCAAGAATATTGAAAATAGCATGTGGCTTCTCCACTCATTGTCAGTCTTATAATGTGTGCTTCGAGATTACAGGAAATAGGTGGGTTTGTTCAACATCGTTCTTCCAAAGATCAGTTCATGAAAAATACCAATGCCCACACGTGCGGATCCGAGTGGTCGTGGTTTAAAATGAACATGTCTCAGGGAAGCGACGCTTTGAGAGTTTGCAGCAGCAGCTCCTTGACCTCCCCTTTATGACATTGCTTACACCAGGTGACCATTCTGTGGGTTCACAATAAAACAGATATTTTCTGCTCAAAACATCATATGGTATAATGCAAAAGATTGGATTGATATTATGATCTATTAGGCTTTTCTATTTTCTTAATCACTATCCAGGATAAAAGGTGAGGAACAGGCTGGCCTTTAATACCCTCACACCACATGGTTGAATAGCTGGCTGGTCTCTGTCCAGGAGCTCAAACAGGATAACTGGCCATATGAGACAAATAGAGAGGGGTTTATGGTGTCTGTGGAACTGTACCCCAGTGAGAGTCAGTGCCTGTGGAACTGTACCCCAGTGAGAGTCAGTGTCTGTGGAACTGTACCCCAGTGAGAGTCAGTGCCTGTGGAACTGTACCCCAGTGAGAGTCAGTTTCTGTGGAACTGTACCCCAGTGAGAGTCAGTGTCTGTGGAACTGTACCCCAGTGAGAGTCAGTTTCTGTGGAACTGTACCCCAGTGAGAGTCAGTGTCTGTGGAACTGTACCCCAGTGAGAGACAGTGCCTGTGGAATTGTATCCCAGTGAGAGTCAGTGTCTGTGGAACTGTACCCCAGTGAGAGTCAGTTTCTGTGGAACTGTACCCCAGTGAGAGTCAGTGTCTGTGGAACTGTACCCCAGTGAGAGTCAGTGTCTGTGGAACTGTACCCCAGTGAGAGTCAGTGTCTGTGGAACTGTACCCCAGTGAGAGTCAGTGTCTGTGGAACTGTACCCCAGTGAGAGTCAGTGCCTGTGGAACTGTACCCCAGTGAGAGTCAGTGTCTGTGGAACTGTAACCCAGTGAGAGTCAGTGTCTGTGGAACTGTACCCCAGTGAGAGTCAGTGCCTGTGGAACTGTACCCCAATGAGAGTCAGTGTCTGTGGAACTGTACCCCAGTGAGAGTCAGTGCCTGTGGAACTGCACCCCAGTGAGAGTCAGTGTCTGTGGAACTGTACCCCAGTGAGAGTCAGTGCCTGTGGAACTGTACCCCAGTGAGAGTCAGTGTCTGTGGAACTGTACTCCAGTGAGAGTCAGTGCCTGTGGAACTGTACCCCAGTGAGAGTCAGTGTCTGTGGAACTGTACCCCAGTGTGAAACAGTGCCTGTGGAATTGTATCCCAGTGAGAGTCAGTGTCTGTGGAACTGTACCCCAGTGAGAGACAGTGCCTGTGGAATTGTATCCCAGTGAGAGTCAGTGTCTGTGGAACTATACCCCAGTGAGAGTCAGTGTCTGTGGAACTGTACCCCAGTGAGAGTCAGTGTCTGTGGAATAGTATCCCAGTGAGGGTCAGTGTATGTGGAACTGTACCCCAGTGAGAGTCAGTGTCTGTGGAACCCGTACCCCAGTGAGGGTCAGTGTCTGTGGAACTGTACCCCAGTGAGAGTCCGTGCCTGTGAAACTGTACCCCAGTGAGAGTCAGTGCCTGTGGAACTGTACCCCAGTGAGAGTCCGTGCCTGTGGAACTGTACCCCAGTGAGAGTCAGTGTCTGTGGAACTGTACCCCAGTGAGAGTCAGTGTCTGTGGAACTGTACCCCAGTGAGAGTCAGTGTGTGTGGAACTGTACCCCAATGAGAGTCAGTGCCTGTGGAATTGTACCCCAGTGAGAGTCAGTGTCTGTGGAATTGTACCCCAGTGAGAGTCAGTGTCTGTGGAACTGTACCCCAGTGAGAGTCAGTTTCTGTGGAACTGTACCCCAGTGAGAGTCAGTGTCTGTGGAACTGTACCCCAGTGAGAGTCAGTTTCTGTGGAACTGTACCCCAGTGAGAGTCAGTGTCTGTGGAACTGTACCCCAGTGAGAGTCAATGTCTGTGGAACTGTACCCCAGTGAGAGTCAGTGTCTGTGGAACTGTACCCCAGTGAGAGTCAGTGTCTGTGGAACTGTACCCCAGTGAGAGTCAGTGTCTGTGGAACTGTACCCCAGTGAGAGTCAGTGCCTGTGGAACTGTACCCCAGTGAGAGTCAGTGTCTGTGGAACTGTACCCCAGTGAGAGTCAGTGTCTGTGGAACTGTACCCCAGTGAGAGTCAGTGCCTGTGGAACTGTACCCCAGTGAGAGTCAGTGTCTGTGGAATTGTACCCCAGTGAGAGTCAGTGACTGTGGAACTGTACCCCAGTGAGTGTCAGTGTCTGTGGAACTGTACTCCAGTGAGAGTCAGTGCCTGTGGAACTGTACCCCAGTGAGAGTCAGTGCCTGTGGAACTGTACCCCAGTGAGAGTCAGTGTCTGTGGAACTGTACCCCAGTGAGAGACAGTGCCTGTGGAATTGTATCCCAGTGAGAGTCAGTGTCTGTGGAACTGTACCCCAGTGAGAGTCAGTGTCTGTGGAACTGTACCCCAGTGAGAAACAGTGCCTGTGGAATTGTATCCCAGTGAGAGTCAGTGTCTGTGGAACTGTACCCCAGTGAGAGACAGTGCCTGTGGAATTGTATCCCAGTGAGAGTCAGTGTCTGTGGAACTATACCCCAGTGAGAGTCAGTGTCTGTGGAACTGTACCCCAGTGAGAGTCAGTGTCTGTGGAATAGTATCCCAGTGAGGGTCAGTGTATGTGGAACTGTACCCCAGTGAGAGTCAGTGTCTGTGGAACCTGTACCCCAGTGAGGGTCAGTGTCTGTGGAACTGTACCCCAGTGAGAGTCAGTGTCTGTGGAAACTGTACCCCAGTGAGAGTCAATTGCTGTGGAACTGTACCCCAGTGAGAGTCAGTGCCTGTGGAACTGTACCCCAGTGAGAGTCAGTGTCTGTGGAACTGTACCCCAGTGAGAGTCAGTGTCTGTGGAACTGTACCCCAGTGAGAGTCAGTGCTGTGGAACTGTACCCCAGTGAGAGTCAGTGTCTGTGGAACTGTACCCCAGTGAGAGTCAGTGCTGTGGAACTGTACCCCAGTGAGAGTCAGTGTCTGTGGAACTGTACCCCAGTGAGAGTCAGTGTCTGTGGAACTGTACCCCAGTGAGAGTCAGTGTGTGTGGAACTGTACCCCAATGAGAGTCAGTGCCTGTGGAATTGTACCCCAGTGAGAGTCAGTGTCTGTGGAATTGTACCCCAGTGAGAGTCAGTGTCTGTGGAACTGTACCCCAGTGAGAGTCAGTGTCTGTGGAACTGTACCCCAGTGAGAGTCAGTGTCTGTGGAACTGTACCCCAGTGAGAGTCAGTGTCTGTGGAACTGTACCCCAGTGAGAGTCAGTGTCTGTGGAACTGTACCCCAGTGAGAGTCAGTGTCTGTGGAACTGTACCCCAGTGAGAGTCAGTGTCTGTGGAACTGTACCCAGTGAGAGTCAGTGTCTGTGGAACTGTACCCCAGTGAGAGTCAGTGTCTGTGGAACTGTACCCCAGTGAGAGTCAGTGCCTGTGGAACTGTACCCCAGTGAGAGTCAGTGTCTGTGGAACTGTACCCCAGTGAGAGTCAGTGTCTGTGGAACTGTACCCCAGTGAGAGTCAGTGCCTGTGGAACTGTACCCCAGTGGAGTCAGTGCCTGTGGAACTGTACCCCAGTGAGAGTCAGTGCCTGTGGAACTGTACCCCAGTGAGAGTCAGTGTCTGTGGAACTGTACCCCAGTGAGAGTCAGTGCCTGTGGAACTGTACCCCAGTGAGAGTCAGTGTCTGTGGAACTGTACTCCAGTGAGAGTCAGTGCCTGTGGAACTGTACCCCAGTGAGAGTCAGTGCCTGTGGAACTGTACCCCAGTGAGAGTCAGTGTCTGTGGAACTGTACCCCAGTGAGAGACAGTGCCTGTGGAATTGTATCCCAGTGAGAGTCAGTGTCTGTGGAACTGTACCCCAGTGAGAGTCAGTGTCTGTGGAACTGTACCCCAGTGAGAGTCAGTGTCTGTGGAATAGTATCCCAGTGAGGGTCAGTGTATGTGGAACTGTACCCCAGTGAGAGTCAGTGTCTGTGGAACCCGTACCCCAGTGAGGGTCAGTGTCTGTGGAACTGTACCCCAGTGAGAGTCAGTGCCTGTGAAACTGTACCCCAGTGAGAGTCAGTGCCTGTGGAACTGTACCCCAGTGAGAGTCCGTGCCTGTGGAACTGTACCCCAGTGAGAGTCAGTGTCTGTGGAACTGTACCCCAGTGAGAGTCAGTGTCTGTGGAACTGTACCCCAGTGAGAGTCAGTGTGTGTGGAACTGTACCCCAATGAGAGTCAGTGCCTGTGGAATTGTACCCCAGTGAGAGTCAGTGTCTGTGGAATTGTACCCCAGTGAGAGTCAGTGTCTGTGGAACTGTACCCCAGCGAGAGTCAGTGTGTGTGGAACTGTACCCCAATGAGAGTCAGTGCCTGTGGAATTGTACCCCAGTGAGAGTCAGTGTCTGTGGAATTGTACCCCAGTGAGAGTCAGTGTCTGTGGATTTGTACCCCAGTGAGAGTCAGTGTCTGTGGAACTGTACCCCAGTGAGAGTCAGTGTCTGTGGAATTGTACCTTAGTGAGAGTCAGTGCCTGTGGAATTGTACCCCAGTGAGAATCAGCGTCTCTGGAATTGTATCCCAGTGAGAATCAGTGTCTGTGGAACTGTACCCCAATGAGAGTCAGTGCCTGTGGAACTGTACCGCAGTGAGAGTCAGTGTCTGTGGAACTGTACCCCAATGAGAGTCAGTGCCTGTGAAACTGTTCCGCCGGTGGGAGACAGTGCCTGTGGAATTGTATCCCAGTGAGAATCAGTGTCTGTGGAAATGTACCCCAGTGAGAGTCAGTGTCTGTGGAACTGTACCCCAGAGAGAGTCAGTGTCTGTGGAACTGTATCCCAGTGAGAGTCAGTGTCTGTGGAACTGTACCCCAGTGAGAGTCAGTGTCTGTGGAACTGTACTCCAGTGAGAGTCAGTGTCTGTGGAACTGTACCCCAGTGAGAGTCAGTGTCTGTGGAACTGTACCCCAGTGAGAGTCAGTGTCTGTGGAACTGTACCCCAGTGAGAGTCAGTGTCTGTGGAACCCGTACCCCAGTGAGACAGTGTCTGTGGAACTGTACCCCAGTGAGAGTCAGTGTCTGTGGAACCCGTACCCCAGTGAGGTCAGTGTCTGTGGAACTGTACCTCAGTGAGAGTCAGTGTCTGTGGAACCCGTACCCCAGTGAGGGTCAGTGTCTGTGGAACTGTACCCCAGTGAGAGTCAGTGCCTGTGGAACTGTACCCCAGTGAGGGTCAGTCTCTGTGGAACTGTACCCCAGTGAGAGTCAGTGTCTGTGGAACTGTACCCCAGTGAGAGTCAGTGTCTGTGGAACTGTACCCCAGTGAGTCAGTGTCTGTGGAACTGTACCCCAGTGAGAGTCAGTGTCTGTGGAACTGTACCCCAGTGAGGGTCAGTGTCTGTGGAACTGTACCCCAGTGAGAGTCAGTGCCTGTGGAACTGTACCCCAGTGAGAGTCAGTGCCTGTGGAACTGTACCCCAGTGAGAGTCAGTGTCTGTGGAACTGTACCCCAGTGAGTCAGTGTCTGCGGAACTGTACTCCAGTGAGGGTCAGTGTCTGTGGAACTGTACCCCAGTGAGAGTCAGTGTCTGTGGAACTGTACCCCAGTGAGTGTCAGTGTCTGTGGAACTTTACCCCAGTGAGAGTCAGTGTCTGTGGAACTGTACCCCAGTGAGAGTCAGTGCCTGTGGAACTGTACCCCAGTGAGAGTCAGTGTCTGTGGAACTATACCCCAGTGAGAGTCAGTGTCTGTGGAACCCGTACCCCAGTGAGGGTCAGTGTCTGTGGAACTGTACCCCAGTGAGAGTCAGTGCCTGTGGAACTGTACCCCAGTGAGAGTCAGTGCCTGTGGAACTGTACCCCAGTGAGAGTCAGTGCCTGTGGAACTGTACCCCAGTGAGAGTCAGTGTCTGTGGAACTGTACCCCAGTGAGAGTCAGTGTCTGTGGAACTGTACCCCAGTGAGAGTCAGTGTGTGTGGAACTGTACCCCAATGAGAGTCAGTGCCTGTCGAATTGTACCCCAGTGAGAGTCAGTGTCTGTGGAACTGTACCCAGTGAGAGTCAGTGTCTGTGGAACTGTACCCCAGTGAGAGTCAGTGTCTGTGGAACTGTACCCCAGTGAGAGTCAGTGCTGTGGAATTGTACCCCAGTGAGAGTCAGTGTCTGTGGAATTGTACCCCAGTGAGAGTCAGTGTCTGTGGAACTGTACCCCAGTGAGAGTCAGTGTCTGTGGAATTGTACCTTAGTGAGAATCAGTGCCTGTGGAATTGTACCCCAGTGAGAATCAGCGTCTGTGGAATTGTATCCCAGTGAGAATCAGTGTCTGTGGAACTGTACCCCAATGAGAGTCAGTGCCTGTGGAACTGTACCGCAGTGAGAGTCAGTGTCTGTGGAACTGTACCCCAATGAGAGTCAGTGCCTGTGAAACTGTTCCGCCGGTGGGAGACAGTGCCTGTGGAATTGTATCCCAGTGAGAATCAGTGTCTGTGGAAATGTACCCCAGTGAGAGTCAGTGTCTGTGGAACTGTACTCCTTTGAGAGACAGTGCCTGTGGAATTGTACCCCAGTGAGAGTCAGTGTCTGTGGAACTGTGCCCCAGTGAGAGTCAGTGTCTGTGGAACTGTATCCCAATGAGAGTCAGTGTCTGTGGAACTGTACTCCAGTGAGAGACAGTGTCTGTGGAACTGTACCCCAGTGAGAATCAGTGTCTGTGGAACTGTACCCCATTGAGAGTCAGTGCCTGTGGAACTGTACCCCAGTGAGAGTCAGTGTCTGTGGAACTGTACCCCAGTGAGAGTCATTGTCTGTGGAACTGTACCCCAGTGAGAGTCAGTGCCTGGGGAATTGTATCCCAGTGAGAAACACTGTCTGTGGAACTGTACCCCAGTGAGAGTCAGTGTCTGTGGAACCCGTACCCCAGTGAAGGTCAGTGTCTGTGGAACTGTACCTCAGTGAGAGTCAGTGTCTGTGGAACACGTACCCCAGTGAGGGTCAGTGTCTGTGGAACTGTACCCCAGTGAGAGTCAGTGCCTGTGGAACTGTACCCCAGTGAGGGTCAGTGTCTGTGGAACTGTACCCCAGTGAGAGTCAGTGCCTGTGGAACTGTACCCCAGTGAGAGTCAGTGTCTGTGGAACTGTACCCCAGTGAGTCAGTGTCTGTGGAACTGTACCCCAGTGAGAGTCAGTGTCTGTGGAACTGTACCCCAGTGAGAGTCAGTGTCTGTGGAACTGTACCCCAGTGAGAGTCAGTGCCTGTGGAACTGTACCCCAGTGAGAGTCAGTGCCTGTGGAACTGTACCCCAGTGAGAGTCAGTGTCTGTGGAACTGTACCCCAGTGAGTCAGTGTCTGCGGAACTGTACTCCAGTGAGGGTCAGTGTCTGTGGAACTGTACCCCAGTGAGAGTCAGTATCTGTGGAACTGTACCCCAGTGAGGGTCAGTGTCTGTGGAACTGTACCGCAGTGAGAGTCAGTGTCTGTGGAACTGTACCCCAGTGAGAGTCAGTGTCTGTGGAACTGTACCCCAGTGAGAGTCAGTGTCTGTGGAACTGTACCCCAGTGAGAGTCAGTGTCTGTGGAACTGTACCCCAGTGAGAGTCAGTGTCTGTGGAACTGTACCCCAGTGAGGGTCAGTGTCTGTGGAACCGTACCCCAGTGAGAGTCAGTGTCTGTGGAACTGTACCCCAGTGAGAGTCAGTGTCTGTGGAACTGTACCCCAGTGAGGGTCAGTGTCTGTGGAACTGTACCCCAGTGAGAGTCAGTGTCTGTGGAACTATACCCCAGTGAGAGTCAGTGCCTGTGGAACTGTACCCCAGTGAGAGTCAGTGTCTGTGGAACTGTACCCCAGTGAGAGTCAGTGCCTGTGGAACTATACCCCAATGAGAGTCAGTGTCTGTGGAACTGTACCCCAGTGAGAGTCAGTGTCTGTGGAACTGTACCCCAGTGAGAGTCAGTGTCTGTGGAACTATACCCCAATGAGAGTCAGTGCCTGTGGAACTGTACCCCAGTGAGGGTCAGTGTGTGTGGAACTGTACCCCAGTGAGAGTCAGTGTCTGTGGAACTGTACCCCAGTGAGAGTCAGTGTCTGTGGAACTGTACCCCAGTGAGAGTCAGTGTCTGTGGAACTGTACCCCAGTGAGAGTCAGTGCCTGTGGAACTGTATCCCAGTGAGAGTCAGTGTGTGTGGAACTGTACCCCAGTGAGAGTCAGTGTCTGTGGAACTGTACCCCAGTGAGGGTCTGTGTGTGTGGAACTGTACCCCAGTGAGAGTCAGTGTGTGTGGAACTGTACCCCAGTGAGAGTCAGTGTGTGTGGAACTGTACCCCAGTGAGAGTCAGTGTGTGTGGAACTGTACTCCAGTGAGAGTCAGTGCCTGTGGAACTGTACCCCAGTGAGAGTCAGTGTCTGTGGAACTGTACCCCGGTGAGAGTCAGTGTCTGTGGAACTATACCCCAATGAGAGTCAGTGCCTGTGGAACTGTACCCCAGTGAGGGTCAGTGTGTGTGGAACTGTACCCCAGTGAGAGTCAGTGCCTGGGGAATTGTATCCCAGTGAGAAACACTGTCTGTGGAACTGTACCCCAGTGAGAGTCAGTGTCTGTGGAACCCGTACCCCAGTGAGGGTCAGTGTCTGTGGAACTGTACCCCAGTGAGAGTCAGTGTCTGTGGAACCCGTACCCCAGTGAGGGTCAGTGTCTGTGGAACTGTACACCAGTGAGAGTCAGTGCCTGTGGAACTGTACCCCAGTGAGGGTCAGTGTCTGTGGAACTGTACCCCAGTGAGAGTCAGTGCCTGTGGAACTGTACCCCAGTGAGAGTCAGTGTCTGTGGAACTGTACCCCAGTGAGTCAGTGTCTGTGGAACTGTACCCCAGTGAGAGTCAGTGTCTGTGGAACTGTACCCCAGTGAGGGTCAGTGTCTGTGGAACTGTACCCCAGTGAGAGTCAGTGCCTGTGGAACTGTACCCCAGTGAGAGTCAGTGCCTGTGGAACTGTACCCCAGTGAGAGTCAGTGTCTGTGGAACTGTACCCCAGTGAGTCAGTGTCTGTGGAACTGTACTCCAGTGAGTGTCAGTGTCTGTGGAACTGTACTCCAGTGAGGGTCAGTGTCTGTGGAACTGTACCCCAGTGAGAGTCAGTGTCGGTGGAACTGTACCCCAGTGAGAGTCAGTGTCTGTGGAACTGTACCCCAGTGAGGGTCAGTGTCTGTGGAACCGTACCCCAGTGAGAGTCAGTGTCTGTGGAACTGTACCCCAGTGAGAGTCAGTGTCTGTGGAACTGAACCCCAGTGAGGGTCAGTGTCTGTGGAACTGTACCCCAGTGAGAGTCAGTGTCTGTGGAACTATACCCCAATGAGAGTCAGTGCCTGTGGAACTGTACCCCAGTGAGAGTCAGTGTCTGTGGAACTGTACCCCAGTGAGAGTCAGTGCCTGTGGAACTATACCCCAATGAGAGTCAGTGTCTGTGGAACTGTACCCCAGTGAGAGTCAGTGTCTGTGGAACTGTACCCCAGTGAGAGTCAGTGTCTGTGGAACTATACCCCAATGAGAGTCAGTGCCTGTGGAACTGTACCCCAGTGAGGGTCAGTGTGTGTGGAACTGTAACCCAGTGAGAGTCAGTGTGTGTGGAACTGTACCCCAGTGAGAGTCAGTGTCTGTGGAACTGTACCCCAGTGAGAGTCAGTGTCTGTGGAACTATACCCCAATGAGAGTCAGTGCCTGTGGAACTGTATCCCAGTGAGAGTCAGTGTGTGTGGAACTGTACCCCAGTGAGAGTCAGTGTCTGTGGAACTGTACCCCAGTGAGGGTCTGTGTGTGTGGAACTGTACCCCAGTGAGAGTCAGTGTGTGTGGAACTGTACCCCAGTGAGAGTCAGTGTGTGTGGAACTGTACCCCAGTGAGAGTCAGTGTGTGTGGAACTGTACTCCAGTGAGAGTCAGTGCCTGTGGAACTGTACCCCAGTGAGAGTCAGTGTCTGTGGAACTGTACCCCGGTGAGAGTCAGTGTCTGTGGAACTATACCACAATGAGAGTCAGTGCCTGTGGAACTGTACCCCAGTGAGGGTCAGTGTGTGTGGAACTGTACCCCAGTGAGAGTCAGTGCCTGGGGAATTGTATCCCAGTGAGAAACACTGTCTGTGGAACTGTACCCCAGTGAGAGTCAGTGTCTGTGGAACCCGTACCCCAGTGAGGGTCAGTGTCTGTGGAACTGTACCCCAGTGAGAGTCAGTGTCTGTGGAACCCGTACCCCAGTGAGGGTCAGTGTCTGTGGAACTGTACACCAGTGAGAGTCAGTGCCTGTGGAACTGTACCCCAGTGAGGGTCAGTGTCTGTGGAACTGTACCCCAGTGAGAGTCAGTGCCTGTGGAACTGTACCCCAGTGAGAGTCAGTGTCTGTGGAACTGTACCCCAGTGAGTCAGTGTCTGTGGAACTGTACCCCAGTGAGAGTCAGTGTCTGTGGAACTGTACCCCAGTGAGGGTCAGTGTCTGTGGAACTGTACCCCAGTGAGAGTCAGTGCCTGTGGAACTGTACCCCAGTGAGAGTCAGTGCCTGTGGAACTGTACCCCAGTGAGAGTCAGTGTCTGTGGAACTGTACCCCAGTGAGTCAGTGTCTGCGGAACTGTTCTCCAGTGAGGGTCAGTGTCTGTGGAACTGTACCCCAGTGAGAGTCAGTATGTGTGGAACTGTACCCCAGTGAGGGTCAGTGTCTGTGGAACTGTACCCCAGTGAGAGTCAGTGTCTGTGGAACTGTACCCCAGTGAGGGTCAGTGTCTGTGGAACCGTACCCCAGTGAGAGTCAGTGTCTGTGGAACTGTACCCCAGTGAGAGTCAGTGCCTGTGGAACTGAACCCCAGTGAGGGTCAGTGTCTGTGGAACTGTACCCCAGTGAGAGTCAGTGTCTGTGGAACTATACCCCAGTGAGAGTCAGTGCCTGTGGAACTGTACCCCAGTGAGAGTCAGTGTCTGTGGAACTGTACCCCAGTGAGAGTCAGTGCCTGTGGAACTATACCCCAATGAGAGTCAGTGTCTGTGGAACTGTACCCCAGTGAGAGTCAGTGTCTGTGGAACTGTACCCCAGTGAGAGTCAGTGTCTGTGGAACTATACCCCAATGAGAGTCAGTGCCTGTGGAACTGTACCCCAGTGAGGGTCAGTGTGTGTGGAACTGTACCCCAGTGAGAGTCAGTGTGTGTGGAACTGTACCCCAGTGAGAGTCAGTGTCTGTGGAACTGTACCCCAGTGAGAGTCAGTGTCTGTGGAACTATACCCCAATGAGAGTCAGTGCCTGTGGAACTGTATCCCAGTGAGAGTCAGTGTCTGTGGAACTGTACCCCAGTGAGAGTCAGTGTCTGTGGAACAGTACCCCAGTGAGGGTCTGTGTGTGTGGAACTGTACCCCAGTGAGAGTCAGTGTGTGTGGAACTGTACCCCAGTGAGAGTCAGTGTGTGTGGAACTGTACCCCAGTGAGAGTCAGTGTGTGTGGAACTGTACCCCAGTGAGAGTCAGTGTGTGTGGAACTGTACTCCAGTGAGAGTCAGTGCCTGTGGAACTGCACCCCAGTGAGAGTCAGTGTCTGTGGAACTGTACCCCAGTGAGAGTCAGTGTCTGTGGAACTATACCCCAATGAGAGTCAGTGCCTGTGGAACTGTACCCCAGTGAGGGTCAGTGTGTTTGGAACTGTACCCCAGTGAGAGTCAGTGCCTGGGGAATTGTATCCCAGTGAGAAACACTGTCTGTGGAACTGTACCCCAGTGAGAGTCAGTGTCTGTGGAACCCGTACCCCAGTGAGGGTCAGTGTCTGTGGAACTGTACCCCAGTGAGAGTCAGTGCCTGTGGAACTGTACCCCAGTGAGGGTCAGTGTCTGTGGAACTGTACCCCAGTGAGAGTCAGTGCCTGTGGAACTGTACCCCAGTGAGAGTCAGTGTCTGTGGAACTGTACCCCAGTGAGTCAGTGTCTGTGGAACTGTACCCCAGTGAGAGTCAGTGTCTGTGGAACTGTACCCCAGTGAGGGTCAGTGTCTGTGGAACTGTACCCCAGTGAGAGTCAGTGCCTGTGGAACTATACCCCAGTGAGAGTCTGTGCCTGTGGAACTGTACCCCAGTGAGAGTCAGTGTCTGTGGAACTGTACCCCAGTGAGTCAGTGTCTGCGGAACTGTTCTCCAATGAGGGTCAGTGTCTGTGGAACTGTACCCCAGTGAGAGTCAGTATCTGTGGAACTGTACCCCAGTGAGGGTCAGTGTCTGTGGAACTGTACCCCAGTGAGAGTCAGTGTCTGTGGAACTGTACTCCAGTGAGTGTCAGTGTCTGTGGAACTGTACTCCAGTGAGGGTCAGTGTCGGTGGAACTGTACCCCAGTGAGAGTCAGTGTCTGTGGAACTGTACCCCAGTGAGGGTCAGTGTCTGTGGAACCATACCCCAGTGAGAGTCAGTGTCTGTGGAACTGTACCCCAGTGAGAGTCAGTGCCTGTGGAACTGAACCCCAGTGTGGGTCAGTGTCTGTGGAACTGTACCCCAGTGAGAGTCAGTGTCTGTGGAACTATACCCCAATGAGAGTCAGTGCCTGTGGAACTGTACCCCAGTGAGAGTCAGTGTCTGTGGAACTGTACCCCAGTGAGAGTCAGTGCCTGTGGAACTATACCCCAATGAGAGTCAGTGTCTGTGGAACTGTACCCCAGTGAGAGTCAGTGTCTGTGGAACTGTACCCCAGTGAGAGTCAGTGTCTGTGGAACTATACCCCAATGAGAGTCAGTGCCTGTGGAACTTTACCCCAGTGAGGGTCAGTGTGTGTGGAACTGTACCCCAGTGAGAGTCAGTGTGTGTGGAACTGTACCCCAGTGAGAGTCAGTGTCTGTGGAACTGTACCCCAGTGAGAGTCAGTGTCTGTGGAACTATACCCCAATGAGAGTCAGTGCCTGTGGAACTGTATCCCAGTGAGAGTCAGTGTCTGTGGAACTGTACCCCAGTGAGAGTCAGTGTCTGTGGAACAGTACCCCAGTGAGGGTCTGTGTGTGTGGAACTGTACCCCAGTGAGAGTCAGTGTGTGTGGAACTGTACCCCAGTGAGAGTCAGTGTGTGTGGAACTGTACCCCAGTGAGAGTCAGTGTGTGTGGAACTGTACTCCAGTGAGAGTCAGTGCCTGTGGAACTGTACCCCAGTGAGAGTCAGTGTTACTGGATCTGTACCCCAGTGAGAGTCAGTGTCTGTGGAACTATACCCCAATGAGAGTCAGTGCCTGTGGAACTGTACCCCAGTGAGGGTCAGTGTGTGTGGAACTGTACTCCAGTGAGAGTCAGTGTGTGTGGAACTGTACCCCAGTGAGAGTCAGTGTCTGTGGAACTGTACCCCAGTGAGAGTCAGTGTCTGTGGAACTATACCCCAATGAGAGTCAGTGCCTGTGGAACTGTATCCCAGTGAGAGTCAGTGTCTGTGGAACTGTACCCCAGTGAGAGTCAGTGTCTGTGGAACTGTACCCCAGTGAGCGTCAGAGTCTGTGGAACTGTACCCCAGTGAGAGTCAGTGCCTGTGGAACTGTACCCCAGTGAGAGTCAGTGCCTGTGGAACTGTACCCCAGTGAGAGTCAGTGTCTGTGGAACTGTACCCCAGTGAGTCAGTGTCTGCGGAACTGTTCTCCAGTGAGGGTCAGTGTCTGTGGAACTGTACCCCAGTGAGAGTCAGTATCTGTGGAACTGTACCCCAGTGAGGGTCAGTGTCTGTGGAACTGTACCCCAGTGAGAGTCAGTGTCTGTGGAACTGTACTCCAGTGAGTGTCAGTGTCTGTGGAACTGTACTCCAGTGAGGGTCAGTGTCTGTGGAACTGTACCCCAGTGAGAGTCAGTGTCGGTGGAACTGTACCCCAGTGAGAGTCAGTGTCTGTGGAACTGTACCCCAGTGAGGGTCAGTGTCTGTGGAACCGTACCCCAGTGAGAGTCAGTGTCTGTGGAACTGTACCCCAGTGAGAGTCAGTGGCTGTGGAACTGAACCCCAGTGTCGGTCAGTGTCTGTGGAACTGTACCCCAGTGAGAGTCAGTGTCTGTGGAACTGTACCCCAGTGAGAGTCAGTGCCTGTGGAACTGTACCCCAGTGAGAGTCAGTGTCTGTGGAACTGTACCCCAGTGAGAGTCAGTGTCTGTGGAACTGTACCCCAGTGAGAGTCAGTGTCTGTGGAACTGTACCCCAGTGAGAGTCAGTGTCTGTGGAACTATACCCCAATGAGAGTCAGTGCCTGTGGAACTGTATCCCAGTGAGAGTCAGTGTCTGTGGAACTGTACCCCAGTGAGAGTCAGTGTCTGTGGAACAGTACCCCAGTGAGGGTCTGTGTGTGTGGAACTGTACCCCAGTGAGAGTCAGTGTGTGTGGAACTGTACCCCAGTGAGAGTCAGTGTGTGTGGAACTGTACCCCAGTGAGAGTCAGTGTGTGTGGAACTGTACCCCAGTGAGAGTCAGTGTGTGTGGAACTGTACTCCAGTGAGAGTCAGTGCCTGTGGAACTGTACCCCAGTGAGAGTCAGTGTCTGTGGAACTGTACCCCAGTGAGAGTCAGTGTCTGTGGAACTATACCCCAATGAGAGTCAGTGCCTGTGGAACCCGTACCCCAGTGAGGGTCAGTGTGTGTGGAACTGTACCCCAGTGAGAGTCAGTGTGTGTGGAACTGTACCCCAGTGAGAGTCAGTGTGTGTGGAACTGTACCCCAGTGAGAGTCAGTGTCTGTGGAACTGTACCCCAGTGAGAGTCAGTGCCTGTGGAACTGTACCCCAGTGAGAGTCAGTGTGTGTGGAACTGTACCCCAGTGAGAGTCAGTGTGTGTGGAACTGTACCCCAGTGAGAGTCAGTGTGTGTGGAACTGTACCCCAGTGAGAGTCAGTGTGTGTGGAACTGTACCCCAGTGAGAGTCAGTGTCTGTGGAACTGTACCCCAGTGAGAGTCAGTGTCTGTGGAACTGTACCCCAGTGAGGGTCAGTGTGTGTGGAACTGTACCCCAGTGAGAGTTTTGTATCGTAGTGGGAATTCGGGGGGAAGGATTAAAGAGGGAGATAATTGATTACAATGAATATATTTATATACAACTAGATTACTAAGTCATGATTCAGTTAAATCAGCAAAATTTGCAATTGGGTTTACTTGTGACGTACTATTTCATGTTCTCTCACCCATTGTTATAAGCTGGAATAGAAATACAATTTAGGTGGAAATGAGATGCCCTCGCACTGTGAATGAACATAACTGCTGGCCAATTCTCAGTTAATTGTTAGCAGAAACGAATGTGGAATGTGGAGAACTAAAGAGCCACAGGACAGATCTACAATGCACTGTTTAAAATAACCTAGTGTGGAACACATGAAAAGGAAGAAAGAATAAGGTAAAGAACAGCAAATAAGTTTGGATGGCTGTTGTGTGAGACAACCCGTCATACCTGTAGCCTGAGGCTGAAATTCACCACCAGCTCTCCAGTAATGAAATAGAATACATATTGCATTTGACATCAATACTTCATTATCAATATTTTATCATGGCTATCGGTCTAAATGCAAGAAGTCAGAGAAGGCTCATTGGGACTGAGGAGTTCTCCTTTCGTGGCTTCCTCTGGAGAAGAGCTTGGCCTCTTTTTTGCACCTTTCCTATTCGGCGTGTTTGAGATTGTTCGCTCAGTGTTTGGGTTCCTGTGCCCTCGAATCAATGTTCCACCAGTCAGTGGTGGCCCAGACTGGAGCCCTGGCACACTGCGATTTCTCCCTAGACTGCCATTGTGATGGTCGGTGAAGTCAACAGCACTTCCTCCCCTCAGAGACTCTTGAAAAAGAAGCCTTTCCATACTCTGGACTAATATTGTACTCTCCCATCACTTTGCAGCTATTAAGGCAGCCATACTTATTCAGGGCTGGTATCGCCGTCACGTGGCACGGATTGAGATGAGGCGTCGCTACACATGGAGTATTTTTCAATCTATTGAGTATGCAGGAGAGCAGGATCAACTACAGGTGCGTTTTATTCTAATTATGTACCAACGTATACAGGTGTAGCAATTTGTACATCAACATAGAATTACAACAAATTACATCATTCATCCCAAGATGTCCATGCCGGTATTTATGATCCACATGAGCCTCCTCCCACCCTACTTCATCTCACCCCATCAACATATCCTTCTATTCCTTTCTCCCTCATGTACTTATCTAGCTTCCCCTTAAATGCATCTATGCTAGTCACCTCAACCACTCCCTGTGGTAGCGAGTTCCACATTCTCACCACTCTCTGGGTAAAGAAGTTTCTCCTGAATTCCCTATTGGATTTATTAGTGACTATCTTATATTGATGGCCCCTAGTTCTGGTCTCGTCTGCAAGCGGAAACATCTTCTCTACGTCTACCCTATTGAACCCCTTCATAATGTTAAAGACCTCTATCAGGTCACCCCTCAGCCTTCTCTTTTCTAGAGAAAAGAGCCCCAGCCTGTTCAGTCTTTCCTGATCGGTATAACCTCTCAGTTCTGGTATCATCTTGTAAATCCTTTTTGCACCTTCTCCAGTGCCTCTATATCCTTTTTATAATATGGAGACCAGAACTGTTCACCGTCCTCCCAGTGTGGTCTAACCAAGGTTCGATATAAGTTTAGCATAACTTCTCTCATAAATATAAAGTAGCATCCACATCTAAAAATACACATATATATTTTACACTCATAAACACATGCACACATACGGTAGGTCAGGGAGGTTCCATTGTATTTATTAAGTATGGCATCTCGTGGCAGGGCAACAGTGCTGCATAACTTTTGATCTCATCCATGATATCTAATGGAGTACTGCCACTTGGACAGACAGCGTATGGCTGAATCTAACTGGCTGGACATTCGTAACACACGCAAGAGTAACCATTCTACCATCATTTTGTTTCATAACTGCTCTGAGGATAGTCTTCAGAGCTCTGGCCTGTGTTTGATTGACAATCCAGTGTTGTTTTTGTGAAGTTATGTTGAGTTGAGAGTACAGCTGTATGTGACGGTGCAGATGTTCTTGCAGATGTCAGTGACGGACTGCCTTTAATTACCCGAATTGTGTCCTTTTTACCAGCTGTCTCACTTCTTTAATTTTCTAATGGATCACTATGCTCAGCTCAGTGGGGCCAGCAGTGGTGAGTAACAATAACCTGTCAGCCGCTTTCTTCAACATATTTGTGGACATAAAAAGTACATTGTTTAAAAAACACTTATTCATTCCCGAAGAATGTGCATTTTTGCAACTATTTAGAAGTTATTCCAGAAGTATCCTTGTGTTTATTGTGTTCCTTTATATTCTGTTATAAATGTCTTGAGTAAATGACCTGACAATTACCCTGAGATCTGTTTTGCTAATAACATATTTGACATTTATTCAGTCACTATCTCGTTAACCAGACTCGAGGTATGAGAGTTTCAGTCACTGGTCAACCGCTTACCCTGTAGTTATAATGAGGAAAGAAAGAAATTACTGACAATAATTTCAATACAAACATACTGGTTTAATCAGGAGAGTGAATATTTTAGGAGCATAGGAAATGCTAGATGAAAAAGACCAAGGTCCATCTATAACATGTAGTTAATACTACGCTCTACCACACAGTTGGGAGGGAAGAGCCATTGAAGAGGAGGGAGTGAGATATAAGGGTCAATTCACCGGTCCTGCACTCCCAGGAGCAGTCAAACCTGAAGGGACCGTGGGTCATAGATAGGGCTACAATACTCTAGCTCTGATTATCTAATCGGCGCCCCTTCAAGAACATCCATGCGCTGGGAGTGTGGAATCGGTAAATTTATTCTAAAGGAATATAGGAACAGGAGTAGGCCCTTCAGCTCCTTGAGCCTGTTCCGCCATTCAATTAGATCACGGCTGATCTGTATTGTAAATCCATCTACCCGCCTTGGTTCATTAACCCTTAATACCCTTGCCCAACAAAAATCTGTCAATCTCAGGTTTGAAATGTTCAATTTACCCCCAGCCTCAGCAGCTTTTCGGGGGAGAGAGTTCCAGATTTCCACTGCCCTTTGTGTGAAGAAGTGCTTCCTGACATTACTCCTGAACGGCCTGGCTCTAATTTTAAGGTTCTGCCCCCTTGTTCTGGACTCCCCCCACCAGAGGAAATAGTTTCTCTCTATCGACCCTATCAATTCCTTTAACCATCTTAAACACCTCAATTTGATCATCGCTTAATCTTCTAAACTCGAGGGAATACAAGCCTAGTCTGTGCAACCTGTCCTCATAATTTAACCCTTTAAGCCCCGGTATCATTCTGGTGAATCTGCGCTGCTCCCCCTCCGAGGCCAATATATCCTTCCTGAGGTGCGGGGCCCAGAACTGAACCCAGTGTCCAGATGGGGTCTGACCAGAGCTCTGTGCAGCTGTAACAGAACTTCCACTCCTTTATATTCAAGCTCCCTTTAGATAAAGGCCAACAGTCCATTAGCTTTATAAATTATTTTGTGTACCTGTCCACTATCCATTTCCACTGACGAACAGTGAGCAACCCCACTGAAGATTGTCTGGTGTACTATAGACATTATGATGCATGTTCAAAGTCATTTTAACTCCATTATCTACTGCAGTGTTATTGAAACAGATTATTGCAGCACGGAATAGTACATTGAATTGTCCATTGATTCATCCCATGGCCTCTCATGACTGCTGTACCTCGATACTGTGCAGTACTAATAATAAATGCAATAACGTGTTCACATGAAATTCCTTTGTCCGCTATTTTAAAAAGAGCATTAGCCTGTTTATTTTAAGCTGTGGTGGATCGCCACCTAAACGGGCATAATCCACTTTTCCGTCCGTAGACAATATATCGAGCACCTTGCCTTTAAGGCACCTTGCCTTAAGGCAGCGCTCCTTAAAAAATTTACGGCCTCGGCATACCAGCGAAACTGCCACCTCCTCGACCTTCCAGGCCTCGGTGATGCCTCACCGTCAGACCTCCTCTCCCACATGCTCTCCCTCACCGACGAGAGCCCACCCAGATCCCTCTTCCGCACGTTGTTCATCCGCCAGCTACCTCTCAGCATCCGCCCAGCGATCGTGGCGTCCGGCCTCACGAACCTGGAAGCCCTGGCCGATGAGGCCGACAAGCTGCTGTCCGCTCACTCCAGCCGCGATGTCACTCCGGACCTGGCAGCCAATGCCTGGGCGCGCCCCTCACCGGCCAACACGCGGCCACAAGGACCAGCCACCAGGCCCACGGGGCCTTCACGCCCCACTAACCCGGGCCATTGTTACTACCATGCACGGTTCGGCGCCAGGGCACAATGGTGCACACCTCTCTGCTCTTTCAAGTCCGCCCCCGTACCAGCCCCCGTGATGGCCGTGGGCCATGCGGGCTCCCTGCTGTACGTCACGGATGACAAAACCAGCCGCCGGTTCCTGTGCGACACTGGGCTCAGCACAGCATCATCCCGGCCTCCTCCCTCGACATCCAAAAGGGCGAACGAGGACCGGCGCTGGCTGCAGCTAACGGCTCGGAAATCCGGATGTATGGCACCCGGACAGTCACCCTCGACCTCGCTGGTCGCCGCTACTGATGGGAGTTCATCACTGCCAAAGTGCTCTCCCCTCTCATCGGCGCAGATTTCCTGTGCGCCCACGGCCTACTGGTAGACATCCCTCGTCACCGCCTCGTGGACATGAACACCATGTCCCCCATCCTGGGCGCCATGGCCCCCCGTCAACCCGCCGACATGGTGTCACAGTGCCACGCCCGGGCCACGGATGACTACTCGGCACTCCTGGCCGAATTCCCGGCCCTTACCAATCTGACCTTCTCCGCGGAGGCCGCCAAACACGGGGTGGAACACTTCATCCCCACCACAGGCCCCCCAGTGTACGCCCACGCCCGCAGGCTGGACCCGGCCAAACTGGAGATCGCGCGGACCGAGTTTGCCACCATGGAACAGCTCGGCATCATCCGCCGCTCCAACAGTCCCTGGGCCTCCCCACTCCACATCGCCCCCAAACCAGGCGGGGGTTGGTGCCCCTGCGGGGATTACCGCCGCCTCAACAATGCCACCACCCCTGATCGGTACCCCGTGCCGCATATTCAGGACTTCTCGGCTAGACTGGCCGGCCGCTCAGTCTTTTCCAAGGTCGACCTGGTGCGCGGCTACCACCAAGTCCCCGTCCACCCCGCGGACGTCCCCAAGACGGCCGTAATCACCCCCTTCGGCCTGTTCGAGTTCCTGCGGATGCCCTTCGGCCTCAAAAATGCGGCCCAGGCATTCCAACGGCTCATGGACTCGGTCCTTCGGGACCTGAAGTTCCTGTTCGTCTACCTGGACGACATCCTGGTAGCCAGTTCCTCCAAGCAGGAACACCTCGAACACCTTCGCATCCTGTTCGGGCGCCTCAGCGACCACGGGCTCATCCTCAGCCCAGCCAAATGCCAGTTCGGCCTGGACAAGATCGACTTCATCGGCCACCACATCACCCATGCTGGGGCCATTCCCCTGCCCACCAAGGTGCAGGCCGTCCAACAATTTCCCCGCCCCACCACCATCAAAGGCCTCCAGGAGTTCCTCGGGATGGTGAATTTCTACAACCGCTTCATCCCCAAAGCGGCGTCCCTCATGAGGCCCTTGTATGAAGCCCTCCAGGGCAGGAGCGGCAAGATGGCGGTCGAATGGACAGCAGACGCGTCCGCCGCCTTCGACTCCACCAAGACCGCGCTCGCCAACGCCACCCTGCTCGCGCACCCACGGCCCAATGCCAGGGTAGCGCTCACCACGGACGCCTCCGACCACGCGGTTGGCACCGTGTATGAGCAGTGGGTCGACGGCACCTGGCAACCACTTGCCTTCTTCAGCCGCCAACTACGCCCCCCGGAGGTCAAGTACAGCACCTTCGACCGCGAGCTCCTCGCGCTGTTCCTGGCAGTCCGCCATTTTCGGTTTTTGCTTGAGGGCCACCCCTTCACTGCGTTTGTCGACCACAAGCCCCTGACATTCGCAATGCCAAAGACAACCGACCCCTGGTCCGCCAGGCAGCAGCGCCAGCTCGCGGCAGTGTCCGAGTTCACCACGGACATCCAACACGTCTCTGGCCGAGACAATGTGGTAGCCGACTGCCTCTCCCGCCCCGCCATCCACGCCGCACACCTGGCAGTCAACTACGCTCAACTCGCAGCAGACCAGATCACCGACCCTGATCTGCTCTCCGCACCTACCAACCTACCAGGGCTATGCCTGGCCGACGTCGCCTGTGGCCCGACCGCAGTCACGGTCAAGTGCGACATATCCCTATGTCAACCTCGGCCCGTCGTCCCAGCGTCCTGGCGCCGCCGGGTATTCGAGATTCTCCACAACCTCTCCCACCCTGGCGCCCGCGCATCCATCAAATTGGTAGCCAACCGCTTTGTCTGGCGCGGCCTTCGCAAGGATGTGCGTACTTGGGCCAACTCCTGCCTAGCCTGCCAATGGGCCAAGATACAGCAACACACGAAAGCACCCCTCGAGGAGTTTACCGTCCCCTCTCATAGATTCGACCACATCCACGTGGACATCGTCGGGCCCCTGCCGCCGTCGCAAGGCCACACGCACTTGCTGACGATCGTTGACCGCACCACGCGCTGGCCCGAGGCAATTCCACTGACCTCTACCACCACCGCCGACATCGCCAGAGCCTTCGTCAGCACCTGGGTCACACGGTTCAGCGTCCCCTCCGACATGATGTCGGACAGAGATCCGCAATTTACCTCTGAACTCTGGACCGCCGTCACACGCAATCTCGGGGTGACCATTCACCGCACCACAGCATACCACCCCCAAGCCAACGGACTGTGTGAGCGGTTCCACAGATCCTTGAAGGCATCTCTCCGAGCCAGCCTCCAGGACGGCGCCTGGACCGACCGACTTCCGTGGGTCCTCCTCGGCCTGCGCACCGCGGTTAAAGAAGACCTCCACGCATCGGCAGCAGAGCTCGTGTACGGTCAGCCGCTGCGCGTACCCGGCGAGTTCCTGCCCACCGCCACGACACCCTGGTCAGCCGACCAGCAACGCCACGACTTCGCCTCACCGGCGCTGCAGTTCGCCCCGGTGCCCATTGCCCGACACGGCGAATCCACCTCACACGTCCCACTAAGCCTGCACCAGGCACGGTTCGTTTTTGACCGGCACGACGCCCACCGCGGACCCCTTCAACCCCCGTACGACGGGCCCTACAAGGTGCTACAGGCTGGGGACAAATTTTTCACCCTGCAAGTGGGCGACAGGACCGAAAAAGTGTCGGTTGACCGACACAAGCCAGCACACTCGGAGCCCGGTGAGCAGGTCCCTGTAGCTCGTCCACCACCACGCGGCCGACCTGCCCTCAAGCCGGTTCACCCGGCTGCTCCACGCCCGGCCGTTCCACGTCCACCGGTGTCCTACAAGTTCTGCTCCGGCCGGCCCATCAGACCGCTGTACCGTCTCGTCCACACCTCCTAAGCGGATTCTGGGGGGAGCTGTGTGGCGGATCGCCACCTAAAACGGGCATAATCCACTTTTCCGTCCGTGGACTATATATCGAGCACCTTGCCTTTAAGGCACCTTGCCTTTAAGGCAGGAGAAAAGGAGTGGGCGGGGCCTCAGGATTTTTCCAGAGAATTCTGGGAGCAGTTTGTTTCAGCCATTTTGGACCATGCAGTTGTATTAAAAAACCTTTGTTTTCCACACATGGATTCAGTCTTAATTCGTGTTTCGCGGCAGCCTCAACAAAGCTAAGAATAACTTCAAGGCATTATATTCATTGAAGAATACCAGCACCAGTGTCTTATCTAAATGGCACTGAATTTACACAATTTACCTCAACAAAAACATTATGATTGGTTGAGAAACCCTTTCTCCCTGGTAAAGCCAAACAATTAAAAATGATAATTTTTCATTACTAACCTCCTGCTGGCTGGTCTGAGTATCGCCACATTTTGAAATATCTTTGAAAATATCTTTGAAACCCTCCGATCACTGCGCTGGACCTATTAGTGTTACAGCAGTGATTTCAATCAGGAGAACATGCTTCCTGTTACTCAGGCCTGTTAGGCCTGTAAATAAAGGCCTTACACGTGTCCACTATGTTGATTCTACCTCTGCTACATGACTCAAACCCTCAACTCCACTCTCAGACTCAGTGCCATTTCTCTCTTTGTATTAAGGGACACATGCTAGTCAGCTTTCCTTGTCTGTAGCCAAGTGGGTTGAATGATGACATCCTGGCCTTGATATTAACGGGAGGGTGGGAAGGGTGCAGGACAGCGGGCGTTAGACCCGCTGATTTTAACGCCAGGGCCTCATTTAAATAACTCTACGCTGACTCCCGCCCCACACCCGGCTAGATTGACTGCTTGGCCAGCAGGCGGGAGTAGAGATTTAACTGTCCCCGCCAGTCAGTGGAAGGAGGATTTTGCCGGGGATCGGGGATTCCAGTGAGATCGGTGGGGGAGGAGGTTGGGGCTGGGGAGGCCCGAGGATTCTGGGTGCGGGGAGCACTCTTGTTCATCCTGACCCACAAGGACTTCTAAAAGGAGCCGAACTTTAATACTTACCTTGGCCAGTTGGCGCCTCCCGCCTCGGACCTGTTGCCGGGCGGACGACAGTGTGGGACTCCCCCCGACGTTCAGTTCGTTTTAAGCTGTGGTGCCGATGATGCCTTCGGGCCGTGACTTCTGAACGATAACTAGGCCCCGGCCTGCCTTTTGCGGGCGCCTCGTCGATGGCCTGATTTGGGGCAGTAAAAATTGACGGGGCAGGAAAGGCGGTGGGTTGGAGCTGGGAGGTAGAATTTTTAAGTTTTAACCCCTCGCACACACCATTCCCGCTGGGCGGAGGGGTCACAATCAATGTTCCCCTTAAGATGCGCAACCACACGGCCACGCACCGCGCTCTGGAGCGCCCACGCAGCCGGCTCACCGGCTTTTAAATAGAACAACCGTGCATGCGCGGAATTTTGAATGGGCCACGCAGCCCGTTAAAGGGACCACGCAGCCCGTTAAAGGGGCCACGCAGCCCGTTAAAGGGGCCACGCAGACCGTTAAAGGGGCCACGCAGCCCGTTAAAGGGGCCACGCAGCCTGTTAAAGGAGCCACGCAGCCCGTTAAAGGGGCCAAGCATCCCGTTAAAGGGGCCACGTAGCCCGTTAAATTGGAGGGAAGATTGGTTACAAGTGCGGTCCACTTATACGAATTAGATTAAATCTGAAATGTTGCCATTCTTCGTGCACAGGATGTTTTCAGTCATATGCATTGCAAGGCCAGCAGTGCCTTCCCATACACCACACCCTGTGGTGTAAAGTAGGACAGAGGACTTCAAAGACACAACGGGCCAAAACTTCAGCACTTCCCGGGTGAGTACGCGCTGTGTACTCACCCGCAAGGCCTCCTGAAGTGCTGGTTTCCTGCATGCACTGTGCATGTGCGGGAAACCGGAACTTCCGGTCTGGTGAAGGGAGGGGTTGAGAGGTGAACCGCGTGCGTGGGAGAGGCTGCGCGCACGCAGCAAACTTAGGGTTTTTTTCAGGTTTCTCCGGGAGGGTAAGTATTGAAGAAGCTGCGCTTTTAAAAAGGAGGCGCAGGACCCGTTTTCAACAAGGTAAGTGGTTAATTAATTATAATTTAAAAAAAATTTCAACAGGTTTATCTTTTTTAGATACTTTAAAGAAAGGTAAGTTTATTTTTAGAACTGTTAAAAAGTATTTTAATTTTTTCAAAAATTAAAATTTTTGTTTAAAGTAGTTAATTTATTTAACTTATAGTTATTTTATAAATGTGATGGGTTTTAAAAAAAATTTATTTTAAGTTTAGCTGTTCTTTTGGGGCCGATTTCAATTCACAGATTTGACAGGTCTTCCTGTCAAATCTATGAATGAAAGATGGTCTGCTGCCATTGGCTCTCCATGGCCCACCTGATTCCAGGGGACGCATCGCACTAACTACGCCCCTGGGACACACAAGCACTGCGCGCCGGCACTTGGAGCAGGCCCAGGAGCTGAAGTCCCCGTGGGCCCAGAGGTCAACGGCAGGCGCAGTAGGTAAGTGCGCGCGCGATCCTTACCCCCGCGGCAAGCCGGAGAGGCGAATTTCAGGGCCAACGTTATTTCACAAGCTCAGAAAGAACACAAAGTAGCAGGAAAAATAAATAGTAAAACCATTTAAAAAAAACTATCCTTCTTGTTTACCCTTGCCTCTATTCCCTGTTTAATCTCTGCCTCTGGCTCTCCCTCTCTCAGCTGATTCTCCCTCTTCCCTTCTCTCCTTCATGCTCTTTATTTGACCTCGTACATTTTCCTTGAGCATCAATTACCGCAAATTACAATAGTCATTGCTTCAAGGGGCAGGTGTTGCTTAGTGACCTCCACACATCTGTGTTCAGAGGGACAGCAAATCCTCCGGCGTCCCTATCCTTGAGCTTAAGCCGTCTTCTCTGATCTGTAACTACGACAGTTCACAAAAATGTAATTATTCGATTAAATTTAGAGAAGCAATTGGTTCATAAAGAAGTTGTGGAACTGTGCAGAAGTAAACACACACAATTAATGCTACAGCCTCGTACAGTGACTGTATTCTCATTGCCTTTTTAATTTCTTCGTTTCCTTTTTAGTTAAGTCTTCATAATTCACTGCTGCGAGGAGTTTTAAACTGTGCTGAGGTGCCCCCATCCTGGTTTAGGAGGATTTTTAAAATGGGTTCCATAAGCAACCCACCCACTCCCAAATGGTTAGTGGGATGAATTTAGGAGCATGACTGTGGGACTGAGTCGGGTCGCCAACCCTCCAGGATTCTCCAGGAGCTGAAGACTGATCTCCTGGACACTGCTGGGAGCAAACCCGGGAGAACAATCATAGGGCCGTTAAAATATTGTGTTTTTAAAAAAAAATTCTTTGAACACTTCCATTTATTGGTTATAGAAATATTGGACACCTGAAAAAGGCTGTTTGTCAGACAATCAGGAATAATCCAATTGGGTAATGAAGAGCCTATTCACTCTCCGATTGGCGGGGGAAGACGGGACACCACGAGGATGGACATGTCGGGCGACCAATGGCAGCAGAGTGTGTGGGGGTGGGGCGGTTGCAGACAGCAGGTCATGTGATGAAACCTCCAGGAATATATCCCACCAGAGTTGACAACCTCGGGGAAGATCACAGCCTCAGTTTGTGGTCTGTGCTGTCAACAATCACTGCTTCGGCTCACAGGTGAAAAATGAGCAATGAGGCGAGGTATCAGGGGCCAGCCCGCACCAATAGGTCTGTACACCTGCCAGGTATCAGGCCAGCCCGCACCAATAGGTCTGTACACCTGCCAGGTATCAGGCCAGCCCGCACCAATCGGCCTGTACACCTGCCAGGTATCGGGCCAGCCCGCACCAATAGGTCTGTACACCTGCCAGGTATCAGGGGCCAGCCCGCACCAATAGGTCTGTACACCTGCCAGGTATCAGGGGCCAGCCCGCACCAATAGGTCTGTACACCTGCCAGGTATCGGGCCAGCCCGCACCAATAGGTCTGTACACCTGCAAGGTATCAGGGGCCAGCCCGCACCAATAGGTCTGTACACCTGCAAGGTATCAGGGGCCAGCCCGCACCGATAGGTCTGTACACCTGCCAGGTATCGGGCCAGCCCGCACCAATAGGTCTGTACACCTGCCAGGTATCGGGCCAGCCCGCACCAATAGGTCTGTACACCTGCCAGGTATCAGGCCAGCCCGCACCAATAGGTCTGTACACCTGCCAGGTATCGGGCCAGCCCACACCAATAGGTCTGTACACCTGCCAGGTATCAGGCCAGCCCGCACCAATAGGTCTGTACACCTGCAAGGTATCAGGGGCCAGCCCGCACCAATAGGTCTGTACACCTGCCAGGTATCAGGGGCCAGCCCGCACCAATAGGTCTGTACACCTGCCAGGTATCGGGCCAGCCCGCACCAATAGGTCTGTACACCTGCCAGGGTCAGTGCCTTCGGAGTGGGCACAGGAAGTAGGAGGGGGGTGGGGGAAAGAGGGCACTCACGGAGCTACTTTGGCTTAACGATATTTAGATTACTTTCACACACTGTTTATTGATCCAAAGGTTGAATAATAACTATGCAATAATTATTAATTATTAATGTTTGATTACATTGGCAACATGACTGGTATAAAAGCTATACGCACAAACATAAAGCAGATAAGAACAGTGAGGAATGGTGCAATCCCAGCTAGCATATAGTGTGGCTGTGAGACAGGAGACTGCTATACCCTTTGCCCAAGTACAACCATTGCTGAATATTTCTGCTGCCAGCATGTGCAATTCAGAAATGGCCCTGATTTTAACTCCAGGTGGATTCCCCGCTCAGGCCTGAGTTAAAATGACAGTCGGGTCTCAATGATGTCATTGGGCCGCAACATGCATATATAAAGAAGGGCCCTGTCGGCTCCGGGCGCCTGTCCTTGCTGCCTGTTCAGGAGAGCAGGTTAAAACTGCAGATGTTGCGATCATGGCGGTTTTCGGACAGGTAAGAGCCAGGGCGATTTTAACTGCCCACCCGCCAGGTTTCTGCCGAGCGAGTAGGGTTAAAATCGCCCCTGCAAGGTGCAAATAAATGTTTTGACAATTTTGACAGTTGCTGCTAAATGTGGCTGGGTTATTGGTAGCTTTCATTGACAGGTCGGAATGTACATTGCCTGTCGACATATCCCATTCTCTGCCTTTCTTTTCCAGACTTGCTTTCCCAGCTGTTGAACCCATCAGTGGACACGTGTGACAATTCAGAGATTGACAAAGTGCCGGAATATGAAAGCATCAAGGTTCCTGATTCCTATTCAGGACCTCGACTCTCTTTTCCTCTTACAGCCATTGATGCCAATACGTTGCTTAAAGCATTCAAACAACAGCAAGTGAGTCACTGTACGATCATTCAAAGATTCAGGGTAAGATTCGCTGATGGCCCTGGACATTCATTCTGCACACCTGTGGTGTGTGACATTGTGCTGTACAGTGCCTGTGTAGGACTGTAAGTCTGCACTCCCAGGTCACTGTAATATAGGTCCAGTGAGCACAGCCTAAAAGGGTGAAGAGTACTGATGTTATATATAATAGAGGACGATTGGCTGTCACCCTGTATTAGAACTGTCCTGTGTCTTTTGGAACCTGCATTTGAATCCAGCCCTCACTGATGGAACATCACCGTTGATGACACCTTCCGTCACTTTGCTGATGATTGAGAGTAGGCTGACAGGAATTGGCCGGATTGGATTTTTCCTGCTCGTTGTGGACAGGACACACCTGGGCAGTTTTCCACATTGTCGGGTAGATGGCAATGTTTCAACTACTGGAACATCTTGTCTAGTTCTGGGATGCAAGTCTTCAGCATGATATCCGGGATGTTGTCAGGGCCCATAGCCTTTGCCGTATCCAGTGCGCTCAGCCGTTTCTTGACATCACGTCAAGTGAATCAAATTGGCTGAAGACTGTCATCTGTGATGGTGGGGACCTTGGGAGGAGGCCGAGATGAATCATCCACTTGGCACTTCTGGCTGAAGATGGTTGCGAATGCTTCAGCCTTGTCTTTTGCACTCACGTGCTGGGCTCCACCATCAACGAGGATGGGGATATTCATGGAGCCTCCTCCCCCATTAGTTGCTTAATTGTCCACCACCATTCACGACTGGATGTGGCAGGACTGCAGAGCTTTGATCTGATCCGTTGGTTGTGGGATCACTTAGCCCTGTCTATAGCATGCTGCTTCTGCTTTTTAGCATGCATGTAGTCCTGTGTTGCAGCTTCCCCAGGTTGGCACCTCATTTTTAGGTACGCCTGGTGCTGCTCCTGGCATGCTCTTCTACACTCCTTATTGAACCTGGGTTGGTCCCTTGGCTTGATGGTAATGGTAGAGCGAGGGATATGCCGGGCCATGAGGTTACAGATTGTGGTGGAATACAATTCTGCTGCTGCTGATGGCCCACAGCGCCTCATGGATGCCCAGTTTTGAGCTTTTAGATCTGTTCTGAATCTATCCCATTTAGCACGGTGGTAGTGCCACACAACACGATGGAGGGTATCCTCAGTGTGAAGACAGGACTTCGTGTCCACAATGACTGTGCGGTGGTCACTGCTACCAATACTGTCATGGACAGATGCATCTGCGACAGGTAGATTGGTGAGGACGAGGTCAAGTAGGTTATTCCCTCGTGTTGGTTCTCTCATCACCTGCCACAGGCCCAGACTGGCAGTTATGTCCTTCAGGACTCGGCCAGCTCGGTCAGTAGTGGTGCTACCGAGCCACTCTTGGTGATGGACATTGAAGTCCCCCACCCAGAGTACATTCTGTGCCCTTGCTACTCTCAGTGCATCTTCCAAATGGTGTTCAACATGGAGGAGTACTGATTCATCAGCTGAGGGAGGGCGGTAGGTGGTAATCAGCAGGAGGTTTCCTTGCCCATGCTTGACCTGAAGCCATGAGACTTCATGAGGTCTGGAATCAATGTTAAGTACTCCCAGGGCCACTCCCTCCTGACTGTATACCACTGTGCCGCCACCCCTGGTGGGTCTGTCCTGCCGGTGGGACAGGACATACCCAGGGATGGTGAGGGAGGAGTCTGGGACATTGGCTGAAAGGTATGATTCTGTGAGTATGACTATGTCAGGCTGTTGCTTGACTAGACTGTGGGACATCTCTCCCAATTTTGGCACAAGTCCCCAGATGCTGGTGAGGAGGACTTTGCAGGGTTGACTGGGCTGGGTGTGCCGTTGTCATATCTTGAATTGAAGCTTAGGTCGTAGCCTGGTGGTCCGCCCAGTTTTATTTCTGATACAACTGAGTGTCTCGCTAGTCCACTGCAGAGGCCAGTTCAGACTTAACTACGTTGGTGTGTGACTGAAGTCACATATAGGCCAGACCGGGGAAGGATGGCAGGTTTCCTTCCCTAAAGGAGATTAGTGAACCAGTTGGGTTTTTACAACAATCACGTTTTGTTTTACTGATACCATCTTTTCATATCCAAAACTTTTTTTTAAACTTAATTCAAATTCTCAAAATTCCATGGTGGGTTTTGAACTCAAGTTCTAGCTGAATTATTAGTCCAGGCCTGCTAGATTACTAGACCGCTATGATAACCGCTACACTACCATACTCTATTTAGTTGCTTAGTTCTGCACTTCATGTTGGTAACTTTGACACTCGATTTGCTGTTTCAGCAGCTTCACGGTCGGTATGTGCTACAGCTCTTGCATGAGACCAGGAAGTTCTTGAAACAGATGCCAAACATCACCCATCTTTCAACGTGTTACTCCAAGGAGGTAACAGTTTGCGGTAGGGAATTTTGATTTCCGTTGGTGCATTTCAGGTCTCCATTGTGCCAGTGCAAAGGTTATTCCATCTCGTTTTTATGGTGGGCCTTCCACTTGATGCTATATTTGTGTGAGTGCGATACCTTAGGAAGGTCCATTGGTGACAATCGAATTGTCCCAATTTTGAGCAGATCAAAGTAAACACAAAGGTGGCTAGAAATCACTACTCCCTTTGACAGCAGCGATGACTCATTAAGGTATTTAAAAATAATAAAGGAGAGAGCATGATGCTGTCACTGGAAGCAGTAGGGTAGACGGGTCATTTGGAAAGACATTTTAGTTTAAAGAACTGCATGCTGTTGTCTAGGGCTCATAGGGGACCCATCGAAGGTAAGCAAATATTAGAAAAATAGGTAAGAAATTCTGTTTTGTGAAAACCTGCCTTATTATTGTCATTTGCTTCCAGGACTTGTCAATCAGTAAGTTACCACATGTGATGACACAGAACTCTGGGTGTGTGCCTGTGACCTTCTACTTACTGAGTTATGGAAGCAAAATGGCATTGTTTAAGGGAGGCTTTCCTGAAAGAGGCTTTTGCACTCACCTATTTTCCTGTCACTCCTGTGGTACCAACTACATATGGCTGTGTGCGGAGCTCTTCAACAGTACTGTGTGCACCCCTTCAATTGAAGCTGTGAGCTAGGCCATTATTATTGTAGAATTACGTAGAATTTTACACTACAGAAACAGGCCATTCGGCCCCACTGGTCCATACCAGTGATTGTGCTCGACACGAGCCTCCTCCCACCCTTTTCATCTCACCCGATCAACATATCCTTCTGTTCCTTTCTCCCTCATGTGCTTATCTAGCTTCCCTTTAAATGCATCTATGCTATTCGGCTCAACCACTCCCTGTGGTAGCGAGTTCCACATTCTCACCACACTCTAGGCAAAGAAGTTTCTCCTGAATTCCTGATTGGATTTATTAGTGACTATCTTGTATTTATGACCCCTAGTTTTGGACGCCCCACAAATGGAAACATCATCTCTACGTCTACCCTATTGAACCCCTTCATAATCTTAATGTCCTCTATTAGGTCACCCCTCAGCCTTCTCTTTTCTAGAGAAAAGAGCCCAACCTGTTTAGCCTTTGCTGCTAGTTGTACTCTCTTAGTTCTGGTATCACCCTTGTAAATCTTATTTTCACTTTCTCCAGTGCCTCTATATCCTTTCAGTAATATGGAGACCAGGGGGGAGAAATTCAGTATCGCCCCATTTGGGGCGCAATTATCGGCCGGGCGCAAAGATTAGCGCCTGGCGCTAATTATCGTCACCAACTGCAAA
Organism: Squalus acanthias; assembly: GCA_030390025.1. Lineage (NCBI taxonomy): Eukaryota > Metazoa > Chordata > Chondrichthyes > Squaliformes > Squalidae > Squalus > Squalus acanthias. Next base: position 92,163,672 of record CM059429.1, read on the forward strand.
CTTGACTTTTATCGCCCCTGGAGGTGATTGGAGCGCTAAATCAGGCGCTTCACACCTGTCTTAAGGCGCAAAGGCCGAGGAGCGAGGCGCTACCTCAGAGCGCTGGCGAAGCTCATGTGATGTCAGTCAGCAATGGAACACAGACACAATGGCACCGGCCAGTTCTTAAAGGGGAGGGTTGATCTTGCTTTCCATCCACATCCTGCTCATTGCAGCCTTGAATCTCGGCCTGGAGAGACCTGCACATCAAATCTGCTTGAAAGAACAATGGATAGTACCAGGGAAAGAGCTCAGAGTGCAGCCCCCACAGTCTCTTCTAAATCGAAACAAGGAAGGGCAAATCAAAATGAACCTGCAAAGTGCTGCTCAGTACCCAAAACTCCTTCACACAGCGTTGAATCTCTCCAGAAGTCTCTCTCTCTCAGAATGCGTGGTTCTAAAATGTCACCAACAATAAAAGGCAGGAAGCGGTCGCCTTTAAATAGCGCTCCCCCAGTCCCTTCCTGACTGCAAAACGCTCCCCTCAACCTGTCGTTGCTAGCGGCAGGCGGTAAGGCAGGAGGCGCCACTCAATATCCGCTCCGGGGCGATACCGGGGCGTTGCGCACTCGATTGACGTCACGATCTGCCGGCGCAGGAGATCATGGCGGTAGTGTTTAGCGCCGCCGCAAAATGTCTAGTTAATTTCGCGAGCGGCGCAAACATCGCTGCGCCCAAAGCGCTAGATGCTTTGCTCCCCATTAGCGCCCTCTTAAGGCGCTAATGGAAGGCGCAACCAACTGAATTTTCCCCCCCAGGACTGTTCACAGTACTCGGTGTGGTCTAACAAAGGTTCTATATAAGTTTAACATAACTGCTCTGCTTTTCAATTCTATCTCTCTAGGAATGAACCCCAGTGCTTTGTTTTTCATTTTTTATGGCCTCATTAACCTGCGTCGCTACTTTTAATGGTTTGCGAATTTGTACCCCTAGATCCCTTTGCGCGTGACCTTCCCTTTTGAAATCCGTGCTGACTACATCTAGAAACTGTTCCTGACATTTTAATGATCTTTGTACCTGGACCCCCAAGTCTCTTTGGACCGCCACTGTTTTTAGCTTTTCACCATTTAGAAAGTACCCTGTTCTATCCTTTTTAGGTCCAAAGTGGATGACCTCGCATTCGCTTAAGTGAAATCCATTTGCCACAGTTTTGCCCATTCACTTCATCTATCAATATCCCTTTGTAATTTTATGCTTTCATCTACACTGCCTACAATGCCACCTATCTTTGTGTCATCAGCAAATTTGGATATAGGACTTTCTATGCCATCATCTAAGTCGTTAATAAATATTGTGAATAGTTGAAGTCCCAACACTGATCCCTGCGGGACACCACTAGTCACATCCTGCCAATTTGAGTACCTGCCCATTATCCCTACTCTCTGTCTCCTGCTGCTCAGCCAATTTCCTAACCAGGTCAATAATTTGCCCTCAACTTCATGGGCTTCTACCTTAGTTAACAGTCTCTTATGTGGAACTTTATCAAATGCCTTCTGGAAGTCCATATAAATAACATCCATAGACATTCCCCTGTCCATTACTTTAGTCACCTCTTCAAAAAATTCAATCAGGTTTGTCAGGCATGACCTACCTTTCACAAATCCATGCTGGCTCTCTCTGATAAACTGAAAATTTTCGAGGTGTTCAGTCGCCCTATTCTTAATTATAGACTCTAGCAATTTCCTAATGTAACGATAAAAATTCTTTGTGTTGATTTTGATATCCCGTGCAAGTTTCTTTTCATACTCCCTTTTTGTAGCTCTTACTGTCTGTTTTGTGACCCTTTGTTGTTCTTTGTATCTTTCCCATTCGCCAGGATCTGTGCTATTTTCTGTATTTTCTATGCCCTTTCCCTTAGTTTTACGCTGTCCTTTAAATCTTTAGTTGCCCATGGCTGTTTTTTTTCGCAAGTAGAGCTCGTGTCCCTTAGGGGTATAAACTGGTTCTGTATCACATTAAATTCTTTTTTAAACCTCTCCCACTGATCTTCTGTCGTTTTACCCATTAACAGATTTGCCCAGTTTACTGTGGACAGTCTCTGTCTCATCCCGTTGAAGTCGGCCTGACCCAAATCTAGAATCTTAGTAGCTGTTTCGTGTTTCTCCCTTTCAAACGTTACTTTGAACTTGATCATGTTATGATCGCTATTGGATAAATGTTCACGCACAGTTAGGCTGTTAACTAAATCTGGCTCATTACTCATTACTAAATCTAATATGGCTTGCCTCCTTGTTGCCTCCAAGACATATTGTTGTAGAAAACTATCCCGGACACACTCAAGAAATTCACTACCTTTCTGACAGGTGCTAGTCTGCTTTTCCCAATCTATATGAAAGTTAAAATCCCCCATTAAAAGCACTCTGCCTTTGCTACACGCTTGTCTAATCTCTGCATTTATACAATCTAGCACTTCACAGCTGCTACCAGGCCGATACACAACTCCCAGTACAGTCTTAAATCTATTTCTTAATTCTACCCATAAGGTCTCCACTGCCTGCTTACCTCTCGTTATAGCCTCTCTTATCATTGAAGTGATTTCATCCTTAAGGCTACTCCTCCACCTCGGCCATTTCCCTAGCTTTCCTGTAGACCTTATAACCTGGTATATTTAGTTCTCAGTCCTGACCATCTTGCAGCCATGTCTCAGTAATGGCTACCATGTCATACCCTCCAATTTGAATTCGTGCCTGCAGTTCATTCAATTTATTCCTTATACTCCGTCTGTTTGTGTAAAGAATGCTTATTTGGGCCACACACCCTAGCCTGTCCTTCGGCTCTAATGTTTTATTCACTTGTTTCGTATTGCTCTCTCTCCTGGTTTAATCACTTTACATCTTTTAGTTTTCCCTTTACCTGTAGTGCCTAAAGCACAATTTCTGACTGTTACTCTACTCTCTTCCCTTTTGTTTGTTTTTGAACTATTATTTCTACTACAATTTCCACCTGAGCCTCCCCACCGCCCCAATTTACTAGTTTAAAGTCCTTGTGACCGCCCTATTTATCCTTTCCGCTAGGACCCTGGTCCCAGACCGGTTCAGGTGGAGCCTGTCCCAATGGTGCAGTTTCTTCCTGTCCCAATACTGGTGCCAGTGCCCCATGAAATGGAACCCCTCTTTCCCACACCACTCCTTCAGCCACGTGTTTACTTCACCAATCAGCTTATCTCTACACCAATTTGCACGTGGCTCAGGTAATAATCCAGAGATTATAACTCTTGAGGTCCTGTTCTTTAATTTAGCTCCTTGTTCCTGGTACTCCCCAAACAGGACCTCTTGCCGACTCTTCCCTGTGTTGTTGGTCCCAACATGGACCACAACGACTGGATCCTCCCCCTCCCTCTCCAATATTCTTTCAAGCTGGTTCGAGATGTCCCTCACCCTGGCACCAGGTAGGCAACATTCCATGTGGGACTCTCGATCTTGCTTACAAAGGATGCTATCTGTCCCCCTAATTATAGAATCCCCCACAACTACCACATTACACTTCCTCTCCTACTCCTCCTCCCCCCTTAGGACAGCCTCCTGCTCCAAGGTGCCGTGGTCTGCATTCTGGCTGTCCTTCCGACAGTCTTTATCCTTATCCTCACAGGTAGCGAGTACATTGTACCTGTTGGATAGGATCAGTTTCTGCGAATCCTTGTTCCCTCTCTTACCTGGGTTCCCCTTACTCTGCACACTATCGGTCGCACCAACCCCATTCTGATCCTACGTCTCTCTACGAGGTGTGACCGATGTCTGGAGCAAACTGTCCAGAAATTCCTCCCCCTCCCTTATGTGTCGGAGTGTCTCCAGCTCGCACTCCAGCTCAATGACTCTGAGCCGGAGCGATCCGAGATGGAGACATCTCCTGCAGACGTGTTCACTCAGGACAGTCTCGCCGTCCACAAACTCCCACAGACTGCAGTCCAGACACACAACCTGCCCTGCCATATCTCAGTCTAGCCTTGTTTTATTTATTTAATTAGATAAAGTCTTTATTCAACGACTATTTATAGTTATATTAATTAGTTTAATTAGTTAAGTTATAAATTTAATAAAGTTCGTTATAGTTTCCCGCTCCTAGTTTAAACCACTGTCCTAGCTGAGAGAGAAAAAACGCTAATACTCACCCACCACTCACCGACCGGCTGTCCTGTGACGTCACTCCTTGGTTTTTGTTGCTGTTGAAATTGTCGGAGGTTCCGGCTCCCCCGCCCCCTCCCCCGCCCCCCCCTTCCCCCTCGCCCCCGCCCCCCCCTTCCCCCCCGCCTCCCCCTTCCCCCCCGCCCCCACCCCGGCCCCCTCCCCCGCCCCCTCCTCCCCCTCCCCCGCCCCCCCCCTTCCCCCCCGCCCCCTCCCCCGCCTCCCCCTTCCCCCCCGCCCCTCCCCGCCCCCCCTTCCCCCCCGCCCCCTCCTCCCCCGCCCCCTCCCCGCCCCCTCCCCCGCCCCCTCCCTCCCGCCCCCTCCCCCGCTCCCTCCTCCCCCTCCCCCCGCCCCCTCCCCCGCCCCCTCCTCCCCCTCCCCCCTCCTCCCCCTCCCCCCGCCCCCTCCTCCCCCTCCCCCCCGCCGCCTCCCCCCCCCCCCCCCCCCCCCCCCCCCCTCCCCCCCCCCTCCTCCCCCCCCCGCCCCCTCCCCCTCCCCCCCTCCCCCCCCCCCCCCCCCCCCCCCCCCCCCCCCCCCCCCCCCCCCCCCCCCCCCCTCCCCCCCCTCTCCCTCCCCCCCCCCCCCCGCCCCCCCCCCCCCCCCCCCCCTCCTCCCCCCTCCCCCCCCCCTCCTCCTCCTCCCCCCCCCTCCCTCCTCCCCTCCCCCCTCCTCCGCACCTCCCCCCCTCCTCCTCCTCCGCCTCCTCCCCTCCCCTCCCCTCCGCCCCTCCTCCCCCCCCCTCCCCTCCTCCTCCTCCTCCTCCCCGCCTCCTCCTCCCCCTCCCCCCCCCCCCCTCCCCTCCTCCTCCTCCGCCTCCACTCCCCCTCCCCCCCCCTCCTCCCCCCTCCTCCTCAACCCCTCCCCCCCTCCTCCGCCTCCTCCTCCTCTGCACCCTCCTCCTCCTCCGCCTCCTCCACCTCCTCCTCCTCCTCCTCCCCCTCCTCCTCCTCCTCCCCCTCCGCCTCCTCCTCCGCCTCCTCCTCCCCCTCCGCCTACTCCACCTCCTCCTCCTCCTCCCCCTCCTCCTCCTCCTCCCCCTCCTCCTCCTCCTCCCCCTCCGCCTCCTCCTCCTCCTCCTCCGCCTCCTCCTCCTCCTCCTCCTCCGCCTCCTCCTCCTCCTCCTCCTCCACCTCCTCCGCCTCCTCCTCCCCCTCCGCCTCCTCCTCCTCCTCCCCCTCCGCCTCCTCCTCCTCCTCCTCCGCCTCCTCCTCCTCCTCCTCCCCCTCCGCCTCCTCCTCCTCCTCCGCCTCCTCCTCCGCCTCCTCCTCCGCCTCCTCCGCCTCCTCCTCCTCCGCCTCCTCCGCCTCCTCCTCCTCCTCCCCCTCCGCCTCCTCCGCCTCCTCCTCCGCCTCCTCCTCCTCCTCCTCCTCCTCCGCCTCCTCCTCCTCCTCCTCCTCCGCCGCCTTCTCCACCTCCTCCTCCGCCTCCTCCTCCTCCTCCGCCCCCTCCTCCTCCGCCTCCTCCGCCCCCTCCTCCTCCGCCTCCTCCACCCCCTCCTCCTCCTCCTCATCCCCTCCCCCCTCCTCCTCCGCCTCCTCCTCTGCCTCCGCCTCCTCCTCCTCCGCCCCCTCCTCCTCCGCCTCCTCCGCCCCCTCCTCCTCCGCCTCCTCCACCCCCTCCTCCTCCTCCTCATCCCCTCCCCCCCTCCTCCTCCTCTGCCTCCTCCTCTGCCTCCGCCTCCTCCTCCTCCTCCTCCCCCTCCTCCTCCTCCGCCTCCTCCTCCTCCTCATCCCCTCCCCCCCCCCTCCGCCTCCTCCTCCACCTCCACCTCCACCTCCTCCTCCACCTCCGCCCCCTCCTCCTCCGCCTCCTCCACCCCCTCCTCCTCCTCCTCCTCATCCCCTCTCCCCCTCTCCCCCTCCTCCGCCTCCGCCTCCTCCTCCGCCTCCGCCTCCTCCTCCTCCTCCTCATCCCCTCCCCCCCTCCTCCTCCGCCGCCTCCTCCTCCTCCACCTCCTCCGCCTTGCCTCCTCCTCCTCCGCCTCCCCCTCTGCCTCCGCCGCCTCCTCCTCCTCCTCCCCCTCCTCCTCCTCCGCCTCCTCCACCTCCGCCTCCCCCTCCGCCTCCTCCACCTCCTCCCCCTCCTCCACCTCCGCCTCCCCCTCCGCCTCCTCCACCTCCTCCTCCTCCACCTCCGCCGCCGATTCCCGCGCTGCCGCCGATTCCCGTGCTGCCTCTCCTCTCGCTGTTTTAAACCTTGCCGCCTCCTCCACTGCTGCTGCCAATTGGACACAATACTCCAGCTGAGGCCTAATCAGTGTTTTCTAAATGTTTACCATAACTTCCTTGCTTTTGTACTCGATGCCTCTGTTTATAAAGCCAAGGATCCCGTAAGCTTGTTTAACAGCTTTATCAACTTGTCCTGCCGCCTTCAGAGATTTGTGTACACACACCCCCAGGTCTCTCTGTTCCTGCATTCCCTTTAAAATTGTCCCAATTAGTTTATATTGATTCTCCTCATTCTTCCTTCCAAAATGTATCACTTCACATTGCGTTAAATTTCATCTGCCATGTGTCTGCCCATTTCACCAGTCTGTCTGTGTCCTCCTGAAGTCTGTTATTATCCTCCTCACTGTTTACTACATTTCAGAGTTAAGTGTCATCTGCAAACTTTGAAATTATACCCTGTATACCCAAGTCCAGGTCATTAATATACATCAAAAAGTATTTATTTTATTAATCTGTGCATATTAAAAGAATCTAGGGAAGAGATAGCAGAGGCACTATTACACATATATCTAAAAATTCAATAATAATGGGAATAGTGCCAGAGGACTGGCGGACAGCTAATGTGATTGCTATATTTAAAAATGGAGATAGAACAAGTCCAGGGAACTATAGACCAGTTAGCTTAACGTCAGTGGTTGGAATGATAATGGAATCTTTACTCAAAGATGTAATAGGAAAACATCTAGAAACCGAAATGATGATAAAGTGTAGTCAGAACAGATTTCAAAGTTGAAGTTCATGCTTGACCGAACTTATTGAATTCTTTGAACAAGTAACAGAAAGAGTAGACAGGGTAATGCAATTTCAAAAGGCCTTCGATAAGGTAGGATCATGACTAAGGTCAGAGCATATGGAGTCAGACTGACTAAAGGTGGGAAGTAATGCTCCACAAGGATCGGTGCTGGGACCATTGTTACTCACTATTTATATAATTTATTTGGGCTTGAGAATCGGAAGTACTATTTAAAAATTTGCGGATGACAGCAAATTTGGGGGTATAGTTAATAGAGAGAAGGACTGCAACAAAATACAAGATTTCAACAAACTTGCAGAATGGGCGTGTAAATGGCAAATAAATTTCAATAAGTGTGAGGTTGGAAAATAAGACTCTGAAGGAGTCTAAAGGCACAAAGAGATCTAGGGGTACAGATACACAAATCATTAAAAGTAGCGACGCAGGTTAACAAAGCCATAAAAAGTACAAACAAATAAAGCACTTGGGGTCATTTCTGGAAGGATAGAATTGAAAAGTAGAGCAGTTATATTAAACTTATATAGAACCTTGGTTAGACCACATTTAGCATGCAGAGTAATAGTATGAAGACTCCGCCGCATTCTGCTCTGATGATGCCACCTTCCATACCAGTGCTTCCGACATGTCTTCCTTTTTCCTCAACCGAGGATTCCCCTCTACCGTGGTCGACACGGCCCTCGACCGTGTCCGTTCTATCTCCCGCACTTCTGCCCTCACCCCTGCCCCTCCCTCCCGGAACCACGATAGGGTTCCCCTTGTCCTCACCTTTCACCCCACCAGCCTCCACATTCAACGGATCATCCTCCGCCATTTCCGCCACCTCCAGCGTGATCCCACCACTAAACACATCTTCCCCTCACCTCCCCTTTCAGCATTCCGCAGGGACCGCTCCCTCCGCGACACCCTAGTCCACTCCTCTACCACCCCCAGCACCCCTTCCCCTTCGCCCGGCACCTTCCCGTGCACGCGCAGGAGATGCAACACATGCCCTTACACCTCCCCTCTTCCCACTGTCCAGGGCCCCAAACACCCCTTCCAGGTGAAACAGCGATTTACTTGTACTTCCTGCAATTTAGTATACTGTATTCGCTGCTCACGATGTGGTCTCCTCTACATTGGGGAGACCAAACGCAGATTGGGTGACCGCTTTGCGGAACACCTCCGTTCAGTCCGTAAGGGGGACCCCGAGCTCCCGGTGGCCTGTCACTTTAATTCACCGCTTCACTCCCACTCTGACCTCACCGTCCTCGGCCTATTACACTGTTCCACGGAAGCGCAGCGTAAGCTCGAGGAACAGCACCTCATCTTTCGTTTAGGCACGCTACAGCCCTCTGGACTCAATATCGAGTTCAACAATTTTAGATCATAACCTCAGCTCCAATCACATTTATATTTTATTTTTTCCACCCTTTTATTTGCCCCCCCCCACCTTTTTTTTCCTCCTAGAAGCTGGCAGCTGTCCTTCATTCTGCCAGTGGATTTCACACTTCTTTCAGCCTTAATCTGTCACATTAACACCACCTCTAGCCTTGCATATCTCTTAATGTCTCTTAATGTCTCTTCATCTCTCCCTTTGTTCTTTTATCCCCTCCCCCTTTTCCCAGCTTTACTCTGGCCTTAAATCTATTTGATTTCCGGCTCTTCACAGTTCTGACGAAAGGTCATCGACCTGAAACGTTAACTCTCTTTCTCTCTCCACGGATGCTGCCTGGCCTGCTGAGTTTTTCCAGCGTTTTCTGTTGTTATTTCAGATTTCCAGCATCCGCAGTATTTTGCTATCGTAATAGTATGAAGAGGTTTGACAGGGTAAACATAGAGAAGATGTTTCCACTAGTAAGGGAATCAGAACCAGGGGTCATTAATATAAGATAGTCACTAATAAATCCAGTAGGGAATTCAGGAGAAACCTCTTTACCCAGAGAGTGGTGAGAATGTGGAACTCGCTACCACAGGGAGTGGTTGAGGCGAAGAGCATAGATGCATTTAGGGGAAATCTAGATAAGTACATGAGAGAGAAATGTTGATAGGGTGAGATGAAGTATGCTCCACAGGAGCCTCCTCCCACCCTACTTCATCGAACCCCTCTGGATCCCGTTCATGGAGACACAACCTGTCCAACTGCCCACCATTTCACAGAGACGTTGGGCTGGATTTTCCTGGATCCCACCCGCACGGTGCGAGGGGACTCAGGAGACGGCAGGATTCCCGGAAGTTCGGGTTTCCCGACACGCTGTGTGTGTGGGGGAGGGGGGGGAGGGGTGCGATACCCCAGAGGGGGGCTGCGATCCCCTGGGGGGGTGTTCCAGGCCCGGGGATGGGGGGGTCCGATCGCTGTCCCGGGGGGGGAGGGGGAGTTGCGATCCGTGGGGGGTCTGATCCCCAACCCTGGGGCCGAATTGCGATCTGGCGGGGGTGGGGGGGGGAGGGGTTGTTCCAGGCCCGTGGGGGGGGTACCGATCCCTGACCCCGGGGAGGGCCAGGCTGATGGTGGGGGAGCTCGGGGGCCGGGAGGAAGCACTCCTGCTCCTCCCAGCCGACAAGAATTGCTCCCTGAGGCTGAGGCCGCCTCGTTGCAGCCCCCAGGAATCCCGAGCCCTGGGATCCCATCCGCCTGCAGTAAAACCTGCAAAGCAGGTTAAAGTAGAGGCTTCAGGCCTCATTATAATATTTAAATTGCCAACCCGCCTCCTGGCAGCGGGTTGGCAGCCCGTCCCACCTGAGTGAAAGGTGAAAGTGGGTGGGTTGGGGTCAGGGTTCATATTTTTTCAACTTTCACTTCCCCCCCCCTGCTCTTACCTCAGAAAATTCTGTCCGTTCTCTTCTCCAACCTTCCCAGTTCATACTGCCCTCTCACATTTCTCAATTCAGCCTGGCATCGTTCTGCCTCAATTCAACCGGTCCCACTTCTTCCTCAGTTCAACCAGGCATTGCTCTTCAATGTTTGAAAAAAAAAAAGAGTTTTTTTATTCTTTGTGTTTCCTGAGTGGAAATCTAGCCGTGATCTCTCCCCGCGTGGTCCCAGCAGGATTGATACTTGGGTTGCTGTGAGCCCCAGGGTTGCTGGACCATCAGATCTGTCCGGTGTGGTTGTTTTATGAGCACCCGGCCAGTCTTCATGGGAGTGCGGTGGTTCACCTCAGGGTGTGGCGGCTGACACTGCCCAGCAAACACAAGTCCTGGCAAGGGTTTATGGAGCAGCTATCTAGTGGTGAGGAGGAAGTCCATTTCATGCTCCATCCTTCTAGTCAAGCAAATCCGTTAGGTATTGGTGGAAAAAAACAGGAAAACTAGAGGGCAGAAAAAGGGTTGTGTTTTTCTTACAACAGATGTATGTTTGATTATAACAGCCCTAAAAACTGGAAAAATCTAAAAGTTGTAATTCTGTGTTGAGTTCTCTTGAGAAGAATGTCTGGTTAATTTGGTATCTATCGTACATTTGATCAACGTTTTCACTGTTCGTTTGGTATTTATGGTGAAAATAGCACATTGTAAATCATTTCAAAATTCGACCTGATTTATAAGCTTACAGAATATTATCTTTTCATGATGTCTTTCAGGAGATTTACATGGGAAACTAGATGACCTGTTGCTAATATTCTACAAGGTAAGAAAGGTGCTTCACTCTTGAATGACATTACTTGTTACATGTTTCGGTGTGTGTCATCGCCTGGTGAACAGGTGCTGGATAGTTCACTAGTTAATGTAAGTGCCTTAGATTTTTATATTGCCAAAAATAACTGATCAGCCACAAGGAACAAATATATCAGTAAGTTACTGAAATACATATTTTTATCATTTATTGGGGGGTAGAGTGAAGTTTTATATTTGAGGTGAAGGATGCGATGCTTTCTACTTTTTGCACCTTCTGTCAGTGGCAAGTGTCCCAGGGTTAGGTCAAATGGACAGTAACTCTCTCTGTTTTCCAACAACGTCACTTTATCCCAACCTCAGTATGGTTCCACAGAATGGTCTTCCCACACCAGAGAACCTTGCCCCTCCCGCAAGAGTGCAACAGTTCAATTTTCCGCACCAGTAGCTTCTCTGAGTGAGGCTGCTATTGGCGTAGCGCCCAACCTGCCTACCTGAATCACAATGGCACCGATAGCTTCGCCCATCAGTTTCTCCATTCACTGATTTCCCATTGAATCAGGAGTCTACTTAAAAGTGCCAGCGCTCTGCTTCCCTCTGCCCGTCTGACCATGGAAGGAGGTAGGGCTTGGCACTGTAACCAGCTGGTCTTAAGGTCAACCCATGCCCCTCTCTGCTCATTGGCACTTTAATTTTAAACAGTCTTGGCGATCAGGTGTTGACCATAAGAGCAGTTAACTACTTTACCAGCAGTTAACTACCTTTGTGGCAAGGCTGGTGGAGAGAGGCAGATCCCCTGCAATATAAAACACGCTTCCTATTACAATTACAGTGGGATGAGTGGAGGAACTGACTGGTGAAACCTACAGGTGCGTTAGGACTTGAGATGGCCAAACACTTCTTACACTGGCAGCACTACCGAATGTTTATTCTACCTGATGGGTCCCTGGTCCAGCTCGGTTCTGTAGAGTGAGAGCCTGCTGTAGTGAGCAGTTAGTGCCAATTTGTACCAATTTATGGACAGTTATGTGAGGTACATCTGCATTCATTAGGAACTGGGTAAGGGTGCTGAAACTTACTGATCCTTACAACTAGCAGACGTTACATACGAACATACGAATTAGGAGCAGGAGTAGGCCACTCGGCCCCTCGAGCCTGCTCCGCCATTCAATAAGATCATGGCTGATCTGATTACTCCACATTCCCGCCTACCCCCGAATTTTGTTGGGAATGTTGGGAATTTTCATTCCCTTAGTCTAGACTGGATTCAAATCTAGAGAAGTCGCACAACACCAGGTTATAGTCCAAAAGATTTATCCGCATCAAATCTAGAGGTGAAGGAGTAATTTTCTAATCTGCTGCCAACTACATACTTGGAAAATTGAGTGTTCCTTATAGTCACCCATAAATGTAAACGTTAGTTGAGACAAGACTTTAAACAGCTCTACTAACGGTGAGTCCAGTGTTTAGCACGACTCCTCTTTCCTTCTTTCTTCAGTGCAGCACTGAGGGATTGTTGCATTGTCAGAGGTGCTGTCTTCAGATGAGACGTTAAACTAGGGTCACGTCTGCTTGGGTGGATGTAACAAGTCCCACGGATCTGTTCAAAGAAGATCATAGGAGGACCTGCTGGTGTCGTGGCCAACATTTATCCCTCAACCAATACCACCAAAATAGATTAGCTGGTCATTTATCACATTGCTGTTTGTGGGATCTTGCTGTGCATAAATTTGGCTGCTGTGTTTTGCCTACATAACAACAATGAAGTGCTATGGAACATGCTGAGGAAGAAAGAAATACTTACATTTCTATAGTGCCTTTCATGACCACCCAACGTCTCAAAGTGCTTTACAGCCAATGAAGCACTTTTGAAGTGTAGTCACTGTTGTAATGTGGGAAACGCGGCAGTCAATTTGCACACAGCAAGCTCCCACAAACAGCAATGTGATAATCACCAGATAATCTGTTTTAGTGATGTTGATTGAGGGATAAATATTGGCCCCAGGATACTGGGGAGAACTCCCCTGCTCGTCTTCAAAATAGTGCCATGGGATCTTTTATGTCCACCTGAGAGAGCAGACGGGGCCTCGGTTTAACTTCTCTGAAGGACGGCACCTCCGACAATGCAGCACTCGCTCAGCACTGACCCTCCGACAATGCAGCACTCGCTCAGCACTGACTCTCCGACAGTGCAGCACTCGCTCAGCACTAACCCTCCGACAGTGCAGCACTCGCTCAGCACTGACCCTCCGACAGTGCAGCACTCGCTCAGCACTAACCCTCCGACAGTGCAGCACTCGCTCAGCACTGACCCTCCGACAGTGCAGCACTCGCTCAGCACTGACCCTCCGACAGTGCAGCACTCGCTCAGCACTAACCCTCCGACAGTGCAGCACTCGCTCAGCACTAACCCTCCGACAGTGCAGCACTCGCTCAGCACTGACCCTCCGACAGTGCAGCACTCGCTCAGCACTGACCCTCCGACAGTGCAGCACTCGCTCAGCACTGACCCTCCGACAGTGCAGCACTGACCCTCCGACAGTGCAGCACTCGCTCAGCACTGACCCTCCGACAGTGCAGCACTCGCTCAGCACTGACCCTCCGACAGTGCAGCACTCGCTCAGCACTGACCCTCCGACAGTGCAGCACTCGCTCAGCACTGACCCTCCGACAGTGCAGCACTCGCTCAGCACTGACCCTCCGACAGTGCAGCACTCGCTCAGCACTAACCCTCCGACAGTGCAGCACTCGCTCAGCACTAACCCTCCGACAGTGCAGCACTCGCTCAGCACTGCCCTGGAGTGTCAGCCTAGATTTTTGTGCTCAAGTCTCTGGAGTGGGACTTGAACCCACAACCTGCTGACTCAGAGGCGAGGGTGCTGCCCACTGAGCCACAGCTGACACAACTGAGGATGTGGAAGGTGCTATATAAATGCAAAGTTCTTTCTCTTTTCTTTCTTTTCAATTTTGAGGATGGAGTATCTTATAATTGCATGTAACCGTGTGCATTTTGGTTCCACAGAATGGCCTTCCCACGCCAGAGAAACCGTATCTGTTTAACGGGGACTTTGTTGACAGAGGGAAAAATTCCATGGAGGTTATAATTATCCTGTTTGCATTTCTTCTGATCTATCCAAACGATTTGCATTTAAACAGAGGAAATCACGAGGATCATATTATGAATTTAAGGTGAACTCATGTGTCTGTCAATTGTTTTCTGTGACATTACCTGTCTGTACTGAGAGTTCGGAAGCTGATCAGTGGATTAACATCTGGAGGTTTGCAGTCACAATTTTGTATCAGAATATATATATTAAATATTAATGCACTGAACCTGTACTGCCAGGGGAGCTTCACCCAGAGGGAGGGTGGGCCAGAGAATCAGCACTACACGATCTGCTCCATCTTCAACACGCACTCTCACTGAGTGTGGCTACCCACTGGAAATACAGCAAGGGTACATTTACCCTTGTATGAGCAAGGTCTCAATTAATGCAGAAAACATAACAGATGCATAAATGCTTTCTGGTTCTTTTCATGGTCCTAGAAAACGTCCTTGATAGTTTTTTGGCATCCCCCAAGAGTATCAACGCACTGCCCGAAAGGGCAGTGGAAGCAGATTCAATAGTAACGTTCCTAAGGGAATTGGGTAAATACTTGAAGGAGAAGACATTGCAGGGCAATGGGGAGAGAGTGGGGAGTGGGACTAACTGGAGAGCTCTGTCAAAGAGCCGGCACAGGCACGATGGGCCGAGTGGCCTCCTTCTGTGCTGTGAGATTCTATAAGTCAACTTCCTTGGCAGAGCTCCAATGGAAAAAACCTCAGAATGGTCTCCTTTCATCCACAGCCTAAAATAAGCTGCCTGTATTTGCTCAGAACAACATATTTGCCTCGTAAACAGGCAGGTTAGTAGAATCGACCATGTTTCAATGTATATACAAATATATCCAGGGTGAAGGTTGCTCTTTAGTCAGGGAGAATGATTTAGCACTGTGAGATACCCCACAACACCCCTGTAAACTTATACATTCACCCCGTGCTCCTCGAGTACTGCAATTTTGTATAAAAAGCCTGGGGGCTGGTGACACTACTTGTTACTAAGTGATAAAAATCAGTTGCACTGATGATAATGACCATCAGTGCTTACTGTGATATATCGAGATTATTCTCCCCCTGACTACTTGGTATGAATTGTCCATTTATTTTAAATTGTTTCAGATACGGCTTTACAAAAGAAGTGATGCAAAAGTACAAGGTAAGGATTTTTCATCCTTATTTATTCCTTATTATAAATATTCACTCCATCCACCACCGGCGTACCGTGGCTGCAGTGTGTACCATCTACAAGATGCACTGCAGCAACTTGCCAAGGCTTCTTCGCCTCCCAAACCCGCGACCTCTACCACCTAGAAGGACAAGGGCAGCAGACGCATGGGAACACCACCACCTCCAAGTTCCCCTCCAAGTCACACAGCATCCTGACTTGGAAATATATCGCCGATCCTTCATCGTCGCTGGAACTCCCTCCCTAACCGCACTGTGGGAGCACCTTCACCACACGGACTGCAGCGGTTCAAGAAGGCGGCTCACCACCACCTTCTCAAGGGCAATTAGGGATGGGCAATAAATGCTGACCTTGCCAGCGACGCCCACATCCTGAGAATTAATTAAAATAAATTGATCTCCACTGGCACAGCTCATAGATATACATAGTGTGGTCTCTTAACCTCCCGCCTGCTGCTTGTGAACAATGCTCACCATGTCGAGATTGGAATATAGGAACAGGAGGAGGCCATTCAGCCCCTCGAGCCTGTTCTGCCATTCAATGAGATCATGGCTGATCTATATCTTAGCTCCATTACCTGCCTTTGAACCATATCGATTGATACCCTTTACCGAACTAAAATATGATGAGCTCAGGATTGAAATTTTCAATTTTCCCCCAGCATCCACAGCCTTTCTGAGGGGAGAGAGTTCCAGATTTCCACTACCCTTTGTGTGAAGAAGTGCTTCCTGACATCACCCCTGAACGGCCTAGCTCTAATTTTAAGGTTATGCCCCTTGTTCTGGACTCCCCCCACCAGAGGAAATAGCTTCTCTCTATCTACCTTATCAAATCCTTTAATCATCTCAAACACCTCAACTAGATCACCCCTTAGTATTCTATACTCGAGGGAATACAAGCCAAGCTTATGTAGCCTGTCCTTATAATTTAACTCTTTAAGCTCTGGCTCTAACACATATATTCAGAACCTCTCTGGCCACAGGGGATGTGCCAGAGGACTGGAGAACCGCTAATGTAGTACCATTATTCAAGAAAGGGAGTAGGGAAAAACCGGGGAACTACAGGCCAGTGAGCCTAACATCAGTGGTAGGGAAATTATTGGAAAAAATTCTGAGGGACAAAATTAGTCTCCACTTGGAGAGGCAAGGATTAATCAGGGTTAGCCAACATGGCTTTGTCAAGGGAAGATCATGTCTGACTAATTTGATTGAATTTTTTGAGGGGGTGACTAGGTGTGTGGATGAGGATAACGCAGTGGATGTGGTATACATGGATTTCAGTAAGGCCTTCGATAAAGTCCCGCACAGGAGACTGGTCAAGAAGGTAAGAGCCCATGGAATCCAGGGTGCCTTGGCACATTGGATACAAAACTGGCTCAGTGGCAGAAGGCAGAGGGTGATGGTCGAAGGTTGTTTTTGTGACTGGAAGCCTGTGGCCAGTGGGGTACCACAGGGATTGGTGCTGGGTCCCTTGCTGTTTGTGGTCTACATTAAGGACTTGGATATGAATGTAAAAGGTATGATCAGTAAGTTCGCGGATGATACAAAAATTGGTAGGGTGGTAAATAGCGAGGAGGGTAGCCTCAGTCTGCAGGACGATATAGATGGGTTGGTCAGATGGGCGGAACAGTGGCAAATGGAATTTAATCCGGAAAAGTGCGAGGTGATGCACTTTGGAGGGACTAACAAGGCAAGGGAATACACAATGAATGGTAAGACCCTAGGCAAGACAGAGGGTCAGAGGGATCTTGGTGTGCAAGTACACAGATCCCTGAAGGCGGCGGAACAGGTGGATAAGGTGGTAAAAAAGGCATATGGGATACTTGCATTCATTAGCCGAGGCATAGAATATAAGAGCAAGGAGGTTATGATGGAGCTGTATAAAACACTGGTTAGGCCACATCTGGAATACTGTGTGCAGTTCTGGTCGCCACACTACAGGAAGGATGTGATAGCTTTGGAGAGGGTGCAGAGGAGATTCACCAGAATGTTACCCGGGCTGGAGTGCTTCAGCTATGAAGAGAGACTGGGCAGATTGGGTTTGTTTTCCTTGGAGCAGAGGAGGCTGAGGGGGGACATGATTGAGGTGTACAAAATTATGAGGGGCATAGATAGGATGGATACTAAGGAGCTTTTTCCCTTAGTAGAGGGGTCTATAACAAGGCGGCATAGATTCAAGGTAAAGGGCGGGAGGTTTAGAAGGGATTTGAGAAAGAACTTTTTCACCCAGAGGGTGGTTGGAGTCTGGAACTCACTGCCTGAAAGGGTTGTGGAGGCAGGAACCCTCACAACATTCAAGAAGCATTTGGATGAGCACTTGAAATGCCATAGCATACAAGGCTACGGACCAAATGCTGGAATATGGGATTAGATTAGACAGGGCTTGATGGCCGGCGTGGACACGATGGGCCGAAGGGCCTCTATCCGTGCTGTATAACTCTATGGGGGAAAAATTCAGTTGGTTGCGCCTCCCGTTAGCGCCTTAAGAGGGCGCTAATGGGGCGCAAAGCAGCTAGCGCCCGGGCGCAGCGATGTTTGCGCCGCTCGCGAACTTAACTAGACATTTTGCGGCGGCGCTAAACTTTATCGCCGCGATCTCCTGCGCCGGCAGATCATGACGTCACTCGAGTGCGCAACGCCCCGGTATCGCCCCGGAGTGGATATTGAGTGGCGCCCCCTGCCTTACCGCCTGACGCTAGCAACGACAGGTTGAGGGGAGCGTTCTGCAGTCATGAAGGGAAAGGGGGAGCGCTATTTAAAGGTGACCGCTTCCTGCCTTTTATTGTTGGTGCCATTTTTGAACTACGCATTCTGAGAGAGAGAGGGAGAGACTTCTGGAGAGATTCAACGTTGTGTGAAGGAGTTTTGGGTACTGAGCAGCACTTTGCAGGTTCATTTTGATTTGCCATTCCTTGTATCGATTTAGCAGAGACTGTGGGGGCTGCACTCTGAGCTCTTTGCCTGGTACTCTCCATTGTTCTTTCCAGCACATTTGATGTGCAGGTCTCTCCAGGCCGAGATTCAAGGCTGCAATGAGCAGGATGTGGATGGAAAGCAAGATTAACCATCCCCTTTAAGAACTGGCCCGTGCCATTGTGTGTGTGTTCCATTGCTGACTGACATTACATGAGCTTTGCCAGCGCTCTGAGGTAGTGCCTCGCTCCTCGGCCTTTGCGCCTTAAGACAGGTGTGAAGCGCCTGATTTAGCGCTGCAATCACCTCCAGGGGCGATAAAAGTCAAGTTTGCAGTCGGTGGCGATAATTAGCGCCAGGCGCTAATTTTTGCGCCCGGATGATATTTGCGCCCCAAACGGGGCGCGACTGAATTTTTCCCCCTATGACTCTATCATTGTGGCCAATATATCCTTCCTGAGGTGCGGGGCCCAGAACTGACCGCAGTCTCCAGATGTGGTCTGACCAGGACTCGACAACTGGAGCCTCACTTCCTTCCCTTTGTGTTCCAGCCCCCCTTGAGGTAAAGGCCAACATTCCATTAGCCTTTTCGATGACTTGTTGTGTGATTTGTGTACTTGGACCCCTGAATCTCTCAGCTCATCCACAGTTTCTAGTCTCTCACTATTTAGAACATATTCCCATTTGTCTTTCTTGGGTCCAAAGTAAATGACCTCACACTGCTCCACACTGTCTCCAGCTGCTGCAGTTTGCTTCGCTCACTTAATCTATCAATGTCCCTTTGCAACTTTCTGCTCCCATCTACACTATTTACTGTGCCACCTAACTCAGTGTTGTCAGCAAATTTGGGTATACGGCTCTCTATTCCTTCATCAAAGTCATTTATAAATAGTGAAAAGCTGAGGCCCCGGTACACATCCCTGGGGGACATCACTAGTCACACCCAATCAGAGAACATTCCCTTTATCCCTACACTCTGTCCCCTATCTCCCAACCAAGCCCATGTGGGGAAGATACTGGAATCTATCATGTGATCTTTATCTGGACTACAAATGGTTTCTATTTTCACAAGAAATAAAGACCTGCCTCTCACTTTTCAAGATGTAAGTTGTTCCAGTTCCTGAAACTGACCCTCTACACGAGTTTCCCTTTTGAATTTTGAATTTGTTGTGGTGGATTTCACGGAGTGACCTTCTCTTTTACTAATGTCAGTAACTTGTGATAGGTGAATCAGACTGATAAACTGTGTGGGGTGTGGAGACTGCTTATGTATCCTCTGTAAAGAGACCTGTAAGAAATTGTACTGGCAGAACCTGGCTACAAGTTCAGGGTTTCTTTGAATCTTTTTGCTTTATTTTCTAAAACAAAAGTTTAAATGTGTTGGTCTAGATATTGGATGGCGCCCGAAGGGGGGAGTGATCCCGGTGCAGCCCACGCTGCTCACACCTAAAGGACCACATCAGGACCACAGCAATTGGCCCTCTAGCCTCATTAGTATAGTACACACGAACCACACACGGCCCACACACGACCCACACACGACCCACACACGACCCACACACGACCCACACACGACCCACACACGACCCACACACGGCCCACACACGACCCACACACGACCCACACACGACCCACACACGACCCACACACGGCCCGCACACACGAACCACACACGACCCACACACGGCCCACACACGACCCACACACGACCCACACACGACCCACACACGGCCCACACACGACCCACACACGACCCACACACGACCCACACACGACCCACACACGACCCACACACGGCCCACACACGGCCCACACACACGGCCCGCACACACGACCCACACACGGCCCACACACGGCCCATACACGGCCCGCACACACGGCCCGCACACACGACCCACACACGACCCACACACGGCCCACACACGACCCACACACGGCCCGCACACGGCCCACACACGACCCACACACGACCCACACACGGCCCACACACGGCCCACACACGACCCACACACGGCCCACACACGACCCACACACGACCCACACACGACCCACACACGACCCACACACGACCCACACACGACCCACACACGGCCCACACACGACCCACACACGACCCACACACGGCCCACACACGACCCACACACGGCCCACACACGACCCACACACGGCCCACACACGACCCACACACGGCCCACACACGGCCCGCACACACGACCCACACACGACCCACACACGACCCACACACGGCCCACACACGACCCACACACGACCCACACACGGCCCACACACGACCCACACACGGCCCACACACGACCCACACACGGCCCACACACGGCCCACACACGACCCACACACGGCCCGCACACACGACCCACACACGACCCACACACGGCCCACACACGACCCACACACGGCCCACACACGGCCCGCACACACGACCCACACACGACCCACACACGGCCCACACACGGCCCTTACACAACCCACACACGGCCCACACACGGCCCACACACGGCCCGCAGACACGGCCCGCACACACGGCCCGCACACACGGCCCCCACACACGGCCCGCACACACGACCCACACACGACCCAAACACGGCCCGCAGACCCGGCCCGCACACACGACCCACACACGGCCCGCAGACACGGCCCGCAGACACGGCCCGCAGACACGGCCCGCACACACGGCCCACACACACGGCCCACACACGGCCCGCACACACGGCCCACACACGGCCCGCACACACGGCCCGCACACACGACCCACACACGGCCCACACACACGGCCCGCACACACGGCCCGCACACACGACCCACACACGGCCCACACACACGACCCACACACACGGCCCGCACACACGGCCCGCAGACCCGGCCCGCACACACGACCCACACACACGGCCCACACACACGGCCCGCACACACGGCCCGCACACACGACCCACACACGGCCCGCACACGGCCCGCACACGGCCCACACACACGACCCACACACGGCCCGCACACACGGCCCACACACGGCCCGCACACACGGCCCACACACACGGCCCGCACACACGACCCACACACGGCCCGCACACGGCCCGCACACGGCCCACACACACGACCCACACACGGCCCGCACACACGACCCACACACGGCCCACACACGACCCACACATGGCCCACACACGGCCCACACACACGGCCCGCACACACGACCCACACACGGCCCACACACGGCCCACACACACGGCCCGCACACACGACCCACACACGGCCCGCACACGGCCCGCACACGGCCCACACACACGACCCACACACGGCCCGCACACACGACCCACACACGGCCCACACACGACCCACACATGGCCCACACACGGCCCACACACACGGCCCGCACACACGACCCACACACGGCCCACACACGGCCCACACACACGGCCCGCACACACGACCCACACACGGCCCACACACGGCCCGCACACACAACCCACACACGGCCCACACACGACCCACACACGGCCCACACACGACCCGCACACACGGCCCACACACACGGCCCGCACACGGCCCACACACACGACCCACACACGGCCCGCACACACGACCCACACACGGCCCACACACGACCCGCACACACGGCCCGCACACGGCCCACACACACGGCCCACACATGGCCCGCAGACCCGGCCCGCACACACGACCCACACACGGCACACACACACGGCCCGCACACACGACCCACACACGGCCCGCACACACGACCCACACACGGCCCACACACGACCCGCACACATGGCCCACACACGGCCCACACACACGGCCCACACACGGCCCACACACACGACCCACACACGGCCCACACACACGGCCCGCACACACACGGCCCGCACACACGGCCCACACACACGGCCCGCAGACCCGGCCCGCACACACGGCCCGCAGACCCGGCCCGCACACACGGCCCGCACACACGGCCCACACACACGTACCACACACACGGCCCGCACACGGCCCGTACACACGGCCCGCACACACGGCCATCACGCATGGCCCAGATACAGCCCACACATGGCCCACACACACCGAATGCACGGCCCACACATGAACCACACACGGTCCACACACGTCTCACACATGGCCCACACACGGCCATCACGCATGGCCCACACACGGCCCACACACGGCCCACACCCGCACGCACACACGGCCCACACACGGCCCACACACGGCCCGCACACGCACGCACACACAGCCCACACACAGCCCACACACGGCCCACACACGCACGCACACATGGCCCACACACGGCCCACACACGGCCCACACATGTCTCACACATGGCCATCACACGGCCCACACACGGCCATCACGCATGGCCCACACACGGCCCACACACGCACGCACACACCATATTGGACCCTTCAGTGCATGTTTTTCTCCTGGGAAATGGTCACTGCATGACCTAATTTCTCGGCTGTTGTCCTGATCTTACAGCGATGGGGGGGGGGGCGTTTAGATGGTCTCAGTACAAAGGCAGCAAAGGGATCCTGTTCCTTCCCTTTTCCTGTTTGTTTCTGTAAGGAACGCTGTGTCTTTTACCTGTTATTACCTCACCTGCTCAGTATCTCCACCTCATTCATTGCCTACAGCTGTGAGGCCATTACCTGCCCTGAGACCTCCACCACTGCCATTTGGAACCAGTCATCAAAGGGTGCACGCGTGGATAGGGGGGGACTTTGCATCTGACTGTCCTTCCCTCCCTGGGGGAAGCTGCCTGGCCAACTGCAGTAGCTCAGTAGGTGGTGGTCCTTGGGCATGAACGCACATCCCCCAGTCCATAGCACGGTACATTGCCGCTTTCCTCCTGAACTACCCACTGTTTCTCCAGCCTGCGGTTGCTTTTCCCAAGAGCAATCTCAGCTTCCAAATGTCTGTGGTCAATAAATGTCTTTTAAAATCAAATGTACTGCAGCATGGTGCTCACCCAAAGCTCATCTTGGTCCTTTGTTTAGTTACACGGGAAAAAGATTCTTCATCTTGCACAAGAAGTGTTCAGTTGGTTGCCGTTAGCGACAATAATTGACTCTAAGGTGCTAGTTGTCCATGGAGGGATCTCGGACACAACTGACCTGGATTTCCTGGCTTCAATAGAAAGACACAGGGTAAGGGGGAAATGTTATTTCACATACATCACTATTTAATGGGAGGTCATTGCACTGCGTGTTCTAGTCAATGCACTCTGCAACTATAATGGAAGGAAAGTCCAGGGGGTGCAATTTCCATTCAAAGTACTCCCTTCTGCTTTGTGATAATCCAGTGATAAGTGTATATTTTGCTTCAGAATATCCCATCAGATTTACTTCCTCAGATCTGCCATTGTAAGTCCCCTCGCCCTCTCCGGTTGCTCTGGTTGATTAATGCCAGAGGACTATGTGGTGGACTGGAGCTTCTTCATTGATTCTAATGGACCAGCCTGGGAGCCAGCCCAGAGCTGATGCACCCTGAACATCTGTCTGCTGGCTGAGTACACAACAATGGAAGTGTGGCTTTCCAGGGATTCCTCCGAGACTTTCCTTTCATTTTTAGCAGTAAATTGATCATAGCATTCTATAATATTTCATAGACTCAGTTAACCACTTTGTAATTTTCAATATGATCATAATTATCCATTATATCCAGCAAAAATATTCTTGGCTTTTGTTTGCGGCTAATGTTTTATTCTGATGTAATCAAAGAGAACCTGTCCAAAATACTCATTGAATGTGGTGCCAAACTGAAGTTCCAAGGCAGTAAATTATAGATTCATAGAATGATACAGCACAGAAGCCATTCGGCCCATCATGCTTGCGCTGGCTCTTTGGAAGAGCTCTCCAATTAGACCCACTCCCCTGCCCTTACCCCATCACCCTGCAATTTTTTCCCCTTCAAGTATTTATCCAATTCCCTTTTGAAGTTACTATTGAATCTCCTTCCACCACCCTTTCAGGCAGCGCATTCCAAATCACAACAACTCACTGCGTAAAAAGAATTCTCCTCATCTCCCCTCTGGCTCTTTTACCAATTATCTTAAATCTGTGTCCTCTGGTTACTGACCCTTCTGCCAGTGGAAACAGTTTCTCCTTATTTACTCTATCAAAACCCCTTATGATTTTGAACACCTCTATTAAATCTTCCTTTAACTTTCTCTGCTCTAAGGAGAACAACCCCAGCTTCTCCAGTCTCTCCCCATAACTGAAGTCCCTCATCCCTGGAATCATTCTAGTAAATCTCCTCTGCACCCTCTCCAAGGCCTTGACATCCTTCCTAAAGTGCGGTGCCCAGAATTAGACACAATACTCTATCTGAGGCCTAACCAGGGATTTATAAAGGTTTAGCATAACTTCCTTGCTTTTATATGCCATGCCTCTGTTTATAAAGCCAAGGATCCCAGATGCTTTTTTAACAGCCTTCTCAACTTGTCCTGCCACTGTCAAAGACTTGTGTACATTCACCCCCAGGTCTCTCTGTTCCTGCACCCCCTTTAAAATTGTACCATTTAGTTTATATTGTGTCCCAACATTCTTCCTACCAAAATGAATCACTTCACACTTCTCTACATTAAATTTCATCTGCCATGTGTCTGCCCATTTCACCAGTCTGTCTATGTCCTCCTGAAGTCTGTTATTATCCTCATTGTTTACTACATTTCCGAGTTTTGTGTCATCTGCAGACTTTGAAATTATGCCCTGTATACCCAAGTCCAGGTCATTAATAGATATCAAAACGAGCAGTGGTCCTAATACCGACCCCTGGGGAAAGCCACTGTACCCTTCCCTCTGGTCTGAAAACAACCGTTCACCACTACTCTCTTTTCTGTCCCTTAGCCAATTTTGTACGCACGCAGTCACTGCCCCTTTAATCCTATGGGCTTTAATTTTGCTAACAAGCCTATTATGTGGTATTTTATCAAACACCTTTTGAAAGTCCATATACACAACATCAACTGCACTGCCATCTCCATCTCCATTACTGCACTCCAGATGTTCCCTAATACTAAACCGTTCTTTTCAGAGTTGGTGCTCTTGTAGATCAGGTTTGTGCTTCTCTCATTCTTTGACAACTAATGTGAAGGTGATGTTGTGATTAACAGCAGTCATCGAACAATACCATTATTAGCCTCAATCGCCATGAACAAGGGCTGGCACCTATTGGACACTGGCTTGGAATCAGACCTTATCTGTTACATTTTCTGTGATAACATTTTGTTAAACCGCCAATAGATTGCCACAGTGTTAAGAATATTTCATTCTTTTGCAGTTTAAGTCTGCACTCAGGCCTCAAAAGGGAAGTTCAAGAAATTCCGATGAAAAAAGCCAAGGGAAACTCACCTTCAAGGCGCAACCTTCAAAGATGTTGGATAGTAATGGGAATGTCCAAGAACAGCTGCTGGAAACGTGCAGCACCTCAAGGATCAGTCATTGCCTCTTCAAAAAGCAGAGGCCTAGATCATCATCATCTTCCTCGATGTCAAGTTACAGGAAGTCCAATGGTGACGAACATTGCTTGAGTGAAGAAGAAATGCCCGCAAGTGATTTAAAGTGCCGACAGGGTCAGTTGCAAGATGGTAATGAGCACGAGGGGACCCAGAACAATGAGTCCAACTCCACTACAATGCTAGAAGTGTCTTGCCTGGACTGTGAAGTGGCATTTCCTAAAGTGTCAACAAAGGAAGAGATGGAGTGGAAGCAGGTGAACAGGGGTACACTGTGTAGAATTACATCGTATTTACAGCACAGCAACAGGCCATTCTGCCCAAGTGGTCCATGCTGGTGTTCATGATCCACACCAGCCTCCTCACACTCCTCTTCATCTCACCCCATCACCATATCCTTCTATTCCTTTCTCCCTCATGTGTTTATCCAGCTTCCCCTTAAATGCATCTATACTATTCACCTCAACCACTGCCTGTGGTAGCGAGCTCCACATTCTCACCACTCTCTGGGTAAAGAAGTTTCTCCTGAATTTCCTATTAGATTTATTAGTGACTATCGTATATTTATGGCCCCTAGTTCTGGTCTCACCCGCAAGTGGAAACATCTACTCTACGTCTACCCTATCAAACCCCTCCATTATCTTAAAGACCTCGATCAGGTCACCCCCTCAGCCTTCTCTTTTCTAGAGGAAGGAGCCCCAGCCTGTTCAGTCTGGGTTTTGATCACACAGCACAGATAGTGCAAGTCCCCCTCAATTTCCAATCTCTTATAATGGAGCCCAGAAATCTCCCAGAACATAGAAATGTTTCAGTGTCTTGGCTTATGAATGCAGAATGGCAGCAATCCCATGGACTACTGATGCCCTCAGAGCTATTCCTCAATAGAAGAGCGGGGATGGGAATCAGGGGACTCGACTACATGGCGTGATGGGGTCTATTTGTGAACGTGTTGTTGGATTTGGGTTCACTTGATATCATCAATAATTTATCATTTTGTCAGTCATGGGAGTTACTGATTATACAATGAAAGTGCAGAGAAACATTATCATTTGAATTTTAAAATATGTTTTTGTTCCTATGCAAATGTTTGGCATTTCAGCTTCAGTTTGTGTTCATGGACGGAGCACTGTAACTGGCACAATTCTAGGCACAAGTACAGCAATCAAATAACATTCTTTGTTGATAGTCTTATATTGAATTTGCCAGATAATGATTTTAATTTGAATTAATAACAGTGTTGGGGTGGCTGGAGGAGATGGTGACGTACATGTGAAAGGTGACCCCATGCTACTGGTTGATGGAATCAAGGGACAGCACGTAAATGATGGGGAGGCAAAGAGTGGTGGGAGTGTACATGCGAGGCAATTCTGTGTTCCAAGATTTTAGTAATAAAGGAACAATTGGAAATGGGTAATAACAACAGAAAACGCTGGAAAAACTCAGCAGGCCAGGCAGCATCCGTGGAGAGAGAAACAGAGTTAACGTTTCAGGTCAAAGACCTTTCGTCAGAACTGGAACCAGTTCTGACGAAAGGTCTTCGACCTGAAACGTTAACTCTGTTTCTCTCTCCACGGATGTTGCCTGACCTGCTGAGTTTTTCCAGCGTTTTCTGTTGTTATTTTGGATTTCCAGCATCCGCAGTATTTTGCTATCGAATTGGAAATGGGTGATGGTTGGAGATCCCGGTGGGGTTGAGAGTAGGTACAGACAATAACATAATAGATTAATAATATTAATACTAAACCAAAAAGGAGAGAGCATCAGAAAGAATTACAGAATGGGAGAGAAGCAAATAGTTAGAGAAGGAGAGAGATACAATTGTTTAAATGTTTGTCTTTGATCAGGTTGTGTTAGCCAATAACATAAATGCACTAAAATAATTTTAGCACCAAACTCTCGTTTAAACTAACCCGTTAGTGCCACTCAGTCTATCATTGTTATAAAATCAATGGTCAGTGGTGAATACAATGGCTGGTGATAGAGATATTTGGAGATTTGTTAGCGTCTGTGAGCTTGGGATCCTCAGAATGAACATGTATTCACTTAGTTATCTTTTCACAGATTGTGGACATTCTTTGGAGTGACCCAAGAAATCTAACTGGCTGCATCCCGAACAGCTTCCGAGGGGGAGGCTGTTACTTTGGTCAGGACGTCACGGAAAGGATGCTCAAAAAGTACGACTTAAAGCTGCTGATAAGATCACATGAATGTAAACAGGAAGGCTATGAGCTGTGCCACAATGGAAAGGTAAAATACAGATGTTAGATCCTCTCCTCTGTCTTGCAAAGCAACCTCATTAACTTGTAGCTTGTGTAAACATGCTGATCTGTGACAGAAATTGAACTGCAGAGGGCTAAGTGAAATATTTTTCATGTAGGTTATCACTATATTTTCTGCCTCTAATTACTATGAAGAGTGCAGCAATCGAGGGGCTTATGTCAAGCTTGGTCCGGACCTGGTGCCTCGCTTTGTCCAGTATCGAGTTAGTAAATGTACCAGGAAGCTGACTCTTCAACAAAGGTGAGTGCAGTACAGAAACAGACACGTGTTAGTCCCTCTCTGGCAGAGGTTGGCCACATATTGACACATATAGCAGTGACTTGAAACTTCAAATAAAAACAGCAAATGCTGGAAATACTCAGCAGGTCAGGCAGCATCTGTGGAGAGAGAAACAAGAGTTAACGTTTCAGGTCGCTGACCTTTTGTCAGAACTCTGACATTGACCTCCCAGTGCCTCCTGAGCATATGTCTGGAGGGCCTCCTGCCCCCCTTGCAGATACAGGACATCTTATTAAGGACGTGGTAACAGGGCACTTATAAAATAATAATAGGATTGGGCAGAGTCAACACGGATTTATGAAAGGGAAATCATGTTTGACGAATCTGTTGGAGTTTTTTGAAGTTGTAACTAGCAGAATAGATGAGGGGGAACCAGTGGATGTGGTGTATTTTGGATTTTCAGAAGGCAATCGATAAGGTGCCACACAAGAGGTTATTAAACAAAATTAGGGCTCATGGGATTGGGGGTAATATACTTGCATGGATTGAGGATTGGTTAACGGACAGAAAACAGAGAGTAGGAATAAACGGGTGATTTTCGGGTTGGCAGGCTGTAACTAGTGGGGTACCACAAGGATCAGTGCTTGGGCCTCAGCTATTCACAATCTATATCAATGATTTGGATGAGGGGACCAAATGTAATATATCCAAGTTTGCTGATGATACAAAGCTGGGTGGGAATGTAAGTTGTGAGGAGGATGCAAGGAGGCTTCAAGGGGATATAGACAGGCTAAGTGAGTGGGCAAGAACATGACAAGAACAAGAACACAAGAACATAAGAAATAGAAGCAGGAATAGGCCACTTGGCCTCTCGAGCCTGCTCCGCCATTCAATAAGATCATGGCTGATCTTGGGCTCAAAGCCACTTCCCCGCCCGCTCCCCATAACCCTTCACTCCCTTATCTTGCAAAAATTTGTCTATCTCCACCTTAAATGTATTTAATGACCCAGCCTCCACAGCTCTCTGGGGCAGAGAATTCCATAAATTTACGACCCTCTGAGAGAAGAAATTCCTCCTCATCTCAGTTCTAAAAGGGCAACCCTTTATTCTAAAACTGTGCCCCCGTGTTCTAGATTTCCCCACGAGGGGAAACATCCTCTCTGCATCTACCTTGTCGAGCCCCCTCAGTATCTTATATGTTTCAATAAGATCACCTCTCATTCTTCTAAATTCCAATGAGTATAGGCCCAGCCTTCTCAACCTTTCCTCATAAGTCAACCCCCTCATCTCTGGAATTAACCTAGTGAATCGTCTCTGAACTGCCTCCAATGCAAGTATATCCTTCCTTAAATAAGGAGACCAAAACTGTACGCAGTACTCGAGGTGTGGTCTCACCAATACCCTGTACAGTTGTAGCAGGGCTTCCCTGCTTTTATACTCCAACCCCTTTGAAATAAAGGCCAACATTCCATTTGCCTTTTTGATTACTTGCTGTACCTGCATGCTAACTTTTTGTGTTTCATGCACAAGGATCCCCAGGACCCTCTGAACTGCAGCATTTTGTAATCTCTCTCCAAGTAAATAATAATTTGTTTTTTTATTTTTCCTGCCAATGTGTATAACCTCGCACTTTCCCACATTATACTCCATCTGCCAAATGTTTGCCCACTCACTTAGCCTGTCTAGATCCCTTTGCAGGTTATTTGAGTCCTCTGCACAACTTGCTTTCCCACCCATCTTTGTATCATCCGCAAACTTGGCTACATTACACTCGGTCCCTTCATCCAAGTCATTAATGTAGATTGTAAATAGTTAAGGCCCCAGCACCGATCCCTGTGGCAAATGGAATATAATGTGGAGAAATGTGAAGTTATCCACTTTGGTAGGAAAAATAGAAAAGCAGAGTATTTTTGAAATGGTGAGAGATTGGGAAATGTTGGTGTTCAGAGGGACCTGGGTGTCATTGTACATGAAAGTTAATATGCAGGTACAGCAAGCAATTAAGAAGGCAAATGGTATGTTGGCCTTTATTACAAGAGGATTTGAATATAAGAGTAAAGACGCCTTACTGCAATTATATAGGGCCCTGGTGAGACCACACCTGGGGTATTGTGTACAGTTTTGGTCTCCTTACCTAAGGAAGGATATACTTGCCATAGAGGGAGTGCAACGAAGGTTCACCAGACTGATTCCTGGGATGGGGGGATTGTCCTGTGAGGAGAGATTGAGTAGACCAGGCCGATGTACAGGCATGCTTATATTTTCTCTCTGCACCTTGCATTACTGGCAAGACAGCAATTTGGTCTGTGGTCCATGAAATGTGGCCAGGAGCAAACATCTAGCCCGTACCAAGGTTCTTGTACACTGTATGTTCAGACTCACGTAGGTGCCACTGGTTCTCGTTTTTCCACCTGTTCCATGGCAGTGACCCATCGCATGCAGGGTGGTGTAAGGAGCATCAGGTTGGAATAATCTGGGAGACCAAGGGCAGCCTATACGACACTCCTCTTCTGATCCTGCCCTTCCTCCTCCAGAACCAGCAGATAGAGAGGGATGGCCAGCTGGTTACCCGTAGCTCTTACATAGTCTGAGCCCAATTGCCGTTCTCTTGGCTAATACCCATAGAGAGATGGAGTGCATTGTTAAGAAGGTGTGAATAGCTGCAGTAGTGAAACCCATGGACACCATGATTTAAACAATTAAATCGCTGGGTGAGCACGCAGCTACATAGAATCACAGAATCTTACAGCACAGAAGGAGGCCATTCGGCCCATCGTGCCTGTGCTGGCTCTTTGAGAGAGCTATAACAGGCTCGAGGGGCTGAATGGCCTACTCCTGTTCCTATGCTCCTTCTTAATAGAGCAGATGGTGCTGGACCATCTCCTTGAACTGCTGCAGTCTATGTGGTGAAGGTACTCCCACAATGGTGTTAGGTAGCGAATTCCAGGATTTTGACCCAGTGACGATGAAGGAACATCAGTGTATGTCCAAGTCAGGATGGTGTGTGACTTGGAGGTGATTTTGTTGCCATGATAGTGCTGCTCTTGTTCTTCTCAGTAGTTGAGGTTACAGGTCTGCGAGGGACTTTTTACGATAATCCAGGATTCTGTGACTCAAGTCCTTCTTGCAATAATCAGACATACCCGTCACCCCTGTTCTTGCGAAATCCAGACTCCACTGTCCTATGTATCAATATCCTCACT
Source organism: Squalus acanthias (assembly GCA_030390025.1). Lineage (NCBI taxonomy): Eukaryota > Metazoa > Chordata > Chondrichthyes > Squaliformes > Squalidae > Squalus > Squalus acanthias. Next base: position 92,194,762 of record CM059429.1, read on the forward strand.
CTCTTTTCCTATCCCTCCATAGTTTTGCTGCACCTTATCTCAGCAACTTCCTTGTCACAAATCCCAGTCCTTTAATGCTGCTTTACCGTTCACTCCTGGACTCTCTTACTTCACTAACTTTTCAGTCACTGCAGCCTGCTATTTGGAACACTTCCCCAAAACCATTTTGCCTTGATACTTCTCTCTATTTCTTCAAAAGCATCCTAAAATCTTACCCCTCTAACAGTGCTTAAAGCCCTGGCCCCTCTCGAATGTTTCCTGTCTCCTACCTGGTACGCTCCTCTCCCAACTTATAGAGCATTCTTTGAAATGATTTCACAAGGAGTGTAAAATAAATCCAGGTTGTTGTTGCTGCTGTGAAGGCTCGGTTTCATTCGGAGTATTATCCATTAACAGGTGTGGGCAACCTCTCGGGTTAAATTAAGAATCAACTTCCAGTCACTTTGAATGTTTTTGTCTTTTACAAACTTAAGATTTGTGGGAGCTAGCGGTGCAGTCTTCAAATTCACATCGATATTTAACTTTCGAAACAATTGCGTCCTTTATATCTTGATTCCGTTCTTTCTCATGTCAAGAGTGAGTGTGGTTGAAGCATCTGCCCTGAAGTCCTTGCGTGAAAAGCTGTACGCGCATAAATCTGAAGTCATCGCCGCCTTCAAACAATATGACAAGGACGACACAGGTAAAAACATCAAAAAGAAAAGAGGCCATTTGGCCCATTGGTCTTGTTCCGCTAGTGTTTCTGTTTTAATCTGTATTTTTATTGATTCTGAGAAGTGTACATTCACTTATACCGTTTGTGAAAGTGTACCTTTGCTCATGTTATGAAACAGTATATCCCATATATATTTTAGGATGTCATTGTATAATTTGATTGGACGGTGCTGGTGGCAGGCGTACACCGATACATCCCTTTGTAATATTCAGCTCACCCAGCCAAGCATCCAGTGAAGTCTTAAATTCCACTACTTTACCTAGTAGATTATTTCAAACATTTATCAACCTTTGATTAAGGATTTTTTCCTAACATCTGTTTCAAAATATACCTTTCACTAATTTAAGTGTAATATCTCATTTGACTGCCTCGACTGACTTTAAATTAACGGGCCAAAAATTCGGCCCTTCCTGGGTGAGTACGCGCTGTGTACTCACCCCCAAGGCCTCCTGAAGTGCTGGTTTCCTGCATGCACTGTGCATGTGCGGGAAACCGGAACTTCCGGTCTCATGAAGGGAGCGGTTCAGAGGTGAACCGCGTGCGCGGTAGAGGCTGCACGCACGCAGCGAACTTAGGTTTTTTTTCAGGTTTCTCCGGGAGGGTAAATATTGAAGAAGCTGCGCTTTTAAAAAGGAGGCGCAGGACCCGTTTTCAACAAGGTAAGTGGTTAATTAATTATAATTAAAAAAAATTTTCAACAGGTTTATCTTTTTTAGATACTTTAAAGAAAGGTAAGTTTATTTTTAGCATTGTTAAAAAGTATTTAAATTTTTTCAAAAATTTTAACTTTTGTTTAAAGTAGTTAATTTATTTAACTTATAGTTATTTTAAAAATGTGATGTTTTTTTTTAATTATTTGAAGTTTAGCTGTTCTTTTGGGGCCGATTTCAGTTCATAGATTTGACAGGTCTTCCTGTCAAATCTATGAATGAAAGATGGTCTGCTGCCATTGGCTCTCCATGGCCCACGTGATCCCAGGGGACGCATCGCACTAACTACGCCCCTGGGACACACAAGCACTGCGCACCGGCACTTGGAGCAGGCCCAGGAGCTGAAGTTCCCGTGGGCCAGAAGCAGAACGGCAGGCGCGGTAGGTAAGTGCGCGCGCGATCCTTACCCCCGCGGCAAGCCGGAGAGGCAAATTTCTGGGCCAACATTCTGGGCTCACCTTAGCTGCGCCATTCGATACTTTATATACCATAATAAGCTTACCCGTAACCTTCTCCCCTCTAAAGAAAGAATTTGCTTTTACATAAGCGCCTTTAACTTCTGCAGGACGCCCTAAAGCACTTCTCAGCTAATGAATTACTTTTGAAGCGTAAACACTGTTGTTTGGTAAGGAGATCAGAGCCTGAATTCTATTCTAAACAACGGGCCCTTTGGGGGCAAATTCTGGGACATAAACAGAGTAAATACATTTATAAAATTATAGAATGATACAGCACAGGAGGAAGCCATTCGGCTCTCTGAAAGAGCTCTCCAATTAGTCCCACTCCCCCTGCTCTTTTCCCAGAGCCCTGCAAATTTTTTTCCTTCAAGCATTTATCCAATTCCCTTCTAAAAGTTATTATTGAATCTGCTTCCACCGCCCTTTCAGGCAGTGAATTCCAGATCACAACAACTCGCTGCGTAAAAAATCATTTCCTTATCACCCCGGTGGATTTTTTTGCCAATTACCTTAAACTTGTGTCCTCTGGTCACCAAACCTCCTGCCCGTGGAAACAGTCTCTACCGATCGACTCTATCAAAACTTTCAACCCCTCTATTAAATCTCCTCTTAACCTTCTCTGCTCTAAGGAGAACAACCCCAGCTTTTCTAGTCTCTCCACATAACTGAAGACCCTCATCCCTGGAACCATTCTAGTAAATCTCCTCCGCACCCTCTCCAAGGTCTTGACATCCTTCCTAAAGTATGGTGGCCAGAATTCTTAAAGGCTACAACCTCAAACGAATTGCACCTACATTCTCCTACCAATGAAACCGGCAGTTTCCTGTAAGCTATTCTGCCACCTTTAAGTGAAGTCAAGGGATGTCATTAACCCCGCCACCTAATTCCCTCCACTCAATTCACCCCAAACCCACCTCGAATGCTTACCGCCACTATATCAGTGACAGTAAGAGCTGCTATAAGGTGTCCCTGAGGCAGATACCTCACCGAGGAGGCCATTGTTGTGCTGCTACTCAAGGCTGGTATGTCTTTGCCCATATAACGATCTTTATAGTACTTCTGCTGCTACCATTGCTCAGATCTGCATGTATTTCTCAAAGGGAACCCCTTTTATTCTGATATGATGAAGCGACCTACGAAACAACAGTGACCGCACTTCAAAAATAATTCATTGGTTGTGACGAACTTTGCGGTGACCTGAGGATGAGGATTAGAAATGCAGGCTCATTGTGTCTCTGCGTGAGCCTGTGGTGATTTGTGGGTCTGATTATATTTGGAACTTTGGGGACTTGTCTTTGACCTGAGAGAGGACTTTATTCAGTGGATTGAGGGAAATCCTGCAGCTGACAACAGTCTCTCTGAGGGACAGGCTGGTAAGCAACATATAAACCCAGCTTGTCTCCTTTAATAAAAGAATTACTGGAAAACTGAAATTAAACACATACTTGAAGATTGTAGTCTAAGTCTGACAGGCAAGATGATGCTCATCACTGGAATGTATGGCTGGTGCAACACATCACACGATACAGTTATCTTATATATTCCTGCTTTCAGGTCTGCCTGTACACAACAGCATAGCATAAGGTGACCTGTTCCCAGATATCTGACAGTTCCACTCTGTAAATTTCATTCAGAAGTGTGAAAGAGCAAAGCACAATGTCCCTTCCATCTCCGTGGGCTGCCTTTGCACGGTGCTTCCCCTGTGGTGCAGCTGACATTGGAAACAGTGTGTGGAGGTTTCTGGGCATGAACTCATGTCTTAAACTCCACAGCACAAGGTGACACTGCAGCAGAACTGTATCTTCGTACTGCGCTTCAGATAGTAAAACTCAGAGTGCTGGATATCCAAAATATATACAAGAGATGCTGCAAATAGACAAAAGATAGGGTCATGTAGCACTTGGAAATTCTTCGTCAGAATAGAGCTCCAACAAAGGGTCTCTGCCTGAAATGCTAATCTATTGTTGCTAATGGACTCTTGTCTCTGGAAACTTGAGCTCATCCAAAACTCTTCTGCCCGTATCCTAACTCACACCAAGTCCCATCGCCCCTGTGCTCGCTGACCTACATTGGCTCCCGGTCCGGCAATGCCTCGGTTATAAAGATTCTCATCCTTGTTTCCAAATCCCTCCATGGCCTCATCCCTCCCTATCTCTGTAACCTCCTCCAGCCCCACAACCCTCCAAGATCTCTGCGCTCCTCTAATTCTGGCCTCTTGAACATCCCCGATTTTAATCGCTCCACCATTGGTGGCCGTGCCGTCTGTTGCCTGGGCCCTAAGCTCTGGAATTCCCTCCCTGAACCTCTCCGCCTCTCTCTCCTCCTTTAAGACACTCCTTAAAACCGACCTCTTTGACCAAGTTTTTGGCCATCTGTTCTAATAGCTCCTTATGTGGCTCGGTGTCAAGTTTTGTTTGATAATCGCTCCTGTGAAGCACCTTGGGACGTTTTACTGTGTTAAAGGCGCTATATAAATGCAGGATGTTGTTGTTGCTCACATTGATTTCACTGCTTCAGATTCAGTCAACGTTGGGTGCTGCCGTAGCATTTAAAGGTCATCTGAAATAGAGACAATGCCCTGGTGATACTGATGTTTACTAATGTTTATGTTTGAATCCTAATCTGAACAGTGAGCCTGTAAGAACATGATGCACAGCTTTAGAAAAAATCACATCAGGCATCTACGATCTTCTGATGACAATGGTGTAGAAAGCACTTCACACATCAAGAGGCCTGCTGTACTGGAGAACTGTTTAAACCTCTCCTGTTACAGAATGCTCCCTATAGTCCGGTTGTTTATTGTGTTTTTATAACCTTTGTTTTACTGTGATCTAAAATTGCACAGCCAGGTGATGCAAGTATCATATATTAATCAATGCAATGAAAGAATATAGAAACAATGCAAATTTTGGGCTAGACATTGCGTAGCACCCCGTTTGGGACGATAACTTTTGTGGGAGCGTAAAAGTATCGCTGGGCGAAAAACATTTGAATCTGCCGAGAACTTCCGGTTTAGCGCTTGAGGAGGGACGTGGAGCACTAAATCAAGAGCTACTACTTCCCTTAGAGCGCTAAAGGGAGCGACGGGGCGGTAGCGGCAGAGCGCTGAGCAATGTTCGTGCAGCGCTGCCGGTTTTACAGGCTCCTTCCCTCCCTTAAAGGGAAAGGCCAATACTGCGGACATTGAAGGAATCTTCAGGCTGTGTCTGTTGGGCGACGGCACCTGCGATACACGCGTTTGCAGCCCCAAGCACTCTAACATTCAGACTTGGGCTGATAAGTGGCAGGTAACATTTGTGCCACACAAGTGCCAGGCAATGACCATCTCCAACAAGAGAGAGTCTACACCATCCCTTGGCATTCAATGGCATTACCATCGCCGAATCCCCCACCATCAACATCCTGGGGGTCACCATTGACCAGAAACTTAACTGGACCAGCCACATAAATACTGTGGCTACAAGAGCAGGTCAGAGGCTAGGTATTCTGCGGCGAGTGTCTCACCTCTTGACTCCCCAAAGCCTTTCCACCATCTACAAGGCACAAGTCAGGAGTGTGATGAAATACTCTGCACTTGCCTGGATGAGTGCAGCTCCAACAACACTCAAGAAGCTTGGCACCATCCAGGACAAAGCAGCCCATTTGATTGGCACCCCATCCACCACCTTAAACATTCATTCCATCCACCACCGGCGCACCGTGGCTGCAGTGTGTACCATCTACAAGATGCACTGCAGCAACTCGCCAAGGCTTCTTCAACAGCACCTCCCAAACCCGCGACCTCTACCACCTAGAAGGACAAGGGCAGCAGGCGCATGGGAACACCATCACCTCCAAGTTCCCCTCTAAGTCACACACCATCCTGACTTGGAAATATATTGCCGATCCTTCATCGTTGCTGGGTCAAAATCCTGGAACTCCCTCCCTAACAGCACTGTGGAGTACCTTCACCACACGGACTGCAGCGGTTTAAGAAGGCGGCTCACCACCACCTTCTCAAGAGCAATTAGTGATGGGCAATAAATGCTGGCCTTGCCAGCAACGCCCACATCCCGTGAATTAATAAACATTTTTTTTAAACTTTGTAATGATAGAAAAGAGCTGAGTGCCTTGTTAGTTGCTTTCTACAACAATGGTAATAGTAGGCAGCTACTGACCGTGTAACTATATGGCATTAATAATAACTAGAAACAGCTTCAAACCTTCTCCCGCTTCCCCCCCCCACCCCTCCCGCTTCCCGGCCCTCGCAGCACCTCCCAAACTGATCCTGCACAGGAGATACACTGGTCTTGTGAACGATGGCGGATTTTAATGGGCGTTGCTGCTCTTCCTGCTCTCAGGAAGCTCCCTTCTCTTTTCATTCTAAGCTCTGTGGCTGATATATTCTACAACTGATCAGCCTTAAGCTCTTAATTAGACTTTTATTTTTAAATAAACACATTGGTTACCACAAATACCAACAACCTGTATTTATATAGTGCCTTTAATGGAGTAAAATGTCCCAAGGCCCCTCACAGGAGCATTATCAGACAAAATTTGACACCGAGCCACATAAGGAGATATTAGGATAAGTGGCCAAAAGCTTGGTCAAAGAGGTAAGTTTTAAGGAGCATCTTAAAGGAGGAGAGAGAGGTAGAGAGATGGAGAGGTTTAGGGAGGGAATTCCCGTTGTTTAGGACCTAGAGGGCTGAAGGCACGGCCACCAATGGTGGAGCGACAGAAATCAGGGATGCACAAGAGGCCAGAATTGGAGGTGTGTAGAGATCTTGGAGGGTTGTAGGGCTGGAGGAGGTCACAGGGATAGGGTGGGGCGAGGCCATGGAGGGATTTGAACACAAAGATGAAAACTTTAAAATCGAGGCGTTGCTGGTCAGTGAGCACAGGGATGATGGGTGACCAGGACTTGGTGTGAGTTAGGATACGAGCAGCAGAGTTCTGGATGAGCTCTAGTTTATGGAGGGTAGAAGGTGGGAGGCCGGCCAGGAGAACATTGGAATAGTCGAGTCTGGAGGTAACAAAGGCACGGATGAGAGTTTCAGCAGTAAATGAGCTGAGACAGGGCGGAGACGGACGATGTTGTGGAGGTGGAAGGAGGCGGGCTTGGTGATGGAGAGGATATGGGGTCGGAAGCTCAGCTCAGGGTCAGATAGGATGCCGAGGTTGCGAACATTCTGGTTCAGCCTCAGACAGTGGCCTGGGAGGGGGATGGGGCTGGTGGCTAGGGAACGGAGTTTGTGGTGGGGACTGAAGACAATGGCTTCGGTTTTCCCAATATTTAATTGGAGAGATTTTCTGCTCATCCAGTACTGGATGTCGGACAAGCAGCGTGACAAATCAGAGACAGTGGAGGGGTCAAGAGAGGTGGTGGTGAGGTAGAGCTGAGTGTTGTCAGCGTACATGTGGAACATGATGTGTTTTCAGATGATGTCGCTGAGGGGCAGCATGTAGATGAGAAATAGAAGGCGGCCAAGGATAGATCCTTGGGGGGGGGGACTCCAGAGGTAACGATGCAGGAACAGGAAGAGAAGCCATTGCAGCAGATTCTCTGGCTATGATAAGAATGGAACCTGGTGAGGGCAGTCCCACTCAGCTGGACAGCAGATGAGAGGCGCTGAAGGAGGATGGTGTGGTCAACCATGTCAAGGCAGCAGACTGGTCGAAAACGTAACAATAAAATATTACCTTAAAGACAATCTAAGCTTTATTTTTTTGCCCATCTGATTTTCCAGGGAGGATTACGACCAGTCAGTGGGCCTCAGCTGTGGAATCTGTGCTGCATTTACACCTTCCCTGGAGGACTCTACGCCTCAGGCTGGTACGGGTCGCTGCTGAAGGCAGTGTTGAATACCTCTCAAGCTTTGAAGATCTTCAGATTGAGCAGCCCATGAAAGAGGTAAAACAAACTGATCAATAATAGTCTTATGGGAATCTGACACTGCAATAACCATGTCATTTGAATCTTGCTTAGTGAAAGCACACCACAATATTATTATATGTAAGCTTTATACATTTACCTTGACAGCTAGTCTTTTTAATCTTGGTGAGGATTAAGGGTATTGAGCTATGGCCTTAGCCTTAGGTCTGTTAATATAACAAATATCAATCACAGTGATTTCAACATATGTCTGAACAAGAACTAAATTATGTATAAATATTGCTGGCCTAGAATCCCAACCTCTTGCTGATTTGCAGCATTTCTGCAGATCAGACTGAACCAGAAGTTAGATCCAAGTTATTTCAAAGCCAAATCTTCATAATCCTGTAACTCAAAGGCAAACATCACCTACAGAAGGTAGATACTGCAGGGAATTCAGGGCCAGAGTGATCTCCTGGGCTAGCTTCCATCGCCGAGGAGGGTCGGAGAGGAATTTCCCAGATTTTTTTTCTGCAAGTTTGCCTGGGTTTTTAAAGTCTGTTTTTTTGTGCCTCTCCCAGGAGATCAGATGGTTTTGGGCGGGGTGGGGAGAGTATATGCTGTGATGCACGAGGAATCGCAGTTGTGTGGGACAGGCTGGATGGATCATCATTGTAAAAAGAAAAAAAGAAAAGAGATTGGGTCAACATCTGCGGTCGGAGACTTCCCGCGGGCGGATGTCTCCGATCTGCAAAATATCTACGCAAGTACCTGGTAGCCCGGGAGGAATGGCGGATGGCGCTCCTGGGCCTCTCCGGGTCCGCGCGGGCAGAGCCCCACGTATCCCAGGGGCGCCTGCGGTTCGTAGACACTCCTGGGATCACATGGGCCGGCCCAACCAATGGAAGAAGAGAATCCCCATTCATACTTTTGACAGGTCCGTACGTACGGGACTGTTATAAGTATGAATGGGGATCACCTAAAAAATACACCAACACATGAAATAAATTTTAAAACAACATTACATATTTAAAATGAATTGAAATGCCATTTAATTAAATATTTTAAACAAAAATTAAAATTTTTTACGGGGCTAAAAATAAACTTACCTTTTTGAAGAATATTTTTAATTTATAAATGAGTGATAAAATGTTATTTTTTAATTTTTTAAAACTCTTATGATGTTAAAAGCTGGCCTTACACCTGCTTTTACCAGGTGTAAGAATTTGACAGGCTTTCAGTGGGCGGAAGTTATGCAAAAAGCCCAACTCCCCACCCACGGAGGCACTTTCCTTGGGCAGGCAGAGGATCTGTCAGGAGAATTCTTGACAGATCGCAAGTACCGGTTTTCAGCGCATGAGCTTCGCGTGCCTATTCCCGGCACTTGTGCGGCCCCTACGGGCGCGTACACACCTCGTACACACCTCGTACACACCCGTAGGGGTCGCAAAATACGGCCCATTAAAAAGTTGGTGTCGAGTCTGTGAGAGGTTAGATTGTACAATTTCATCGTATTTACAGCACAGAAACAGGCCATTCGGCCCAACTGCTCTGTGCCGGTGTTTCTGCTCCACACCAGCCTCCTCCCACCCTACTTCATCTCTCCCCATCAACACATCCTTCTATTCCTCTCCCCCTCATGTACATATCTAGCTTCCCCTTAAATGCATCGATGCTATTCACCTCATCCACTCCCTGTGGTTGATCTATTGAGAGTGGTTTTAATGGGCTGGCTGGCCTTTCTTTCCTCCGAGCTTTGTATGCTCCTATCCCTCAATTGGTAGAATTGGTTTTAATTCCCTCATGGCTCAATGAACACATGCACCATGTGGTGTGATACTGAGCCGCACTGTGCTGGATTAACTGATCACAGCTAGGGTTTGGGGTGCTACAGTAAAGCAATGTCTCCCCCCGGGTGAGGGAAGAGAAAAAAACATCAATCAGCGTCTCCAGTCCTGAGCCCTACCCAGTCAATGTGTCTGGATGCTGGGCCGAGGACAGACACTTGAAGTGTCATAATCTATGAGGCTACTGACCAAGAGCTGGAGAGTGGGATTAGGCTGGATAGCTCTTTGTCGGCCAGCACGGACACAATGGGCCAAACGGCCTCCTTCTGTGCCCTAAATTTCTCTGATTCTAAAACACAGCTCAGTTGTGAAGCCCCCATGGTTGAATAACCTGCCAGCACCCACCATCTAAGATCATAACGATTGGCCACTTGGGCAAGGTGTCAGAGGCTGCCAGAGTCCTCCCCCCGGGAAAGGAGAGGAGCGAAGGGGATTGACGTAAGAAAACTACTAGGCACTTGGTCTAAGCGTTAAACAAAACTTTAATCAACAGTTTTACAACATGGAGGTCTAGTTGTGTCCTCACTAGTTCCTGTTAAGAATGTCCTGCGCAAGCTGGGCCCGTGCCCGAGTATTTATACTCTCCCTGGACAGCGCCACCCGCAGGCCACTCAGTATTATTTCATAAGTCATGAATGACAGATTCATGTCAGGGATAACATGAGAAAAATATAAATGTAAATGTAAGAAACATTTGCCCCACCAGCATATTGTTTGCAATGTAATTGGGACTTGTGAATTTACAAAGGTGAGAAAGGAGTGGGAGTGATACCGGAGTGCTGACCTAAAGCCCCCAGAAAAAATCACTGTATAAACGGAAGACCTCTCAGAGAACTTTCCACTGTTAACCATTTACTATCCTATATTTACTAATGCTGTAATGGCAATACCAATAGTATATATTCAAAAGAGTGGAGTTTAATTGCATTTATTGATTGACTGTTATACAGGTTCAGCCAAACTTGATCGAAACCATGTACAGGCATCGGGCCGACCTGGAGATCATTTTTGGAATGATTGATAAAGATCACTCAGGTAAATAGAAACAACTTTTCTATTGGCTCATATTTGATACTGATTTATAGAATTAAATAGTATCTGGAATTGGTTCCCTGATGAAGAAATGGTGCCAATATATAAAATTGTGGTACTACAATAAAGAACTTGTCGATCGGTATCAGCCTATACCAGTACGTGTATTAGCACTGTTAAGATCATCTCCAAAAACAGCCAAGCCTGGTCCCACCCTAGGTTGCCAACCCTCCAGGATTTCCCTGGAGTCTCCAGGAATGAAAGACTAATCTCCTGGACACAGCTGCCAGCAACCCTCTCCCATCCCCACCTGCACTTCACATAGATGCACTTCTGTCACGGGCTGTGAATAGCAACTGGACTGGGGTCACTGAACAATTCTATCCCTTTCCTAACCCAGAGCATCTGAGGGTAATTGCAGTGCTTCACTGGTGCGCTGACTGGGACAAGCTAACTCAGCACGGATCAAGGCTTGAACCTGGGATCTTGCTGATCTATGCAGCTTAACTACTCGCTCGATGAGATCGCTGAGCTGTGCAGGGCAACTACATTTTAGTTCTTTTTGAAGTATTTGTTAACGTGTTGCTATAATACCCATCAGACGGTCTGTGCCACCTCGTGTGGGTGAGAGTGTTTGCAGATAATGCAACAACGGCAAACTAAGAACAGTTTGATGTTACATAAGAACATAAGAAATAGGAGCAGGAGTAGGCCAATCGGCCCCTCGAGCCTGCTCCGCCATTCAATAAGATCATGGCTGATCTGATCCTAACCGCCAATCTACTATCTATCACAGAACCATCTCCTGCATCTAACAGAATTGCACACACGAAATAGGAGCAGAATCAGGCTACACAGTCCCTGGGCCCGCTCCACTACCCACAGGGCCATGACCGATCCGAACCTAGACTCATGTCCAAATTCCTGCCCGCTCCCCGTAACCCTTAATGCCCTTTACTTCTAGGAAACTGTCTATTTCTGTTTTAAATTTAATTAATGTTGTAGCTTCTACAGCTTTTTGTGGCAGCATATTCCATGGACCTACCACCCTCTGAGTGAAGTAGTTCCTCCTCATCTCAGTTTTGAAAGAGCAGCCCCTTATTCTAAGACTATGTCCCCTAGTTCTCGTCTCACCCGTCATCGGGAACATCCTCCCCGCATCCACCCGATCCAACCCCTTCACAATCTTATATGTTTCAATAAGATCGCCTCTCATTCTTCTGAACTCCAATGAGTAGAGTCCCAATCTACCCAACCTCTCCTCATATGACCACCCCCTCATCCCCGGGATTAACCGAGTGAACCTTTTTTGCACTGCCTCGAGAGCAAGGATGTCTTTCCTTAAGTAAGGACACCAAAACTGTATGCAGTATTCCAGGTGCGGTCTCACCAATACCTTGTACAACTGAAGCAATACCTCCCTATTTTTATATTCTATCCCCCTAGCAATGAAAGCCAACATTCCATTTGCCTTCTTAATCACTTGCTGCACCTGCATACTAACCTTTTGAGTTTCGTGCACCAGGACCCCCAGATCCCTTTGCACTTCAGTACTCTCCAGTTTCTTGCCATTAAGATAATAAATTGCTCTAGGATTTTTCCTGCCAAAGTGCATCACCTCACACTTTCCAGTGTTGTATTCCATCTGCCAAATCTCTGCCCACTTACTCCAATTCCCCATGTTCTTGATGATGTTGCCCAGTGTTGGAAGTTCATCCAAATCCATGGGGAATTGGAGATTGATTCCAGTCCCCAACCGCTCCGGGATTCTACATCACCTGAAACACTGGGGGAATTTTAATCTGGAGGAGCGGGTGGGTTTGGGTACGGCTGGGGGGTTAGAACCGGTCAAAATAGCAGCACATCAGGAAGCCAGCAGCGACCCGCCGACTTCCGCGTTTAACAGGCCACAATGAAATGAAAGCCACCACAAAACAAACATTCCAAACCAAATTTATAAATCAATCAATCCAATACTACATAACAAATTCAACTAATCACCCTTGTGCATTCCCTTAGTGCCTGTCTTGTGTGTGCCTTTGTCTGTCCTAGTTGCTCCTACGAAGTGCTACCCCAGTGGCTGCAGCATGGCTGCTGGAAGGCTGCTGACTTTCAGTGGGGGAGACTGCAGATGGCCTTGCAGGACGACCTCGAGCGGCTCTGGGCCTGGAAGGCCCGGTTTCAGACTGCACCAACTCGGCATTGGCGGCAGCAGTCTGGGCTGGCTGGCTGACAGAGTGGCAGTGGTGGGAGGACGAATACTGTCATCCTGAGAGAGGAAATCCATGGAGCCACTGTCACTCCCCTGGGGCAGCGCCTCAGCAATCCTGGTAATCTGTTGGAGGACAGACTGCTGGACTGCTGTGACACCCTGCAAGGCCTTTTCAACACTGGTAAACGCAGTCACGATGGCAGCAGTCTGAGCTTGTGTGGCACCAAGCTGAGCCTGCATGACAGAATTCTGAGCTTCCAGTGCAGCGCTCAGACGTTGGGTTGCTTCTGCTTGTGCTGCAATGGAAGCTGTGACATTGCCCCTCACACCCAGCATCATGGTTGGGTCCACAAGTGCATTAATGGAGTTGCCCATCACTTCCATCCTGGAAATTATGGGCTCCAAGCTCTGCACAAAGCCCCGTGCAATGTTGGGGCCAGACTCCACTGCACCAAGCATTTCATTGTGCATGCCCATCAGCGTTCTTTTGTAGGCCGCCCCATCGAAGTCCTCATCTGAGTCCTCTGCAGCAGAACTCGTGTGTGACCTCGCCCTCCGGGGAGCTGGCACCTGTGCTACCATTTCCCCCTGCCCTGGCTGCAGCCCACTCATGCCCGGTGACTCACCACGTGCGGATCCCACCTCCGTACTACCCTCTAAAGTCAGCGCAGTGCCAGTATCTGAGCTGGTGCCTGTGAGTGTGAGATCTCCATCACTCTCCTCTTGATCACCTGCACTGGCTGGCCAGGTTGGAGTTCTTGGGTATCTGAAAGGAGAATGAACAAGGGTAGGGTTGTGGTGAGGGGGAGGGGGAGAATGCAAGATGTGCATGCTTACACCAGCAGCAGCTTGTAAGTGAGAAGGGGAGTGGGACGTGAGAAGGAGGATTAGGTATGAGCATACCGTCATTTTCAATGGTTTCAGCCCCGCTACTTACCGCAGCCTCAGTGACAGCCCCTCCAATGATGTCGAGCACTGTCTCCTCCACCTGGGTAAGGATGTGCAGGCTTGCCTGTCGCCCGCTGGTTATGTGTCACCTTTGCCTGCAAGAGTAAGGGACGTGTGTCAGTGAGCGTGGTGCAATGTGTTTGGGTGATGTGCCTATCATGGTTGAATAGCTGGCAGTGTGTGCAAGGTGTGAGATCTGGGTGTGGGATTTGCAGCAGTGGTAAGTGTGTGAGGGTGAGGTGAAGCTAGGAATTTGAGGTATGAGTGGTGATTGCTAGAGTTTGTTGGTAGGTGAGTGATGGGGGTGTGGTGCATTGAGCAGTGTGTGAGGCTAGTGGTGCAGTTGGTGAGAGACGGCTTTTGAAGATGCATTCACTCACCTTGACCACTCATGTGAGGTCATTGGAATTCTTTCTGCACAGAATCCAGGTCCATGGGGCAAGACTGCTGGCAGTGACCGCCTCGGCTATCAGCTCCCATTGCCTTCTGCTGTGTGTCTAGAGGGTCTCCTGGCCCCCTGTGGGTGGAGGACCTGTCTCCTCCTTTCTACCCCCTGCACTAAGGCTTCTGGTGCTGCGTTTGAGTATCTTGGTTCCCTTTCTCTGCCTTGTTGAGCTATTATTCACTCACAGTTGCCTTCACAAGCAGTTCTAGCAGCTGCTGACTCCAGAATGCACCTCACCTTTAAGAGGTGTAGACTGCCTTTAAGCAGTGGAGGCTAGCTTTAAATGGAGCTAGACTTGCACGAACTTCGGCCCCCTGCTGAGCACTCAGCAACGCGCTCAGTGCTGGGCTGAACGCAGCACAAAGGTTGCGTGCTGCCTGCATTACTTTGAATGGGCGCGCGCTGATCGCGCATTGTGATCCCTGTGCCCGTTTTTGTGCCTAATCGAATTTTTAGCCCAGGGAGTCTGCTTAAAGTCATTGGTGAGAAATAGTTAGGCCAGAGAGCTTCCATGGATGATGCAAAAAAACAGGAAATCATCTACCATGTAGGAGCATGCACACATTATAGTTTAGCGTAGTGGTTGAAAACTTTTTGTTATTTTCTACTTATGCGAGCAGATATTTCAACTCAATAACTACTGAATAATCTAATACGATAGCAAAATACTGCGGATGCTGGAAATCCGAAATAACAACAGAAAACGCTGGAAAAACTCAGCAGGCCAGGCAACATCCGTGGAGAGAGAAAGAGAGTTAACGTTTCAGGTCGAAACCCTTCGTCGGAACTGAGAGAGCAAGAAATAAACAGATAAAAATGCAAGGGGGAGGCTGGGGGGAGGAATAAAAGAACAAAAGGGATGGTCTTTAGTGAGTAGAGACATTGAGAGATGCTCAAGGCAAGACGAGATGGTAATGGGACAGGTTGAGAAACAAAAGGTAAGGTGTGAAATGCTGGCAGAATCAGAGACAGCTGCCGTGGGGGGAGAGAGAGAAAAAAAGGAAAAAGGCACGGACCAAAAGAGTGGATAAAATGTATACATATGTGGTAGGAGCCGGGGTTATGATCTGAAATTGTTGAACTCGATATTGAGTCCGGAAGGCTGTAAAGTGCCTAAACGGAAGATGAGGTGCTGTTCCTGGAGCTTACGCTGCGCTTCCGTGGAACAATGCAAGAGGCCGAGGACGGTGAGGTCTGAGTGAGCATGGAGGGGTGAATTAAAATGACAAGCGACCGGAAGCTCGGGGTCACCCTTCCGGACTGAATGGAGGTGTTCCGCAAAGCGGTCACCCAATCTGCGTTTGGTCTCCCCAATGTAGAGGAGACCACATCGTGAGCAGCGAATACAGTATACTAGATTGCAAGAAGTACAAGTAAATCGCTGTTTCACCTGGAAGGGGTGTTTGGGGCCCTGGACAGTGGGAAGGGGGGGATGTATAAGGGCAGGTGTTGCATCTATGTTGAGTTGCTGCTCCTATTGTTCTTTTACCATTTATTAAATGTGTTTGACACTTAAAGCCAAAGTCACTCTCTGGTGTAGTATTATTTTGCCTAACCACGAAGTTAGGTGGCACAGTAAGTAGCGTAGATGGGAGCAGAAAGTTGCAAAGGGACATTGATGGATTGAGTGAGTGGAGCAAACTGCAGCAGCTGGAGTTCAATGTGGGGCAGTGTGAGGTCATCCAGTGGACCTAAGAAAGATAAATCAGGGAATTTTATAAATGGTGAGAAGCTGGGAACTGTGGAGGAGCAGAGAGATTTAGGGGCCCAAATACAGAAATCACTAAAAGCTAGTGGACAGGTACAAAGAATAATTTAAAAAAAGGTAATGGTGTGTTGGGCTATTGGGGTGGAAGTTATGTTACAGCTGCACAGAGCTCTGGTGAGACCCCATCTGGACACTGCGTTCAGTTCTGGGCCCCGCACCTCAGGAAGGATATATTGGCCTCGGAGGGGGAGCAGTGCAGATTCACCAGAATGATACCGGGGCTAAAAGGGTTAAATTATGAGGACAGGTTGCACAGACTGGGCTTGTATTCCCTCAAGTATTGGAGATTGAGGGTTGATCTAATTGAAGTGATTAAGGGATTTGATAGGGTCGATAGAGAGAAACTATTTCCTCTGGTGGGGGGAGTCCAGAACAAGGGAACAAAACCTTAAAATTAGAGCCAGGCCGTTCAGGAGTGATGTCAGGAAGCACTTCTTCACACAAAGGGTAGTGGAAATCTGGAACTCTCTCCCCCGAAAGGTTGTTGAGGCTGGAGGTCAATTGAAAAGTTCAAAACTGAGATTGCTAGATTTTTGTTAGGCAAGGGCATTAAGGGTTATGGAACCAAGGAGGTAGATGGAGTTAAGATACAGATCAGCCGTGAGCTCATTGAATGGAGGAACAGGCTCGAGGGGCTGTACGGCCTCCTCCTGTTCCTATGTTCGCCGCCTACAGAAGACAGGGAAAATTACATGAGGGCCTGTGCCTAAAATCAGGAAGCCCACATGAAGAGGTACGTTCTCTGTCCCTTCCTCGGGCACACTACTTCTTTAGGTAGATATTTGGGCAAGTGAAAACTCTCTGGGAGGTGGAGAACAAAGACCGACCAGAGTAGTTTGAGATACAAAAGCCAAAAAAATGTAGAGTGAAAAATGGGTTAAGGAACAACAGAAAACATAACACGGAACTGATTCTGATTAAAACAGGCTCGTCTATATATATATATATATAGATGCGGTCTGGATCCAAGCTTTAATATATAGCATACTGTTTCTTGGATATTTGATACTTTATATCTTAAAGGGGTTAAAGCTTCATTATAAAGTATTTGTAAACAAATGAAAGGTTAATTGCATCTTGAAGAAAGGTATCACAAAATCAAAAAATTAAAAAATAACAATAAAAGATAAACTCAACATTTCACAACCCTTGCAGGCTGCATCTTCAGAAGTGACAATACTGTGGAGGTAAAATGCAGCAAGTCTAATAGGCTGCATATTAACAAAACCCTTAGGGCGTGAAACCGAGTTATGGCCGGACTTTTAGCGCCCGGCGTGGAAGTACCGCCCCGGCTACTAAATTAGGCTTACCGCCCCGCACAGGAGGTGGAGCGCAATCTCGGGCGCTCCACTTCCTGGCGGGGCGGTAACCGAGGCGATGTCGGGGTGCGATCGGCGCTTGGCGCAGGCTCCGCGGAGCGCTGCTGCGTTTCAACGCCCCTCCCCTTCAGTTAAAGGCGAGGGGCCGCTACGCACTCTGCAGGGCCTCTGATGGCCCACACTAGGCCACCATGGCGGCGTGGTGCCGTGGCCACAGCTCGGTGCCGCGGCTGCGCGATGGCTGTCAGGGCCATGCCACGGCACACCACAGAGGGCTGACCTGGAAGTCGGCCAAAAAAAAGAAAATGGCGGCGCGGGTCGCGGCCACACATCCCCTTTAAATACCGCCCCGCAAGCGGAGGTCGGCCTGGCTCGCGACCCGCGAGGCTGGCGCCGACACCGCCCACGGCAGCATCACAGGGCGCAACCGAATTTCTGCCGCAGGGCGGTAAGGGGACACTAAGGGGCGCTAAGGGGTCACGGTGCACAGTGGTGACATCATCGCCAAAGGCGCGGCTGGCCGGGGCGATACCGGCGGGGGCATGGCACTATCGGGTAGCGCCTCAGCAACGCCCCGAATTTCTCGGGAGGCGTTTTTTTCGCCCCCCCCAACCCCCCCCCCCCCCCAGCGATAAGCCCTTTGCGCCCCGTTAGCACCCCCCCCAGAGTCGCTAACGGCAGGCGCAAAGGAGCTGAATTTCTAGCCCTTAATGTGTTGCCGAGGTAACTCCAATTACAGGCAGCTTAATTTTAAGTCCATCTTTGGAATGAATAAGTAAGCCGTGTCTGGATGGGGTTTCCATGGTCTCTTGTAGCTTCCCACTACAATCTACATCACTACGATCAGGTAACTTGGCTCATTGCAATGGCTCCTCTGTATGGGCTGTGACAACTGGCTTCTTGACATCCTTAGTTATTGAATCACAGATACCATTTGCAAGAGCTGCGAAACGTTCAATTTTACCTTTTTATCCTTCACTCTTGATCGTTTTTGCCTTTTCATTCCCTCTTATTAAATGATGGCGTAATGGGCTGTGTGTAACCCATGGTTGGTGTCTCTTGAACTGTAATCCTCGCTGAGGAACCTTTAGGAAGAATAACTCACATCTTCTCTGTGCTAATGCTCATCCTCTGCAACATTTGAAATTTAGTGTAAAATAAAGATCTGTGCCATCAATTTCCTCAGGGATTCTCCCAGTCAACCCCTGCATGTTCCTCAGGGATTCTCCCAGTCAACCCCTGCATGTTCCTCAGGGATTCTCCCAGTCAACCCCTGCATGTTCCTCAGGGATTCTCCCAGTCAACCCCTGCATATTCCTCAGGGATTCTCCCAGTCAACCCCTGCATGTTCCTCAGGGATTCTCCCAGTCAACCCCTGCATGTTCCTCAGGGATTCTCCCAGTCAACCCCTGCATGTTCCTCAGGGATTCTCCCAGTCAACCCCTGCATGTTCCTCAGGGATTCTCTCGATCCCCCCGCACCCCCCCCCTCCCCCCGGACCCATATTCCTTAAGGATTCTCCCGATCCATCCCCCCATGTCCCTTAGGGATTTCCCGACCTCCACCATGTTCCTCAGGGATTCTCCCAATCCCCACACCCCCGATGTTCCTCAGGGATTCTCCCGATCGACCCCCCCCACCCGATGTTCCTCTGGGAATCTCCCGATCAACCCCCATGGAACATTTGTTGTGCAGCTATACGGGGTTTCTGTCAATCTTCCCCCAAAGTTAGGAGAATCACTGTGGAACATGGAAACTTGGTGCTGGTATACAAGTGTGTTTAGTGGTGCTGGTTATTGCTGATATTGAAACCCCTTGTAGAAGGCTCATTAAATGGAATATGCATCTTGTTACATGGCAAGCACACTTGGAATTCTTATTCACAATTGGACAAGGTGCTTCTTTGTCTAACTGGAGAAGAGCCGTAAAAGCTAAGGTTATAATAAGGCAATGACACACAGTTGCCATGTCCAGTGTGCCCATTAATTACCCATCAATCTCTCCCATCAGGAATGATCTCCATTGAGGAATTCCGCCAGACCTGGAAACTGTTCAGTTCCCATCTACACATCAATATGGATGATCAGTGTATTGATGACTTGGCCCGGAGCATTGACTTCAACAAGGATGGCAGCATAGATTTCAACGAGTTTCTGGAGGCTTTCCGTTTGGTACAAAAGGATAGAATCATAGAATCATAGAAAGTTACGGCCCAGAAGGAGGCCATTCGGCCCATCGTGTCCGTGCCGGCCAAAAAAGAGCTATCCAGCCTAATCCCACTTTCCAGCACTTGGTCCGTAGCCCTGTAGGTTACGGCACTTCAAGTGCATATCCAAGTACTTTTTAAATGTGATGAGAGTTTCTGCCTCTACCACCCTTTCAGGCAGTGAGTTCCAGACCCCCACCACCCTCTGGATGAAAAACATTCTCCTCAACTTCCTTCTAATCCTTCTACCAATTACTTTAAATCTATGCCCCCTGGTTATTGACCTCTCTGCTAGCGGAAATAGGTCCTTCCTATCCACGCTATCTAGGCCCCTCATAATTTTATACACCTCAATCAAGTTACCCCTCAGCCTCCTCTGTTCCAAAGAAAACAACCCCAGCCTATCCAATCTTTCCTCACAGCTAAAATTCTCCAGTCCTGGCAACATCCTCGTAAATCTCCTCTGTACCCTCTCTAGTGCAATCACATCTTTCCTGTAATGTACTGACCAGAACTGCACACAGTACACTAGCTGTGGCCTAACTAATGTTTTATACAGTTCAAGCATAACCTCCCTGCTCTTATATTCTATGCCTCAGCTAATAAAGGCAAGTATCCCATATGCCTTCTAACCACCTTATCTACCCGTCCTGCTACCTTCAGGGATCTGTGGACATGCACTCCAAGGTCCCGCTGATCCTCTGCACTTCTCAGTATCCTACCATTTATTGTGTATTCCCTTGCCTTGTTAGCCCTCCCCAAATGCATTACCTCACACTTCTCCTGATTGAATTCCATTTGCCACTGTTCTGCCCACCTGACCAGTCCATTGATATCTTCCTGCAGTCTGCAGCTTTCTTCCTCACTATCAACCACGCGGCCAATTCCTGTATCATCTGCAAACTTGTTAATCACGCCCCCTACATTGAAGTCTAAATCATTGATAGATACCACGAAAAGCAAGGGACCTAGTACTGAGCCCTGCGGAACCCCACTGGAAACAACTTTCCAGTCACAAAAACATCCGTTGACCATTACCCTTTGCTTCCTGCCACTGAGCCAGTTTTGGATCCAACTTGCCACTTTCCCTTGGATCCCATGGGCTTTTACTTTTCTGACCAGTCTGCCATGTGGGACCTTGTCAAAAGACTTGCTAAAACCCATGTAGACTACATCAAACACACTACCCTCATCAACCCTCCTTGTTACCTCCTCAAAAAATTCAATCAAGTTAGTCAGACACGACCTTCCCTTAACAAATCCATGCTGACCGTCCTTGATTAATCCGTGCCTTTCTAAATGACGATTAATACTGTCCCTCAGAATTTTTTCCAACAATTTGCCCACCACCAAGGTTTGGTTCACTGGCCTGTAATTACTCGGTCTATCCTTTTCTCCCTTTTTAAACAATGGTACCACGTTAGCAGTCCTCCAGTCCTCCGGTACCACACCTTTAGCCAGAGAGGATTGGAAAATGATGGTCAGAGCCTCCGCTATTTCCTCCCTTGCTTCTCTTAACAGCCTGGGACACATTTCATCCGGGCCTGGCGATTTATCTATTTTCAAAGATGCTAAACCCCTTAATACTTCCTCTCTCACTATGTTTATCTTATCTAATACTTCACACTCCTCCTCCTTAACTACAATATCTGCATCATCCCTCTCTTTTGTGAAGACAGATGCAAAGGCCCTACTCTTTCTTTAGTTATCCTCTTGCTCTTTATGTATTTATAAAACATCTTTGGGTTCTCCTTGATTTTACTTGGCAATATTTTTTCTTGCCCTCTCTTTGCTTTCCTAATTTCCTTTTTAATTTCATCCCCTGCATTTTCTATAGAAGGATAATCAGTAACATCATAAACAGTGAATGCAAAGATAATGTAAATATTGATCAAGTGTATCTTGCCTGAAAAACACAGAGTTCATCCAGCTTCATATACAAGTATCCGTCTGTATGACCTTTTTCAAGTTACTATGCCTGTAAGGTAAATATCATTCTTGTAATAAATGGAGAAATACTGTTCTAAAATGTCTCATTTGTTTTCATTGTGTTTTACTCTGTCTGATCATTGATACTGTATGGTGAGAGAATATTCCACAATATCAAGCAGGCCTATATTCTCTAGAGTTTAGAAAAATGAGAGGTGATCTCATTGAAACATACAAAATTCTTACAGGGCTTGACAGGGTAGATGCAGGGAGGATGTTTCCCCTGGCTGGGGAGTCTAGAACCAGGGGTCACAGTCTCAGAATAAGGGGTCGGCCATTTAGGACTGAGATGAGGGGAAAGTTCTTCACTTAGAGCGTGGTGAATCTTTGGAATTCTCTACCCCAGGGGGCTGTGGAGGCTCAGTCGTTGAGTATATTCAAGACAGAGATCAATAGATTTTTGGATATTAAGGGAATCAAGGGATATGGGGATAGTGCAGCAAAGTGGAGATGAGGTAGAAGATCAGCCATGATCTTATTGAATGGCGGAGCAGGCTCAAGGGGCCGAATGGCCGACTCCTGCTCCTATTTCTTATGTTCTTATGCTTGTGGTTTCTCTTTAGACGAGACTTGATGCAAGTTAAGATACGGGCAGCTGAGCTTTGGATGAGCTCCAGTTTATGGAGGGTGAAAGATGGGAGGCCGGCCAGGAGAGCTTTGGAATATTCGAGTCTGGAGGTGACAAAGGCATGGATGAGGGTTTCAGCAGCAGATGAGCTGAGACGGGGTGGAGATGGGTGATGTTGTGGAGGTGGAAGTAGGCGGTCTTGGTGATGGAGTGGATATGGGGTTGGAGGCTCAGCTCAGGAACAGATAGGATGGCGAGGTTGCGAACAGTCTGGTTCAGCCTCAGACAGTGACCAGGGAGAGAGATGGAGTTGGTGGCTAGGGATCAGAGTTCGTGGCTGGAACCCAAAGCAATGGCTCAAGTCTTCCCAATATTTAATTGGAGGAATTTACGGCGCATCCAAGACCGGGTGTCGGACAAGCAACCTGACAACACAGAGGCAGAGGAGGGGTTGAAAAAGGTGGTGGTGAGGTAGAGCTGGGTGTCGTCAGCATACATGTGGAATATAAGTAAACAGTGATCAGGAGCAGAAACTTTGGCTAATTTCTCCTCTCATTGGCTTAGTCAAACTAAGGCAAATTGGACCTCCTCAGCTTAGATCAGCTAACTAAACATTGGGCGTTTCTGCTTGGTTTGACTTAATTCCTCGCTAGGTATTGCATTATCCCACTATTGGGAGATGTTTATTTTTAACTTCAGTTACTGTATGTAACAAGCATGTATGAAGGTGGCAGGACAAGTTGAGAAGGCTGTTAAAAAAGCATACAGGATCCATGGCTTTGTAAACAGAGGCATAATAGAGTACAAAAGCAAGGAAGTTATGCTAAACCTTTATAAAACACTGGTTAGGCCTCAGCTGGACTATTGTGTTTAATTCTGGGCACCGTACTTTAGGAAGGATGTCAAGGCCTTGGAGAGGGTGCAGAAGAGATTTACTAGAATGGTTCCAGGGATGAGGGACTTCAGTTATGTGGGGAGACTGGAGAAGCTGGGGTTGTTCTTCTTAGAGCAGAGAAGGTTAAGGGGAGATTTAATAGAGGTGTTCACAATCATGAAGGTTTTGATAGAGTAAATGAGGAGAAACTGTTTCCAGTGGCAGAAGGGTCAGTAACCAGAGAACACAGATACATACAAACTAAATTGCAAAAGTAGGACAAGGTTTAAACCAGTAAAAGGTCATTTTGAGACTAACGCCAGGAAGCTCTTCAACACACGAAGAACAATCAACACATGGAACAGGCTTCCAGAAATGTGCACAAATCGTTGAAGGTGGCAGGGCAGGTTGAGAAAGTGGTTAATAAAGCTTACGGGATCCTGGGCTTTATAAATAGAGGCATAGAGTACAAAGGCAAGGAAGTTACGATGAACCTTTATAAAACACTGGTTCGGCCTCAACTGGAGTACTGTGTCCAATTCTGGGCACCGCACTTTAGGAAGGATGTGAAGGCCTTAGCGAGGGTGCAGAAAAAATTTACGAGAATGGTTCCAGGGATGAGGGACTTCATTTAGGTGGATAGACTGGAGAAGCTGGGGTTGTTCTCCTGGGAGCAGAGAAGGTTGAGAGGAGATTTGATAGAGAGTTCAAAATCATGAGGGGTCCAGACAGAGTAGATAGAGAGAAACTGTTCCCATTGGCGGAAGGGTCAAGAACCAGAGGACACAGATTTAAGGTGATTGGAAGAAGAACCAAAGGCGACGTGAGGAAAAACTTTTTTACGCAGCGAGTGGTTAGGATCTGGAATGCACTGCCTGAGAGGGTGGTGGAGGCAGATTCCATTGTGGCTTTCAAAAGGGAATTGGATAAGTATCTGAGAGGAAAATATTTGCAGGGCTGTGGGGAAAGGGCGGGGGGAGTGGGACTAGCTGAAGTGCTCTTGCAGAGAGCCGGCACGGGCTCGACGGGCCGAATGGCCTCCTTCTGTGCTGTAACCATGCTATGATTCTATAAAGTAGTGGAGACAAAATCCCTAGAATTGTTTAAGATGGGAGGAATGTAGGGTCTTTCTGGATGAATGGACTAAGGTGGGCCAAATGGCCTTCCTCACCTGAAAATATTTGGTACTTGTGAAATGATTAATGTTCGCATTCATGCAAATAGAGTCAATGTTGGATATTGTGCGTTAGGATTATCCAGGACTATAAAAGAAGCTGCAGTTTACAGCAGTATAGACAATTCATTCCAGATCATAACAACTCGCTGTGTAAAAAAAATTCTCCTCATCTCGCCTCTGATTCCTTTGCCAATTACTTTAAATCTGTGTCCTCTGGTTACCGACCCTCCTGCCACTGGAAACAGTTTCACCTTATTTACTCTATCAAAACCCTTCATAATTTTTGAACATCTCTATTAAATCACCTTATTTGTTCTAAGGAGAACAATCCCTGCTTCTCTGGTCTAACCTGGAAATACAAACCAGATCAGAGGAGGGAGTGACTTTTGACGTGACTATTTGGATCATATGTTTCTTTGAAATTACGGAATTGGACTAGGTTTCACATCTAATCAGGGTTAAGGGCAAGGAGTAGGTTTCGATATAGGGCTGTGCATAAACCAATCAACTGTCCTTGCTGCATTAGCCACATCCGTTCTTTCAAGAGGTCCAACTGCACAAAACTGAAGTTACCAGACAAAAAGAGTTACACTTGAAACAAGAAGGATCAAACACTCTTCTCACTACGGAGCTGCCCTCAGGCAGAGACTGGATTGGTCCTGAAAGTATTCTTCTATGGACAGAAATTAGATTTTGCACATACCTGTGTAATAGGTGCTGAGAGTCCAGATGTACCAACAGGAGCTGACTGTGTTTAATGAGAAGGTGTTGTGCAAACCTGAAAGAAACTATAAATTCATCTGAAAATGATGATGGAAAAATTAGTGGGTGCCATAAACGAGGGGTCGAACAAGTTGCAGACCACGGAAGAGATGAGTGCAGAAATCAGGTGGTGCATTCATTCAAACTGAGAAGTTAAGTAGATCTTTCCAGGGAAAGGGAGAAGGGTATCATTAAACTGAAGGGGAACAAAAGAAATAAGATGTTAAAACCATCCACAATTTATTGTGAAAAAATTATCACTCGGAATGCAAGGATTCTGATTACAATAATAGAATAATATAGCATTCTAACAAAACATTATTATTATTACTTTATGGCGTAAAATGTGTCTCCTGAAAAGACTACAGTAAAATATGAAGAGTAAGCATTATCTTCCCAGAGAATCTCTTCTTCGCTGCATTTAACCGTGTTTGCAATTACAGCAGAATATGCTTTGCTGGAAATTGTTGCGTACATTTTAGCGTGGCTCTTAACACCTGGGTGGACAGCTGAGGGAGTCACTGAACTTCCCACTCGGAGGGGGGATTTTAATGGGAATTAAATTGAGCAGAACCATATGTCGCCTCAATACTGCCCACAGTACTGCCCAATACTGTAAAACTGAGCGCCTGAGACCAATCCGTCACTCTCTGTATAGAAACCTATCTGTCACTCTCTGTGTAGAAACCTATTTGTCACTCTCTGTATAGAAACGTATCCGTCACTCTCTGTATAGAAACGTATTTGTCACTCTCTGTATAGAAACGTATCCGTCACTCTCTGTATAGAAACCTATCCATCACTCTCTATATAGAAACCTATCTGTCACTCTCTCTATAGAAACCTATCTGTCACTCTCTCTATAGAAACCTATCTGTCACTCTCTCTATAGAAACCTATCTGTCACTCTCTGTATAGAAACCTATCCGTCACTCTCTGTATAGAAACCTATCTGTCACTCTCTGTATAGAAACCTTACTGTCACTCTCTATAGAAACCTATCTGTCACTCTCTCTATAGAAACCTATCCGTCACTCTCTATAGAAACCTATCTGTCACTCTTTGTATAGAAACCTATCCGTCACTCTCTGTATAGAATCCTATCTGTCACTCTCTGTGTAGAAACCTATCCGTCACTCTCTCTATAGAAACCTATCTGTCACTCTCTATAGAAACCTATCTGTCACTATCTGTATAGAAACCTATCTGTCACTCTCTGTATAGAAACCTATCTGTCACTCTCTATAGAAACCTATCTGTCACTCTCTGTATAGAAACCTATCTGTCACTCTCTATAGAAACCTATCTGTCACTCTCTCTATAGAAACCTATCTGTCACTCTCTGTATAGAAACCTATCCGTCACTCTCTGTATAGAAACCTATCTGTCACTCTCTCTATAGAAACCTATCTGTCACTCTCTCTATAGAAACCTATCTGTCAGTCTCTCTATAGAAACCTATCTGTCACTCTCTGTATAGAAACCTATCTGTCACTCTCTATAGAAACCTATCCGTCACTCTCTATAGAAACCTATCTGTCACTCTCTGTATAGAAACCTATCTGTCACTCTCTCTATAGAATCCTATCTGTCACTCTCTGTGTAGAAACCTATCCGTCACTCTCTCTATAGAAACCTATCTGTCACTCTCTATAGAAACCTATCTGTCACTATCTGTATAGAAACCTATCTGTCACTCTCTGTATAGAAACCTATCTGTCACTCTCTATAGAAACCTATCTGTCACTCTCTGTATAGAAACCTATCTGTCACTCTCTATAGAAACCTATCTGTCACTCTCTCTATAGAAACCTATCTGTCACTCTCTGTATAGAAACCTATCCGTCACTCTCTGTATAGAAACCTATCTGTCACTCTCTCTATAGAAACCTATCTGTCACTCTCTCTATAGAAACCTATCTGTCAGTCTCTCTATAGAAACCTATCTGTCACTCGCTGTATAGAAACCTATCTGTCACTCTCTATAGAAACCTATCCGTCACTCTCTATAGAAACCTATCTGTCACTCTCTGTATAGAAACCTATCTGTCACTCTCTCTATAGAAACCTATCTGTCACTCTCTGTATAGAAACCTATCCGTCACTCTCTGTATAGAATCCTATCTGTCACTCTCTGTATAGAAACCTATCTGTCACTCTCTATAGCAACCTATCTGTCACTATCTCTATAGAAACCTATCCGTCACTCTCTGTGTAGAAACCTATCTGTCACTCTCTATAGAAACCTATCTGTCACTCTCTGTATAGAAACCTATCTGTCACTCTCTATAGAAACCTATCTGTCACTCTCTCTATAGAAACCTATCTGTCACTCTCTGTATAGAAACCTATCCGTCACTCTCTGTATAGAAACCTATCTGTCACTCTCTCTATAGAAACCTATCTGTCACTCTCTGTATAGAAACCTATCCGTCACTCTCTGTATAGAATCCTATCTGTCACTCTCTGTATAGAAACCTATCCGTCACTCTCTGTATAGAATCCTATCTGTCACTCTCTATAGCAACCTATCTGTCACTCTCTCTATAGAAACCTATCCGTCACTCTCTCTATAGAAACCTATCTGTCACTCTCTATAGAAACCTATCTGTCACTATCTGTATAGAAACCTATCTGTCACTCTCTGTATAGAAACCTATCTGTCACTCTCTATAGAAACCTATCTGTCACTCTCTGTATAGAAACCTATCTGTCACTCTCTATAGAAACCTATCTGTCACTCTCTCTATAGAAACCTATCTGTCACTCTCTGTATAGAAACCTATCCGTCACTCTCTGTATAGAAACCTATCTGTCACTCTCTCTATAGAAACCTATCTGTCACTCTCTCTATAGAAACCTATCTGTCAGTCTCTCTATAGAAACCTATCTGTCACTCTCTGTATAGAAACCTATCTGTCACTCTCTATAGAAACCTATCCGTCACTCTCTATAGAAACCTATCTGTCACTCTCTGTATAGAAACCTATCTGTCACTCTCTCTATAGAATCCTATCTGTCACTCTCTGTGTAGAAACCTATCCGTCACTCTCTCTATAGAAACCTATCTGTCACTCTCTATAGAAACCTATCTGTCACTATCTGTATAGAAACCTATCTGTCACTCTCTGTATAGAAACCTATCTGTCACTCTCTATAGAAACCTATCTGTCACTCTCTGTATAGAAACCTATCTGTCACTCTCTATAGAAACCTATCTGTCACTCTCTCGATAGAAACCTATCCATCACTCTCTTTATAGAAACCTATCCGTCACTCTCTGTAGAAACCTATCTGTCACTCTCTGTATAGAAACCTATCTGTCACTCTCTCTATAGAAACCTATCTGTCACTCTCTGTATAGAAACCTATCTGACACTCTCTCTATAGAAACCTATCTGTCACTCTCTCTATAGAAACCTATCCGTCACTCTCTATAGAAACCTATCTGTAACTCTCTCTATAGAAACCTATCTGTCACTCTCTACAGAAACCTATCCGTCACTCTCTGTGTAGAAACCTATCTGTCACTCTCTCTATAGAAACCTATCCGTCACTCTCTTTATAGAAACCTATCCGTCACTCTCTGTATAGAAACCTATCTGTCACTCTCTGTAGAAAACTATCTGTCACTCTCTCTATAGAAACCTATCCGTCACTCTCTTTATAGAAACCTATCTGTCACTCTCTGTATAGAAACCTATCTGTCACTCTCTCTATAGAAACCTATCTGTCACTCTCTCTATAGAAACCTATCTGTCACTCTCTCTATAGAAACCTATCCGTCACTCTCTATAGAAACCTATCCGTCACTCTCTGTATAGAAACCTATCTGTCACTCTCTCTATAGAAACCTATCTGTCACTCTCTCTATAGAAACCTATCTGTCACTCTCTCTATAGAAACCTATCCGTCACTCTCTATAGAAACCTATCCGTCACTCTCTGTATAGAAACCTATCTGTCACTCTCTATAGAAACCTATCTGTCACTCTCTATAGAAACCTATCTGTCACTCTCTGTATAGAAACCTATCTGTCACTCTCTCTATAGAAACCTATCTGTCACTCTCTGTATAGAAACTTATCTGTCACTCTCTATAGAAACCTATCTGTCACTCTCTGTATAGAAACCTATCCGTCACTCTCTCTATAGAAACCTATCTGTCACTCTCTGTGTAGTAACCTATCTGTCACTCTCTGTATAGAAACCTATCCGTCACTCTCTCTATAGAAACCTATCTGTCACTCTCTATTGAAACCTATCTGTCACTCTCTATAGAAACCTATCCGTCACTCTCTCTATAGAAACCTATCCGTCACTCTCTGTATAGAAACCTATCTGTCACTCTCTGTATAGAAACCTATCCGTCACTCTCTCTATAGAAACCTATCTGTCACTCTCTATAGAAACCTATCTGTCACTCTCTATAGAAACCTATCCGTCACTCTCTCTATAGAAACCTATCCGTCACTCTCTCTATAGATACCTATCTGTCACTCTCTATAGAAACCTATCTGTCACTCTCTATAGAAACCTATCTGTCACTCTCTGTATAGAAACCTATCTGTCACTCTCTCTTTCGAAACCTATCTGTCACTCTCTATAGAAACCTATCTGTCACTCTCTGTATAGAAACCTATCTGTCACTCTCTGTATAGAAACCTATCTGTCACTCTCTGTATAGAAACCTATCCGTCACTCTCTCTATAGAAACCTATCTGTCACTCTCTATAGAAACCTATCTGTCACTCTCTATAGAAACCTATCCGTCACTCTCTCTATAGAAACCTATCCGTCACTCTCTGTATAGAAACCTATCTGTCACTCTCTCTTTCGATACCTATCTGTCACTCTCTATAGAAAACTATCTGTCACTCTCTGTATAGAAACCTATCTGTCACTCTCTGTATAGAAACCTATCTGTCACTCTCTGTATAGAAACCTATCCGTCACTCTCTGTATCGAAACCTATCCGTCACTCTATGTATAGAAACCTATCCGTCACTCTCTGTATAGAAACCTATCTGTCACTCTCTGTATAGAAACCTATCTGTCACTCTCTGTATAGAAACCTATCTGTCACTCTCTGTATAGAAACCTATCTGTCACTCTCTGTATAGAAACCTATCTGTCACTCTCTATAGAAACCTATCTGTCACTCTCTGTATAGAAACCTATCTGTCACTCTCTGTATAGAAACCTATCCGTCACTCTCTTTAGAAACCTATCTGTCACTCTCTGTATAGAAACCTATCCGTCACTCTCTATAGAAACCTGTCTGTCCCTCTCTGTATAGAAACCTATCCGTCTCTCTCTGTGTAGAAACCTATCCGTCACTCTCTATAGAAACCTATCTGTCACTCTCTGTATAGAAACCTATCTGTCACTCTCTATAGAAACCTATCTGTCACTCTCTGTATAGAAACATATCTGTCACTCTCTGTATAGAAACCTATCCGTCAGTCTCTGTAGAAACCTATCTGTCACTCTCTGTATAGAAACCTATCCGTCACTCTCTATAGAAACCTATCTGTCACTCTCTGTATAGAAACCTATCCGTCACTCTCTGTATAGAAACCTATCCGTCACTCTCTGTATAGAATACTATCCGTCACTCTCTATAGAAACCTATCCGTCACTCTCTGTATAGAAACCTATCTGTCACTCTCTATATAGAAACCTATCCGTCACTCTCTGTATAGAAACCTATCCGTCACTCTCTGTATAGAAACCTATCTGTCACTCTCTGTATAGAAACCTTACTGTCACTCTCTGTATAGAAACCTATCCGTCACTCTCTGTATAGAAACCTATCCATTACTCTCTGTGTAGAAACCTCTTCGTCACTCTCTGTATAGAAACCTGTCCATTACTCTCTGTAGGCAGATCTGCCTGCCACTGTCTGTATGGATATTCCACTATCTGTATTACAAAGTTACAAAGTATTTCAAAATATTTACAGCGTAGAAACAGGCCATTCGTCCCAACAGATCCATGCTGGTGTTTATGATCCACACGAGCCTCCTCCCACCCCTCTTCATCTACCTCCATCAACATATCCTTCTATTCCTCTCTCCCTCATGTGCTTATCTAGCTTCCCCTTAAATGCATCTATGCTATTCGTCTCAACCACTCCCTGTGGTAGCGAGTTCCACATCCTCACCACTCTCTTGGTAAATAAGTTTCTCCTGAATTCCCTATTGGATTTATTAGTGACTCTCTTATATTTATGGGCCCTAGTTCTGGTCTCGCCCGCAAGTGGAAACATCTTCTCAACGTCTACTCTATCAATCCCCTTCATAATGTTAAATATCTCTATCAGGTCACCCCTCAGACCCCCAGCCTGTTCCATCTTTCCTGATAGGTATAATCTCTCAGTTCTGGTATCATTCTAGTAAATCTTTTTTGCACCTTCTCCAGTACCTCTATATCCTTTTAATATTATGGAGACCAGAACTGTTCACAGTACTCCAAGTGTGGTCTAACCAAGGTTTTATAGAAGTTTAACATAACTTCACTGCTTTTCAATTCTATCCCTCTCGAAATGAACCCCAGTGCTTGGTTCGCTTTTTTATGGCCTTATTAACCTACATTGGTACTTTTAGTGATTTGTGTATCTATACCCCCAGATCCCGCTGCTCTTCTACTCCATTTAGACTATTATTTTCCAAGGAATATGTGGCCTCTTTATTCTTCCTACCAATATGTACTGCCTTGCACTTATCTATATTGAAGTTAGGAGCATAGGAACAGCGGGAGGCTATTCAGCCCCTCGAGCCTGTTCTGCCATTCAGTGAGATCATGGCTGATCTATGATCTAACTCCATTTACCCGCCTTTGGCCCATATCCCTTAATACCTTTGGTTAACAGAAAGCTATCAATCTACGATTTAAAATTAACAATTGATCTAGCACAAATTGCTGTTTGCAGAAGAGAGTTCCAAACTTCTACCACCCTTTGTGTGTAGAAGTGTTTCCTAATTTCACTCCTGAAAGGTCTGGCTCTAATTTTTAGACTATGCCCCCTAGTCCTAGAATCCCCAACCAGCAGAAATAGTTTCTCTCTATCTACCCTATCTGTGCCCCTTAATATCCTGAAAACTTCGATCAGATCACCCCTTAACCTTCTAAATTCCAGGGAATACAACCCTAATTTGTGTAATCTCTCCTCATAATTTAACCCTTAGAATCTGGGTATCATTCTGGTAAACCTACGCTGCACTCCCTCCAAGGCCAATATATCCTTCCTAAGGTGTGGTGCCCAGAACTGCTCATAGTGCTCCAGGTGTGGTCTAACCAGGGTTTTGTATAGCTGCAGCATAACTTCTACCCCCTTGTATTCTAGTCCTCTAGATATAAAGGCCAGCATTCCATTAGCCTTTTTGATTATTTTCTGTACCTGTTCATGACATTTTAATGATTTATGTACCTGGACCCCCCCAAGTCTCTTTAGACCTCCACTGTTTTTAGCTTTTCACCATTTAGAAAGTACCCTGTTCTGTCCTTTTTAGTTCCAAAGTAGATGACTTTGCTTACATTGTAATCCATTTGCCACAGTTTTGCCCATTCCCTTAATCTATCAATATCCCTTTGTAATTTTCTGCTTTCATCTACACTGCCTACAATGCTGCCTATCTTTGCGTCATCGGCAAATTTGGATATATGACTTTCTATGGCATTGTCTAAGATGTTAATAAATATTGTGAATAGTTGAGGCCCCAACACAGATCCCTGTGGGACACCAGTAGTCACATCCTGTCAATTTGAGTACCTGCCCATTATCCCTACTGCCTGTCTCCTGCCGCTCAGCCAATTTCCTAACCAGGTCAATAATTTGCCCTCAATTCCATGGGCTTCTACCTTAGATAACAGTCTCATATGTGGGACTTTATCAAATGCCTTCTGAAGTCCATATAAATAACATCCATAGACATTCCCCTGTCCATTACTTTAGTCACCTCTTCAAAAAGTTCAATCAGGTTTGTCAGGCATGACCTACCTTTCACAAATCCATGCTGGCTCTCTCTGATCAACTGAAATTTTTCAAGGTGTTCAGTCACCCTATCCTTAATTATAGACTCCAGCAATTTCCTGACAACAGATGTTAGGCTAACTGGTCTATAATTCCCTGGTTTCCCTCTCTCACCATTCTTAAATAACGGAGTGACATGCATAATTTTCCAATCTAAAGGAACGGTTCCTGAATCGAGAGAACTTTGGAAGATTATAGTTAAGGCATCTGCAATGTGCTCACCTACTTCCTTTAAAACCCTGGGATGGAAACCATCTGGTCCTGGGGATTTGTCACTCTTTAGTGCCATTATTTTCTTCATTACTGTTATTTTACTTACTTAAATTTTATTGAGTCCCTGTCTCCGATTCAATATTCATTTCTTTGGGATTTCTGGCATGCTATCCTCTTCTTCTACTGTTAATACTGATGCCAATTAATTATTCAACATGTCCGCCATTTCCCCATTGTCATTGACAATATCTCCACTTTTAGTTTTTAAGCGGCCAACATTGCTCCTGACCAGTCTCTTTTTCCTAATGTAACTATAAAAATTCTTCGTATTGATTTTGATCCCTTGCAAGTTTCTTTTCATACTCCCTTTTGTAGCTCTTACTAATTCTTTTGTGACCCTTTGTTGTTCTTTGTATCTTTCCCATTCACCAGGATCTGTGCTATTTTCTGCATTTTCTATGCCTTTTCCTTTAGTTTTATGCTGCCTCTTACCTCTTCAGTTGCCCATGGCTGTTTTTTTTAGTAAGTACAGCTTGTGCCCCTCGGGGTATAAACTGGTTCTGAATCATATTAAATTATTTTTTGAACACCTCCCACTGATCTTCTGTTGTTTTACCCATTAACAGATTTGCCCAGTTTACTGTGGACAGTCTCTGTCTCATCCCGTTGAAGTCGACCTTACCTAAATCTAGAATCTTAGCAGCTGTTTCGTGTTTCTCCCTTTCAAACGTTACATTGAACTCGATCATGTTATGATCGCTATTGGATAAATGTCCATGCACAGTTAGGCTGTTAACTAAATTTGGCTCATTACTCATTACTAAGTCTAATATGGCTTGCCCCCTTGTTGCCTCTAAGTTCATTTGCCAATTACACGCCCATTATTAATGTCTTCCTGTATTTTGTCGCAGTCCTCCTCCGTATTAACAACATCCCCCAATTTGGTGCCATCCGCAAATTTTGAAATTGTGCTTCTCCCTGAGTCCAAATCGTTTATGTAAATGCTGAACAACAGTGGTCCCAGCAAAATACTTACGAAGGAAGACACAAAAAACCTCCCTGGGATATCGGGAAAAATAGGGACATTGGCAAAGGAGGAACTGACGCAAATCAATATCTCTAAGGATATGGTGTTAAGGAAGCTAAAGGGATTGAAGGCGGACAAATCCCCAGGGCCTGATAACATGCATCCTAGGGTACTGAAGGAGGTGGCCCTAGAGATAGCGGATGCACTAAGCATGATTTTTCAGAATTCATTAGACTCGGGAACAGTGCCCATGGATTGGAGGGTAGCTAACGTTACCCCACTATTCAAAAAGGGGGGTAGGGAAAAAGCAGGTAATTACAGACCTGTAAGCCTTACATCAGTTGTGGGCAAAATGCTGGAGTCCATCATTAAGGATGAAATAGCCGAGCACTTAGCAAATGGGGACAGGATAGGACAGAGTCAACATGGATTTACAAAGGGTAAATCGTGCTTGACTAATCTATTGGAATTTTTTGAGGGAGTAACTGGTAAAATAGATGGGGGAGAGCCAGTAGATGTGGTGTACCTGGACTTCCAAAAGGCCTTCGATAAGGTCCCACATAAAAGATTAGCATGGAAAATTGAAGCTCATGGGATAAAGGGGAATGTATTGACGTGGATAGAGAACTGGCTGTCAGATAGAAAACAGAGAGTTGGAATAAACGGCTCATTTTCTGAATGGCAGGCAGTAACAAGTGGGGTACCACAGGGATCTGTCCTGGGTCCCCAGCTGTTCACAATTTATATTAATGACCTGGATCAGGGAGTCGAATGCAGCATTTCCAAATTTGCAGACGACACTAAACTAGGAGGGGGGGTGGGCTCAGAGGAGGAGACCAGGAAGCTCCAGAGCGATTTGGACAGACTGGGTGATTGGGCGGATAAATGGCAGATGCACTATAATGTGGACAAGTGCGAAGTTATCCACCTTGGGTGCAGGAACGGGAGGGCAAATTATTATTTAAATGGCAATAAATTGGGAGAGGGGGAAGTACAGAGAGACCTGGGTGTTCTTGTACACCAGTCACTGAAGGCGAGCATGCAGGTGCAACAGGCGGTCAAGAAGGCAAACGGTATGCTGGCCTTCATAGCAAAAGGGTTGGAATACAGGAACAGGGATACCTTGCTGCAGCTGTACAGGGCACTGGTGAGACCACACCTCGAGTACTGTGTACAGTTTTGGTCGCCTCATCTGAGGAAAGATGTTCTTGCCATGGAGGGGGTGCAGCGGCGATTCACCAGGCTGATACCAGGAATGGCGGGATTGACCTATGAGGAGAGACTATGTAGTTTAGGGATGTACACACTGGAGTTTAGAAGATTGA
Source organism: Squalus acanthias (assembly GCA_030390025.1). Classification (NCBI taxonomy): domain Eukaryota; kingdom Metazoa; phylum Chordata; class Chondrichthyes; order Squaliformes; family Squalidae; genus Squalus; species Squalus acanthias. The sequence continues at coordinate 92,230,245 of CM059429.1, forward strand.
GAGGGGACCTCATAGAAGTGTATAAAATTCTGACAGGTCTAGACAGATTAGATGCAGAAGGAATGTTTCCCTTGGCGGGTGAGAACAGAACTAGAGGACATAATTTAAGGATAAGGGCTAAACCATTTAGGACAGAAATGAGGGGGAATTTCTTCACTCAGAGAGTGGTGAACCTGTGGAACTCATTGCCACAGAGGGCAGTGTACGCCAGCTCATTAAATATATTTAAGAGGGAATTAGATATATTTCTACAGGCAAAAGGGGTTAAGGGTTACGGAGAGAAGGCGGGGACGGGATACTGAATTGAAGGATCAGCCATGATCTCATTAAATGGCGGAGCAGGCTCGAAGGGCCGGATGGCCTACTCCTGCTCCTATCTTCTATGTATCTATGTATCTATGCTGGAAATCTGAAATAAAAACAGAAAATGGCGGAAATACTCAGCAGGCCAGGCAGCATCTGTGGAGAGAGAAACAGAGTTAACGTTTCAGGTCGATGACCCTTCGTCAGAACTGGAAAAAGTTAGAGATGGAACAGGTTTTTAAGCCCCTGCCGTGTTTTCACCATCCCCTCTGACCTTCCCCTCTCTGACCCTGAATGATCAGTCCTCAGCAAATGCCTGAGCTTCATCCCCTTACACCTCCACCTTCAATGAATTTCGAGCTCGTCACGATGCTGAGCTCTTCTTCAGTTGCCTTCATCTCTGTGCTCACTTCTTTGGCCAGGACTCTTCCCCCCGTACAGCTGACCCTTACTCCTGTTTTCAGAATACCTGGACCTGTCCCTCTGGCCTCTTACCCTCTCTAGATCTTTTCATTGCGAACTGCCGGCGCGACATCGGCCGTCTCAATTTCTCTGCTCCCCTCACTCACTCCAACCTTCCCCCCTCTGAACTTCCAGCACGCCATTCTCTCAGATCCAACCCCAACATTGTCATTAAACCTGCTGACAAGGGTGGCGCTGTTGTTGTTTGGCAAACCGACCTCTATCTTGCGGAGGCTTAATGCCAACTCTCCGACACCTCCTCCTACCTCCCCCTGGACCAAGACCCCACTACTAAACATCAAGCCATTGTTTCTAATACTGACCTCATCTCCTCTGCGACTCTTCCGACATCCTCTGCCGCTTTAACAGTTTCCAGTTTCCTCAACTGCCTCCTTTTCACTATGGATGTCCAATCCCTCTACACCTCCATCCCCCACCAGGATGGCCTGAGGGCGCTCCACTTCTTTCTTGAACAAAGGCCCAACCAGTCCCCATCCATCACCACCCTCCTCCGCCTGGCTGAACTTGTTCTCACATTGAACAACTTCTCCTTCAAATTAAAGGTGTTGCTATGGGAACCTGTATGGGTCCTAGCTATGCCTGCCTTTTCGTGGGATATGTGGAACATTCTTTGTTCCAGTCTTACTCAGGTCCCCTTCCTCACCTCTTTTTCCGGTACATTGATGACTATATCAGTGCCGTTTCCTGCTCTCGCCCTGAACTAGAAAATTTCATTCACTTTGCTTCCAATTTCCACCCTTCCCTCACCTTCACATGGTCCATCTCTGACTCTTCTCTTCCTTTCCTCGACTTCTCTGTCTCCATCTCTGGGGATAGGCTACTGACAAACATTCACTATAAGCCCACTGACTCCCACAGCTACCTTGAATACACTTCCTCCCACCCCGCTTCCTGTAAGGACTCTATTCCATTCTCCCAGTTTCTCCGTCTCCATCGCATCTATTCCGACGATGCCACCTTCCAATCTAGTGCTTCCGACATGTCTTCCTTTTTCCTCAACCGAGGATTCCCCTCTACTGTGGTTGACACGGCCCTTGACCATGTCCATTCTATTTCCCGCACTTCTGCTCTTACCCTTTCCCCTCCCTCCCGGAACCATGATAGAGTTCCCCTTGTCCTCACCTTTCACCCCACCAGCCTTCACATTCAACGGATCATCCTCCGCCATTTCCGCCACCTCCAACATGATCCCACCACCAAACACATCTTCCCCTCACCTTCCCTTTCAGCATTCTGAAGGGACTGCTCCCTCCGCGACACCCTGGTCCACTCCTCTATCACCCCCCAACACCCCTTCCCCTTTGCCTGGCACCTTCCCGTGCAAGCGCAGGAGATGCAACACCTGCCCTTTTACCTCCTCCCTTTCCACCGTCCAGGGCCCCAAACACTCCTTCCAGGTGAAACAGCGATTTACTTGTACTTCTTGCAATTTAGTATACTGTATTCACTGCGGTCTCCTCTACATTGGGGAGACCAAACGCAGATTGGGTGACCGCTTTGCGGAACACCTCCGTTCAGTCCGTAAGGGTGACCCTGAGTTTCCGGTCGCCTGTCACTTTAATTCTCTGCTCCACTCCCATTCTGACCTCACCGTCCTCGGCCTCTCACACTGTTCCAACAAAGCTCAACGTAAGCTCGAGGAACAGCACCTCATCTTTCGATTAGGCACTTTACAGCCTTCTGGCCTCAACATCGAGTTCAACAATTTCAGACCATAACCTCTGACCCTTTTTTTTCAGACGGCAGCTGTTGATGATTCTGCCATTGCCAGTTACACCTCATCTGGACTCACCTTTTGTTTCTTTACTTGTCCCATTACCATCTCCTTTTGCTTTGCATCATCATCCCTTTTGCCTTTTAACCTCTCCTGGCTTCCATCCTATCGCAGACCTTCCATTTTGTTCTTTCCTCCCCTCCCCGCTTTCCCTGTCCCTGCATTTGCTTAAAACCTGTTCCATCTCTAACAATTTCCAGTTCTGACGAAGGGTCATCGACCTGAAATGTTAACTCTGTTTCTCTCTCCACAGCTGCTGCCTGAACTGCTGGGTGTTTCCAGCATTTTCTGATTTTTTTTATTCGTTTATGGGATGTGGGTGTCGCTGGCAAGGCCAGCATTTATTGCCCATCCCTAGTTGCCCTTGAGAAGGTGGTGGAGAGCAGCCTTCTTGAACCGCTGCAGTCCGTGTGGTGAAGGTACTCCCACAGTGCTGTTAGGTAGGGAGTTCCAGGATTTTGACCCAGTGACGATGAAAGATCAGCGATATACTTCTAAGTCAGGATGGTGTGTGACTTGGAGGGGAACTTGGAGGTGGTGGTGTTCCAATGCGCCTGCTGCCCTTGTCTTTCTAGGTGGAAGAGGTCGCGGGTTTGGGAGGTGCTGCCGAAGAAGCCTTGGCGAGTTGCTGCAGTGCATCTTGTAGATGGTACACACTGCAGCCACGGTGCGCCGGTGGTGGATGGAGTGAATGTTTAAGGTGGTGGATGGGGTGCCAATCAAACGGGCTGCTTTGTCCTGGATGGTGTCGAGCTTCTTGAGTGTTGTTGGAGCTGCACTCATCCAGGCAAGTGGAGAGTATTCCATCATACTCCTTACTTGTGCCTTGTAGATGGTGGAAAGGCTTTGGGGAGTCAGGAGGTGAGACACTCACTGCAGAATACCTAGCCTCTGACCTGCTCTTGTTGCCACAGTATTTATGTGGCTGGTCCAGTTAAGTTTCTGGTCAATGGTGACCCCCAGGATGTTGATGGTGGGGGATTCGGTGATGGTAATGCCGTTGAATGTCAAGGGGTGGTGGTTAGACTCTCGCTTGTTGGAGATAGTCATTGCCTGGCACTTGTGTGGCGTGAATGTTACCTGCCACTTATCAGTCCAAGCCTGAATATCGTCCTGGTCTTGTTGCATGCGGGCATGAACTGCTTCAGTATCTGAGGAGTTGTGAATGGCACTGAACACTGTGCAGTCATCAGCAAACATCCCCATTTCTGACCTTATGTTGGAGGGAAGGTCATTGATGAAGCAGCTGAAGATGGCTGGGCCTAGGACACTGTCCTGAGGAACGCCTGCAGCGATGTCCTGGGGCTGTGATGATTGACCTTCAACCACCGCAACCATCTTCCTTTGTGCTAGGTATGACTCCAGCCAGTGGAGAGTTTTCCCCCCGATTCCCATTGTCTTCAGTTTTACTAGGACTCCTTGATGCCACACTCGGTCAAATGCTGCCTTGATATCAAGGGCAGTCACTCTCACCTCACCTCTGGAATTCAGCTCCTTTGTCCATGTTTGGACCAAGGCTGTAATGAGGTTGGGAGCCGAGTGGTCTTGGCAGAACCCAAACTGGGCATCAGTGAGCAGGTTATTGGTGAGTAAGTGCCGCATGATAGCACTGTTGATGACACCTTCCCTCACTTTGCTGATGATTGAGAGTAGACTGATGGGGCAGTAAATGGCCGGATTGGATTTGTCCTGCTTTTTGTGGACAGGATATACCTGGGCAGTTTTCCAAATTGTCGGATAGATGCCAGTGTTGTAGCTGTACTGGAACAGCTTGGCTAGAGGCATGGCTAGTTCTGGAGCACAAGTCTTCAGCACGATAGCCGGGATGTTGTTGGGGCCCATAGCCTTTGCTGTATCCAGTGCGCTTAGCCATTTCTTGATATCACGTGGAGTGAATCGAATTGGCTGAAGACTGGCTTCTGTGATGGTGGGGATTTCAGGAGAAGGCTGAGATGGATCATCCACTTGGCACTTCTGGCTGAAGATGGTTGCGAATGCTTCAGCCCTGTCTTTTGCACTCGTGTGCTGGGCTCCACCATCATTGAGGATGGGGATATTCATGGCGCCTCCTCCTCCCGTTAGCTGTTTAATTGTCCACCTGCATTCACGACTGGATGTGGCAGGACTGCAGAGCTTTGATCTGATCCGTTGATTGTGGGATCGCTTAGCCCTGTCTATAGCATGCTGCTTCCGCTTTTTAGCATGCATGTAGTCCTGTGTTGCAACTTCCCCAGGTTGGCACCTCATTTTTAGGTACGCCTGGTGCTGCTCCTGGCATGCTCTTCTGCACTCCTTATTGAACCAGGGTTGGTCTCCTGGCTTGGTGGTAAAGTTAGAGTGAGGGATATGCTGGGCCATGAGGTTGCAGATTGTGGTGGAATACAATTCTGCTGCTGCTGATGGTCCACAGCGCCTCATGGATGCCCAATTTTGAGTTGCTAGATCTGTTCTGAATCTATCCCATTTAGCACGGTGGTAGTGCCACACAACACGATGGAGGGTGTCCTCAGTGTGAAGACGGGACTTCATCTCCACAATAACTGTGCGGTGGTCACTGCTACCAATACTGTCATGGACAGATGCATCTGCGACAGGTAGATTGCTGAGGATGAAGGTCAAGTAGGTTTTTCCCTCGTGTTGGTTCGCTCACCACCTGTCGCAAGCCCAGACTGGCAGATATGTCCTTCAGGACTCGGCCAGCTCGGTCAGTAGTGGTGCTACCTAGCCACTCTTGGTGATGGACATTGAAGTCCCCCACCCAGAGTACATCTTCTGCCCTTGCTACTCTCAGTGCTTCTTCCAAGCGGTGTTCAACATGGAGGAGTACTGATTCATCAGCTGAGGGAGGGCGGTAGGTGGTAATCAGCAGGAGGTTTCCTTGCCCATGCTTGACCTGAAGCAATGAGACTTCATGGGGTCCGGAGTCAATGTTGAGGACTCCCAGAGTCACTCCATCCCGACTGTATACCACTGTGCCACCACCCCTGGTGGGTCTGTCCTGCCGGTGGGACAGGACATACCTAGGGATGGTGATGGAGTAGTCTGGGACATTGGCTGAAAGGTATGATTCTGTGAGTATGACTATGTCAGGCTGTTGCTTGACTAGTCTGTGGGACAGCTCTCCCAATTTTGACACAAGTCCCCAGATGTTGGTGAGGAGGACTTTGCAGGGTTGACTGGGCTGGGTGTGCTGTTGCCATGTCCGTAGCCGGTGCCGGTGTCGATGCCGGGTGGTCCGTCCAGTTTCATTCTTATGACGTTTCATAGCGGTTTGTTACAACTGAGGGCTGGATTTTGAATGACCTGTGTAGTCGGGAGGTGGAGGCGTGTGGGGGGTTAAAGTTGCAGATTCGGGGGTCCCGACCCCATCCCGACTCCACGCAATTTTGACAAAATCGGTCGCGGGGTTCCCGACTCCGTCCCGCCTCCAAGAGGTGGGAGAGGCCATTAAAGCCCTTAACAAGCCCTAAATTGACTCTGTAATGCGATTTTCAAACGTTTTAGCTAGTTTAACCCTTTTCCGACGTGAAGTACGCCTGATGTGAAACACACCAGTGAAACCTGGCGGGAGCACAAGTGGATAGCTGACTATCAGCTGCAGGTCCACTATTACAACGGAGATGTGATGAAGGTAGTAGTAGTATTAGGTCTGAAAGTCGCCTCTGATGCTGCTGCATTGAATGTCTTCAGAGACTGCCTGGCCTTTGCTGTGAGAGGACCTGGATGCAAAAAAAATCCTCCCTCTCTCTCTCTCTCTCTCTCTGAGCTGCTGCTCATTTTGCATCCAGGTCCACTCACACCAAAAGCCAGGCAGTCAGTCTCTGACCTGCAATGATGACATCATCAGAGGCGACTTTCAGACTGAAACCTCTAATTGGTTCATGGGTTCCCACATGCTGGAACTCAATTGGAAAATTGCATCATTCATCCACATTAATCTGGAGTCGGGGGGGCAACACGAAATGTGGATGACACGACCCCAACCCAACCCCAAGACAAAATCCAGCCCTCTTGCTGGGCCATTTCAGAGGGCAGTTCAGAGTCAACCACATTGCTGTGGGTCTGGAGTCACATATAGGCCAGACCAGGTAAGGACGGCAGATTTCCTTCCCTAAAGGACATTAGTGAACCAGATGGGTTTTGACGACAATCCGATAGTTTCATGGTCACCATTACTGATACTAGCTTTTTATTCCAGATTGATTTAATTAACTGAATTTAAATTCCCCAGCTACCGTGGTGGGATTTGAGCTCACGTCTCACATTTTATGCCACTTACCAACATGTCTGAGTAACTACCTTTAACCCCTACTCTCTGTTTTCTGCTTTGTAGCCAGGTTGCGATCCATTCTGCTACTTTTCCCCAACTCCACATGTTCTGTATGAAGATACTATTGTGAATATATATGAATAACGGACTTCAGTTATGTTGAAAGTTTAGAGAAGCTGGGGTTGTTCTTTTTTTATTTATTCGTTTATGGGATGTGGGCGTCGCTGGCAAGGCCGACATTTATTGCTCATCCCTAGTTGCCCTTGAGAAGGTGGTGGTGAGCCATGTTCTTGAACCGCTGCAGTCCGTGTGGTGAAGGTACTCCCACAGTGCTGTTAGGGAGGGAGTTCCAGGATTTTGACCCAACGACAATGAAAGATCAGCGATATACTTCCAAGTCAGGATGGTGTGTGACTAGGAGGGGAACTTGGAGGTGGTGGTGTTCCCATGCACCTGCTGCCCTTGTCCTTCTAGGTGGAAGAGGTCGCGGGTTTGGGAGGTGCTGATGAAGAAGCCTTGGTGAGTTGCTGCAGTGCATCTTGTAGATGGTACATACTGCAGCCACGGTACGCCGGTGGTGGAGGGAGTGAATGTTTAAGGTGGTGGATGGAGTGCCGATCAAGCGGGCTGCTTTGTCCTGGATGGTGTTGAGCTTCTTGTGTGTTGTTGGAGCTGCACTCATCCAGGCAAGTGGATGAGTGCAGCTCCACCCTTACAGCAGAAAAGGTTAAGGGGAGATCTAATAGAGGTGTTCCAAATTATGGAGGGTTTTGATAGAGTAGACAGGGAGGAACTGTTTCCACTGGCAGGGGTGGTCGGTAACCAGAGGACACAGATTTAAGATAAGTGGCAAATGAACCAGAGGGGAGATGAGGAGAATTTTTTTTACGCAGCGAGTTGTTGTGATCTGGAACGCGCTGCCTGAAAGGGTGGTGGAAACAGATTCAATAGTAACTTTCAAAAGGGAATTGGATAAATACTTGAAGGGGAAAATTTGCAGGGCTATGGGGACAGAGACAGGGATTGGGACTAATTAGAGAGCTCTTTTAAAGAGCCGGCACAGGCACAATGGGCTGAGTGGCCTCTGTCTGTGTTATAAGATTCTATAGAGGAAGGATTCGTCCCCTTAGCACCTCCCGTTAGCGCCAGAAGATGGCACTAATGGGTCGCTAGACCAGTATCACCGGGGCGAGGCGAATCCAGCGCTGCACGCCAAATCCCGCCACCCCCACCCTCCGGAGCGCCACCGGTAACAGTTACCGCCAGGAGCGTCAACGCCAGGTGGATCATGACGTCAGTGAGTCTGCAACGCTCAGTGACCGCCTGATCTGCAAAATTGATTGTCGCCACCTACCTTAGCACCTGGCGTAAACTGCAACACGGAGAGCTGGCGTGAAGCATGAAGAAGCTGGCTCCAGTGATGTTATTTAAAGGGATACTTTGGTTCTGTCTTCACGGAAGAGGACACAAATAACTTTCCAGAAATGCTAGGGAACCAAGGGTCTAGTGAGAAGAAGGAATTAAAGGAAATTAGTATTAGTAAAAAAATAGTGCTGGAGAAATTAATGGGATTGAAAGCTGATCCCCAGGGCCTGATAATCTGCATCCCAGAGTACTAAAAGAGGTAGCCATGGAAATAGTGGATGCATTGGTTGTCATCTTCCAAAATTCTGTAGATTATGGAACAGTTCCTGCAGATTCGAGGGTGGCAAATGTAACCCCACTATTTAAAATTGGAGGCAGAGAGAAATCTGGAAACTACAGACCGGTTAGCCTAACATCAGTAGTGGGGAAAATGCTAGAGTCTATTATAAAGGATGTGATAACAGGACACTTAGAAAATATCAACCGGATTAGACAAAGTCAACATGGATTTATGAAAGGGAAATCATGTATGACAAACCTACTGGAGTTTTTTGAGGATGTAACTGGTAGAATAGATAAGGGAGCACCAGTGGATGTGGTGTATTTGGATTTTCAGAAGGCCTTTGATAAAGTCCCAAATAAGAGGTTAGTGTGCAAAATTAAAGCACATGGGATTGGGGGTAATATACTGGCATGGATTGAAAATTTGTTAACAGACAGGAAACAAAGAGTAGGAATAAATGGGTCTTTTTCAGGGTGGCAGGCGGTGACTAGTGGGGTACCGCAGGGATCAGTGCTTGGGCCCCGGCTATTCGCAAGATATATCAATGATTTGGATGAGGGACCAAATGTAATATTTCCAAGTTTGCTGACGACACGAAACTAGGTGGGATTGTGAGTTGTGAGGAGGATGCAAAGAGGCTTCAAGGCGATTTAAACAAGTTGAGTGAGTGGGCAAATACATGGCAGATGCAGTATAACGTGGATAAATGTGAAGTTATCCACTTCGGTAGGAAAAACAGAAAGGTAGAGTATTATTTAAATGGTGCAAGATTGGGAGATGCTGATGTACAAAGGGACCTGGGTGTCCTTGTACACCAGTCACTGAAAGCAAACATGCAGGTGCAGCAAGCAGTTAGGAAGGCAAATGGTATGTTGGCCTTCATTGCAAGAGGATTTGAGTACAGGAGCAAGGATGTCTTACTACAGTTGTACAGGGCCTTGGTGAGACCACACCTGGAGTACTGTGTGCCGTTTTGGTCTCCTTACCTAAGAAAGGATATACTTGCCATAGAGGGAGTGCAGCGAAGGTTCACCAGACTGATTCCTGGGATGGCAGGACTGTCGTATAGAAGCATAGGAGCAGGAGTAGGCCATTCAGCCCCTCGAGCCTGCTCCGCCATTTAATGAGATCATGGCTGATCATCCAAATTCAGCACCCTGTCCCTGCTTTCTCCCCATATCCCTTGATCCCTTTAGCCTTAAGAAATATATTTATCTCCTTCTTGAATATATTTAATGAATTGGCCTCAACTGCCTTCTGTGGTAGAGAATTCCACAGGTTCACCACTCTCTGGGTGAAGAAATTCCTCCTCATCTCAGTCCTAAATGGCTTACCCCTTATCCTTAGACTGTGACCCCTGGTTCTGGACTCCCCCGCCATCGGGAACATCCTTCCTGCATGTAGTCTGTCTAGTCCTGTTAGAATTTTATAAGTTTCAATGAGATCCCCTCTCATTCTTCTAAACTCTAGCGAATATAAGCTTAATCGACCCAATCTCTCTTCATATGTCATTCCTGCCATCCCAGGTATCAGTCTGGTAAATCTTCGCTGCACTCCCTCCATGGCAAGAACATCCTTCCTCAGATAAGGCGACCAAAACTGCACACAATACTCAAGGTGTGGTCTCACCAAGGCCTTGTACAACTGCAGCAAGACATCCTTGCTCCTGTACTCGATTCCTCTCGCTATGAAGGCCAACATACCATTTGCCTTCTTAACCGCCTGCTGCACCGACATGCTTACCTTCAGCAACTGGTGCACAAGGACTCCCAGATCTCGTTGCACTTCCCCTTTTCCCAATCTATTTCCATTCAGATAATAATCTGTCTTCCTGTTTTTGCCACCAAAGTGGATAACCTCGCATTTATCCACATTATACTGCATCTGCCATGCATCTGCCCAATCACCCAACCTGTCCAAATCATACTGGAGTTTCTCTGCATCCTCCTCACAGCACACACGCCCACCCAGCTTTGTGTCATCTGCAAACTTAGAGATATTACATCTAGTTCCCTCGTCTAGATCATTAATATATATTGTGAATAGCTGGAGTCCTAGCACCGATCACTGTGGTACCCCACTAGTCACCACCTGCCACTCGGAAAAAGACCCGTTTATTCCAACTCTTTGCTTCCTGTTTGCCAACCAGTTCTTTATCCAAATCAGTACCTTACCCCCAATCCCATGTGCTTTAACTTTGCACGCTAATCTCTTATGTGGGACCTTATCGAAAGCCTTCTGAAAGTCCAAATACACCACATCCACTGGTTCTCCCTTATCTATTCTACCAGTTCCATCCTCAAAAAATTCCAGTAGATTAGTCAAGCATGATTTACCTTTTGTAAATCCATGTTGACTTTGTCCGATCCTGTCACTGTTTTCCATGTGCTCTGCTATTACATCTTTTATAATGGACTCTAGCATTTTCCCCACTACCGATGTCAGAATTACCGGTCTATAATTCCCCGTTTTTTCTCTACCACCTTTTTTGAATAGTGGGGTTACATTAGCTACCCTCCAATCCATGGGAACTGTTACACAGTCTATAGAATTTTGAAAGATGACCAGCAATGCATCTATTATTCTCGGGCCACTTCCTTAAGTACCCTAGGATGTAGATTATCAGGCCCTGGGGATTTATCGACCTTCAATCCCGTCAATTTCCCTAACACCATTTCCCTACAAATACTGATTTCATTCAATTCCTCCCTCTCATTAGACCCTACGTTCCCCGACATCTCTAGGAGTTTATTTGTGTCCTCCTTTGTGAAGACAGAACCAAAGTATGTATTTAATTGATCTGCCATTTCTTTGTTCCACATTATAAATTCCCCTGATTCTGACTGCAAGGGACCTACGCTTGACTTCACCAATCTTTTTCTCTTCACATATCTATCGAAGCTTTTACAGTCAGTTTTTATGTTCCCTGCAAGCTTACTCTCATATTCTATTTTTCCCCTCTTAATTAATCCCTTTGTCCTCCTTTGCTGAATCCTAAACTGCTCCCAATCCTCAGGTTTGCTGCTTTTTCTGTCCAATTTATATGTCCTCTCCTTGGATCTTATGCTATCCCTAATTTCCCTTGTTAGCCACGGTATGAGGAGAGATTGAGTCGACTAGGCCTGTATTCACTAGAGTTTAGAAGAATGAGAGGGGATCTCAGTGAAACGTATAAAATTCTGACAGGGCTAGACAGACTGGATGAAAGGAGGATGTTTCCCCTGGCTGGGGGCTCTAGAACGAGGGGTCACAGTCTCAGGATACGGGGGAGGACATTTAGGACTGAGATAAGGAGAAATTTCTTCACTCAGAGGGTGGTGAACCTGTGGAATTCTCTACCACAGAAGGCTGTGGAGGCCAAGTCACTAAATATATTTAAGAAGGAGATAGATAGATTTCTAGACACAAAAGGCATCAAGGGGTATGGGGAGAGAGTGGGAATATGGTATTGAGATAGAGGATCAGCCATGATCGTGTTGAATGGCGGAGCAGGCTCGAAGGGCCGAATGGCCAACTCCTGCTCCTATTTTTCTATGTTTCTATAATCAGTAATGAGTCGCAGCTGTCAGGTTAATGGATTTTCAGTGCTTTCTTGTCAGTTTCACATTCTCCAACAGTTTCATTCAGTAATTTCAAGGTTCTTTTGTATCAGGAGTGTTGTAGTAACTAAAAAGTAGCTACATTTATTTTTCAAAGAATCAAACTGCGACACTTGGTTACATCAATGGGGCTGTACCGGCGATCGGCCTCGCCCTTCAGGATCTACGGTGGTGGGAGCGGAGGCAGCGAGAAAGACTGGAACATGTGGCCAGAGGGAGGAGGAGGGCCATCAGGGCTCTCAACAGGAGGCTTTACCCTCCGAGGGTATTCCGAGAGCACTTATCCTAACTCCAATTAAACAAGGAGCAGTGTATTAGAAGGCACCACTTCACGAAGGAGGTGGTCACAGAACTCTGCCTGCTCCTGCAACCAGACCTCCAGCCTCAGACCAGGGCGACCACGGCTCTCTCAGTGGCAGTCAAGGTCACCGTCGCCCTCAATTTATTCACCAGCGGATCCTTCCAGTCTGCAACAGGAGACATAGCGAACATCTCGCAGTTCGCCGTCCATCGCTGCATCCGGGAGGACACAGGCTCTCTACAGCAGGAGAAGGGACTATATTTCCTTCCCCATCACCAGAGAGAAGCAGGACGAGCGTGCATATGGCTTTTCCAGGATAGCGGGATTCCCCATGGTGCAGGGCGCCATTGACTGCTCCCACATGGCTTTGCGGGCACCGCATAACAATCCTGAGATCTTCCGTAACCGCAAAGATGCCTGCCATAGTTGAATAGTTGTCATTGTGCGTAAGGAGTGAGATGTGGGTGTGGGTGTTGATAGGTAGAGATTGTTGGTGGGTGAGTGCTGGGGGTGGGGTGCTTTGGGCAGTGTGTGAACATTGTGGAACTGATGGTGGTATGTAGCATTTCTTGAAGCATTGACTCACCCTGACAACAACAACAACGTGTTCTTATATAGCGTCTTTAACGTAGTAAAACGTCCCAAGGCGCTTCACAAGAGTGTTATAAGACAAAAAATTGACATCGAGCCACATAAGAAATTAGGTAACCAAAAGCTTGGTCAAAGAGGTAGGTTTTAAGGAGTGTCTTAAAGGAGGAACGAGAGGTAGCGAGGCGGAGAGTTTTAGGGAGGGAATTCCAGAGCTTAGGGCCTTGGCAGCTGAAAGCACGGCCACCAATGGTTGAGCGATTATAATCAGGGATGCTCAAGAGGGCAGAATTTGAGGAGTGCAGTTATCTCGGGGGGGTTGGGGCTGAAGGAGATTACAGAGATAGGAAGGGGCGAATCCATGGAGGGATTTGAAAACGAGGATGAGAATTTTGAAATCGAGGCGTTGCTGGACCGGGAGCCAATGTAGGTCAGCGAGCACAGGGGAGATGGGCGAACGGGACTTGGTGCGAGTTAGGACACGGGCAGCTGAGTTTTGGATGACCTCAAGTTTACGTAGGGTGGAATGTGGGAGGCCGGCCAGGAGTTCGTTGGAATAGTCAAGTCTAGAGGTAACAAAGGCATGTGGTCGTTAAATTTCTTCCTGCACTGTGTGTGGGTCCGGGGGAGCCACAGTGCCTCCTGAGATGTGCTGTGCTACTTCCCTCCACATGGTACAGAAGACTTGCGGTGAGGGCCTCCTGCCACTTGCCGGGTAGAACAACCCCCTACGTCTCTCCACAGCGAACACCAATGCCTCCAATGCTTGATCACAGAATCTGCGGGGTCTCTCCCTGGGGTGTGGATCTGCCATGAGTACAGCTGCTTCAGTCCTCCGGCTCCTTCTCCTTGTCCTGCTGCTGCTTGCTGAGGCAGCTGCACAGCCAGCAATGCGGAGAATGAGGTTCTGCAGCATCAATGAACCTCCCTTTTAAGTACTGATAAAAGCCTGTGGCAATCATGACGTGCGATTAGACTGCACCTGATATTGGTCCACCCTTTGAGTGTAACGCCAATGAGCTTGGGCTTAAAGGGGGAAAAATTAGGTCGCGCCCCGTTTGGGGTGCAAATATCGTCTGGACGCAAAAATTAGCGCCTGGCGCTAATTATCGCCACTGACTGGAAACTTCACTTTTATCGCCCCGGGAGGTGAGTGGAGCGCTAAATCAGGCGCTGCACACCTGTCTTAAGGCGCAAAGGCCGAGCAGTGAGGCGCTAACTCAGCGCGCGAGCGCAGCGCAGGTGCTGCCAGTTAGCGAGGGAACACAGACACACTGGCGCCGGCCAGTTCTTAAAGCGGGGGGGCCAACTTGCTCCCCAGCCACACCCTGCTCATTGCAGCCTTGAATCTCGGCCTGGAGAGACCTGTGAATCCATTTTGCTGCCAAGGATGGAGAGGGTGAGAGAACGAGCTCAGCGCTTCACCGAGCGGGCCTTGGATGCTCTGGTTGGCGCGGTGGAGCGCAGAAGATCTATACTTTTCCCTGAGAGTGGCAGGAGGCCTTTGCCACGCGAGTACAGAAGAGTGTGGAGGGAGGTGGCTCAGAGCGTCTCCTCCAGGAGCATGGTGCCCAGGACCCATGTTCAATGCCGCAAAAAGTTCAACGACCTCACTCGGGTCGTCAGGGTGAGTGGCTTTTTCTCAATACCTCTCCATCCCTCCATCTCAACCTCACTCTATGGCCAGAGGGTCTTAAAACCCCAATGCACAACACTCATCCAACACCTATGGCCCTTTCATGAAACACACACACACATTCCACACTTTGCATACAGTAAGGGCTATTCATCTATGGGAGGCACATCAGGCAAGACCATGGCTGCATACAGTAAGGGCTATTCACCTATGGGAGGCACATCAGGCAAGACCATGGCTGTATATTTACTCAGATGCTGTCCTTTTACTTGCAGGCCAAGCTGGCGCATAATAGGAGACAGCAGCAACGGACAGGTGGAGGGCGGCCTCAGCTGCAACCCCTCAGCGATCTTGAGGAGCGCGTTCACAGGATTGTGGCAAGCCGGGTGATCGGTCCCGTCGCCACTGGAGACGCCGACCCCGTTCTGGACAGCAATGGTAAGGTCATCACCTTTTTGTCCTCTGTCCTTCCACTTGTCCCTCACAACACCAGCCTTTGACACTTTCAATCCAACTTGCTAACTCGCTGCACTTATTCCTCCCTTACTGCCACCCTGTCCTCACGCTAAAGCCACTCTTGTACCTCCCTGCTTTCAGATGGTGATTCACCAGCTGAGGAGACGGGCCCTGAAGCTGCCAGTGGGAGTGAAGCTGCAGCCGAGGAGGAAGAGGAAGCCGAAGCATCAGTGCCACCCTCTCCCGAGGAAGCCCATGCCGACACTGGGAACACGCCTTCCCTGGAGGGGAGCAGGGGGGAAGGGTCTGATGAGGGTGAAGCTCCAGGACCCAGCGGGCTGCAGCAACGCCATGGGGGTAGGGAAGAATGGAGGCCTTCTCCCCAGAGGGAGAGTATGCCAGCGACTCCTACTGCAATGGACGCAGAGGAGGAGCGGCTGATCGCAGAAATGAACACCCAGGCGGTGGGCATGCACACTGAGCTCATGGGTGCAGTGGGAAGGGTGCCCGAATGCATTGAGTCACTGGCAAGGAGTGTGGAGCACTTCGCTGTAGCACAGGCGGATGCCACACTAAAGCTTAGTGCTGCAATTCAGTCACTGACTGCCGTGATCCCATCTCTGACTGCTCTCATGCAGACTCAGATTGAGGCCACGCGAGCACTGACTGCTGCCAACCTCGATGGTTCGTTCACATGTCCCCGGGGCTCTCACTGCGCCGCAGCAGGCCAGCAATCTGTGCTCCAGCAGATTGCTCCGGATGCTGAACATAGATGTTGTGCCGAGCATTGTCCGAGACCAAGATCAAGCTATCACACTCCCTATCATTCTGGTGTGCTCCATGTGCTTATCCAATAACCGCTTGAAAGTTCCTAAAGTGTCCGACTCCACTATCACAGCAGGCAGTCCATTCCACACCCCAACCACTCTCTGAGTAAAGAATCTACCTCGGACATCCCTTCTATATCTCCCCCCATGCACCTTATAGTTATGCCCCCTTGTAACAGCTGCCTCTACCCGAGGAAATAGTCTCTGAACATCCACTCTATCTATCCCCCTCATCATCTTATAAACCTCTATTAAGTCGCCTCTCATCCTCCTCCTCTCTAAAGAGAAAAGCCCCAACTCCCTCAATCTTTCCTCATAAGACCTCCCCCCCAAACCAGGCAGCATCCTGGTAAATCTCCTTTGCACTCTTTCCAATGCTTCCACGTCCTTCCTATAGTGAGGTGACCAGAACTGCACACAATATTCCAAATGTGGTCTCACCAAGGTCCTGTACAGTTGCAGCATAACCTCACGGTTCTTAAACTCAAAACCTCTGTAAATAAACGCCAACACACCATAGGCCTTCTTTACTGCTCTATCCACTTGAGTGGCAACCTTCAGAGATCTGTGGATATGAACCCCCAGATCCCTCTGCTCCTCCACGTTCCTCAGAACCCTGCCGTTGACCCTGTAATCCTTATTCAAATTTGCCCTACCAAAATGAATCACCTCGCACTTATCAGGGTTAAATTCCATCTGCCATTTTTCGGCCCAGCTCTGCATCCTATCAATGTCTCTTTGCAGCCTACAACTGCCCTCCACCTCATCCACTACTCCACCAATCTTGGTGTCATCAGCAAATTTACTGATCCACCCTTCAGTCCCCTCCTCCAAGTCATTGATAAAAATCACAAACAGCAGAGGACCCAGCACCGACCCCTGTGGCACACCGCTGGTAACTGGTCTCCAGTCCGAAAATGTTCCATCCACCACCACCCTCTGCCTTCTATGAGATAGCCAGTTACTTATCCAATCGGCCAAATTTCCCTCTATCCCACAACTCCTTACTTTCTTCATGAGACGACCATGGGGAACCTTATCAAACGCCTTACTAAAATCCATGTATACGACATCAACTGCTCTACCTTCATCTACACACTTAGTTACCTCCTCAAAGAATTCAATCAAATTTGTTAGGCAAGACTTACCCTTCACGAATCCGTGTTGACTTTCCCTGATTAAGTTGCCCCTTTCCAAATGGTCATAAATCCTATCCCTCAGGACCTTTTCCATTATCTTACCAACCACCGAAGTAAGACTAACCGGCCTATAATTACCAGGGTCATTCCTATTTCCTTTCTTGAAGAGAGGAACAACATTCGCCACTCTCCAGTCCTCTGGCACCATTCCCGTGGACAGTGAGGACCCAAAGATCAAAGCCAGATGCTCTGCAATCTCCTCCCTTGCCTCCCAAAGAATCCTAGGATATATCCCATCTGGCCCAGGGGACTTATCGACCCTCAGGTTCTTCAAAATTGCTAAAACATCTTCCCTCAGAACATCTACCACCTCCAGCCTATCCACCTTTATCACACTCTCATCCTCAAGAACATGGCCCCTCTCCTCGGTGAACACTGACGAAAAGTATTCATTCATCACCTCTCCTATCTCTTCTGACTCCATGCACAAGTTCCCACTACTGTCCTTGACCGGCCCTACCCTCACCCTGGTCATTCTTTTATTTCTCACATAAGAGTAAAAAGCCTTGAGGTTTTTCTTGATCCGACCCGCCAAGGACTTCTCATGCCCCCTCCTAGCTCTCCTAAGCTCTTTTTTTAGCTCATTCCTTGCTACCTTGTACCCCTCAATCGACCCAACTGAACCTTGTTTTCTCATCCTTACATACGCTTCCTTTTTCCTCTTGACTAGACATTCAACCTCTTTTGTGAACCATGGTTCTCTCACTCGGCCATTTCCTCCCTGCCTGACAGGAACATACCTATCAAGGACACGCAGTAATTGCTCCATGAAAAAGCTCCACTTTTCGTTTGTGCCTTTCCCTGATAGTTTCTGTTCCCATCTTGTACTCCCTAATTCTTGCCTAATCGCATCATAATTACCCCTCCCCCAATTATAAACCCTGCCCTGCCGTATGGCCTTGAAGTGCTGCCCCTTGGGAGTGCCAGTGTGTCGGTCGAGCAGGGAGTTGCTGTCCTCTCTCACGATGACAGCATTCCTGCTGCCAACACTGTCACTTCTCCACTGCACTTGCCACCGCCTGTAGGACAGACTGTTGCCGCCCATGCAGAGTTGGTGCAGTCTGCAGCCGGGCCCTCCAGGCCCAGAACTGGTCGAGGCCGTCCTTCAGGGGCATCTGCAGTGTCAGGGTCTGACAATCAGCAGCCTTCCACCAGCCTTGCTGCAGCCACTGAGGTCCCATTACGGAGGAGCAGTAGGGTTAGAAGGGGGGAAGTGCGCAAGGGAAGGAGATCACCCTCGAAGGGCAAAAAGTAGGAGGTGTGACAAAATGCTGGTCATTTTTTTATTAAAGGCCGAGGTTCGTGGTCCAACTTTTGTCTAGTGTTTTGGACATTATCTCCAGGTTGTGAGAACCAGTTATGTTAATGACTGTTTTTTTGTGTTTATTTCTATGAGTTTGTCATGAGGAAATGACACACACAGAGTTTGTAAAATAAATAAGTTTTTGTATTCAAAATATACATGTTTGGTGTTTGGAATCATTGGTGCCTTGGCCGGCTTAGGGGTTGCGTGCTGGGTTCATTGATGTTGTTAGCAATGGCAGAAACCATTTCCACAGCAGGGGCCCTAGAAGCGGCTTGCTATCAGCCGTTGACGGACGGCCCTTGCAGTTTCACCATTGTGGGCCGCCCTCCCGCCTTGGTGCTGCTGATGATCATCCTCCTCGTCCTCTTCCTCCTCTTCCTCCTCCTCCTCTGGTGGTGCTCCAAGGCCTGGTGGCATTGGCTGGGTCCTGACGATTGCCATGTTATGCAACATGCAGCACACAACTACGAAGTTGGATACTCGCTCAGGCGAGTACTGCAGGGCTCCTCCAGAATGGTCGAGACAGCAGAACCGTTGCTTCAGCACGCCGATTGTGTGCTCAATGATGTTCCTGGTAGCTTGATGGCTCTCGTTGTACCGCAGCTCAGCAGGGGTGTTGGGCGTACGGAGCGGTGTCATCAGCCAGGTGCTCAATGGATACCCCTTGTCCCCGAGAAGCCAACCAACTGGCTGATGCGGTGCCTCGAAAAGTTCTGCCACAGTAGTCTGGCGCAGGATGAAAGCATCGTGGCAGCTGCCAGGATAGTGGGCATTGACAGCGAGTATCAGCTGTCTGTGGTCACAGACCAACTGAACATTCAAGGAATGGAACCCCTTTCTGTTCCGGAAATCCTCGGCATTCTCATGTGGAGCACGCAAAGCCACATGTGTGCAGTCAATGGCGCCCTGCACCATGGGGAAGCCTGCTATCCTCGCAAAGCCCAGAGCGCGGTCACGCTGCTTGTCTGGGGTCATGGGGAAAGAGATGAACTCTCGTCTCCTTTTAAAGAGGGCATTTGTGACCTGCCGGATGCAGCAATGCACCGCGAACTGGGAGATATTGGCGAGGTCCCCAGCAGCAGCTTGAAATGAGCCAATAGCATAGAAGTTGAGAGCCACTGTGACCTTCACTGCCACCGACAGAGACGTCCTGGACCTCAGTTGAGGCTGCAGATCTGGCTGCAGCAGGTGGTAGAGCTCAGTGACCACCTCCTTGCTGAATCGCAGCCTTCGCAAACACAGCTCCTCAGACAAATGAATGTAGGAGAGCTGTTCACGATATACCCTGGGAGGGTAAGCTCTCCTGTACAGACGCCTGTTGGCCCTCCTCCGTCTGGCCATCATTGCCACTCTCTCTCTGCGTCTCTGTGTCCTCCGATTCAGCTGGAGCAGGACGACGCCCCCATTCAGTGCAGCCCCCATAGTCTCTTTGCAAGCAAAGTTATGAAGGACAGCAACCAAAGTACCAGCGAAGTTAGGATCAGTAGACAAAACTACCTCACAAAGCGTTGACTCAATGCAGAAGTCTCTCTTTCTCTCTCTCCGAATCTCTCTCTCTCTCTCAGAACGAGTGGTGCAAAAATGTCAACCACAGAAAAAGACAGGAAGAGGCCCCCTTGAAATAGCGCCCCCCCCCCAGCCCCACAGCGATTGATAGCGTTCCAGTCTTCCGGTCGTTGGATGCGCCAGGCGGTAAGGCAGGGGGCGCCACTCAATTTCCGCTCCGGGGCGCCACAAGTGCGTTGCACCATGGAATGACGTCACAATCTGCGCGCACAGGTGGTCGCAGCGGTAAAGTTTAGCGCCGCCGCACAATGTCTAGTTAAGTTCCCGAGCGGCGCAAACATCGCTGCGCCCGGGCGCTAGCGGCTTTGCGCCCCATTAGCGCCCTCTTAAGGTGCTAACGGGAGGCGCAACCAACTGAATTTTTCCCCCAAAGACTTGAAATAAGACTCTAATCGTTTTTTTGAGCAGTGAGCAAGAATTTTGCGTGCAGTGTAAAGCATTAGCGCCTGGCGCTAACTCTCCAACTTTTCTAATGACACTGCCCAGTCCTGGGCTATAATGAATTTCGAGCCCTATCTTTCTATAACACTGCCTGTGGACAAAAAACAGAAAATGCTGGAAATGCAGCAGGTCTGGCAGCATCCATGCAACAGACAAGACAAGGTTTCAGATGTGGACCCTTCATGATTTTACTGAAACTGCAAGAGGTCAGTTTGCTCCGTGTGCCGTTTAAGCTGCCGGGGAATTGCCTGGATTTTCAGTATAAGATGAAGCGCTAGTACCCGAGAGCAGGAGATACCCCACCAAACCCCGTGAGGCGGGAAGAGGGGGGTGGGAGGGGATGGGAGGTGCTGTTTCCTGGCGAGAGTCCAGGGCTGGTCCCAGTACAGCTGAGGATCTGTGGATTCTGATTCACAGCCAGAGTGCAGCCACTGTTTGGTCCCACACCATGCCCGTGTGGTCTAGCCGGAGAGGGGAACTCTTCACACCTCACTTCTACAGGGAAACCTTCATCTCCCACAATTTATGACTTTATCATTATTCGGGCTTCCAGTTTCCCTGATGGGGTCCGTCCGAATGTTGCTTATTGGGATCTTGCTGCTCCCGGACGGCGGTAAGTAAAGTTGCTCTGAGTCTGTGCGCAGTATTTAGATTAGCTTAAAGTTTAGATACAACTCTCTAGCCCACGATAGAGTCCCTCTCCTCTGCTCAATACACACGAGATGTGACTTTTCTTGCTGAATATGTTATAATTCTGATATTAAAATATGACGGTAAATAAAAGGAAATGAGTTAATCTGGCGATTGAAAATACACCATGGACTAGCGTCAGGACAAGATTATCAACTGGGATTTTAAGATTTGATGGGGCTGTAGGTTTTATAATGAAGATCTGGACGTTACTCAGCGTCCTGGCTATTTATCTGTAGGATGCCAGACTTTAATTGTCCATTTACCCACCTGGGTTATACACTTCTAAAAAACGAAACTGAGAGCAAATCTTACCGAAGGACAGTAAGAGGAGATACCTCGAGATTCTCAGCATGTCATTACTAAGTTTTATTTTTTAACTTATTGAGGTGAATTTTGTACTCAACAAAGTTTTTTAAATTCGTTCATGGGATGTGGGCGTCGCTGGCAAGGCCCAGCATTTATTGCCCATCCCGAGTTGCCCCTGAGAAGGTGGTGGTGAGCCGCCTTCTTGAACCGCTGCAGTCTGTGTGGTGATGGTACTCCGACAGTGCTGTTAGGTAGGGAGTTCCAGGTTTTTGACCCAGCAACAATGAAGGAACGGCGATATACTTCCAAGTCAGGATGGTGTGTGACTTGGAGGGGAACTTGGAGGTGGTGGTGTTCCCATGCGCCTGCTGCCCTTGTCCTTCTAGGTGGAAGAGGTCGCAGGTTTGGGAGGTGCTGATGAAGAAGCCTTGGTGAGTTGCTGCAGTGCATCTTGTAGATGGTACACACTGCAGCCATGGTACGCCGGTGGTAGAGGGAGTGAATGTTTAAGGTGGTGGATGGGGTGCCAATCAAGAGGCGCGACTTGTTCTAGAGCACAGGTCTTCAGCATTACAGCCGGGATGTTGTCAGGGCCCATAGCCTTTGCTGTATCCAGTGCGCTCAGCCATTTCTTGATATCACGTGCAGTGAATCGAATTGGCTGAAGACTGGCTTCTGTGATGGTGGGGACCTCGGGAGGAGGCCGAGATGGATCATCCACTTAGCACTGCTGGCTGAAGATGGTTGCAAACGCTTCAGCCTTGTCTTTTGCACTCGTGTGCTGGTCTCCGCCATCATTGAATATGAGGATGTTCATGGAGCCTCCTCCTCCCATTAGTTGTTTAATGGTCCACCACCATTCACGACTAGTTGGGGCAGGACTGCAGAGCTTTGATCTGATCCGTTGATTGTGGGATCACTTAGCTGTGTCTATAGCATGCTGCTTCCACTGCTTAGCAGTGTCCGTGACCCTGATTTTTTAAAAAGAGGAGGTTTCATTCCAAATTAAGTTAATTAATGGGAAGAAGTAGCCTGGCACATCCAATAAGAGCAACTGATGCTTTCCAAGAGATTTGTAGCTGCTATTATTTCCTGAACCTTGTAATGATCAAAATATTCTAAAAAGCAAGAGTAACAGGAAACATGGCACTTCCTCCCGATATTACTGCGGAGCGACACTCAAGCCCCTGGAACAGCTCCTCACATTAGTTGGAAAAACCATTCCACTGTTTAAAAAACTAACAAGAACTCAAATGTAATAGTCTTCACTTCTGATTTAATTTACTGAAACTGTTGTGTGGAAGCATTTCATATTAGTTTGCTGTGGTGATCGTTTTGCTTGATTATCCTTTAATAAACCTCTATGCAGAACCCTGGTTAGACCACACCTGGAGCACTGTGTTCAGTCCTGGGCACCACACCTTAGGAAGGATATATTGGCCTTGGAGGGAGTGCAGCGTAGGTTTACCAGAATGATACCTGGAATTCAAGGGTTAAATTACAAGGTGAGATCACACAACCTAGGGTTGTATACTCTGGAATTTAGAAGGTTATGGGGCGATTTGATCGAAGTTGTCAAGATATTAAGGGGAACTGATAGGGTCGATAGAGAGAAACTATTTCTGCTGGTTGGGGATTCTAGGACTAGGGGGCATAGTCTAAAAATTAGAGCCAGACCTTTTAGGAGTGAAGTTAGGAAACACTTCTACACACAAAGGGTAGTAGAAGTTTGGAACTCTCTTCCGCAAACGGCAATTGATGCTCGATCAATTGTTAATTTTAAATCTGAGATTGACAGGCTCGAGGGGCTGAATGGCCTCCTCCTGTTCCTATGTTCCTAAAAAGTTATTTTTTGGATTTTGTGTTGCTGAGTGGAGCCGATTGTTTCTTATAGTGCACTGAAACCAAAATAATCAGCTAACTCCACTGACAGACATGACAGGATAATTGGCAAAATTACACATTTCATATATACTAATAAATACTGATAAATGCTAATATATAGTAATATATACTAATAAATAGTAATAAATAGTAATATAGACTAATAAATACTATTAACTTAGCTGCCACTTTAAGGAGCAAGGAAGAGACAGTGAAACTAATTTTGGATGACGTTGATGTCATGGGGAAAAATGTTCAACTTTTACTGTCAATAACATTTTGCAATAACCGGTTTTTACTGTCGAGTTTGTTCAGGATTAGGGATGAAACCTCTCAGAATTTCAGTGTCGCTGGGAGATGAAAGTAACAAACTATGATTTGTACTGAGACTAGATTTTAACCTTGAGTCTCAGATACAAGGTGGACGATTAATATTCCCCACCCCTCCCCTGGGCCCCTAAAACCTGCTGCTTCTGCCACCTGATGTTGTGGTGTGAGAGAAAACACACGTAAATAATTTGTTGAACTTGATCTCGGATGTTGAATGTAGCAAAGTCTGTTAAAATAAAGAGCTGAGGACTTGCATTCTCTAATAACATGGATTAAAGCCAACAGGAATATCCTGCTGTATTAGAAAGCTGTGAAAGCTTTCAATTACATAAACAGCACTTACAACATAGTGGCAGCTGCAGCAGTAGTTTAATATATATATATATATATATGGTGCTTGCCTTTCGATATATTTTATGATGCAGTGATATCCATTTAGCCATTGTGAACTTAGTTTGCACGATGATCCTGTCGCAGTTTGCACTTAGAGCATGCAAGAGGACAATGTTTCAGTAACAACAAGACAGCTATTCAATAGGTACTGCAGTCTACTGTGTGCCCGGGTTAGTGGGGAATCCCAACTGTACTGATGCATGGACTTCAAACCTGCCATTTAAAGTGTCGTTCTGTCAGCCTGCTACACTACACAGTCACGTCCTATTGACCTGGCCCTTACACAGTTAAAATAGCAGATCATACCAGAAGTATGGGCACCATACTTCAGGAAAGATGTAAAAGGCCTCAGAAAGGGTACAGAGGAGGTTGACCAGGATGTTACCAGGGATGAAGGACTTCAGCTATGAGGAGAGGTTGGAAAAGCTCGGACTGTTCTCCTTGGAACAGAGAAGGTTAAGAGATGACCTAATAGAGGCTTTCAAGAGCGGTTTCGATAGAGTAGATAGCCACCGATAAAATGGAGCTTCACATGACTATAAAATGTTCCAGCATCCTGGCTGAGGAGTGACCATTGAGAGTGGTGGTGTTTGAATGGCCGTGCCTGGTGCTGAAACATCAGCTCCTCTGGTTGGGACTCCTGTGCTCTACCAGCAGGGTTAAAAGGCCGGGTCTGTAGCATACATCTGTAAAAATTCAAGTAATCCAAAACAGATACTGCTGGAGGGAGATTTAGGTACTGAAAATTCACCTGAGACAAATGGGTGCAAAAAAATTAAGTGCTATATACAAGCAAAAATTGTGGTCATGATGCCATCAACATGGTGGGTAATGTTTGCCAGAAGTTTATGAAATGATTGATTGGTTAATGGATTGGTTCTCCCCCAGGGCTGGCCCTAAGCAGTTGTCCAGGACTGCGCCAGTTGTCTAATGGCCGTCTGTTTTTCCGTTATGGTGGGATTTATGTGACGTTCTTTTGTAATCCTGGTTTTAAACGTTATGGATATCAGACCAGCAGCTGCATGTCTGGCCGGTGGACCAGAGCTCCTCCAGTGTGTGTCGGTAAGTAAAGATCACTTCTCTCTAAAAAAACTTCAATATTTCATCAAAATCATTCAGTTCAGTGGATAGCAAGTTTTAATTAATTTATGGAAAGAAATGATGTGAAATTTAGTCAATGTAGTAATAAATGTTTTTTTACATAGATATATATCATACACTCAGCTGTGACTCAGTGGTAGCACTCTTGCCTCTGAGTCAGAAGGTTGTGAGTTCAAGACTTGAGCACAAAAATCCAGGCTGACTCTCCAGTGCAGTGCTGAGGGAGTGCTGCACTGTCGGAGGTGCTGTCGTTCGGATGAGATGTTAAACCGAGGCCTCGTCTGCTCTCTCAGGTGGACGTAAAAGATCCCATGGCACTATTTTGAAGAAGAGCAGGGGAGTTATCCCCGGTGTCCTGGCCAATATTTATCCCACAATCAACTTCACTAAAACAGATTATCTGATCATTATTACATTGCTGTTTGTGGGAGCTTGCTGTGCGCAAATTGG
Organism: Squalus acanthias; assembly: GCA_030390025.1. Classification (NCBI taxonomy): domain Eukaryota; kingdom Metazoa; phylum Chordata; class Chondrichthyes; order Squaliformes; family Squalidae; genus Squalus; species Squalus acanthias. The sequence goes on from CM059429.1 coordinate 92,255,799, forward strand.
CTGCTGCGTTTCCTACATTACAACAGTGACTGCACTTCAAAAAGTACTTCATTGGCTGTAAAGCGCTTTGAGACGTCCGGTGGTCATGAAAGGCGTTATAGAAATGTAAGTTTCTTTTTTTCTTTCTTTCACTCTTACACTGCAGGCTAGGGCTAGCTGTGACAAAGCCAACTTTCTTTCCCAATACACACATATCACAAAGCTAGACATAGATGAGGAAGACATTTAACATATCCAAGATCATTCACCTGTTGGAAGATTAGATTTAATATGAAATTGTAGGCATAAGAGTAAATTAGATTTAGAATGAAAGTCTAACCATAAGACAGGCTTGCTTTATTTTATATGCATGTATGTTTAATACAGAGACTATTGGATTCTGAATTAAAGCAGCTATGTCCAGAAAACTCTGGCATTGTAATTGATCTCAGACACCAGCAGGCTAATTAACTAACATAACAAGGCCTTGGTTTGATTTGGTAACCGTCCTACAGCCTAATGATCCGACTGACAGATGTAACAGACATGTAGGCTGTACTTGTCAGGCTTTAAATACAAAGACAGTTTTCAGCTTAGGTCAGAGTGCACCCCGGGGAAAGAAAGCTGACAGACAGAGCCAAGGTGGATCATCATCTGGTGCCGCCCAGGCTTGGTAACTATTTTAATCGTTTTACATACAGACGGCAGCTTTTGACACGTTAGACCCCATGTGATTCCACCTCATTGTCTCAGTTGTATCTTGCTATGTCTTTGATGTGGTACCTTCCTGGCTGACCTGATTAACTTTATCACACCTCGGCAGATAAACAGTCAGGATGATTGAATTCAGTTGTCTGCAATTGTAAGTTACACATGCATTGTTCTCTATCTATATATGCTTTGACGATTCTGTATCTCCTCACTTCACCCGACGAAGGAGTTGTAACTCCGAAAGCTTGTGATTTAAAATAAAACTGTTGGACTATAACCTGGTGTTGTGCGACCTCTCAATTTTGTCCACCCCAGTCCAACACCGGCATCTCCGCATCATGACCACTATCGACACCACAAACTGCCGGCTCAAAGTGGAGAGAATCGCCAAGAAGATCGCGCATATCGACACCGACATCAAGTATCTACAGAGATGCAAGAAAGCAGACAAGATCCCGAAAGGACTACAGATCACGAACCCACTCAAGTCGACATACAACACAGACTACGCTGAGAGACTCTGCCGTCGTACCTCTCGCACACTCCTCAACCATCTCGTACACCAGCTCTACAGCAAACGCCACAACCTCGAAACCAAGATAGAGTCCATGCTCTCAGCCTGTGCTCAGGACACAGCAGACCAGTTACGAGACACCGCCAAACAGACGAGGCAACGGAACTACGCTGCCTACATGCGCATCAAGAACAGGAAGCTTGAGAAACTCGGCATCACCACCAGCAGCAACCAAGCCTCCCCCGGTACCACGGCGGCAACCACAGGGAAGTCCATCGTCAATTTGTCCGACCATACCCTTCAACCAGACGAAATCGAAGTTCTCGCCTTAGGGCTCAAGTTCTGCCCAACCACCAAAATGGACCCCATCGGTCTCGCGGCAGACACGGAGGAATTCATCAGGAGAATGAGGCTCCGGGAATACTTCCACAAATCCCAAGATGTCAGCAACAAACCCAATGAGACAATCAATGATCCAGAACAGCAGACAGAGGGACTCGCAGTGCAGCAACCGAAGAAAAAAGAGTCAAACTGGACCCCTCCGGAGGGTCGCTGCCCCAAGCTTGACATGTATGCTCAAGCTGTCAGGAGATGCATCAACGCCAGATTCATCAGCCGCACTCACAAGACAGTCCAGAATGTCACCCGAGCACAACGCAACGCCATCCACGCTCTCAAGACCAACCGCAACATCGTCATCAAACCAGCGGACAAAGGAGGAGCCATCGTCATACAGAACAGAATGGAATATTGCAAAGAAGCATACCGACAACTGGACAACCAGGAACACTACAGACAGCTACCCGCAGATCCGACCAAAGAACACACCCGCCAACTCAATAGACTGATCAAGACCTTCGATCCAGACCTTCAAAACATCCTACGCGCTCTCATCCCACGTACTCCCCGCGTGGGAGACTTCTACTGCCTCCCAAAGATACACAAAGCCAACACACCCGGACGTCCTATCGTATCAGGCAACGGAACCCTGTGTGAGAACCTCTCTGGATACGTCGAGGGCATTCTGAAACCCATCGTACAGGGAACCCCCAGCTTCTGTCGCGACACTACAGACTTCTTACAGAAACTCAGCACCCACGGACCAGTTGAACCAGGAACACTCCTCGCCACGATGGACGTATCGGCACTCTACACCAGTATCCCCCACGATGACGGCATCGCTGCGACAGCCTCAGTACTCAACACCAACAACAGCCAATCTCCAGACGCCATCCTACAACTCATCCGCTTCATCCTTGACCACAATGTCTTCACCTTCGACAACCATTTTTTTACCCAAACACACGGAACAGCCATGGGGACCAAATTCGCACCCCAATACGCCAACATCTTCATGCACAAGTTCGAGCAAGACTTCTTCACTGCACAGGACCTCCAGCCAACGCTGTACACCAGATACATCGACGACATTTTCTTCCTTTGGACCCATGGCGAAGGATCACTGAAAAGACTACACGATAACATAAACAAGTTCCATCCCACCATCAAACTCACCATGGACTACTCCTCAGAATCGGTTTCATTCCTGGACACACGAATCTCCATCAAAGACGGACACCTCAGCACTTCACTCTACCGCAAGCCCACGGACAACCTCACGATGCTCCACTTCTCCAGCTTCCACCCTAACCACGTTAAAGAAGCCATCCCCTATGGACAAGCCCTGCGAATACACAGGATCTGCTCAGACGAGGAGGAACGCGATGGACACCTACGGACGCTGAAAAACGCCCTCGTAAGAACGGGATATGACGCTCGACTCATCGATCGACAGTTCCGACGGGCCACAGCGAAAAATCGCATAGACCTCCTCAGAAGGCAAACACGGGACACAACCAACAGGGTACCCTACGTCGTCCAGTACTTCCCCGGAGCGGAGAAACTACGCCATGTTCTTCGCAGCCTTCAACATGTCATCGATGATGACAAACACCTCGCTAAGGCCATCCCCACGCCTCCACTACTTGCCTTCAAACAGCCGCCTAACCTCAGAAGTACCATCGTTCGCAGCAAATTACCCAGCTTTCAGGATAACAGCGACCACGACACCACACAACCCTGCCACGGCAAACTCTGCAAGACATGCTAGATCATCAACACAGATACCATCATCACACGTGAGGACACTACCCACCAGGTACATGGTACATACTCATGTGACTCGGCCAACGTTGTCTACCTCATACGTTGCAGGAAAGAATGCACCGCGGCATGGTACATCGGCGAGACCATGCAGACACTGAGACAACGTATGAACGAGCACCGCGCAACAATCGCCAGGCAGGATTGTTACCTCCCAGTCGGGGAACACTTCAGCAGTCAAGGACATTCAGCCTCGGATCTGCGGGTAAGCGTTCTCCAAGGCGGCCTTAGGAAAACACGACAACGCAAAATCATCGAGCAGAAACTGATAGCCAAGTTCCGCACTCATGAAGACGGTCTCAATCGGGATCTTGGGTTTATGTCACGATACATGACGTGATCCGGACTTGAGTCGTCGTTGGCTTGTTCACAGATGTGATTCCCAGTAAAAAAGTAAAAATTTTAAAGTTAATCGTTTTACATACAGACGGCAGCTTTTGACACGTTAGACCCCATGCGATTCCACCTCATTGTCTCAGTTGTATCTTGCTATGTCTTTGATGTGGTACCTTCCTGGCTGACCTGATTAACTTTATCACACCTCGGCAGATAAACAGTCAGGATGATTGAATTCAGTTGTCTGCAATTGTAAGTTACACATGCATTGTTCTCTATCTATATATGCTTTGACGATTCTGTATCTCCTCACTTCACCCGACGAAGGAGTTGTAACTCCGAAAGCTTGTGATTTAAAATAAAACTGTTGGACTATAACCTGGTGTTGTGCGACCTCTCAATTTTGTCCACCCCAGTCCAACACCGGCATCTCCGCATCATAACTATTAGTCTGACAGCTTGTTATGAATCTTATTATATAATTATAATACTGTATGACTATTACAGTAACTATTCCTTTGTAGAATCTCTTATATGATGAATAGTTTGAACTCATTCAGTGGATGGGTTGTATTATTGTGGAATCTACATATTAACACACAGCCTGACCTCAGGGGGATTAAGGTGTGTGGAGTGTTCCAGTGAAGGTCTCAAACAGAACTAGAAATAATCGTAAAGCAAAAGACTCCCACAAAACCATTATTCCGAAATCACAGCTGGTTTTTAGATGATTCCGGATTCTTTGGGCTGGATTTTGATACTGGGGCGGGTTGGGGTCGTGTCATCCACTTTTCGTATTATCCACCCGACTGCAATTGGATTTGGGAGATTGATGCGATTTTCACCTAATTGGGCAATTGAGTTTCAGCATGTGGGAACCCATGACCCAATTAGTGTTTTCAGTCTGAAAGTCGCCTCTGATGATGTCATCATTGCTGCTGCATTGAAGGTCTTCAGAGACTGCCTGGCCTTTGCTGTGAGAGGACCTGGAGGCAAAATGAGCAGCAGCAGCCCTAAGTCTGCTCCCAGATATTTTTGCACCACCACTCCCAGATATGTCTTCCATCCACCACCACTCTCAGCCAGCCAAATGTGCTCCCGCCAGGTTTCACATTCGTGGTTCAGAACAGGCGTGCTTCACGTAGAAAAAGGGTTAAAATCACAAAGGCCTTTCAAAATGGCATTATAGAGGCAATTTAGTGCTTGTTAAGGGCCTTAACAGCCTATCCCGCCTCTTAGAGGCGGGACGGAGTCGGGACCAGCAGACACGATTTAATGAAAATTGCATGGAGGCGGACTTGTGCCCGCCCGCCAGTTTTCGCAATTTTAACCCCCCACACGCCTCCAAACCCACCTCCACGGGTCAATGAAAATCCAGCCCTTTGTCTCCATTATCCTACCGGCGAGGTTAGTCCGTGCACTTCTTGTGTGAAAAACAAATTTCTGAGAACAGTTTTAAAGTTGCCTTTTGTTAGTTTAAAGTAACTTGCCATGGTTTAACTTGAAGTAATGATGTGGATTTTATATTTTCTATACGATTTATTACCTTAAATATTTTTATGAAGGCCCCTCTCAGGCATCTCCTTTGACGGCTCAAAATCCCGTGTTTCTCCAGTCTTTCCTCACACCTCGGTCCTCGCACCTTGGGATCAGGCGGCTGACATCCACCCACACCTGAGCTATACCCTTCAAACTGATCAATGGTTTAATTGATAAACATGTTCCTATTTGTCTCATCGCAGCTTCTGGATGCCCAGCTGTTGGGAGTATTCTCCATGGAACCAGCACTGTGCATCAAGGCAGTTCTGTTATCAGATACAGATGTGATTCCGGTTTCAAACTGTTTGGATCACCAACGCTTTACTGCAATGGCAGTAACTGGAACGACACCGAACCAATGTGCAAAGGTGGGACACCATCTTGATAGTCTTATAGTAAATGTACAGTAATGTGGTCCTGGTGATGACTTCTATCACAAGTCAACCCTTCTCCTTCCATGTCAATCTCTGACCTTATTCCATCTCCCACACTTCCCCTCACAGACTAGGTTCAGCAGTTTACAAACACCTTATTCCAGCTGATTTGGAGAATCTCATGTGTTGGGGTTTGAGTTGTGACGCGGGGTATCTCCGCCAGTGTCAGCGTCTCACAGAGACTCTCACCCTGAACCTGTGAAATGAAAATGACCATCAATTGAGACTGGAGCAGAACACCTCCCCCGGTTACAGTGAGGCCCAGCCCGGACATCCCATTCTCTCTGTGTTTTATTGCAGACACTGGGGGAGGGGTGGGTGCAGCGAATGTCAGCGAGTCACCAGGGAGCCTGGGTTCATTTGAAATGATTTCAATCTGGAATCTGAGCCCGGCCCCGGGGGATGGGCACCAGCATATAGGAGTAGCAAAGAGGAATAAGGTGCATAAAAGAGTGAGTGTGTTGGATAGTACTAGAGAAGATAGTACTAGAGGCGGTAGTAGTACCATATTAGATAGGAGCAAACTAAGAAAGACTACAAAAATTTTAAAATGGGTTTAGAATACATGTACGTAAACGCACAAAGTGTGGTGAATATGGTTGGTGAGCTACAAGCACAATTAGCTGTGTGGCAATATGATGTTGTGGCAATAACGGAAACGTGGCTTAAAAACGGTGAGCACTGGGCACTTAGTCAAGTGTACAAGGTGTTCAGAAAAGATAGGGAAGGAAAAAAGGGAGGTGGGGTGGCAGTGCTGATTAAGGAAGACATTGTAGTGTTGGAAAGGGAGGATGTTCTTGAGGGGACAAGGACAGAATCCATTTGGTTAGAGTTGAGGGGCAAAAAGGGTATGATCACGCTATTGGGGGTATTCTATAGGCCTCCAAATAGTGAGAGGGAGGTAGAGGAGCAAATCTGCAGGGAAATCGCAGAGATATGCAAGAGCTATAGAGTAGTGATATTGGGGGACTTTAATTACCCAAATATCGATTGGGATAATGCTAGGGTAAAGGGAAAGGAGGGGGAGGAATTTCTGAAATGTGTTCAGGAGAATTTTCTTGACCAATATGTTCTTGGCCCAACTAGGAAGGAGGCATTGCTGGATCTGGTGCTGGGGAATGAGGTGGGCCAGGTCGACCAAGTGTCTGTGGGAGAACACTTGGGTACGAGTGATCATCGTATCATAAGATTTAGATTAGCAATGGAGAGGAGCAAGGAACAATCTAGAGTGGAACTTCTAAACTGGAATAGGGCTAACTTCAATGGGATGCGAAAGGATCTAGCCATGGTAAAATTGAACCAAAGATTGACAGGAAAAACTGTAACGGAACAATGGGTGATCTTTAAAGATAAAGGGGAACCAGTGGATGTAGTATATTTGGATTTCCAAAAGGTATTCGATAAGGTGCCACATAAAAGATTATTACACAAGATTAGGGCTCACGGGGTTGGGGGTAATGGATAGAGGATTGGTTAACAGACAGAAAACAGAGAGTAGGGATAAACGGATCTCTTTAAGGTTGGCAGGCTGTAACTAGTGGGGTGCCGCAAGGATCAGTGTTGGGGCCTCAGCTATTTACAATCTATATTAATGACCTTGATGAAGGGACCGAGTGTAATGTATCCAAGTTTGCTGATGATACAAAGCTAGGTGGGACAGTAAGCTGTGAAGAGAACACAAAGAGTCTGCAAAGGGATATAGATAGACTAAGTGAGTGGGCAGTAAGGTGGCAGATGGAGTATAATGTAGGGAAATGTGAGGTTATTCACTTTGGTAGGAAGAATAGAAAAACAGAATATTTTTTAAATGGTGAGAAACTTTCAAATGTTGGTGTTCAGAGAGATTTGGGTGTCCTCGTGCAAGAAACACAGAAAGCTAGCATGCAGGTACAGCAAGCAATAAGGAAGGCAAATGGCATGTTGGCCTTTACTGCAAGGGGGTTGGAGTACAAGAGTAAGGAAGTCTTGCTACAATTGTACAGGGCTTTGGTGAGACCACACCTGGAGTACTGTGCACAGTTTTGGTCTCCTTATCTAAGGAAGGATATACTTGCCTTGGAGGCGGTGCAACGAAGCTTCACTAGATTGATTCCTGGGATGAGAGGGCTGTCCTATGATGAGAGATTGTGTAGAATGGACCGATACTCTCTGGAGTTTAGAAGAATGAGAGGTGATCTCATTGAAACATACAAGATTCTGAAGGGGATTGACAGGGTAGATGCTGAGAGGTTGTTTCCCCTGGCAGGAGTGTCTAGAACTAGGGGGCATAGTCTCAGGATAAGGGGTCGGCCATTTAAGACTGAGATGAGGAGGAATCTCTTCACTCAGAGGGTTGTGAATCTTTGGAATTCTCTGCCCCAGAGGGCTGTGAATGCTGAGTCTTTGAGTATATTCAAGACTGAGATCAATAGATTTTTGGACTCTAGGGGAATCAAGGGATATGGAGATCGGGCGGGAAAGTGGAGTTGAGGTTGATGATCAGCCATTATCTTATTGAATGGCGGAGCAGGCTCGAGGGGCCGTATGGCCTACTCCTGCTCTTACTTCTCATGTTCTTATGTTATTACCAACTTCATAAAGAATGGGTGGAGCAAATGATTCAAGTGCCAGAACTGAAACATATCCAAATATATATCTTACTGCTATCCAATGCCAAATCCACGACTTTCAATGTGGTGCAAAGGGATAACAACCAAAATCTATTCTGATGCTTCTATCAACAGCTCAGCTGGTAGATATATTTTCCATTGTGGATCTAAGTCTTACAAATGTGGACGTTTGAGCTCTGCTCTATGCTGAGGTAGCTACTCTCAGCGGGGGTGGTGATTGGGGAATGCTGCAATGGATCGAAATACTCTTGGGCTAGGGAGGGAGGTGGGAAATGAGTGAGGGCCCACAGGGTCAAATTGATTTCTGACCCCCAGGCCCTGATATTTACTGGGCAGGCTGTCCAAGAGGGAGGGAGGAGTTACTGCACGGTTGTTTTTTGAACAGATTCCCCGCCTGGATGTCAATCTGATTGATGGGCTTGGCTGCCTGTCGGGCGGGGAACTCTCCAGAAAAGGCCGCAGCCCAGGAGCTGGTAGGTTTAGTGTTTTTTGACGGTAGAGATCGCGCGGGGGGCGGGTGTTGGGGGTGGGTGGGTACACCGTGCTTGGGAGGGTCAAGGGCGATCGCTGGGGGGGGTGGGGGGAATCGAAGGTTGGGGGTGTCGTGGAGAGATCGCAGGGGTGTTGGAGATCGGGGGAAGAGATGGGGGTTTGAGGGGACACTCAAAGATCGAGGGGTCGGTGATGGCGGTGGTGTCGGTGATTGCGGGGGGGTTGGTGATGGGGGGGGTTGTGGTTCAAGAAGGCAATAGGAGACCACCTGAGCTACTCTTCCCTAGTAAGTGGGGGTCAACATTGACCAGAAACTTAACTGGACCAGCCACATAAATAGTGTGGCAACAAGAGCAGGTCAGAGGCTAGGTATTCTGCGGCGAGTGTCTCATCTCCTGACTCCCCAAAGCCTTTCCACCATCTACAAGGCACAAGTATGGACTGTGATGGAATACTCTCCACTTGCCTGGATGAGTGCAGCTCCAACAACACTCAAGAAGCTCGACACCATCCAGGACAAAGCAGCCTGTTTGATTGGCAGCCCATCCACCACCTTAAACATCCACTCCCTCCACCACCGGCGTACCGTGGCTGCAGTGTGTACCATCTACAAGATGCACTGCAGCAACTCGCCAAGGCTTCTTCGGCAGCACCTCCCAAACCTGCGATCTCTTCCACCTGGAAGGACAAGGGCAGCAGGCGCATGGGAACACCACCACCTCCAAGTTCCCCTCCAAGTCACACACCATCCTGACTTAGAAGTATATCGCTGATCCTTCATCGTCGCTGGGTCAAAATCCTGGAACTCCCTACCTAACAGCACTGTGGGAGTACTTTCACCACACGGACTGCAGCGGTTCAAGAAGGTGGCTCACCACCACCTTCTCAAGGGCAACTAGGGATGGGCAATAAATGCTGGCCTTGCCAGCGATGCCCAGATCCCACAAGCGAATTTTAAAAAAATTTACATTTTTTGCCAAAGATGCCAATAATAAACAATAAGGTGTTAAGACTCATTTTGATGAACAATTAACAGAGTGGCATTTACAGAAGTGAGGACAGGGTGATTATTTTGCACTGTGTATATGGGCTGCAATATCAGACATATGCATGGGATTTTATAGAACAAAATAACGTCTATGAAAATGAGTAATGAATACTGGAAATGTTTTTTAAGTTATATATTCAAAAATGGATTGCATGTTAAGGTATCAGAAAGTGAAATAGACTATAGGACTTTATATAACATACCAATAAAAAGCTTATTGATTTAAATGTGACCATTTTACAATATTGACATATTGGAGCAGATTTTCATCTTTCCCAACTGAGTGTTAAGCACCATTTGGGCAGAGAGTAGCAAGGAACATCTGGTGGGGAGGGTTGTTTGCCAGTAACAGAACCTGGCTAAATGTCCTTTCCTTGAAATAAATAAAAGAAAAATCCAATTGGTTCTGTAAGGGGCAGAATCCTCTCTGCCAGATTTTCCCTTGTGCATTCCGCCCAGGTCACGCTTAACGGACTGTAAAGACGGACATCTTTATTTCAATCTTTATCGTAATTGTTTTCAGGATTTTAGAATGAATTCTATAAATTCTAATTGTGAGTCTGTCCATTGTGTTCTGCCCTAGAGCAGGTCCTAACTGAAGTCGCAGATTGTTCAGCCACTTACTGGGGAAGAGTAGCTCAGGTGGTCTCCTATTGCCTTCCTCAAGGGTTTTTATTTTCAGAGTTCCTTTTCCAAGATGGGCTGCAACCAACACTAAAGAGCTCCGCCGACCCTTTTACGATGTAGAGGGGCACCTGCACACATCGGACTCAAGTATCCCGGCTGGACGCCAACCCAGTATTCAGAGATCCAGTGCTACGCTCACCGGAGTTGTCTGGAGTGGGGCCCGAACCCAACCCTTCTGACTCAGAGGCGGGAATACTACCCCTGAACCAGTGGTCACTCAATCTGCTCGCGTGTACCCCAGTATTTAGAGACCATATTCTAGTCTCCAGTCGCCGGGGTTGTCTTTAGTGGGGCTCGAACACTTCGCCTTCTAACTCAGAGGGGATGAATGCTACCGCTAACTAAAGGCTCACTGATTTTTAAGCGTTTGTCTGATTGTCTCATGATTTAAGACGGTGGGGTGTCAATATGGCATTCCTGTGTATATATATATGCTTTTAAGAGGTTGTTGTAAAAGTTGTTGTTGTAAAAGTTGTTGTAAAATTTGCCCACGGACGTAAAGGTCGCGCTCAAATGAGTTCATGGCCTGCTCAGCACAAAAAAGAATTAGAGGGAACATTGACCACCACCACCTCCAAGTTCCTTTCCAAGTCACACACCATCCTGACTTAGAGGTATATCGCTGATCCTTCATCGTCGCTGGGTCAAAATCCTGGAACTCCCTCCCTAACAGCACTGTGGGAGTACCTTCACCACACGGACTGCAGCGGTTCAAGAAGGCGGCTCACCACCACCTTCTCAAGGGGCAATTACATAGAATTACACAGGATTACATCGGATATACGGCACAGAAACAGGCCATTCGGCCCAACCAGTCCATGCCGGCGTTTATGCTCCACTCGAGCCTCCTCCTGTCTTTCCTCATCTAAATCTATCAGCGTAACCCTCTATTCCCTTCTCCCTCATGTCTAGCCTCGCCTTAAATGCATCTATACTTTTTGCTTCAACCACTCCCTGTGGTAGCGAGTTCCACATTCTCACCACTCTTGGTAAAGTTTCTTCTGAATTCCCTATTGGATTTCTTGGTGACTATCTTATATTGCTGGCCTCTAGTTATGCTCTTCCCCACAAGTGGAAACATTCTCTCTGTATCCACTCTATCAAAACCTTTCATAATTGTAAAGACCTCTATTAGGTCATCCCTCAGCCTTTTTCGAAGAGAAAAGAGACCCAGCCTGTTCATCCTTTCCTGATATGTATACCCTTGCATTTCTGGTATCATCCTTGTAAATGTTCTCTGCACCCTCTCCAGTGCCTCTATATCCTATTTATAATATGGCGACCAGAACTGTACGCAGTACTCTAAGTGTGGTCTAACCAAGGTTTGATACAGGTTTAGCATAACTTCCCTACTTTTCAATTCTATCCCTCTAGAAATAAACCCTAGTGCTTGGTTTGCCTTTTTTATGGCCTTGCTAACCTGTGTCGCAACTTATAGTGATTTGTGTATTTGTACTCCAAGATCCCTTTGTTCCTCTACCCCACCTAGACTCGCACCCTCCAAGTCATAAGTGACCTCCCTATTCTTCCTACCAAAATGTAACACCTCACATTTATCTGTGTTGAACTTCATTTGCCAATTATAGGCCCATTCTGCAGGTTTATTAATGTCCTCCTGTAATTTGTTGCAGTCCTCCTCAGTATTGACTATCCCCCCCAATTTGGTGTCAGCTGCAAATTTAGAAATTGTGATTTTGATTCCAAAGTCTAAATCGTTAATATAAATTGTGAACAGTGGTCCCAGCACTGATCCTTGTGGAACACCACTACCCACCTTCTGCCACTGTGAATCGCTACCCTTTACCCCTACTCTCTGCTTTCTGTCTTGAAGCCAGCTAGCTGTCCATTCTGCTACTTGTCCCCTGACTCCGCATTCTCTGTCCTTGTTCATCAGTCTATTAAGGGGTACCTTATTCAAGGCCTTTTAAAAATCTAGATAAATTACATCTACTACATTACCATTGTCTACTCTCTCTGTTACCTCTTCAAAAAATTCAATGAGGTTGGTCAAGCAAGATTTTCCCTTTTGAAATTCATGCTGACTATTCATCACTATGTTTTTGGTTTCTAGATGTTCTTCTATTTTCTCCTTTAGTAGGGATTCCGTTATTTTTCCTACCACTGATGTTAAGCTGACTGGTCTATAATTCCCTGGACATGTTCTATCCCCCTTCTTAAATATAGGTATTACATTAGCTATCCGCCAGTCCTCTGGCACTACACCTTTTTCTGATGAATTATTAAATATGTATAGTAATGCCTCGGCTATCTGTTCCCTAGATTCTTTTAAAATGCGTGGATGCAATCCATCCGGACCAGGGGTTTATCCTCTGAGTTTGATTAATTTATTTAATATATCCCCTCTTTTTATTTTAAATGCACTTATCTCATTACTAATCTCATGATCCAATGTCATGTCCACCTGTTCTATCTCCCTGGTAAATACTGAAGCAAAATAATTATTTAATATTTTTGCCATCTCTCTATCGTTACCTGTGGTATTATCCTGTCTATCCCTTAATGGCCCGATTCCCATCCCAACCTTCCTTTTTTTCTTGATGTGCCTGTAAAATATTTTACTATTTTGTTTTATGTTCCTTGATAATTTAATTTCATAGTTCCTCTTTGCCTTCCTAATTGTTTTTTTGATTTCTCTCCTAATCTCTTCATATTCTCCCTTATCATGCACTCCCCTGCTGTCTATGCACTTAATATATGCCTCTTTCCTTACCCTCAATTGTTCCCTTATGGCTTTATTCATCCATGGAGTCTCATTAGTGTTTAGTTTGTTTCCTTTTAGCGGAATATATTGTTCCTGCACTCTGTTGAACACCATTTTAAATGCTTCCCATTGCTGTTCTACATCGTTGTTTGCTAATATTGTTGCCGATTTTATATTCCCAAGTTCTATTCTCAGCCCCTCAAAATCAGCTTTTCTCCAATCTATTACCCTGGTTTTCGTCATACTTATGTCCTCCTCAATTATCATCTTAAAGCGTATTATATTATGGTCACTATTACCTAGATGTTCCCCTACTTTTACTTCTCTTATCTGCTCTGGTTCATTCCCCATTACTAGATCCAATAGCGAATCCTCCCTTGTTGGGCTTTTTACATATTGGGTTAGAAAGGAGTCCTGTACACATTTTGGAACTCCATTCCCTTATCACCTTTACCTACCTCTTCTGTCCAATTAATATCGGGGTAGTTGAAAACCTCCATGATTATTATTTTATGTTTTTTACTCATTTCCCCAATTTGTCTGCATATTTCTTGCTCCACCTCCTTTCCACTATTAGGGTCTGTAGACTACCCCTATTAGTGTGATTGATCCTTTATTATCTTTTATCTCTATCCATATGGACTCTATTTTTGTCTTGCTGATAGCTGCGTCACTTTTTTCTACTGCCATTATGTTATCCCTAATAAGTACAGCTACTCCACCTCCCCTTTTTCCCTCTCTATCTTTTCTAACTATGTTATACCCTGCAATGTTTAATTCCCAGTCCTGATTTTTCTGTAGCCATGTCTCAGTAATCCCTACTATGTCTGGTTCCTCGCAACGCATAATTGCCTCCAGCTCCCCTGTTCTATTACGGACACTGTGTGCATTGCTGTACGGACAGTTTAACTCATTTTTAATAGGATTTGCTCTCACTTTATGTTTCACCATCTTTAACCAACTAGAGATGGATAATAAATGCTGGCCTTGCCAGCGATGCCCACATCCCATGAATGAATAATAAAAAGTATCCCTTGTTAGCATTTTAATAACTAACTGCCAAAAACACTGACTTATGCATCTGTTTTCTTGTTTGAGAATCAGATATGATGAGGTCCAGACAGGAGACATACCTTGAGATTACTAAATCGCATTTGTTGCCGAACCTGAATAAACCATCATCCCTGAAAACGCCAGCAGAAAATCTGTTTAAAGTTCGAGATGGAAATACTGGAAGTACAGCCACAAAAGGCTATTTAGTTAACCACATCCTTTCACCAGAGCATCACGTTGCTGCTATTACAAAAAGGGTGCCATTCGTACAGCATTCACCCACAAATCAAGCTGTAATCATCAAGGACGCACCAGAAAATAATGCCCAGAGGGAGTTCCAAGCCAAAGATAACTGGTATGGAAAGACTGCACCTGTTGCCTCTAGGGACAACTTCTTAAACAAAGGATCATCCAAAGATCAATATAGCCAAGTAAAGATTCAATCAAAATCAATGTCTTCATTATTGTTATCAACATCAGCAGTATCTTCACCTCTATATTTACCTTTACCATCACTGACAGGAACAACATTACCATCATCATTTTGGCCATTGCGTTCGACGTTCGTCACTCAACTAACTCCCTTCTCATCACCACAGTCAAAATCTTCAATATCTTTACTGGAGGCAGAACCTTCCTCTACAACCAAATTGACTTTATCACTGCCGCCTTCACCATCATCAGCACGCTCTCTGTCTTCCAAACCCACATCTACATCTCTACGCCAACCTTCAAAATCATTACTCCAATCAGAAGCTTCCACTGTAACAAACCGATCATTACCATCACCCTTACCTTCAATGCCATCTTACCCATCACTCAAACCCTTATTGCAACAACCATCAACTCTTTTCCATACAAACTCAGTCAGAACATTTCCATCACCCCCAATACCTGCACAATGGACACCAAAATCATCATTTCTTATAAAACAAAATGCTCCTGTATCTAATACCAGATCACATACCTTCACAGTCACTCAAAGGGGTCTCGATTCAGCTCCAATCACATCCAAACCATATGGATGGCTTAGAGGAACAAAAAGCCATATCACTGAAGAAGACAGCTACATGAGTGAAAGAGAAGACATTGAAGGAACTAGGACGGAACCTCAAAAGAAGCAGATATTATTCAATTATGATTCTAAGCAACTAAGAACATTTCCTTGGATTACTCAAATAGTTACAACAGATGGCGCTAGTTCAAAGCCTGCAGCCTCCCTGGACGGTGATGTAATGAGCTCGTCACCATTTCCAAGCTCAGAATCAATGAGAGGTGTGTCTTCTCAGGATGACACTAGTAAATATACTTTTACTGCAATGAATGAAGCCAAGACTGCCTCCTCTGCTTCAGATTCCATTTTCCTGCAATTTGAAGAGGAGAATCCAAATGTCAATGTGGAAATATCTTCATCTACTAACTCTATCCCTACTTGGTCAGTTGTGACACCCAAAACAAGTAAAGACGATGGAAACCGAAACCTGCCAAGTCCAAACCCTTGGCAAAAATCGATCACTACAACAACCATTGCAATGCCGCAAAGTCCTGAAGCTCCACACTCTCAAACAGGTACACCTGTTAACGTGGGCGATCCGAACACAACCAAAGATGCCATTCATACAGCACTTCCTGGTCCAGACAATCAATCAGGGACCAAAGTGAACAGCAACAATGAGACAGATGTTCAGATAAAGGAAGAGCTCATGTCCACGGATCATATGTTGTCACTATCGGACACTTTTGGTCAGTCACAGAAGATAAAAAGACCAAACAATACCCAGTTCACTAACTCATTGAGAGGAACTCAAAGGGATTTAGACCAAGCAAAAACAATCACATCTGGATCTACTGCTGCAAAGGGAAACACAAGCTCTAGAAGCAGCTCAACCATCCTAGCACAGGGCAATCAAATCACACACAATGAGAGTTTGTCAGCTAACAAATCAAACAATGTCACTGATACACTGTCAGTTGCGCGTGGTCCGACACTAACTGAGCCAGTACTGCAAAATAACCTGGTTGAAATTAGTGTGGTGGATGAAACAGAAATGGCACAAGTTAATCTACAAAGACCCATTGTGTGTCCCTCTCCGCCTGTACCAGATCACGGGATATTGTACTTCCACAGCTTGGTCAGACCCTCACCGTGGCAATACAAATACTATGTGCAGTATTCCTGTACTCCAGGTTATACCCTGGTCCACGGACAGCAGTTCAGCTTTTGTCAACACAATGGCACGTGGAGTGGAGGGCGGCCTGTCTGTGCAGGTTAGTGTAAAGGTAACATTTAAAACTACAATCAGCTGCAGGTTACAGTTCGGCACATTGTCTTTATAAGTATGTTATTTTTTTTAACTTCGTTTTTTATAGTATGTGTGCGTCGCTGGTAAGGCCAGTGTTTATTGCCCATCCCTAATTGCCCTTGAGAAGGTGGTGGTGAGCCGCCTTCTTGAACCGCTGCAGTCCATGTGGTGAAGGTGCTCCCACAGTGCTGTTAGGGAGGGAGTTCCAGGATTTTGACCCAGCGACGATGAAGGATCGCCGATATATTTCCAAGTCAGGATGGTGTGTGACTTGGAGGGGAACTTGGAGGTGGTGGTGTTCCCATGCGCCTGCTGCCCTTGTCCTTCTAGGTGAAAGAGGTCGCGGATTTGGGAGGTACTGCCGAAGAAGCCTTGGTGAGCTGCTGCAGTGCATCTTGTAGATGGTACACACTGCAGACACGGTGCGCCGGTGGTGGAGGGAGTGAATGTTTAAGGTGGTGGATGGGGTGCCGATCAAGCAGGCTGCTTTGTCTTGGATGGTGTCAAGCTTCTTGAGTGTTGTTGGAGCTGCACTCATCCAGGCAAGTGGAGAGTATTCCATCACGCTCCTTACTTGTGCCTTGTAGATGGTGGAAAGGCTTTGGGGAGTCAGGAGGTGAGACACTCGCCGCAGAATACCTAGCCTCTGACCTGCTCTTGTTGCCACAGTATTTATGTGGCTGGTCCAGTTAAGTTTCTGGACAAGGTGAGTGTGAGGGCACACTAAGGAATGCTGTGATTCAAACGGTTAGCTGCAGAAATCAATCGTAAGAAATAGGAGGAGAATTTAGGGAGCTTTCAGTGTAGAACACTTACCCGCATATATGTGCCACAGTATTCATTTTTTAACTGTCCTGTCTTTAAAGGGCAATTCTCTTGTAAAAGACATCTCCATAGAACCCAGCTGAACTGCAGCGTTTCAAGGCAGCAGAGGTGCTTGACTAACACCAGGCAGGAGAGCTCCTTGCAACACATCGACTAGAAGACAATGGGGTCTGTTTGACATTGGGCAATAGTGTAAAATGGGCGATATCAGATCAGCCGCCCGTTATACATCTCTCCCGATTTTCCTAGTCATTGAAGTCAATGCCCATTGTACTTCTGTTGAAACCACATTCATTATGATTACAGGCAGATTGGGAATGATACTTTGGGGGAGAAATTCAGTATCGCTCCGTTTGGGGCCCAGTTATCGGCCGGGCGCAAAGTTTAGCACCTGGCACTAATTATCGCCTCCGACTGCAAACTTGGCTTCTATCGCCCCTGGAGGTGATTGGAGCGCTAAATCAGGCGCTGCACACCTCTCTTAAGGCGCTAACACCGAGGAGCGAGGCGCTACCTCAGAGCGCTGGCGAAGCTCATGTGATGTCAGTCAGCAATGGAACACAGACACACTGACGCCGGCCAGTTCTTAAAGGGGAGGGTCGATCTTGCACTCCATCCACACCCTGCTCATTGCAGCCTTGAATCTCGGCCTGGAGAGACCTGTACATCAAATCTGCTGGAAAGAACAATGGAGAGGCCCAGGGAAAGAGCTCAGAGTGCAGCCCCCACAGTCTCTTCTAAATCGATACAAGGAAGATCAAATCAAAATGAACCTGCAAAGTGCTGCTCAGTACCCAAAACTCCTCAACACAGCGTTGAATATCTCCAGAAGTCTCTCTCTCTTAGAATGTGTGGTGCAAAAATGTCGCCGACAAAGAAAGGCAGGAACCGGTCGCCTTTAAATAGCACTTCCCCCAGTCCCTTCCCGACTGCAAAACGCTCCCCTCAACCTGTCGTTGCTAGCGGCAGGCAGAAAGGAAGGGGGCGCCACTCAATATCCGGTCCGGGGCGCGTCCGGGGCGCTACCGGGGCGTTGCACGCTCGACTGACATCACGATCTGTGGGCGCAGGAGATCGTGGCGGTAGTGTTTAGCGCCACCGCAAAATGTCGTCAATTTCGCGAGCGGCGCAAACATCACCGCGCCCGGGCGCTAGTTGCTTTGCGCCACTTTAGCGCCCTCTTAAGGCGCTAACGGGAAGCGCAACCAACCGAACTTTTCCCCCATTGTTTTCAAAGCAAAACTTGCCAGTGACCACCTTGAACAAATTACATAGAGAATGGAATTCATCCAGCTGTGGTTCAGAGCCACATGTTTTCAAAGAACCCTACAATTCTGGCACATTGCAAGATGATTGTAATGTTCACAATGATTGACAATGACACTTTCCTCTGCTTTGATTTCTAAGGACGTATGGATGTTGTGTAAAGTGCCTGAGGATCACTTCTGTTTAAGTGAACAGGTTCTGAATGTGTACGACATGCACTTAGGATGGAGATTCATAGGCCCAGTTCTTACAGTCACAGCTGTTACTCTGTTAATTGGTTATGTAAACAGATAATTTGAACTGTCCCCTTATTCTGGTTCTTTCCAATCAAAATGCCCAAATGTAACAAAATAAGTCGCAATCATTACATGTTTAGTACTGCTATAGTCATTAAGGTTTTCACTTTGGGGAGTCTTTTCAAAGGAGATTATTTTTTCCCTTCAGAGAAATTGTTTTGGATGAAAAGCATGCTAGTTCCCACTGTCCTGCTGTTCAGTTTCAAATATTCCACTGAATTGCAGTCCAGTGTCTGTAAACACAAGCTTGTTTATCGGGGTGGGGGGGGGGGGTTACATTTTCTATTTCTTTCTCCGCCAATTTTTTCTCTCCCCCCGCCCCCCAATCCTGAAAATATGGACTTCGTACTAGGGTAGTTACGAGCCCAAGTCTCGATCAGTCAGGTGTGAGCTTAGACAGTAGTGTCAGCAGGTTATCTGAGCACATGTGTCATCACAGCAAGCCCAATCCTCTCAGCCAATGTGCACACTTTAAAAATAGCACGATTAAATATTTGGTTCAGAATGAGATTGGGGTCAAAAGCATAAATGTAGATTGAATGTTACGTGGAACATAATGGTATCTGGACCAGATCAATCCAAGGAAAGCAACCTGCCAAAGATCAATAAAGGAAGAGATAAAGTTAGTTGGATATTCTGCAGTTTTGTTTGATCAAACAGCTCATACACGGTCTGTAGAAGGAGTTTACTTAAATGGCTCTTTCTCATTTTATACCTTCTGATGTTCTTGTATCTTATACACTGTCATGAGCACTGAATCAAAAGGATCTGCACTGGGCTATTTTGAGTTTATTTTGAAGTGCTTGAATTTGTCCCAGGTTTAACACTATGGTTTGGATTTAACTGCCTATTCTTGGGCAAATCCAGGGCAGCCAACTAAGGACAATCAGGTGGTAAGGCCGAACCCCAAATCCACAATTTCGAAACCATGCTGGCAAGATCTTCCTGCTGGGGCCGGACATCATTGTCCACTGCATCCTCGCCCTGCCGCGTGCAAGTGATGGTGGTTGGGCGGGGTCTCACGCAGGGACACGGTTTCTTCAGTGGCCACCAGTGGAAAGGAACGCCTGAGCGAGCGAGTGGTGGCCGTCCATTCCTGCTTGCCGCAGGCTCCATCCTGAAGGGCTTGAAGGGACCCAGAGCAGCTCAAAGGGAAGTCTTTACATTTTATAGCAAAGTTTTTACAACTATAATTTAAGCTTCATAGAGTTGTTTTGACGTTTTTGTAAGTATCTTTTAAAAGCTTCCTTAACTTATATTTGAAGTTTCTTTATTTTTTAATGGTCTTTATTTATTAAGCATTTTTGAAGTTTTGTACAGTATTTTTAAGTTTTCTCTTGCAGATTGGGCTGTGGGAACCAATGGGGTCTCTCAGGTCTACACCTGTTCCTTTGATTTGAGTGGGGATAATGGAAGGATCAGGAGGACTACCGCAGGCTGCCAGGCTGAACAGGCAGCATAGGCGACCTCTAGTCCCTGTCTGCTGGTACATAAGGAAGAACATTAGTAATAGGAGCAGGAGTAGGCCATACGGCCCCTCGAGCCTGCTCCGCCATACGGCCCCTCGAGCCTGCTCCGCCATATGGCCCCTCGAGCCTGCTCCGCCATACGGCCCCTCGAGCCTGCTCCGCCATACGGCCCCTCGAGCCTGCTCCGCCATACGGCCCCTCGAGCCTGCTCCGCCATACGGCCCCTCGAGCCTGCTCCGCCATACGGCCCCTCGAGCCTGCTCTGCCATACGGCCCCTCGAGCCTGCTCTGCCATACGGCCCCTCGAGCCTGCTCCGCCATACGGCCCCTCGAGCCTGCTCCGCCATACGGCCCCTCGAACCTGCTCCGCCATACGGCCCCTCGAGCCTGCTCCGCCATTCAATAAGATCATGGCTGATCATCTACCTCAACTCCACTTTCCCGCCCGATCTCCATATCCCTTGATTCCCCTGGAGTCCAAAAATCTATCGATCTCAGCCTTGAATATACTCAATGATTCAGCATTCACAGCCCTCTGGGGCAGAGAATTCCAAAGATTCACAACCCTCTGAGTGAAGAAATTCCTCCTCATCTCGGTCTTAAATGGCCGACCCTTATCCTGAGACTGTGACCCCTAGTTCTAGACACTCCAGCCAGGGGGAAGCAACCTCTCAGCCTGAGTGCCAGGGGAGCCAACCCTCCAGGATTGTTCTGGAGTCTCCAGGAATTGAAGGTCAATCTCCAGCTCACTGCTGCCCGCAAACCAGAGAAAAATCATAGAGGCATTCAAAAAATGTCATCTACTTTCAACACTTCTATTTATTAATTACCAGCGTGCTGGAGAGGGAGAAAATAAAGGCTGTTTGACTAACAGTCAACATTAATCCAATCAGGTAACAAAGAATCTGTTCCCTTTCCGATTGGTGTGGGAAGGCAGTGGTGCCCGGAGGATGGACCAATGGCGGGAGTGTGGGGGCGGGGCGGTTCGAGGCGGGAGGTCATGTGATGAAAGCTCCAGGAATATGACCAATCAGAGTTGGGCGACTTCAGAAAGCTGAGTCATTGCCGGCTGTCGGGAACAGTTTGCAAAGGAGGCCACGAGCTGACTAACTTTCAAACACCCTGCTAAACGAGTCCTGCCAACATGGTCCCCTTTGGCAACAGAGTCACAACCATGGCCACCTCCGCACAAGCCGAGCGAATCATCAATGAAGTCAGACAAAAAAGTCATGAGCTAACAATTATTAATTAACCTTCGAATCACAGCTAGCAGCACTTGAACACTGAGTCTGCAAATAATTAATAGATAGGGCTAATTTATGAGATAATTAACAGAGGTTACAAAGGCAGTTCAGCTGTGTCACTCAGCAATAACTGCTTGCTGATTATAAGTTTACAGTTTGAGGCTGATACAAGTTAGTGAGCATTAGATAGCCAGTCTATTGAATAGATTAAAGCCTGTGGGCTAAAAACTGGAGATTGCTAAAAACCTGCTGGTGCCAGCGCGAGATGGTGTTAATGGCCGCTGATGTTAATGGCGTTGGCAGGACCGGTAAATTGGTGCTGGTTGCTCATTGACATTAGCCCAGCGCTAAACTCACCGTGCAAGGCGGGTTCCCCTGGCGGTAGTCCCGGCAGGAGGCCCAATGTAGCGCGACCGTACCGTCCTCGGAGCACGAACAGCCTTCTCTTAAAGCAAGGCTGTCATTTCAGAAAGCAGTGTCGGTCCCTCAAAGAGGAACTGCCTTCGAAAATGATAATACTAAAAATCACTTAAACATAGGCAGTTTGAAGCCCTTAAAGCTCATCTGCCTTCTGAAAAAAAAATCATTAAAAAGAATTCCCAAATGACAGTCTTCAGCTCTTAAAGCTGAATTGGTTTCTGCACCTAAAAAAATGGGAAAAGTGCCTCAGCACTAACACACATAGCTCAGCAAGCCAGGGAAGGGGCACCCAGGGTCTCTCACGCAGCACTCCAGCTTTGTGCAGGGGGTCAACACTGCAAGAGTGGTCCTCTACCCACAGGGGGCCAGGAGGCTCTCCAGAAAGAAGGATGTGGGACCACAACACTGAGGCCATCACTGCCAGCAGTGTTGCCCCCACCACCTGGCTCCAGTGCCCAAAGAAGCTTCATGACCTCAGACCACTGGTCAAGGTCAGTGAATGCATCTTCAAAAGCCATTTCCTACCAACTGCACCACTAGCCTCACACATTGCTCAATGCACAACCCCCAATCACTCACCTACCAACAATTTGTACCAAACATGAGGCACACCTCCCATTCCTAGCCTCAACTCAATCCCTTGGAGGAGATGGTGCTGGTCATTCTTGGCAGGGGCATAGCTGAGCCCTTGGCTAGCGGCAGGGCTGAAAGGGTACAAGATGCTGGTATCCTCATACATTATCCTCCTTCTGGTAAGCACCTCATGCTTTCCCGCCTTCCTCTCACCACAACTCCAACCATGTGCCTTCCTCATTTCACACACCCAAGAAATGCAGCCTGCCCAGCCAGTGGTTGGCCAAGAAGAGGGAGAGGAGAGTGAAGAAGAAGAAGATTGATTTCACACTCCCAGCCAGCAGCTCCTCAAGGTCCACCAGCAAGGTGTCCCCCACTGAAAGTCAGCAACCTTCCACCAGCCATGCTGCAGCCACTGGGGTAGCACTGTGTGACATCAGTAGGATAGGCAATGGCAGTCGCAAAGGGAATCCATAAGGGTAATGAGTTGATTTCTTGATGTCATATTGGATGGATAGATGTATAAAGTTGGATTAGAAAGTATGCTTTGTGGTGGCTTTATTTCAGTATTGTGGCCAAGAGGACGCTGTGATGGTTGATAACAGAGGGAAGGTAAGGTGTGGGACAAATGTTGAAAGGAGAATTGGGGTTGTGGTCGCTGGGACCGCAGGCGGATGATTCCATCACGGATATCCCGGCCAGAAAAGGGCTGTGTGGGATGCATCCTTCCTCCTGTGCCATCTTTTTCTGCTTTCTGCTTCCTCCTCTTCTGCATCTTCTCTTCCCTCTGCGAGTGGATGCTGGAAATCTGAAATAAAAGCAGAAAATGCTGGAAATGCTCAGCAGGTCCGGCAGCATCTCGACCTGAGACATTGGGGGTGATTTTGCCAATGGGGGCGCGTTGGAGGCGGGACTGCTACTTGCTGGGTTTTAGTCCCGCCTCCATCGACTTCTGGCCAACCCACGCTATTTTCCCTTGATTGACCTTGTTAAGCCCGCTTAGCGGGTTTAGCAGGCCAATTAAGGGGGATCCGGTTACAGAGAACGTCAGCGTATGACGTTTCATCTGTCAAAAATTTTTGACAGATGAATTGTCATCGTTTGACAGCTCTGTGAAGCTATCAAACAGTAACATTCTCTGTTGTTTGATGAGTTCTTGTACTCAAGGCTCACCAAACCTATTTTGTGAGCAGAAATCAGATGGTTGTTGCATCGGAGAATGCAGCAGCCATTCTGTCATCTTGCCGTGGAGATGCCGGAGCCTCCGGATCCCCAACGATTGAAGCCTTCAGGAAGAAACAAAGGTAAGAAAACATTTTCTAACACTTTCCACTCACCTCACATACTCACCTCTCCATACTTGCACCCATCACTTACCTCCACAGCGCACTTTTGGAACCCTCCAACCCCCGCAGACCCACTGCTCGCCTCGGTGACCCTGGCGGGGTTTCCCGACGTCGGGAAGCCCACACCTCTGGTGGAAAAATGGGGATAATCCTCATAACTGCCTGTTAACTACCTGTTAACAGGCAGTTAAGTGGCTGTAATCCCCTTCCCACCTCCAGGAGACGGGACCTGGCGTGGGTCGGCTACCCGCCTCCTGGGAAGATGGCACGGAGGCGGGTTGGGGGCAGGATGGGTACCCATCCCCAGATTCTGCCATTTTCCTGGCAGTCCCGCCTCCAAACCCGCCTCCCCAGGGTTGGCAAAATCCAGTCTGTTAACTCTGTTTCTCTCTCCACGGATGTTGCCTGACCTGCTGAGTGTTTCCAGCATTTTCTTTCTTCTCAGAGGCCTTGCAGTCCAAAAGCTTAAATGCAAACTTACCTGAAAGATGTGTGTGTTCCTTTAAGAAGTGCTGACAGCATCTCTGTCGGTCGGCTGCATGCTCGCTTTTCAGAGTGAGCTCAGGACCCAGCGTTAAACTCAGCGCAAAGGTCCAAGTTTGCAGAGTGTGGCAACAAGTCGGTGTGCCGTCACGCTCTCCATATTTGTATGCCCAGGGCCAGCGCTGCTACCGGCAGCACTATGGCCCTCACCAAAATGGCGGCCGCCGAGTCCCACACCAGAGAAGGGCCTTAGAGCGGTGGCCGCCATTTTTTTCAGGAACCCGGTGGTAACCCATTGCGGTAAGTAGTCGGATTTTCCCCTCTGTGTGCTTGTAGTTCATAATGTTTCCAGACCTTACGTGGCCTCGTTGGTTCAAGCTGATGTGGGTGAACTGGTCGCCTCACCTTCCTCTAGGAGTGGACTTCTGAGACATCAGAATGTTGAGCCCCTGTCTGTACAGGTGCTATCCCAACCTCCTGGACCTTCTGCTCCTGGGTAAATTCACCTTTGGCACTGCCTTCTGTCTCTGGACTAGCTCTCTTAAATCTCACCTTCCTTGATCTCAGAGAAACATCTAAAAAATACATTTCTATCTGTCTGGTATCGCCGTACAATCTTAACTGCTGCAACCTTTCTCTCTCTCTCTCTCTCTCTCTCTCTCTGTCGGAGAAGCACTTGCCCATTTTACAGATACACCCTTCTACATATACTAGACAAAGACTGCCACACCTTCTAGGAATATAAAAATAAACAGTAAAGTATTCTACAGACACATCACTAAAAAAAGAAAAATCAGGATAAGGATCGGGCCACTAAGGGATATGTATGATTAACTCACAGGAAATGACAGTGAAATGGCAGAAATATTAAATCATTACTTTGCCTCAGTATTTACCAGGGAGACTAACATGGTGGGCATGACATTAGAAGAAGAGATCAAAAAGGATATAAAGAAATTTAAGATAGAAATTTAGATCATTGATAAACTAATCAAACTTAGAGAGGATAAAACCCCTGGTCCAGATGGATTGCATCCACGCATATTAAAAAAGGTTAGGGAAGAGATAGCAGAGGCACTATTACATATATATAAAAATTAATTAGCAAAGGGAATAGTGCCAGGGGACTGGCTGACAGCTAATGTGATTCCTACATTTAAAAAGGGAGATGGAACAAGTCCAGGGAACTATAGACCAGTTAGGTGGTAGAAAAGATTTTGGAATTCTTACTCAAAGATGTAGAAAAACAGCTAGAAACTGAAAATATAATAAAGAGCAGTTTTTTTTATTCGTTTATGGGATGTGGGCATCGCTGGCAAGGCCAGCATTTATTGCCCACCCCTAATTGCCCTTGAGAATGTGGTGGTGAGCCGCCTTCTTGAACCGCTGCGGTCCGTGTGGTGAAGGTACTCCCACAGTGCTGTTAGGGAAGGAGTTCCAGGATTTTGACCCAGCCACGATGAAGGAACGGCCGATATATTTCCAAGTCAGGATGATGTGTGACTTGGAGGGGAACTTGGAGGTGGTGGTGTTCCCATGCGCCTGCTGCCCTTGTCCTTCTAGGTGGAAGAGGTCGCGGGTTTGGGAGGTGCTGCCGAAGAGGCCTTGGCGAGTTGCTGCAGTGCCTCTTGTAGATGGTACACACTGCAGCCACGGTGCACTGGTGGTGGAGGGAGTGAATGTTTAAGGTGGCGGATGGGTGTTAGAAGAGTTCAGTGCTCCTCGTGTCAATCCCCTCACTCAGCCCTGTTGCTACCTTTTATGGCCTCCAGGTCACTGAAGCCCCATTTTGTAGACAAGCCAGGTTGCTCATTTCCTCCCGAGTTTCTCAGGTCTTTGCTAACAGAGGGGGCTGCACAGAGGTCCAGATAAGGCAGGATGTATTTAGACGTGACTGGGCCTATGGATTTGATGAGTTATTTTCTGTCTCTGGTAAGTATTTTTATTGTATAAGCCGTCATTGTTTAATTAGCATTTGCCCTTTCCTATCCCAGCATTCAGTCTGAACACTGACTCCATTTTGAGGACACATTTAAGACAATTTCTCCTGGATGATCCTGGGGTCTCTTGTTTTTTAAAGATGTTAATGAATGCACCATTGGACTGAACCATTGCCAGCAAATCTGCATCAACACCTTTGGGTCTTACAAGTGCGGTTGTCAGTCCGGTTTCCTGTTGGCTCGGGATGGCAAGAGTTGTGCAGGTAAATTTATTAATGATTCCGATGTTGAGATATAACTAAGAATGCAGGCATACTATTTGCTTGTAGCATTTTGTGGTACATTACTCATGCAATATCACCTCAGCTCACTGTAGTCGAAGCCTGCTTTCTATTTGAAATGGAGTTCCATTCACCGAACTTCATCCAGAAACGAATTGATCTGCTGTGGGCAAAAGCGGAAACAAAATGTTCTCTTCCTGTAATTGTCTGTCTGCTCGTTTCCCAATCTCTAACTTTCTGTCTTCTGCTCTGTTTCTCTTCTGCTCTTTGCTCTCTCGCTCCGTATGCCTCTAACATACCTTGTCTCATGGCTCTTTCTGTATCTCTGTCTCCAGCTCCTTTTTGCCCTTTCTATGTAAAAAAGCCAGATGTTGTCCAAGACATTGGATCGTGCCCCTTTCCCAGAGCACTGCAAATCTAATGAGGTTGGGTCTGGACCACGGCAAATGGGTCTGCCAGCCTCGTACGTTTATTAGCAGTGAGCTGCGGGCATCATTCATGGTCCCCGAGGCAGCTGATTGGTCATGGGTGGGGGGGGGGGGCAAGATCAGCCTGCGTGGGAAGACAGTGGGAAGAGGGAAAAAGGGAGTAAGACACTGATAAAGCACAGAGATTAGGAGGGTGAAGAAGCAGCGAGAGAGAGCGAGAGAGAGATTAGGATGCAACAAGGCATGGGAAAAGCCTGATGAGACTGCAATGGAACAAGAGACAGAAAAAGCGCACAGAGATCAGGATGAAGCAGCTCATGGAAAGAGGCATATTCCTTTGCATGTGAGTTAGAGGCTCTGTTCCGTGGTGGCTCGTGAGAACTGTAATCTTTTACATCCTAAAGAAATGGGAGCGAGTCTTTGGCTCAGTGGCAGTATTCTCGCCTCTGGGTCAGAAGGTGCAGTGTTCAAATCCCACTCCAGACAGTCCCGGTGAGTGGTAGACCGCAGCTCTGGCTTGGAATTCTGGGTTGACATCCAGCGGGATACTCGCGTCCGGAGGGTGCCCCCCCCCCCCCATCGTATGGGTTGTGGGGGTCCATAAAACCCTCCTACTGTATAGGACTAACCACCCTACCGGGTGGTACTAAGATGGTTACAGCCTTGGAAGGCACGTTCATGTCATGGCCTGTCAGACTGCTAATCAGTGTGTGAATCCTTCCACTACTTCACACTGTTCTCTCCAAGGGAATAGTGAGAAGGTACAAGATGATGATGATCCATTTCTTTGTTTACATTGGGCTCCTTACACTCGGCCTTCAACATGGTGTTCCCATGAAGTACAGTGGGGGGGGCGTTCGACTGGATGCTGGTCAGAGGCCAGGTGGGTGCATCAAGTGGGGTCATTGTTAGAGTTACATTAGTGATTTATTTTTAGGTTTGCAGGTGATACGTTTTATTTTTTGAGGTATATATTGGGGTGGAAAGTGTGTGAAGAACTTGCTGATACCAGTCCTAAATTCGCTTTCTTTTACTAGTTTGGATGTGTGTCCCTTTGTTTAATTTAAAGTAATTTTCTGGATTCACCTTTTCCATATCGTTTACTGTCTTGTACGTGTTGGCAAGATCGTTTGCCAGATGCCTCCTTTCGAGGCTGAAAGAAGAGCAAGGGGCTTCACCTGGAGTCCTGGGCCAATATTGATCCCTCAACCAAACACCACCAAAAACAGATTATCTGGTCATTTATCTCATTGCTTTTTTGTGTGTGGGATCTTGCTGTGCACAAGTTGGCTGCCGTATTTCCTACACTACAACAATGACTACCCTTCAAAAGTGCTTCATAAAGTGTTTTGGGGGCATGCCGAGGTCATAAAAGGCATTGTAGAAATGCAAGTTCTTTGTTAAATACCAGTCAGTGATTGTGTTTTGCAGATGTCGATGAATGTGTCGTGTCTGTTGGAAGAGCCAGCTGTTTATTTGGTTGCATCAACACTCCAGGGAGTTTCCGGTGTCACTGCCCGGAAGGATACCAGCTAAGTGCCAGCAATGGACACTGCAGAGGTGAGTATCAAATAAAACTGAGGTGATAGTTGGTGTTTGTTAAAGGAAAGGGAAACGTACATATGATGGGGATGAGAACTTCACTCGGTAACACTGGGTGAGGAAGGTCATTCGCCACACCCTGTAGTCTCATAATGAGGCATCCAATTATTTCTTAAATAATTAATGTTTTTTGATATACTCTTGGGCACAATTTCAAAATTTGCAGATGACACGAAACTTGGAAGTGTAGTAAAGGAAGATAATAATAAACTTCAGGAGGACATAGACAGGCTGGTGGAATGGACGGACACACGGCAGATGAAATTCAACACAGAGAACTGTGAGGTGATACATTTTGGTAGGAAGAACGAGGAGAGGCAATACAAGCTAAATGGTACAATTTTAAAGGGAGTGCAGGAACAGAGAGACCTGGAGTGCTTGTGTACAAATCTTTGAAGGTGGCAGGACAGGTTGAGAAAGCAGTTAATAAAGTATATGGGATCCTGGCCTTCATAAATAGACATGATGTGGAGATGCCGATGTTGGACTGGGGTGGACAAATGTGAGAAGTCGCACAACACCAGGTTATAGTCCAACAGCTTTATTTGAAATCACAAGCTTTCGGAGCGCTGCTCCTTCGTCAGGTGACTTCACCTGATGAAGGAGCAGCGCTCCGAAAGCTTGTGATTTCAAATAAAGCTGTTGGACTATAACCTGGTGTTGTGCGACTTCTCACATTCATAAATAGAGGAATAGAGTATAAAAGCCAGGAAGTTATGCTAAACCTTTATAAAACACTAGTTTGGCCCCGGCTGGAGTATTGTGTCCAATTCTTGGCACCGCACCTGAGGAAGGACTTAAGGCTTTGGAGAGGCTACAGGAGAGATTTACTGGAATGGTTCCAGGGATGAGGGAATACAGTTATGTGTAAAGACTGGGGAAGCTGGGGTTGTTCTCCTTGGAGCAGAGAAGGCTAAGAGGAGATTTGATAGAGGTTTTTAAAATCATGAAGGGTTTAGATAGAGTAAATAAAGAGAAACTGTTTCCATTGGCTGAAGGGTCGATAACCAGAGGGCACAGATTTAAGGTGATTGGCAAAAGAACCAGAGGCAACATGAGGAAAAACTTTTTTACGCAGCTAGTGGTTAGGATTTGGAATGTGCTGCCTAAGAGGGCGGTGGATACAGATTCAATAGTAGTTTTCAAAAGGGAATTGGATAAACACTTGAAGGAGAAAATATTGCAGGAATATGGGGAAAGAGCGAGGGCGTGGGACTAACTGGATTGCTCTTCGAAAGAGCCGGCGCAGACTCGATGGGCCGAATGGCCTCCTACTGTGCTGAACAATTCAATGATTCTATGGGCTAAATTTTAGCACACAAAAATGGGTGGGTTGGGGTCGGGTCAGTTGTTAAAATTTAAAAAATCTGAACCCAACCCTAACACGCCTCGAGCCCGCCCACTTCCAGGTTTAATGGAGGTGGGACAAGAGATGGGCAGCCAACCCGCTCCCAGGAGGTGGGTTGGCAATTTAAATATTATGATGAGGCTGGCAGCCTCTGATTTAATCTGTTTTACAGGTTTAACCCTGGCTGGCCGGGTTACCCAGGCCTCCGGAAACCCGGCAGCTGTAGCGAGGCGAGGGCAGCTTTGGGGAGAAGGTAGTTGCCTTTACAGCACAGCTTGTGGGCCATGAGGAGCAGGAGAGCTTCCCCCCGGCCCCCCAAGCTCCCCCCCCATCAGACCTCCAATATACAAAGACCACCTATTTCAGGGATCGGGCCCCTCCCCGGGATCAGAACCCCCGGGGTCAGACCCCACTTCGGGTCATGGATCGGATCCCCCCCCACCGGGATGTAGATTGGACCTACCTGCTCCTGCAGTCTGCTACGGAGTGCTCTCCACCCGAATGGAAGCCAAGTCTGTCAATCAGGCTGACTTCCAGGCGGGGAACCTGTCAGGGACAAAAGATGAATGCTGTGGAAACTTCTGGGATTCCCATCCGAAACTCCGCGCCCCCACCTACATACCCCACCCCTGTTAATATCCATAACATCGCCCGTCTCCGCCTCTGCCTCAGCTCATCCACTGCTGAAACCCTCATCCATGCCTTTGTTACCTCTAGACTTGACTATTCCAACGCACTCCTGGCCGGCCTTCCACATTCCACCCTGCGTAAACTTGAGGTCAGCCAAAACTCTACTGCCCGTGTCCTAACTCGCACCAAGTCCTGTTCACCCATCACCAATGTTTCCGTTAATTTTTTTCAGTGTGTGGCCCCTTTAAGGGGCTGAGCAGCCCATTCAAAATACCGCGCCTGTGAGGTTTTTCCTATTGAAAAGCCGGCGAGCTGGCTATGCAGGAGGTCTAGAGGGAACATTGCCCATCACCCCTGTGCTCGCTGACCTACACTGGCTCCCAGTTAAGCAACGCCTCGTTTAAACTTTTCATCCTTGCTTTCAAATCCTTGCATGGCCTCGCCTCTCCATATCTCTGTAATCTCCTACATCCCTACAACCCTCCGCGATGTCTGCACTCCTCTAATTCTGGCCTCTTGAGCTTCCCTGATTATAATCGCTCCACCATTGGTGGCCGTGCCTTCTGTTGCCTCGGCCCCAAGCTCTGGAATTCCCTCCCTAAACCTCTTCACCTCGCTACCTCTCTCTCCTCCTTTAAGATGCTTCTTAAAACGTCATCTGCTGTAATATTTCCTTGTGTGGCTTGTTGTCATATTTTGTTTGGTAATGCAGCTGTGAAGCACCTTGGGACGTTTTACTACGTTAAAGGCGCTATATAAATGCAAGTTATTGTTGTTTTATTTCCTTGCGTTTAGAAGGTTAAGGGTCTAATCGAGGTGTTTAAAATGTTAAAGGGATTCGATAGGGGAGATAGAGTGAAATGATTTCCTCTGGTGGGAGAGTCCAGAACAAGTGTGCACAAATTAGAGCCAGGCCGTTCAGGAGTGCAATCAGGGAACACTTTTTCACACAAGGTGGGGTGGAAATCTGGAACTCTCCCCACCAAAAGGCTGTGGATGCTGGGGGACAATTTAAATTTTCAAGACTGAGATTGACAGAATTTTGTTAGGTCAGGGTATGGAGCAAAGACGGGTAAATGGAGTTGAGGTACAGATCAGCCACGATCGAATTGAATGGCGGGACTGACTCGAGGGGCTGAATGGCCTCCTCCTGTATCTATGATCCTATGTACTGCAGTCTTGCCTAAAGTGCCCTACATGCAGTGAAAATGCTGGTTTCTGTGTGAATCTGAGTAATAATGTCACTTACCTAACCTCACCTATATATGTTAAATAAACAAACAGATATTGATGAATGTGCGGAGAATAATGGGAGGGGTCCCTGTGCCATGGAGTGTCAGAATGCTCCCGGTTCCTTCAGATGTTCCTGCTCTTATGGATATAAACTGGCAGGGGACGGCCGCTCTTGTGTTACGGAATGTCCCCTTGGCTACAGAAAGGAGAACAACACAGAGCGATCTAATAGGCACAGACACATTCAGCAGTGTGTGGGTAAGTAACTAGATGGGGAGTGTTCCTTTTGTGTTCCCTTCTCTTCCTTTCCCCATCATCAACCTGAATCATAGAATCATAGAATCATACAGCACAGAAGGAGGCCATTCGGCCCATCGTGCCTGTGCTGGCTCTTTGGTAGAGCTCTCCAATTAGTCCCACTCCCCCCCTGCTCTTTCCCCTTGCCAGTATTTATTGAATTCCCTTCTGAACGTTACTATTGAATCTGCTCCCACCGCCCTTTCGGGCAGTGCATTCCATAGCAAGTCGCTGCTTAAAAAGATTTCTTCTCATTTCCCCCCCTGACACATTTGGAACATATATAATCATGCACGTACAAGGACCAGTGGGCTGCAGCATTCACTCTTTGCCCAGGAACCCAATGTATGTACCTGTGATGTGTCGCCTCCTTACGAGGTTCAGGTGCACAATCCCTTTTACTGAAGTACTAAATTGTTGCCCGCCAGTTTAATCGCCAGCTTCCATTGCCCACTCTGCGTAAATGAGGATGTCCATGTCAATCTTTACCGTTACTCCCCACTCACACACAGCGCTAATGATTCTACCCCTGCAGATATCAATGAGTGCCTGGATGTGTACAGCAGACAGCGGCAATGTGAGTGGAGGTGCTTGAATCTCCCGGGCTCTTTCCGTTGTATTTGTCCCCGTGGATACGCATTGAATGATGACAGGTATCACTGTGAAGGTGAGAGCAGTCTTTCATGTTACTACTGTCCCATTTGTCTCTGTTCATAAGATAGATCCAGATGAGAAAGGGCCATTTGACCCACCTTAGCTTATCAAGCTAAAAATCTCTCATGGTTACAACAACACCACAACATCCAACTGGTACTTAAACAATTTCTGAGATGTTGCCTCCACTACCCTACAGTGGAGTCTATTCCACTCAGCACTCATCTGAAGACCCTCCTGACGTTTGCTCCTTGAACTTGTGTCCCATTGTCACGGTTACCATAACATTTAATATGACTGATACTTTATTGAAACAAGGGCCCATAATTTGCTGTATCAGGGCATCTCAGGGCATCTGCCGTTAATTTACGCATAAATAACGGAGAGCGCCATTAGCCCATAATTTGCTGTCAAAATGACGGTGAGGCTAATGGCGCTCTCCGTTAGCGCAAACGGTACAGCAACTTCAGGCAGACGTGCGGCTAAATGTGGAAATCAGAACGTTGCTGTCCGAGTTGTGCCACTCCGCTGTTCGCTTCACAGAAACGGCATCTCAGTGTCGGGCTCACCAGTGACACGCCCTGAACATTAGAGTCAGTCCGACAGCAAATAATGGCCCAATTGGCTTTTCATGGGAAAAGATTCTGCTTTGAATAGATAATTGCTAGAAACAGTACACTTTAGTGCCCACTTCACTACTAACATTTCAAATGGATTTACTGAGGAAATCCCCATTAAAAATATAAATAACAAGTTCGAGAACTGTTCTGGCTGCAGAATCTCTCATTAGCCGAGAGACACTGGTAGAGATTACCCTCTCACCCTCTCAACCTCCCTCTCATCCTCCCTCTCACCCTCCCTCTCACCCTCCCTCCTCCACCCACCCTCCCTCTCACCCGCCCTCCCTCTCACCCTCCCTCTCACCCTCCCTCTCACCCTCCCTCCTCCACCCACCCTCCCTCTCACCCGCCCTCCCTCTCTCTCACCCTCCCTCCCTCTCACCCTCCCTCTCACCCTCCCTCCTCCACCCACCCTCCCTCTCACCCGCCCTCCCTCTCACCCTCCCTCTCACCCTCCCTTCTCCACCCACTCTCCCTCTCACCCTCCCTCTCACCCTCCCTCTCACCCTCCCTCTCACCCTCCCTCCTCCACCCACCCTCCCTCTCACCCGCCCTCCCTCTCACCCTCCCTCTCTCTCACCCTCCCTCTCACCCTCCCTCCTCCACCCACCCTCCCTCTCACCTGCCCTCCCTCTCACCCTCCCTCTCTCTCACCCTCCCTCTCACCCTCCCTCCTCCACCCACCCTCCCTCTCACCCACCCTCCCTCTCACCCTCCCTCCTCCACCCACTCTGCCTCTCACCCTCCCTCCCTCTCACCCTCCCTCTCACCCTCCCTCCTCCACCCTCCCTCCCTCTCTCTCACCCTCCTTCCCTCTCAACCTCCCTCCTCCACCCTCCTTCCCTCTTACCCTCCCTCCCACCCTCCTTCCCTCTCACCCTCCCTCTCACCCTCCCACCCTCCCTCCTCCACCCTGCCTCTCAACCTCCCTCTCACCCTCCCTCCTCCACCCTCCTTCCCTCTTACCCTCCCTCTCACCCTCCCTCCTCCACCCTCCTTCCCTCTCATCCTCCCTCCCTCCCTCCCTCTCACCCTCCCTCCCCCCACCCTCCTTCCCTCTCACCCGCCCTCCTCCACCCTCCCTCCCTCCCTCACCCTCCCTCCTCCACCCTCCTTCCCTCTCATCCTCCCTCCCACCCTCCCTCCTCCACCCTCCTTCCCTCTCATCCTCCCTCCCTCTCACCCTCCCTCCCCCCACCCTCCTTCCCTCTCACCAGCCCTCCTCCACCCTCCCTCCCTCCCTCTCACCCTCCCTCCTCCACCCTCCTTCCCTCTCATCCTCCCTCTCACCCTCTCACCCTCCACCCTCCTTCCCTCTCACCCTCCCTCCCTCTCACCCTCCATCCTTGGTATGAGTTAGGACACGGGCAGCAGAGTTTTGGATGAGCTCAAGTTTACGGAGGGTGGAGGATGGGAGGCTGGCCAGGAGAGAGTTGGAATATTCAAGTCGAGAGGTAATAAAGGCCTGGATGAGGGTTTCAGCAGCAGATGAGCTGAGGCAGGGTGGAGACGGGCGATGTTATGGAGCTGGAAATAGGCAGCCTTAGTGATGGAGCGGATATGGGATCGGAAGCTCAGCTCTCCGACAGTGCGGCTTTCCCTCAGTACTGACCCTCCGACAGTGCGGCGCTCCCTCAGTACTGACCCTCCGACAGTGCGGCTCTCCCTCAGTACTGACCCTCCGACAGTGCGTCTCTCCCTCAGTACTGACCCTCCGACAGTGCGGCTCTCCCTCAGTACTGACCCTCCGACAGTGCGGCACTCCCTCAGTACTGCCCCTCTGACAGTGCGGCGCTCCCTCAGTACTGCCCCTCTGAGGAGCGGCGCTCCCTCAGCACTGCACTGGGAGTTTCAGCCTAGATTATGTGCTCAAATCTCTGGAGTGGGACATTAAACCCACAGGGGTCCAAGTCAGGAGATGGACCATAAATGTGACAATAAGAGACAGTGACAAATGTTTTACAGGATAACTTACTTTTATTAGTGTTGGGCAAATATAGTTGAAATGCAAAGTCAAACTGACTACACCAGTCTACCGATTTATAAGCAATGGAGTTGAACAATTCCCTTCGCTTTTCTTCTGCATGGCTAAGAGCACATGCCAAGTGAGGGCTCTGTACTAGAGCTTTGTGTCTTCTCAAAAAAAGGCTAATGAAGCAGGATTTAATGGGGCGGAGTAACATGGTTCAAGATTTTAAAATAATGAAGACAATCTGAAATGTGAGTGCATTGTGTGTGTAACCAGGACTGGGACACGAGAGAACGTGAGGAAAGGAACTTAAGATGTCGGGAATAATAAAAGGCCATTTAGGCCCATTAAAGTTTATGGTTCTAGTACATTAACTCTCCCATCACGGCCTCCAAAGGGACCACTTTCACATTGATGCAAAGCATATTGTGTGTACAAAGCAAAGATGTCAATATAATTTAGGAGACACCGAGTGCACTAAAGCTGTGAGATATGAAGAGACTGGCACACACTGGTCTGAGTGTGCATCCACTGCAGGATAATTCTAGTCTAATTGTACTTTAACAATCCAAATATTTTTGCCTCTATTTGCTTGGTAGATTATTCCAAATTAAGATTATTCCAAATTAAGATTATAAACCGAAGAATCCACAGGCGAAACTTTACTGAGGGAATAACCGTTTCCACTTAGTGCAAAGGATTATTGCATTATTATGGTGATAATTCACAGCAGCTAGAATGAGCTGGATCACACTTAATTCACCAAAGACCAGACAGAGAAGAGGTTTGGGTTGCAAAAAAGATGCAGAACAATTTAGATTGAATGGGGAAGCGGCACTTGGAATTAGCGGGATCTCCCTGCTCGCATTCTTGTATTTTAATGGTCTTGGTTTACACCCGCTGTGCACTATTAGTAGACAGAAAGGGAATTGCTCACTTGCCCAAGACTGGGACTCAAAATTAACACATCCATCATTTTCTAGAGCTCAGGTCTGGTAAGAAAAAAAGAGAAAGCTTTGCATATATAGGGCACCTTTCACCACCTCAGGATGTCTCAAGGTGCTTCACAGCCAATGAAGTATTTTTTGACGTGTAATCACTGTTGTAATGTGGGAAACGTGGAAACCAGTTTGGGCACAGCAAGGTCCCACAAGGAACAATGAGATAATGACCAGATAATCTGTTTTAGTGATGTTGGTTGAGGGATAAATATTGGATAGGACACCGGGGAGAACTCCCCCCTGCTCTTCTTCGAAATAGTGCCGCAGGATCTTTTACATCCACCTGAGAGAGCAGACGGAGCCTCGGATTAATGTCTCATCCGAAAGGGAGTACTCGAACAATGCAGTGCTCCCTCAGCACTGCGCTGGTAATTATCACTGCGTGAAATATGCAGAGGTCCAATTCATTTGCAAAGGTGGGACCTAAAAGATCAACCAAAACAAGCTCTGGACTGTGATAAATTCAATCTTGTGGATATGCATACACATACATACATTCATATTTTCCAATTTTTAGTCATAGACCTTTCCCAAAAATAGCTCAGACATTGTGAAAAATGAAACACTAGTTGAAGGTGAATTAATTTCTAAAGTCAGTGTGGTGTGTTTATATTGCAGATATTAATGAATGCACCGAAAAGAATGGTGGCTGCTCTGAGCTGTGCCTCAATAACAGCGGGGGATATCGGTGTGCTTGTCCAGAAGGTTACATCTTCAGTCCTGACAGCAGGAAGAACTGTCAAGTTATTGGGGTCTAGGAAGTGATCCTGGGTCACCATTTGTACACTGAACAGTTCAGACTTAAACCCTGCAGTGCTCTCCATTATTCATAAATACCACTCTTCATAAACACCTTACACTACTTCATATAACGTTTCAACACAGCAGTGTTACTGAAACTACCATCGAGCCACACAGCACATTGGGAGGCCATTCAGCCCATCATGCCTGTGACGGTTCTTTGAAAGAGCGATCCAATTAATCCCACTCCCCCGCTCTTTCCCCGTAGCCCTGAAAATTTCTTCATGTATTTATCCTTGATAGGATGGATGCTGGGAGAATGTTTCCCTAGGCTGGGGAGTCTAGAACCAGGGGCCACAGCCTCAGGATAAAGGGTCGGCCATTCAGGACTGAGATGAGAAGAAATTTCTTCACACAGAGGGTGGTGAATCTTTGGAATTCTCTACCCCAGAGGGCTGTGGAGGCTCAGTCATTGGGTATATTCAAAACACAAGTCGATAGATTTCTGACTAGTAAGGGCATGAAGGGATATGGCGATAGGGCCGGTGAGTGGAGTTGAGGCAGAAGATCAGCCATGATCTCATTGAATGGCGGAGCAGGGACGAAGGGCCGAATGGTCTACTCCTGCTCCTATTTCTTATGATTCCCTTTTGAAAGTTACTACTGAATCTGCTTCCAGGCTCCCATATTCAAAGATTTCCAAAGTATTGTAGATGGTAACTTTTTGTGTAAATCTGTTAGTTGGTAATTTTCAAAACTTATTCTAGGTAGTTCAAAATCACATTTTGTTTTAAGTGCGCCTTATATAGCATAATGTACGTTGTAGATACCAGTATTTTATGTGGTGTAGTCTATTTTAGTGTTCTGTACAAATACATTCAATAAAGAGTGGAAATTATAATTACTAATATCCTGGGACTCTGAAGTCAGAAACAGTGTCATTGTTTCTAGGTTCCCCTTGCATCACCAGTCACCTTCCCCAGGACTCCACATAGGGGCTGCGAGGGCATCGAATCGACCTAGCATCAGAATGAGACACTGACTGGTGACACACTCAGTCATTAGTTGGGGAAATTTAAAATGAACATTCAAATGCACCATAGATACTGACAAAAATCCAGGCTCTGCTCCTCTGGTGAGTTACTCCCTTCCATTTCCTTTGTTGAGGCTGTCACAGTCGTCTTGTTGGAGTCACACTGCATTTAGTGCGGAGCTGTGTCAGAAGCCTGGCTATCTTTTGTTTTGTCTGTGAGGCTCTGAGCTACTCTGTACAGATACAACTAGACTGACCCAGAGACGGAGGCTTCAATTTTAACCCTCGCGATGGGTGGAAGAGGATTGGAGGGTGTTAAAATATCAAGGTCGGGCAACCCAACCCCAAATCCTCCATAAACTGTATCCTATCCCGCACCAAGTCCCACTTGCCGGTCATCCTATTTTTGTGGAGCTACATTAGCTCCCAGTACCCCAACACTGCAAATTTAAAAGTCTGACCTTCATGCCGATATCTCTCCAAAGCCCCATGATCCCTTCCTGTCTCTCTAACCTCTTTGAGCCCTACAACCTCCTCCAAACTTAACATTCCTCTACTCCAACCTCTTATGCAATCCCGCACTCCCCCATTTGCCTAACCATTGGTGGCTGGGCCTTCAGCCGCACAGGTCCGACACTCTGGAATTCCCTCCCTAAACCCCTCCTTGCTTTAAAAACCTCCTAAAACCCACCTTTTTGACCAAGCTTTTGGTCACCTCTCCCACTATCTCCTCCTTTGGCTTAGTGTCCATTTTCCCCCACTTCTGCCTCTGTGAAGCACCATGAGATGCTTCGCCCCAACCATCCCCATGTTGTGTTCTCAGCAGCCTAGATACTTAAGAGTAGCCTGTATTGAGCAAACATCTACTTTTCCCTCTCCCTCCCTGGTTGACAGATCCTGACCTTCAGTGAGCACTCCTTGATTGAGCAGCTTGGGAACGAATGGTCTGGGACATCACAGGCCAGAATCCATAGTGTATCAGTCCATAGCGCAATACATTGCAGTACAAATACTTAGAAAAGTTAATGGTAACAAGGATCAGGACAACTTTGATCTTAATATCAGCAAAAACCACAGTCACTGAATAGGCGCTAGTAAGCTCCGACAATATTTCATTTTTGCATTTCAACTTAAAACTGCTCGAGAAATGTTTTGGAAGGAAAGGTGTAAAATTGGTGAGAAATTGAAATCCCTGGTTTAGCTATATCTAGACAGATGAATGGATCCTCTGAAAAAGATGCTTTTAAAATGCGATTGCGAGGACTAGGGCACCCCAGGGACAGAACTAGAGGGCATCGCTGTTACTGCAGGATTCTCCATAGTGCCACCTCACAGATCATTAAACTCACCTCACCTGCAAAATACGAGAGGACACATCAACCATGGAATCAAGAATCCCTCCTTAGTCCCACCCATCTTTGTTCTATCCTTTGTCATTATTCCCTTCGCCCTCACCTCCAACAAATTCAAGGAGCTCATGGACTTCTTTGTCACCAAGATTGAGACCATCCAATCAGCTGTCTCTGCCACATCCCTCCTGTCCCCTAGCCCCCCAAAAGGTTCCCCCCGACCCAGCCCTGAACTCGCATCTTTCTCTGGTTTCTCTCCTGTCATGGCTTCTCCGAGCTCATCTTGTCCATGAGATCCACTTCCCGCTCTCTCAACCCTATTCCCACTAAACTGCTGACCACCCAACTTCCCTTTCTGGGCCACCTACTAGCTTACATTGTAAGTGGTTCTCCCTCCCTTTCAAAACCATCATCATCAATCCCCTCTTCAAAAAAACTCTTCACTCCTCTGTCCTTGCAAACCCCCCCCCCCCCCCCCCCCCCCCCCCCACCCCCCAACCTCTAAGTCCTTGAACATGTCACTTCCCAGATCTCCTGTAACTCTGTGTGAATTTCTCCATTCAGGTTTCCGCTCCTCCCACAGGATCCAAACAGTCTTAACCAACGTCCCGAATGACATTCCTCAAGACTGTGACTTCCCTTCCTGGCCCCACATTAGCTGATGTTGTTAACGCTTCCCTCTCCTAAGGAACTGACCCCATCCTCCAACTCTGCATTCCTCCAACTCTATCCTCTTGTGCATCCCCCACTTCCATCATGGCTGCCCTGCCTTCAGCCATCTAAGCCCTAACCCCTGGAATTATCTTCCTTAACCTCTCCACCTCCTTTAAGATGCTCATTAAAACCTAGCTCTATGACCAAGCTTAGTCACCTGTCCTACTACTTCCTTCTTTCACTCTGTGGCAATTTTTGTCTGATTACAATCCTGTAAAGAATTGTCCACATTTTACTATGTTAAAGGCACTATATTAATGCAATTTGTTGTTGTTATAAACCCATTCTCACAGGATATTACAATCTTTTGTGGCTAAGCCATTTTAAAAGAGAAACAGTTGAGATGAATCTAACCAAAGTTCTAAAGAAAACGTAAATAAACACAAGAAAGGACACATCTGATTCCCATTCCTCTTTATTCACATGCTTAGAAATATAAACACATTAACAAAATCATTTCATTTTTTGAACGATAAAACACAGGCTGGTTACAATTGTTTAGTTATTTGGAATATTACTGCACTGAAGCATTTCTAGGTATATGATAGCAACGAACACACACAAAGCAGCGCCGTTTCAACTTCAAAGTATTCTGATGTGGCCTCAGAATGAGGGAGGTCTGGAATTGTTTTGAAAGAATTTCAGAGAAGGAGACACAAGAACGCCACCTTCACAAATGTGAAACCTCGTCTTTAAATTACTTTCAAGCATTTTGTCACAATTGTTTCCTACATATTCGTTGCAGAGGTATTGACCATATAACATCTGCTGTTGTGATACCTTCTGACGAGGACAAAATACTTTCCTTCAATACGTTAAATATGCTGGTCAGAACACAGCTACAGTACTAATGTACATAAAACAAATCACTATTTACAAATGTCAGTGAATCCAATTCAAAATGCATTATATCTCACAAGCATATTCCACTTTTAAGTTAACAAAAAGCATTAAACTCGACTGGTTTACTACAGAGTCATGCCTTGTAGCCAACCAATTACCACATCAAAAAATCACTAGTTTCTTAAAATCGAAAGCTACAGATCTCGTGAAGGAAATGTTAAAGCTTCTCTAATATGGTGCTGTGTACAGGATTTCCATAGTATGGCATACAGTATGGTTACTGTATGTAGTACTGCAAATGGAATCTTATTCTAGGATTGTGTTTATTAATATGTACACTCATTGATATTGGAGTCAAATACAAAGCCTACCTTCTCGAATACAAAGGCAAAATGCTGCGGCTGCTGGAGATCTGAAATAGAAGCAGAGAATGCTGGAAATACTCGACAGCTCAGGCTGCAAGGATTCGCTCTCTCCACAGATGCTGCCTGACCAGCTGAGTATTCCCAGCACTCTCTGTTTCTATTGCCTACTTTCTCTACCTTGGTACTCCTCTAAAAACAAACGTAATATCCCCATTTGGGGAGTAAGTTATTATTTACAGTTGTTACTGAGAAATCTGGAACTAAGTAAAATAAGAGCAGTAATGAGTTCAGTTTCCACAACAGTCCACATGTGGAATAGCCGGGCAATGATGTCAAACACTAATAACAACCACTTTTTTAAGGGCGCAAAAGCTCAAGTTTTTTAAAGTCAGGGTGAAGTGATCAGACGACATATGGGTAGCAATATAATAAATAAATCTGTGGGATTTCCAACATCCTGACCGCTCAGCCTCCCAATTCTCCTAAAGATTGTCGGAACAAATATTAGTGTGGAATATATTTCATCAATGTAGTAAAACAAAAATAATCAAATATGTTCCGATCACTTTTAAAAGGATTAACTATCGCTGTAATTTGTTAGCAACAAATCTGTCCTTAATCACACAGGCTTACAAAATAATGCAAGCCATTTCACATTGTGAGTTTGTGCAGACACAACAACATTGCATTAGGGGTCATTGCTTTTGCTCTTCACGTTGCTCCTAGTTTTACAAAACAATTATTCATTTAAAAAATATTAAAAACTACAATTGTTGATTTGCTGTTGTCTTTTAAAAGTTTAGGAACAATGGCTAAAAACGTGAAAGTAAATAATCAATATCCTAACTCGCACCAGGTCCTGTTCACCCATCACCCCCCGTGCTTGCTGACCTACATTGGCTCCCAGTCCAGCAACTCCTCAATTTCAAAATTCTCATCCTTGTTTTCAAATCCCTCCATGGCCTCGCCCCTCCCTATCTCTGTAACCTCCTCCAGCCCCACAACCCTCCGAGATCTCTGCGCTCCACCAACTCTGGCCTCTTGTGCATCCCCCACTTGCTTTGCTCCACCATTGGCGGCTGCGGCTTCAGCCGTCTAGGCCCCATGCTCTGGAATTCCCTCCCTAAACCTCTCCATCTCTCTCTCCTCCTTTTAGACGCTACTTAAAAACCTACCTCTCCTAATGTGGCTCAGTGACACTCCTGTGAAGTGCCTTGGGACGTTTTAGTACGTTAAAGGCGCTATATAAATACAAGTGGTTAATATTAACGGTCGATCTGGTTTGGCTTTGTGAAGGGGACCTACAGCATGGTTGTATTTATTTGTTCACCTACAGCGCAAGGAAAGACTGCGACTGTGTCAGGCTGTTTATACGCACCAGTATGTCATGACCCAAGTCACTGTTTCACAAGTAGAGACTACACTGCGAATAAACGTTCTCAGTGATTGCCTACAGCTCTGTTTCAAGCCTACTTATCATTACGCCTGATAGTTACTGATCTGCATTAGTACAAAAGTCCTGTCAGAAGCAAAAACCATCAGTAAATCGTGGAGTAAGTTGTGGAGAAAAGGCCATTTAACCCACACAGTACAATCTGTCACCTGCTCCTGTTCAGCTCCACCAATATTTCTGTGTATCTTTAAACTAGCCGTCAGGTACATTTATTTTGGAGGGTAGGTGATCGTTACTATGAGGTGGCTATTTGCAGCCTGCGCAAGCTGAAAGCTGGTAAAAGTAACCTCAGAACAAGTACTCATCACCACAGTAGACGCAAGGATGTTATAGCTTTCACTATAAGTGTAGCTTTGTGAAAAATGCTTCATGCACTGTTTACTGCGCTCCATCCCACTTTGTAATTGATCATTCAGACAGTATAAGTCACCACAGTCATTTGTAATTCAGACATTCTCCACTGGGGACATTACGTGTCACCCATTCTTTCATATAACTGGGGCCAGCTCTCCTATAGATCACCTGTGCGCTAGCTGTTTGGCTGGCTAATTGGCCAGTTATCATCCCTGGAACTGCCCATTAGCATAACTGGTGTTAAACAGCAGAGAAATACCAGTGCAAAGCACTTGAAATAACATTACAGTAGCATATTGATATCAAAACCATTTGTTCAGGATTTCTTAGAATATAAAAATTAAAACTTCACATTTTCCATTAAAAACATTCTACAAGCAAGGTACAGAATACATTACAGCCAACACTGCAAGCAGCTTGTCATTTTCATCGCTCATGAACTATTTACAACCTTTCATTGATGGCAATGTCACGTCCTCTATTTAACAAAGTCTATGAGACACGGTTGTCATGCATTGAAACACATTTAATGAGTACTCTCGTGTCTGTTGTATAAACCACTGCCCCTATGGGATAGAATTGCGTTAGTACAACGATGCATTGATGCTTGCTTTGATGTCTTAGATGAAGTGGTAACTGTTAATGGGCGAACACCTTTTAAAATAGTGCACAGAGGAAATTCATACAAATTCATTAAAACACTGCATGAACTTTACCCCAATAATAAGCTCTCCCCACAGCTAAATGTACTCTCATTTTCCAATTCTTGCACATGTGAAATAGAGGATTCTATTCCAATATATTCTATTAAAATTCCAAATTAGAAAATGCCAACTCAATCTGCACTCCAAATTATGGGTCTTGGGAAGGTTATTCTTGCTTGACCTCTTTGTTGTATATACATTTCTAGAATACAAACACAATCTGCCAGACCTCCCACATGCATAATATAGTCTGTATAGTGAAACATTACCATTACGGACTGTGAAAATATCAATGGTGCACATCATTATATAAATCTAAGTTAACAGAATCCAAAAATTCTCTGTTATTTCCCACTAAATATTAAGATATAGTTTATCGCATCTTCATAAACTTTGCTAGATTCGAATGACACACTGTAGGTTTAGTATACACATTACTAAGTGTACAAAAGACTTTTCAGACATATTTGTGTAGTTAGGTTACCACTTTTCTAACTACAGGGTTTAGATTTTTCAAACAGTT
Source organism: Squalus acanthias (assembly GCA_030390025.1). NCBI lineage: Eukaryota > Metazoa > Chordata > Chondrichthyes > Squaliformes > Squalidae > Squalus > Squalus acanthias. The sequence continues at coordinate 92,300,393 of CM059429.1, forward strand.
AAATATATTTATAGGTGAATCTTGAAAGCTGCCAGTCTTGTGTGAGTGAAATCCTGCACTTCAAATGTAAAAGTTATTATAATTGTGTCAAATAAATAATAGCTGTATATAAAGAATATTCGCCTGATACACAGCTCATGCATTATTGCAATTCAGGCATCATAATTTTATCAGAAATATGTTCACTTAAAACTCTTAGTAATGGAGCATAAAAACAATGATGTCAGAAGGATGTTCTTCATCATGCTGGTAACTGCTTCTTAGCTCACATTTCTATTGCATCAGACAGCCAGTGTTTGGCAGGAAGTCTTGTACATAAGTAGCAACAGCTTTTGTCAAATAGGTCATGGTGCCATAGCTCCCACTTGGCGCACTGTCATAGAACAAATTGCAAATGCCTGTGGCCGAGTCAAGCTCCAAAAAGGAGTCACTTGCACCGAGGGATTTCTGCAATAGAAGTAGAGGAGGAACTTACATTATAAAAAGTCAGCTTGATACAGTTCTAACTTCACGTGCAACAGACACACCTCTTTCACCAACCACAAACCTGCAGAGAGATTTTGTTTTAGTTATTTATCCAAGCGTCATTGCCGTTTACATAAAGATTTAATTATTTTCCTTTTTATTGCCCTTCCTACCAATCCAAATCATGTTTTGTACACAAGCTTCGATTACACAGATGCAGCAAAAAGTCTTTTCGTTTACAAGGCTCATTTTTTTTTTACAATTTAAAAACCAGCAGGGACGTCTTCTTATCCTGAGGCTGTTTTACAACAGGTCCTCTGAAGAAATGGTTTTACACTTATTGAGGCAGGTTTACAGGGAACACTTATACACTGACCACTTTCACTGAGAGTGTTGTAGAAGGACCACTTATAATGAGGCGGGTTTAGCATTGGCGTCGGAGATTAGTGGGCCGTATTTTGCGACCCTTACAGGTGCGTACGAGGTGTGTTAAAACCCGGAACTTGCGATCTGTCAAGAATCCTCTTGACAGATCCTCCACACCCCCGGGAGACGGGCCTCTGCGGGTGGAGAGTTGCGCTATTTGCCCAACATCCGCCCGCTGAATGCCTGTGAAATACTTACGCCTGGTAAAGGTCTGCTTTTACCGGTATAAGAGTTTAAAAAAATAGAAAAATAAAATTTTATTACTCATTTATACATTAAAAACCCTGTCCAATAAGGTAAGTTTATTTTTAGCCCCGTTAAAACAAATACATTTTTTTTCCAAAAAATTTAATTCTTGTTTAAAATATTTAATTAAATGGCATTTTAATTAATTTTAAATATGTAATTAAAACATTTTTTTCCCCCTGTGTTGGTGTATTATTTTAAGTGATCCCCATTCATACTTATAACAGTTCCGTACGTACGAAACTCCCAGAAGTATGAATGGGGATTCCCTTCTTTTATTGGTTGGGCCGGCCCACGTGATCTCGCCTGCGTCCCTGGGATACGTGGGCCTCTGCCCAGGATCACGAGTCTCCGTACCTCCCGGACCACCAGCTACATTCGGAGATTTTTTTTTTTTTTACAGGTCGGACACATCCGCCCGCTGTAAGCCTCCAATCGCAAACTTTGGCCAGTGATTTTATAAGTTTTCATATTTAAATGCTGTTGCTGCAATATCACGAGTTTACATTAGAAGGTGTGTGTTTAATTATTACTGAATGTCACTTTGGTGAATTGCAGGAAGAAACTTGCTGGAGTTTATTACAGTAAACTGCAGAATTCCTGGTATCAATTTACAGATTCTCGAATTAAAGAATGTGCTGCAATGTTGGGTTTTTTCCCCAAGTTGTGAGCTTGTCCTAAAACTGCAGTAAAACTGCCCGAGCCTCTTTGACTGATTCGTGCTGTAGCTAACCTGGAATGTCCAACTGATAAAAGGGGACTTTGTGCCGTAAGATTCTGAGTGTTGCTTCGTATTTGAACCAAACCATATTCCACTTCCCCTTGTGACCTCTACAGTGGAATATTCGTCTTCAGATTTCATGAAAGCAATCGTAAAGTAGTTGCAAAATAAACAAAATTAAAGAGTAGAGCAAAAGAGCATGGGAATGAACTTAGTAGATAGCACTTTCAGAGAGCTAGTGCAGGTGTCACAGCTCAATGACCTTCTTCACTGCCGTCAAATTCTAGGATTTTATGAAAATTAATTTAATTACGTAACAACTGACTAGGACACTGCTATTTGTTCACTTTAAAAGGAGTTCACCATAAGCAGGTTCTCACTATTTCTAAATGATACAAGACAGTGTACAATTTTTGTAATAATATTGCTTTGTGTTTGCTACATGTATTAAAAAAGCGACATCTGAGAACTGTTACCTGATCCTGCAAAAAATATTGATTGGCCATATGCACGATGCGGTCCACACAGATGATACCACCAATGCTGTGAACCTCCAGATCGGCCAGCACAGTGAGAACTAGTATTGTTTCCACTAGAAGCTGTCTGTATTCAGGCTGAGGAACATGGTTCAAAATAGACTCCACATGAACAGCAAATTTGATCTCTTGGGGTGTCATCTTAAAGGGAACAAAGGAAATAAATGGTTAACTCAAGCACCACATTAACCGAATTAACAACCGGACAGTGACATAGTCAGCGCCCTCTCTTATTTTCAAACAACTAATGATATTTTCTTTCATCAGCAACATGACACTTTCCAAGGAAGAATCTTGTTCTTTTTCTAGGCTGGTCATGTTACAGAAATCCAAGGAAGCTGATTTTTTCTGCCATAAACATGAAAATTCCAATTTTCCCAATGTCCTAGTGGGTTGGCACTGAATTCAGACCAATTCTTGGTGTGTGCTGATTTAACGGATCCCAGCTGGGCCAGCAGTAAGGGCACTGCGACTGCTCTCTGTGACATGGACTAGGAAGAGGCCAAGGTTCTGGCCCCCAATGACTAATGGAAATTGGCCATGCATGGACAGGTAGCTGGTCTGTAACGCACTCCAATCAAACAAGCCTACTGGCGCTCACTTTGTCGGCCAACATATGAAGAGAAAGGAGAGGCAATGGGTGTCCAGATTTGTGGTTGGATGACCCTTATTTAAATATTCTAATTAGCATTTAATATACTTCCGGTGCACGCCTTGGATGCCTCCGGAGCAGCCCAATCCAATGTGGCGGGCGGCGTACTTCTGGCTCGGAATGAGCGGCGCGTGCCGTCCGCCATACTGGATGCTTAGGCATCCATTTTACGCTTGAAAAATGAGCACGGTGCCAACGAATTTCTAGGCCACAGGGTATCTGTAAAGCTGATTATTTAGTAGAACTCTTCCTTGACCTGCTGTTCCTATTAGGCTTTATATAGGACGTAAACCCAAGGAGCTGTTTTTCTGACAACAGCAACAGCCACCTGAGATGCAAGGACGATTGTTTCCTGGGCTGGGGAGGAATCTGTGCCACCAGACAGCGAGACAATGCTGCCTTCTGGAGTTTACCACTAGACATTGAGACAGTGGTTTACTGAAAGAAAAGTGAAGATGGGCTCTCAAGGATAAATTCATTAGTATCAAACCAGCTGACAGATATTTTCCTTTTGAGACAGTCTGAGCATCAGCTGGCCTCAATCTGAATTCATTATTCAAAATCTTAATAATTACAACTAAACCGAAGTCTCATTCAATGGGCAGCGTTTCATGTAATGCACTAGAGTTGTAATTCATTAATTAATTCAAATATTAAACTACTTAAATAACAAAGAGAGGTGAAATGCATGGAGCTGGGAGTATGTAAGAGGTAACCTCTACTTGCAGCCATCTCTAGAGTGGTCACCTGCCTATTGTGACAACCTTTTGTGGTTCTGAATAACCTCTGATAGAAGTCAATGGTAAATTTCCTTTAGTAGATAGCCACCTGTATACGATGCACTGCAGCCACTCAATTTGTATGTGTTATACTGCACAATATTTTTAACGTGTTTGTTACATTCAAAACTTAGAGAGCGAAGCCAAGTTGAGGCCAGAACGCTGCACCTGAGTTGGTGCTCGAATGCTTATGGCTTTCTTCAGAGTCACAGATGTTCAGATCACTGTGGGATGCCCCGTTAGTATTTATTTTGATGCCATGCGTGGCTACAGAGACTTTACTCTCCTCAGATGGTGGTAATGCTGCAGAAAGAGTTAAACACAATGTGGCTCCCAACTGCTTGATCAGGATTAAAACAGAAAATGCTGGAAATACTCAGCAGGTCAGGCAGCATCTGTGGAGAGTGAAACAGAGTTAACGTTTCAGGTCGATGACCCTTCGTCAGAACTCAGACGAAGGGCCATCGACCTGAAACGTTAACTCTGTTTCTCTCTCCATGGATGCTGCCTGACCTGCTGAGTATTTCCAGCATTTTCTGTTTTTATTTCAGATTTCCAGCATCCGCAGTATTTTACTTTTGTGCTTGATCAGGATGCTGCACTGAGTGGCTACCTAAGCATTCTGGCCAATCGAGCTCGTCCTATTGGTGACCATAACATAGGAACAAGAGTAGGCTATTTTTCCCCTCGAGCCTGTTCCACCTTTCAATTAGATCATGGCTGATCTGTATCTTAACTCCATCTACCTGCCTTGGTTCTGTAACCCTTAATACCCTTACCTGTCAAAAATCAATCTCAGTTTTGAAATTTTCAATTGACCTCAAGCCTCGACAGCTTTTTCGGGGTGTTCCAGATTTCCACCGCCCTTTGTGTGAAGAAGTGCTTCCTGACATCATCCCTGAACAGCCTGGCTCTAATTTTAAGGTGATGCCCTCTTGTTCTGGACTCTCCCACAGAGGAAATAGTTTCTATCTTCCCTATCAACTCCAGTAATCATCTTAAACACCTCGATTAGATCATCTATACACAAGGACCCCAAGTCTATTCAACCCGTCCTCGTAATTTAACCCTTTTAGCCCCGGTATCATTCTGGTGAATCTGTGCTGCCCCCCTCCAAGACCAATATATCCTCGAGGTGCGGGGCCCAGAACTGAACACAGTGTCCAGATGGGGTCTGACCAGAGCTCTGACTAACTGTAACAGAACATTCCATTTATATTCAGCCCTCCTGAGAGGAAGGTTAACATTCCATTAGCCTTTTTAATTAAAATAACAGACAGGTTACACCGTAATATCTTGATTCTAAACACAACAACAAGTAACAAGTTGGAATCCCAACGCATTGAGCCATGGAGTGAAACGGTGCGTGTTTGTGCCTGTAAACTTCCCCAGAGTACATAAACAATCTTGTGGAGACAAATACTGGATAATTTTGGGGTTTAGAACCATAGAATCTCACAGCACAGAAGGAGGCTATTCGGCCCATCGTGCCTGTGCCGGCTCTGTGAACGAGATCTCCAATTAGTCCCACTCCCCTGCTCTTTCCCCACAGCCCTGCAAATTTTTTCCTTCAAGTTTTTTATCCAATTTCCTTTTGAAAGTTACTATTGAATCTGCTTCCACCGCCCTTTCAGGCAGCGCGTTCCAGATCACAACAACTCACTGTGTAAAAAAAAATGATCCTTCTCTTCCCCCTCTGATTCTTCTGCCAATTACCTTAGATCTGTGTCCTCTGGTTACCGACCGTCCTGCCAGTGGAAACAGTTTCTCCTTACTTACAAACCCCCTTATTATTTTGAACATTTTGCAATTGCCCCTTAACCCTCGCTGCTCCAAGGAGATTTCCCCAGTTTCTCTAGTCAGGCCTCCGAGTTAAAACTACTGACAGGTCTACTTTTAAATGGTCTGCACTGCTGCAGTTTCTATTTTTGCGACGTCCAAGAAACTGCTAACTCAAACCAATCCCATTCGTTCCAAATGCAAATTAATTGTTGGATGAAAAGACTTGCAGAATAGTTTTCTAACAGACTGAACTGCTGCCGTAGTCAATTTTTGAAAACTGACCTCTGCTTGTCCTTGGTCAGAGGGCAGGCAGAATGAGGTAAAGTGGTGCAGCAGGACATTTCCGTTGTCATGACAGTGTATGATTGTAATGAACCATTCAACCAATTCACATTTCCCAGTCTCCTGGGACTCCTCATGCTGAGTGTATATTTTTAATTCATTTCATGGGATGTGGGCGTCGCTGGCAAGGCCAGCATTTATTGCCCATCCCTAGTTGTCCTTGAGAAGGTGGTGGTGAGCCGCCGCCTTGAACTGCTGCAGTCCGTGTGGTGAAGGTACTCCCACAGTGCTGTTAGGGAGGGAGTTCCAGGATTTTGACCCAGCGACGATGAAGGATCGGCGATATACTTCTAAGTCAGGATGGTGTGTGACTTGGAGGGGAACTTGGAGGTGGTGGTGTTCCCATGCGCCTGCTGCCTTTGTCCTTCTAGGTGGAAGAGGTCGTGGGTTTGGGAGGTGCTGCCGAAGAAGCCTTGGCAAGTTGCTGCAGTGCATCTTGTAGATGGTACACACTGCAGCCGCGGTACGCTAGTGGTGGAGGGAGTGAATGTTTAAGGTGGTAGATGGGGTGCCAATCAAGCGGGCTGCTTTGTCCTGGATGGTGTCGAGCTTCTTGAGTGTTGTTGGAGCTGCACTCATCCAGGCAAGTGGAGAGTATTCCATCACACTCCTGACTTGTGCCTTATAGATGGTAGAAAGGCTTTGGGGAGTCAGGAGGTGAGACATCGCCGCAGAATACCTGGCCTCTGACCTGCTCTTGTTGCCACAGTATTTATGTGGCTGGTCCAGTTAAGTTTCTGGTCAATGGTGACCCCCAGGATGTTGATGGTGGGGGATTTGGCGATGGTAATGCCATTGAATGTCAAGGGGCGGTGGTTAGACTCTCGCTTGTTGGAGATAGTCATTGCCTGGCACTTCTGTGGCGCGAATGTTACCTGCCACTTATCAGCCCAAGCCTGAACGTCGTCCAGGTCTTGTTGCATGCGGCCATGGACTGCTTCATTATCTGAGGAGTTGTGAATGGCACTGAACACTGTGCAGTCATCAGCGAACATCCCCATTTCGGACCTTATGTTGCAGGGAATGTCATTGATGAAGCAGCTGAAGATGGTTGGGCCTAGGACACTACCCTGAGGAACTCCTGCAGCGATGTCCTGGAGCTGTGATGATTGACCTTCAATCACCACAACCTTCTTCCTTTGTGCTAGGTATGACTCCAGCCAGTGGAGAGTTTTCCCCCGATTCCCATTGACTTCAGTTTTACTGGGGTTCCTTGATGCCACACTCGGTTAAATGCTGCCTTGATGTCAAGGGCAGTCACTCTCACCTCACCTCTGGAATTCAGCTCCTTTGTCCATGTTTGGACCAAGGCTGTAATGAGGTCGGGAGCCGAGTGGTCTTGGCGGAACCCAAACTGGGCATCAGTGAGCAGGTTATTGGTGAGTAAGTGCCGCTTGATAGCACTGTCGATGACACCTTCCATCGCTTTGCTGATGATTGAGAGTAGACTGATGGGGCGGTAATTGGCCGGATTGGATTTGTCCTGCTTTTTGTGGACAGGACATACCTGGACAGTTTTCCACATTGTCAGATAGATGCCAGTGTTGTAGCTGTACTGGAACAGTTTGGCTAGAGGCGCGGCTAGTTCTGGAGCACAAGTCTTCAGCACGATAACCGGGATGTTGTCAGGGTCCATAGCCTTTGCTGTATCCAGTGCGCTCAGCCGTTTCTTGATATCACGTGGAGTGAATCGAATTGGCTGAAAACTGGCTTCTGTGATGGTGGGGACCTCAGGAAGAGGCCGATATGGATCATCCACTCGGCACTTCTGGCTGAAGATGGTTGCAAACGCTTCAGCCTTGTCTTTTGCACTCACGTGCTGGGCTCCACCATCATTGAGGATGGGGATATTCATGGAGGCTCCTCCTCCCGTTAGTTGTTTAATGGTCCACCACCATTCACGACTGGATGTGGCAGGACTGCAGAGCTTTGATCTGATCCGTTGATTGTGGGATCGCTTAGCCCTGTCTATAGCATGCTGCTTCCGCTTTTTAGCATGCACGTAGTCCTGTGTTGCAACTTCCCCAGGTTGGCACCTCATTTTTAGGTACGCCTGGTGCGGTTCCTGGCATGCTCTTCCACACTCCTTATTGAACCAGGGTTGGTCTCCTGGCTTGGTGGTAATGGTAGAGTGAGGGATATGCCAAGTGATGAGGTTACAGATTATGGTGGAATACAATTCTGCTGCTGCTGATGTCCCACTGCGCCTCCTAGTAAAGGATCCCCTTGGAATGAGTGACCATAACATGGTTGAATTCCATATTCAATTAGAGGGTGAGAAGGTTGGATCTCAAACAAGCGTGCTAAGCTTGAATAAAGGAGACTATGAAGGTATGCGAGCGGAATTGAGTAGAGTGGATTGGGAAAATAGATTAAAGGGTAAGACGATACATGATCAGTGGTGTACATTTAAGGAGTTATTTTACAACTTCCAAAAAAAATATATTCCACTGAGAAGAAAAGGGTGTAAAAGAAAAGACAGTCATCCGTGGCTAAGTAAAGAAATTAAGGATAGTATTCGACTAAAAACAAGGGCTTATAAGGTAGTGGGAGGATAGAGGATTGGGAAAACTTTAAAAGACAGCAAAAAATAACAAAAAGATTGATTAAGAAAGGGAAGATAGATTATGAAAGTAAATTAGCAAAAAATATAAAAACAGATAGTAAGAGTTTTTATAGTTATATAAAAAGAAAAAGGGTGGCTAAAGTAAATGTTGGCCCCTTAGAGGACGAGACCAGGAAATTAATGGTGGGAAATATGGAGATGGCAAATACACTGAATGAATATTTTGTATCAGTCTTTACAGTAGAGGACACTAAGAATATCCCAACACTGGACAAACAGGGGGCTATAGGGGGGGAGGAGCTAAACACGATCAAAATCACTAAGGAAGTGGTACTCGGTAAAATAATGGGACTCAAGGCGGATAAATCACCTGGACCTGATGGCTTACATCCTAGGATCTTGAGGGAAGTGGCGGTAGGGATTGTGGATGCATTGGTAATAATTTTCCAAAACTCCCTGGACTCAGCAAAGATCCCGGCAGACTGGAAAACTGCTAATGTAACACCCTTATTTAAAAAGGGCAGTAGACAGAAGGCTGGCAACTATAGACCGGTTAGCCTAACATCTGTGGTAGGTAAAATTTTGGAGTCCATTATTAAGGAGACAGTAACGGGACATTTGGATAATCATAATTTAATAGGACAAAGTCAGCATGGTTTTATGAAGGGGAAGTCATGTTTGACAAATTTGCTGGAGTTCTTTGAGGAAGTAACATACAGGGTGGATAAAGGGGAACCAGTGGATGTAGTGTATTTAGACTTCCAAAAGGCATTTGACAAGGTGCCACACAAAAGATTATTGATTAAGATAAAAAATCACGGGATTGGGGGTAATATTCTGGCATGGAGAGAGGATTGGCCATCTAACAGAAGGCAGAGAGTTGGGATAAATGGTTCATTCTCAGACTGGCAATCAGTAACTAGTGGTGTTCCGCAGGGGTCAGTGCTGGGTCCCCAACTCTTTACAATCTATATTAACGATTTGGAGGAGGGGACCGAGTGTAACATATCAAAGTTTGCAGATGATACTAAGACGGGAGGGAAAGTAGTGAGTGAGGAGGACATAAAAAATCTGCAAGGGGACTTAGACAGGCTAAGTAAGTGGGCAGAGATTTGGCAGATGGAATACAATACTGGAAAGTGTGAGGTTATGCACTTTGGCAGGAAAAATAGTAGAGCAAGTTATTATCTTAATGGCAAGAAACTGGAAAGTACTGAAGTACAAAGGGATCTGGGGGTCCTGGTGCACGAAACTCAAAAGGTTAGTATGCAGGTGCAGCAAGTGATTAAGAAGGCCAATGGAATGTTGGCTTTCATTGCTAGGGGGATAGAATATTAAAATAGGGAGGTATTGCTTCAGTTGTACAAGGTATTGGTGAGACCGCACCTGGAATACTGCATACAGTTTTGGTGTCCATACTTAAGAAAAGACATACTTGCTCTCGAGTCAGTACAAAGAAGGTTCACTCGGTTAATCCCGGGGATGAGGGGATGGACATATAAGGAGAGGTTGGGTAGATTGGGACTCTACTCATTGGAGTTCAGAAGAATGAGAGGCGATCTTATTGAAACATATTGGCCCAAAAATTAGTATCAGTACGCGAGAGTACGCACTGTGTACTCTCGCGTATTCTGTCTCCAATTGCCGGTTTCCAGCATGCACTGCGCATGCACTGAAAACCGGCACTTGGTGATTTCAAAAGGGGGCGGTTCCTAGGTGAACCGCGTGCGCGCTACAGGCTGCACGCACACAGTGCACTTAGTGCTTTGAACGCGCAGGTAAGCATGAAGATTTTGCACATAAAGAAAGGAGGCGTAAGACCCTCTTTTAACAAGGTAAGTAGTTAATTAAGTATTATTTTGAATTTTTTTCAACAGGTATATCTTTTTTAGAGACTTTAAAGAAAGGTAAGTTTATTTTTAGAACTTTTAAAAAGATTTTAAATTTTTTCAAAAATTTAATTTTTTGTTTAAAGTGGTTAATTTATTTAACTATACTTATTTTATTAATGTGATGGTTTTTTAAAAAAAATTAATTGAGGTTTAGCTGTTCTTTTGGGGGAGTATAGATTCATAGCTTTGACAGCACTTGCTGTGAAAACTATGAATGAAAGATGGTGTGCTGCCATTGGCTCAAACTTAATCACGTGATCCCACAGCTCGCACGAATTAACTGCGTCTGTGGGATACGCACACACTGCACAGCTGCAGTCTTGAAACTAAAGTTCGTGCGAGCTCGGAAGGAAAAGGCAGGCGCGCAGTGAGATATCGCGGGGAAGCCTTACCCCCGCAGGAAGGCTCCGTCTTTAATTTCTGGGCCATAAGATTGTGAAGGGGTTGGATCGGGTGGATGCGGGGAGGATGTTCCCGATGATGGGTGAAACTAGAACTAGGGGGCATAGTCTTAGAATAAGGGGCTGCTCTTTCAAAACTGAGATGAGAAGGAACTACTTCACTCAGAGGGTGGTAGGTCCATGGAATATGCTGCCCCAAAAAGCTGTAGAAGCTACATCATTACATAAATTTAAAACAGAAATAGACAGTTTCCTAGAAGTAAAGGGAATTAAGGGTTACGGGGAGCGGGCAGGAATTTGGCCATGAGTCTGGGTTCGGATCGGTCATGGGCCTGTGGGTAGTGTAGCGGGCCCGGTGGCCATGTAGCCTGATCCTGCTCCTATTTCGTGTGTCCAATTCTGTTAGGTCCAGGAGATGGTTCTGTGATAGTAGATTGGCGGTTAGGATCAGATCAGCCATGATCTTATTGAATGGCGGAGCAGGCTCGAGGGGCCAATTGGCTTACTCCTGCTCCTATTTCTTATGTTCTTATGGATGCCCAGTTTTGAGATGCTATATCTGTTCTGAATCTAGCCCATTTAGCACGGTGGTAGTGCCACACAACACGATGGAGGGTGTCCTCAGTGTGAAGACGGGACTTCGTCTCCACAATGACTGTGCGGTGGTCACTGCTACCAATGCTATCATGGACAGATGTATCTGCGACATGTAGATTGGTGAGGACGAGGTCAAGTAGGTTTTTCCCTCGTGTTGGTTTTCTCACCACTTGTCGCAGGCCCACAGTTATGTCCTTCAGGACTCGGCCAGCTCGGGTCAGTAGTGGTCCTACCAAGCCACTCTTGGTGATGGACATTGAAGTTCCCCACCCAGAGTACATTCTGTGCCCTTGCTGCTCTCAGTGCTTCTTCCAAGCGGTGTTCAACATGGAGGAGTACTGATTCATCAGCTGAGGGAGGGCGGTAGGTGGTAATCAGCAGGAGGTTTCCTTGCCCATGCTTGACCTGAAGCAATGAGACTTCATGGGATCCGGAGTCAATGTTGAGAACTCCCAGGGCCACTCCTTCCCGACTGTATACCACTGTGCCATCTCCTCTGGTGGGTCTGTCCTGCCGGTGGGACAGGACATACCCAGGGATGGTGATGGAGGAGTTCGGGACATTGGCTGAAAGGTATGGTTCTGTGAGTATGACTATGTCAGGCTGTTGCTTGACTAGTCTGTGGGACATCTCTCCCAATTTTGGCACAAGTCCCCAGATGTTGGTGAGGAGGAATTTGCAGGGTCGACTGGGCTGGGTGTGCCGTTGCCGTGTCCGGTACTGAGGTTGATGCCGGGTGGTCCGTCCGGTTTCATTCTTTTTCGTAGCGGTTAGTTACAACTGAATGACTTGCTGGGCCATTTCAGAGGGCAGTTAAGAGTCAACCACATTGTTGTGGGTCTGGAGTCACATATAGGCCAGACCAGGTAAGGATGGCAGATTTCCTTCCCTAAAGGATATTAGTGAAGAATGACAATCCGATAGTTTCATGGTCACCGTCACCAATGCTAGTAATTATTCCAGATTTTATTTAATTAACTGAATTTAAATTCCCCAGCTGCTGTAGTGGGATTTGAACTCACGTCTCTGGATCATTAGTCCAGGCCTCTGGATTATTAGCCCAGCGACATTACCACTACGCTACCGTTCCCTTGAGAAGGTGGTGGTGGGCCGCCTTCTTGAACCTGCAGTCCGTGTGGTGAAGGTACTCCCACAGTGCCCTTAGGGAGGGAGCTCCAGGATTTTGACCCAGCGACGATGAAGGAACAGCGATATATCTCCAAGTCAGGATGATGTGTGACTTGGAAGGGAACTTGGAGGTGATGGTGTTCCCTTGTGTTTGCTGCCCCTATGTGTGAGATGCAGTTAATAGCTGTAGGATCCACTCAACCTCTTTCTCCAATACTGCTCCTACCCATGGACAAGCAGATTGTGAAGCCATGAGGAGGTTGGTTGATAGAGGTGTGCAGGTTCCCAAGACTACCGCTGGATATTAAACATAGAACTCACTCTGACCTGTTCTGATGCAACAGGATTTGAGCCAATCAGTAAATAGCCTGTAAAATAACAGCTGTGAATGTCAACTAATAAAATTCACAACTTGTTAACATATGCAAGGTAACAAAGGCCATTTGCTATTTAAATATCACCGAGAACTTAACGGACTCCCAATCAACAGCAGGACAAATCCAATCTGGCCAAATACTGCCCCATCAGTCTACTCTCAATCATCAGCAAAGTGATGGAAGGTGTCATCGACAGTGCTATCAAGCGGCACTTACTCACCAATAACCTGCTCACTGATGCCCAGTTTGGGTTCCGCCAGGACCACTCGGCTCCTGACCTCATTACAGCCTTGGTCCAACATGGACAAAGGAGCTGAATTCCAGAGGTGAGGTGAGAGTGACTGCCCTTGACATCAAGGCAGCATTTGACCGAGTGTGGCATCAAGGAGCCCTAGTAAAACTGAAGTCAATGGGAATCGGGGGAAAAACTCTCCACTGGCTGGAGTCATACCTAGCACAAAGGAACATGGTTGTGGTGGTTGAAGGTCAATTATCACAGCTCCAGGACATCGCTGCAGGAGTTCCTCAGAGTAGTGTCCTAGGCCCAACCATCTTCAGCTGCTTCATCAATGACCGTCCCTCCAACTTAAATGGGGATGTTCGCTGATGACTGCACAGTGTTCAGCACCATTCACAACTCCTCAGATAATGAAGCAGTCCATGGCCGCATGCAACAAGACCTGGACAACATTCAGGCTTGGGCTGATAAGTGGCAAGTAACATTCGTGCCACAGAATGCCAGGCAATGACTATCTCCAACAAGCGAGAGTCTAACCACCGCCCCTTGACATTCAACGGCATTACCATCGCCGAATCCCCCACCAACAACATCCTGGGGGTCACCATTGACCAGAAACTTAACTGGACCAGCCACATAAATACTGTGGCAACAAGAGCAGGTCAGAGGCTAGGTATTCTGTGCGAGTGTCTCACCTCCTGACTCCCCAAAGCCTTTCCACCATCTACAAGGCACAAGTCAGGAGTGTGATGGAATACTCTCCAGTTGCCTGGATTAGTGCAGCTCCAACAACACTCAAGAAGCTCGACACCATCCAGGACAAAGCAGCCCGCTTGATTGGCTCCCCATCCACCACCTTAAACATTCACTCCCTCCACCACCGGCGTACCGTGGCTGCAGTGTGTACCATCGACAAGATGCACTGCAGCAACTCGCCAAGGCTTCTTCGGCAGCACCTCCCAAACCCACAACCTCTTCCACCTAGAAGGACAAGGGCAGCAGGCGCATGGGAACACCACCACCTCCAAGTTCCTCTCCAAGTCACACACCATCCTGACTTAGAAATATATCGCCGTTCCTTCATCGTCGCTGGGTGAAAATCCTGGAACTCCCTCCCTAACAGCACTGTGGGAGCACCTTCACCACACGGACTGCAGCGGTTCAAGAAGGCGGCTCACCACCACCTTCTCAAGGGCAACTCGGGATGGGCAATAAATGCCGGCCTTGCCTGCGACACCCACATCCCAGGAATGAATTTTAAAAAAGCTGATATCGAAATGTAGTCCTTACTGACCAGGCTGACTAAACAACAGCGGCCATTCCCCAACATATAGATATCAATGCTGCTTCAACACAAAACGAACATTTCAAATTCCAATTAAGTTGTGAAAATTGTATTTTACTCTGAAATCTATGCACCTCATGCAGATTTGGCATCAAAGTATGAGAGTGCAACTTTAAACATTTTGAGTGATAAGAATATTACTGAAAAGACAGCGATAGCAAAGAAGTTACACCACCATTCGCAGTACCTGGTCATCAGTGATATGGGAATCGAGTATACAAAGTAGTCATGGCTTACCTCTCTTGTGGTTGAAGAAGGAAGTACATAGCCATCAATAGACAGACCATGGCACTAAAATTAAAATTAAAACCAGGGTTAAAATAAAATCACTTGCATTTACAATAGCTCCTTTTACATTGAAATGTCTCAAAGTGCTTCATATAATGAGGTCTCATTTTCAATGGGGACAAGCGTGCAGGAGTGTCTTTCAATTTGATCTCCGTAAACACAATCTATTCATAACTTAATATTTGCATTAAAGTCATACTATATATCATAGAATGATACAGCACAGAAGGAGGCCATTCGGCCCATCATGCCTGTGCCGGCTCTCCCCTGCTCTTTCCCCATAGCCCTGCAAATTATTCCTTTTCAATTATTTACCCAATTACCATTTGAAAGTTACTATTGAATCTGCTCGCACCGCCCTTTCAGGCAGTGCATTCCAGGTCATAAATCTCACTGCGTAAAATAAATTCTCCTCATCTCCCCCCTGGTTTTTTTGCCAGTGATCTTAAATCTGTTTCCCCTGGTTACCGACCTTCCTGCCACTGGGAAGTTTCTCCTTATTTACTTTATCAAAACCCCTCGTAATCTCCCCATAACCTTCTCTGCTCTAAAGGAGAACAACCCCAGCTTCTCCATTCTCTCCACATAACTGAAGTTCCTCACCCCTGGTACCATTCTAATAAATTGCCTCTGCACCCTCTCCAAGGCCTTGAAAGAAAGAAGAAGAAAGAAAGACTTGCATTTATATAACGCCTTTCACGATTACTGGACGTCTCAAAGCGCTTTACAGCCAATGAAATATTTTGAAGTGTAGTTACTGTTGTAATGTAGGAAATGCGACAGCTAATTTGCGCACAGCAAGCTCCCACAATCAGCAATGTGATAATGACCACATAATCTCTTTTAATGATGTTGTTTGAGGGATAAATATTGGCCAGGACACCGGGGATAATTTCCCTGCTCTTCTTCGAAATAGTGCCACGGGATCGTTTCCGTCCACCCGAGTCTGTTTAACGTCTCATCTGAAAGACGGCACCACAGACAGTGCAGCACTCCCTCAGTACTGCGCATCCTCCCTAAAGTGTGGAGTCCAGAATTGGACACAATACTCCAGCTGCCAGTGTTTTTAAAAGGTTTAGCATAACTTCCTTGCTTTTGTACTCTAATGCTTCTATTTATAAAGCCAAGAATCCCATATGTAAGATTATCAATGATTAGTTGTTTTTTTTATAATACTTGCTTTACTATCTTATAATCATCAGTTCCTTATCATCATCAGTAATGGATTTATAATTGTGTGTAAGAATTAAATATAAAAGTCCGTAATCATTAACTGTATGCAATGGTAACCTGAATTATATGACATGTAACCCTTTTGCTTATAATTAAAAGTCTGTGAGTAAGCTGTAACCAGGCAACCTGGGGTGAGAAAGAGGATTGCTATAGTCGAATAGGGAGGCTGTGGATGAAGGTTGGATATCAGCCAACAGTAAGGATGACAGAGTACAGCTCGCCTGGGAACCAAGGTTAGGTGTTATAACATCCACAGTGAATTTAAAACAAAAGCCAAGAGCAAGGACCATATCTCAACCTGTGCAGAAATATTCCTTTTGTATTGCCATAACTACCCCAGATACGAGTCTTGGTTGTCAAACACAGATGATGTAAAAGTGTCATAAGACTAAAAACCGGCGTGGTATCTTTCTGATTGGATTTTGGGTTTGGGTGTCAGCCAGTGATTGGTTCAGGAGGACTCCATAGGTTTTGAATGAGAGTTAGGGTATAAGAAGGGGGTCTCAGCAGCTGCAAATTGTAGAAGATTTCAGGAAGAATCAAGGAGACATCCAGGAGATGAAGAGAGACAAGAGACACAGGTGCAGCTTACTCACAGTTGCTGCTTCTACCCAGAGTATAAGTGATAATATAAGTCTCAATTATTCTCTGTAAACTGCTGCTCGAACACGGTAATGTATTAAGTCTTGCTTGTGCTGAATAAAAGTTAAATCACTGTCCCCAATACGGGTCAGCCTCGAATCATTCGGAACCAGGGTCTCCCTGGGATCTTATACATATACTTTTAACAGCCTTCCCAACTTGTCCTGCCACCTTCAGAGATTTGTGCACATACACCCCCAGGTCTCTCTCTTCCTGCACCCCCTTTAAAATTGTACCATATATCTCACATATACTGCAGCGGTTCAAGAAGGCGGCTCACCACCACCTTTTCAGGGCAACTAGGGATGGGCAATAAATGCTGGCCTTGCCAGTGGCGCCCACATCCCAGAAAGAATAACAAAATAGACAGAATATATTCTACTAAATAATGTAATTTTACAGCACATAAAACTCAGGTTTTTTTTTCAAAATTTATTTTAAGATATTGTGAATGGGTGTCAGTAATATTGTGAATGTGTGAGAGAGATATTGTGAATGTGTGTGTAATATTGTGAATGTGTGTGATATTGTGAATGTGTGAGAGATAGTGAATGTGTGTGTGATATTGTGAATGTGTGTGAGATATTGTGAATGTGTGTGAGATAGTGAATGTGTGTGAGATATTGAGTGTGTGTGAGATATTGAGTGTGTGTGAGATATTGTGAATGTGTGTGATATTGTGAATGTGTGAGAGATAGTGAATGTGTGTGTGATATTGTGAATGTGTGTGAGATAGTGAATGTGTGTGAGATAGTGAATGTGTGTGAGATAGTGAATGTGTGTGAGATATTGTGAATGTGTGTGAGATATTGTGAATGTGAGAGATAGTGAATGTGTGTGTGATATTGTGAATGTGTGTGTGATATTGTGAATGTGTGTGAGATAGTGAATGTGTGTGAGATAGTGAATGTGTGTGAGATATTGTGAATGTGTGTGAGATATTGTGAATGTGTGTGAGATATTGTGAGTGTGTGAGAGATATTGTGAATGTGTGAGAGATATTGTGAATGTGTGAGAGATATTGTGAATGTGTGAGAGATAGTGAGTGTGTGTGAGATAGTGAATGTGAGAGATATTGTGAATGTGTGTGTGATATTGTGAATGTGTGTGTGATATTGTGAATGTGTGTGAGATATTGTGAGTGTGTGAGAGATATTGTGAATGTGTGTGAGATATTGTGAGTGTGTGAGATATTGTGAATGTGTGAGAGATATTGTGAATGTGTGAGAGATATTGTGAATGTGTGAGATAGTGAATGTGAGAGATATTGTGAATGTGTGTGTGATATTGTGAATGTGTGTGTGATATTGTGAATGTGTGTGAGATATTGTGAATGTGTGTGTGATATTGTGAATGTGTGTGTGATATTGTGAATGTGTGTGATATTGTGAATGTGTGTGATATTGTGAGTGTGTGTGATATTGTGAGTGTGTGTGATATTGTGAGTGTGTGTGTGATAGTGAGTGTGTGTGTGATATTGTGAATGTGTGTGTGATATTGTGAGTGTGTGTGTGATAGTGAGTGTGTGTGTGATATTGTGAGTGTGTGTGTGATATTGTGAATGTGTGTGTGATATTGTGAATGTGTGTGTGATATTGTGAATGTGTGTGTGATATTGTGAATGTGTGTGTGATATTGTGAATGTGTGTGTGATATTGTGAATGTGTGTGTGATATCGTGAATGTGTGTGTGATATTGTGAATGTGTGATATTGTGAATGTGTGTGTGATATTGTGAGTGTGTGTGTGATATTGTGAGTGTGTGTGTGATATTGTGAGTGTGTGTGAGATATTGTGAATGTGTGTGAGATATTGGGCCGAAAATTCATCCCGGGACGCGAGAGTACGCACTGCGTACTCTCGCGTATTCCCACTCCAATTGCCGGTTTTCTGCATGCCCTGCGCATGCGCTGAAAACCGGCAATTGGTCTTTTGAAAAGGGGGCGGTTCCTCGGTGCATCGCGTGCGCGCTACAGGCTGCGCGCACGCTGTGCACTTCATGCTTTGGACGCGCAGGTAAGTACGGAAGATTTTGGAAATGGAAAAAGGAGGAGTAAGACCCACTTTTAAGAAGGTAAGTAGTGAATTAAGTATTTTTTTGAATTTTTTTTAACAGGTATATCTTTTTTAGAGACTTTAAAGACAGGTTAGTTTATTTTTATAACTTTTTAAAAGATTTTAAATTTTTTCAAAAATTTTATTTTTTATTTAAAATGGTTAATTTAATTAACTACTTATTTATTAATGTGATGGTTTTTTTTTTAATTTAATTGAGGTTTAGCTGTTATTTTGGGGGGGTGTAAGATTCATAGATTTCACAGCACGTATGTGAAACTTATGAATGGAAGATGGTGTGCTGCCATTGGCTCTAACTGAGTCACGTGATCCCACAGCTCGCACGAATTCACTACGCCGCTGGGATACGCAAGCACTGCCCAGCTGATGTCTGGAACATCAAGTTCGTGCGAGCTGGATCTGAAAAAGCACAAGCGAGGTGAGAGATCGCGGGGAAGCCTTCCCGCGGGAACAGAGCGAGATCAATTTCTGGGCCAATGTTTGCCCGTGTGCCTAATACTGCAGTGAGCTTGTAACTTTGTTAATTGATTTGTGGTCTTGCCATGGCTACATGGAAAAATGTTGAGCTCCAATTGGTCCATGTTAACCATGTGACACAATGCACCAGTCAGATCACCACATTAACTTAAAAAAAAAATTAGAAGGGAATTGGATAAATACTTGAAGGAGAAAAAATTGCAGGGCTATGGGAAAGAGTGGGGGAGTGGGACTGACTGGATTGCTCTTCGAAAGAGCCGGCGCAGACTCGATGGGCCGAATGGCCTCCTTCTGTGCTGTACTATTCTATGATTCTATTCTATGAACACATATGGCTGCCATTGTTTTTAATTTTAAGATTTCTTTTTTACAATTATTTTTAGTGCCCTTTCCTATTTTTAATCTTTTTCCCCTATCAGGAGGCTAAATCCCAGCCAGATCCACCACCAATACTGACCCAGCCTGTCTACCTTCCTGACTCAGTGGCCCTGCCCTGCACAATCCTGCCTGTAGCTAAAGACTTGGGACGAAAAATTCGTGTTCACCAGCAAAGCAGTTAACGGCCGCTGGAAATGGCCGCAACACTAAGCGAGTGAAATTGGTCTGGGGGGGCATGGAGGTAGGTGGCGCAGCGCTCACCTTCCATTCAACGCTGTCCTGGTGGCATTGCTGGAGGGATCCGGGACAAAGTTTCTGTCCCGGTCCGGCACTGGAGCTTCCCACAGCCTCTGGGAGCGAAGCTGTAGAGCTCGCAGGGAATTGTGGGCAACGAAGAGGTCTGAGAATTAAAGGGGCCACACACACTGAAGCAATACAAAATAAAATGCAGTGAATCAATACATTTTTCAGCCCTTTCTGCCTTTTAAAAAAACTAACACAAATGGCTCAGCAAGCCAGGGAAGGACACCCAGGGTCTTGCACACAGCACTCCAGCTTTGTGCAGGGGGTCAACACTGCAAGAGGGGTCCTCTACCCACAGGGGCCAGGAGGCCCTCCAGAAAGAAGGATGTGGGAGTACATCACCGAGGCCGTCACTGCCAGCAGTGTCGCCCCCACCACCTGGCTCCAGTGCCCAAAGAAGCTTCATGACCTCAGACCAGTGGTCAAGGTCAGTGAACGCATCTTCAAAAGCCGTCTCCTACCAACTGCACCACTAGCCTCACACATTGCTCAATGCACAACCCCCAATCACTCACCTACCAACAATTTGTACCAAACATGAGGCACATCTCCCATTCCTGGCCTCACCTCACCCCCTTGGAGGAGACGGAGCTGGCCATTCTTGGCAGGGGCATGGCTGAGCCCTTGGCCAGTGGCAGGGCTAAAAGGGTACAAGATGCTGGTATCCTCATACGTTATCCTCCTTCTGGCATTCACCTCTTGCTTTCCCTCCCAACCGTCAGCACAACTCCACCCTTGTGCCTTCCTCATTTCACACACCCAAGAAATGCAGCCTGCCCAGCCAGTGGGTCAACAAGAAGAGGGAGAGGAGAGTGAAGAAGAACAAGAACAGAAGAAGATTGATTTGACACTCCCAGCCACCAGCTCCTCAAGTTCAACCAGCAAAGCCATCTGCAGTGTCCCCCACTGAAAGTCAGCAACCTTCCACCAGCCATGCTGCAGCCACTGGGGTAGCACTGCGTGACATCAGTAGGATAGGCAAAGGCACACACAAGACAGTCACTAAGAGAATGCGCAAGGGTGATGAGTTGATTTCTTGATGTCACATTGGATGGATAGATGTATATAGTTGGATTGGAAAGTTTGCTTTGTGGTGCCTTTTATTTCAGCATTGTGGCCAAGAGGACGTTGCGATGATCAGTAACGGAGGGAAGGTAAGGTGTGGGGCAAACGTTGAAAGGGGAATTGGGGTTGTGGTCACTGGGATGGCAGGCGGATGATTCCATCCCGGATATCTCGGCCACAAAGGGGCTGTCTGGATTCCATCAGATACATTCCTCCTCTGTGTCTTCCTCTTCCCTCTGCGAGCAGATGCTGTAAATCTGAAATACTCAGCAGGTCAGGCAGCATCTCGACCTGAGACATGAACTCTGTTTTTCTCTCCACAGATGTTGCCTGACCTGCTGAGTATTCACAGCATGTTCTGTCTTCTTAAAGGCCTTCATTTACCATCTGAGCCCTTGCAAGCATCCAGCAGCACTCCCTGCACACTTAACAAACTTTTCACATCTAGTGCTGCAAGCCACCACTTCAATAAAATCAAAAAAAAATCCAAACCCTGAAGTTCAATTGTACCTGAATGATGTGTGTGTCCCTTTAAGAGGTGCTGACATCGCCACCGTCAGCCTGCTTGCACGCCTGGCGTGCTTAGGACCCAGCGCTGAATTGCACGCTGATTTACGTCACGCAGCCGTTTTGTCCAGCATGGCGCAGCCAGTTACCGGCAGCGCAAAGGTAAGGACTAAAACGGCGGCCGCCGTGGGAACGGCCAGCAGCTGGAGAAAGAGCAGCAGCCGGCGTTTTAGCGCCATTTAATGGTGCGACGGAGTGGCGCTAAGGCCACGAATTTCAAGCCCTAAGGATTCTTTAAAAAATATCCAAGTTGCATTCTTTAAACTATGTAAAGATGATGTTAAGTGTAGAATGTGGAGCTGGTCTAGAGATTGGCTCACTAGCTCCTTTACACAGCACGAGGTGGAAGGTGAGGGGTGGAATACTTTCGAAGGGCTGAGGCATCACACTGGAACTACCTAGCCTGCCCAGAATCAGCAATTCCACACAACATGACAGTTCTGATTAGGCGGGCAATGCACAGCAGTGAAAGTTTCAAACACTTACTTAAATAAATTGCATTCAACACATATTTTGTAACATGGAACATTAGATTTGGGATAAATCAAAGATAAGGATTGTAGGATAGATTGCTTTCACCCGTTTATAGTCCCTGGAATGAAAATACGATGATGAGCCTTTTACTGATCCATTGTGTATTATTTCTAATTTGGATTCAGATTTGTGTGCTTGACATTAAAATGAAACCTGAAATGAAAATGATCTGCGTGCTTTTTCAGCTTTGTGTGATGTGAAATTGCCACTTGCCTGCATGCCGGGTTTTTCTGCATTGATGGGCAAACACCAAAGCAGATGTTTTCTAAATCAATAATTTATAACTAATCATATCCACCAGACCAGCTGTTCCCGCTGTGGAATGCTTACTTTAAACACACATGAACTTGGGAGTGGAAAAGGGGATCCGACTGGGTCTGAGTGTTAACTGTGTCATAGTCCTCAATGACCAGAAAAACACTGCTCCCTCCATCCACTTCTTCTGCCCAGCTTGGTTGCAAAGGTTATTGGGAAAGGGACAAGTACAGTGACCAATGCAGGAAATATAACAAACGTTACAGTGGGAATTTGCAAATTGTGTTCTTGCATCCGTGTGCAGCAAGAACATAAGGAAAGGCCGAGGATGTGTAAGGTCCTCCGTCCCGTCGGCCCACTGGAGCCTGTCCTTCGAGTACTGCAGCTCACCCAACACTACTTCTAAACCTATTCTGAATGTTCCTAATGGCTACTTATTGAGTAGACTATACCTCATCAAGGTCTCCCCTTGAACATGGTGCCTGGAAGTTTGCACTACTCGAGAGAAGAGCTTACGTGGGTAAGGAAAGAAAAGTCCCAACGGTCTGAACGGGAACAGTTTCCGTTCTTTTAACTCTTGCTGATGCCAAATCTTATGGAAGATGCCTAAAAACAATTCAGCTGTAAAACACATCACTTACTTTACCTACTTAAGGTTACATTTTCAAATATGTTTACATTTATCCTAAGTTATAAATTGTCTCGGCCGTACAACACGAGAAGT
This sequence comes from Squalus acanthias, assembly GCA_030390025.1. Lineage (NCBI taxonomy): Eukaryota > Metazoa > Chordata > Chondrichthyes > Squaliformes > Squalidae > Squalus > Squalus acanthias. Next base: position 92,323,427 of record CM059429.1, read on the forward strand.
ACAATTATTGGTTTCAAAAAACACTGACGTGCTCCCAAACCATTTGTTGCTGATCAGAAGATGAAAGCTCACTTGTCTGTAGCTGGTACTTCCATTATTTCAAATGTCAGGTAACAAGACATGGTAACATACTATACAAGCTTCAAAACTGTTGCAGAATGTCAGAAGTTGAGTGCGTGGAGTAGGATAAATCCATATACTTTCTATCCCTCTGTTCTAGACCATGCATAAACCCAACAGCTTCTTGTTCCTGATGAAGCACGTGTAACTGTTATTAATAGGTGTCAGCTGTGGCTCAGTGGGTAGCACTCTCGTCTCTGAGTCAGAAAGTTGTGGGTTCAAATCCCCCTCCAGAGACTTGAGCACAAAATCCAGGCTGACACTCCAGTGCAGTGCTGAGGGAGTGCCGCACTCTCGGAGGTGCCGTCTTTCAGATGAGACGTTAAACCGAGGCCTCATCTGCTCTCTCAGGTGGTTGTAAAAGATCCTACGGGACTATATCTAAGAAGAGCAGGGGAGTTATCCCCGCTGTCCTGGCCAATATTTATCCTTCAAACAACAGCACTGAAACAGATTATCTGATCATTACCTCATTGCTATTTGTGGGAGCTTACTGTGCACAAATTGGCTGCCATATTTCCCTACATTACAACATTTCAAAAGTACTTAATCGGCTGTAAAGTGCTTTTGGCTGTCCTGAGGTTGACAGTCTTTAATGTGGTCTTCTGGTAGCAGATTTGTGCATCAGTATGTTCCCTTCATCGCCAGGGACTCACCTTCTGTAAAACTTTCCAGACTTTTTGATAGAAGCCCATGGGAACTCGGTTAATAGCCCCATCGAGGCGTCGTCTACGCAGCCACTGACCCTGGCGGTCATCCCAAGTCAAACGGGTACTGAAGGAGCCGGCGGGAGAGGCAGTGGTTGTGGGAGATGAAGGGCTACTGCATCGCTGGAATAGTCAGGGAAACAAGAAAAATACAATGGATGGAGAAATGATACACGTGTCACACTTTAAAAACACGAAGGTGCCGTTCTGAAAAGCTACGCGCATTTCTGGATTGCAGTAACATTGGACAACAACCAGTAGAGCAGCAGGCAATTGAAGGTAGGAAGCCCGCCTGAGGGATGAGACTTTGATCCGTGTCTGGAAGATTTAGTGTCGCCATTATTTTCCCGCAGCTACAGTTTCTCTATTTAAGCCACTGCCTTCTTTTCTGGTGCTTTGCGGCTGCTCATGCTCAGATGGGGCGCCAAAACTCTATTACCGTTGACGTGCTGAAGATTAACTGATCTCGCGGGAATTCCCAGTTTCAAGGCCAATCAGAATGCTTTCTTCATTTCTATTCATCAAGGTGCAGGGGCTTAGTGCTGGAGAAATCAAGTCTCTCTCACTTCAGGCAATCAGAGTAAAGCTCCTTCAGCACGCCTCAGTCCCAACATCAGAATCGCACCAGTGTGGCATTCCCTCCCATTCTCCACACCACCCTTTCTCCCACCTCTCCGTGCAAGGTTAATGCTGAATTTGGAACAATTCTGTGCCAACTGGGAACAGAACTCAGGCTTCTCAAACTCATTTCACATAAATGAATCTATCAGCCAGCCAGCAGAGATGACTTGGAAATTGGAAAACAACCTATACAAGGTTGCCAACCCTCCAGGATTGCCCTGGAGTCTCCGGGGATTGAAGATTAATCTCCCGGACACTGCTGCCAGCAAACACCCATTGGGAGAAAAATCATTGGGAGATTAAAAGAATAGTGTGTTTTTTTCATTTTCTTTGAACACTTTTGTTTATTATTTCTAAAAATATTGGAGATGGGGAAAAGGTGCTGTTTGACTGGGCAAGGTGCTGGAACCTCCAGGAAGGCGTCCAATCAGAGTTGGCAACGCTCACCTGTACAGCAGCAGGCAATACAAGATCAGCGTGTGAACCCAGTGTCTAACCGACCGTGCCACCCAGCTCCTCAGAACACGGTGCTGACAAACTCCATCACCCAGTTTTCTTCTTCAGTTTTAACCTCCAGATAAAATTGAATTTCATAATAAAATGACAGGCAGCATAAAACCAGTGGATAAAGCCCTTTCCCTGCCACTAAGGAGCTTTATCTGCTTTCCTTATTATCGCAATCCATTAACTGTTAACATTGTTGGGGTTTCAAAAGTCAACATTTGTTTAGGCCGCAGAAATTACCCTGGAATCTATAAGCTGGTTTACGTTTCTCGATGGGACTGCAGTGTGGCGCTGTGTTTTAAACATATTTCAGTGTCAAAAAGGCGTCTGTAATCCTTATAAAATACAATATTGTGACACGGTGGCTGAAAAATACCGGCGATGAAATAGAAAGGAATGTAGAAGATTGAGCAATTTTTGTTGAAATACACAAACCGACGATAAATTTTTGAACAAAAGCAAAATACCGCGGATGCTGGAAATCTGAAATAAAAACAGAGGATGCTGGAAATACTCAGCAGGTCAGGCAGCATCTGTGGAGAGAGAAACAGAGTTAACGTTTCAGGTTGATGACCCTGCATCAGTTCTGACGAAGGGTCATCGACCTGAAACGTTAACTCTGTTTCTCTCTCCACAGATGCTGCCTGACCTGCTGAGTATCTCCAGCATTTTCTATAAACCTTTGAATGCCATTTGTGGTTATGCTGCAGTGCTAGAAAGTATTTTATCTTAAGATTGTACCTGTTTCATTTCACTCTTTAGTTTACTAATACCAGATCTCTCAGTTTTTGTTGCTCCGGCATGACCAACTTCATGAATAGAAATAGCAGGACTGACAGCAGTGGAATCCATAGGTCGCACTTGAAAAAAGAACACAATACAATTAAAAAAAAAATTACATGTCAATGTAAACATAGAATTTACAAACAACAACAACTTGTATTTATACAGCACCTTTAACACAGTAAAACATCCCAAGGCGCTGCACAGGAGCATTATCAGAAAAAAATTGACACCGAGCCACATAAGGAGATATTAGGACGGGTTGGTCAAAGAGGTCAGTTTTAAGGAGCGTCTTAAAGGAGGAAAGAGAGAGGTAGCGAGGTGGAGAGGTTTAGGGAGGGAATTCCAGAGCTCAGGGCCCAGGCAGCCTGAAGGCACGGCCGCCAATGGTGGAGTGATGTAAATTGGGGATGGACAAGAGGCCAGAATTGGAGGAGCGCAGAGATCTCTGAGGATTGTAGGGGCTGGAGGAGATTACAGAGATAGGGAGGGGCGAGGCCATGGAGGGATCTGAATACAAGGATGAGAATTTTAATATTCTAAATACTAGTACTACAGGTTATGAAATGACACAATGGACAGAAGATTAGTGCAGTGTGTGTGATGGGTATGAGTGCGAGGACACATCCTGCGTCACATCATAAAATGTTGCTCTATCTTATCCTTTCATACTCACCTTCAGTTAGACTCAGACACGGAGGAGTTAAAATGGAGCAATGTCAGCAAAGTGGATTTTTGAAAGTAATGGTTTCGGAGTCACAAGTGGTTAATACACAAACAACTGCCCGGGAACCAAATCCCAGGTCAAACGTTCTTTGTTGAAGTTGTTTATATCTGCGAGTTCCTTTTGTCTGTGGCCTGTTAGTGCAGGAGGTCATTGGAAGGGCACAGTGAGCTTTATCATCCATTGCACCAGATTGGATACCAAAGAGAAGAGAAGCATATAACCAGACTGTACCCCGCGTTCTCCAATCTTCCGATTTTGTTGTGCTACTGTGTGTGTCAGAACTAACAGGGCGCAGTGAAGTATCATTTTTCATCAATCTCTCATATGCTTCCTATTTACTGAAGTGAATACGTTTCACAGCTTTTTGTCTTCCAATAGTGAAATTCTGTAGATTATGGAACAGTTCCTGCTGATTGGAGGGTGGCAAATGTAACCCCACTATTTAAAAAAGGAGGGAGAGAGAAAACAGGGAACTACAGACCAGTTAGCCTAACATCAGTAGCAGGGAAAATGCTAGAGTCTATTATAAAGGATGTGAAGTTATCCACTTCGGTAGGAAAAACAGAAAGGCAGAGTTTTATTTAAATGGTGATAGATTGGGAAATGTTGATGTACAAAGGGACCTGGGTGTCTTTGTCACTGAAAGCAAACATGCAGGTGCAGCAAGCAGTTAGGAAGGCAAATGGTATGTTGGCCTTCATTGCAAGAGGATTTGAGTACAGGAGCAAGGATGTCTTACTGCAGTTGTACAGGGCCTTGGTGAGACCACACCTGGAGTAGTGTGTGCAGTTTTGGTCTCCTTACCTAAGAAAGGATATACTTGCCATAGAGGGAGTGCAGCGAAGGTACACCAGACTGATTCCTGGGATGGCAAGACTGTCGTATGAGGAGAGATTGGGTTGACTAGGCCTGTATTCACTAGAGTTTAGAAGAATGAGAGGGGATCTCGTGGAAACGTATAAAATTCTGACAGGGCTAGACAGACTGGATGCAGGGAGGATGTTTCCCCTGGCTGGGGGGGTCTAGAACGAGGGGTCACAGTCTCAGGATACGGGGTAGGACATGAGATGAGGAGAAATTTCTTCACTCAGAGGGTGAAGAACCTGTGGAATTCTCTACCACAGATGGCTGTGAAGGGCAAGTCACTGAATATATTTAAGAAGGAGATAGATAGATTTCTAGACACAAAAGGCATCAAGGGGTAAGGGGAGAGAGCAGGAATATGGTATTGAGATATAGGGCTGGATTTTCTCAGCCCCGAGGAGGCGGATTTGGAGGCGGGACTACCGGTAAAGTAGCAGAAAGTGGGGGCGGGTGGCAAACCCACCCCCATCCCGGCTCCGAGCCCTTTTGCCAGGAGGCGGGAAGCCGTCCTGCCCCGGGTCCTGTCTCCTCGAGGCGGGAAAGGGATTAAATCCTATTAATTGCCTGTTAATAGGTAGTTAACAGGCAGAAAAAAGGATTAGTCCCATTTTACTTTTCTAAGTGCAGGCTTCCCGACCTCGGAGAACCCCGCCGGGGTGTAGGAGGTGAGTAGGAGGTCTGCAGGGGTTGGAGGAGTCTGAAAGTGCGATGTAGAGGTGAGTGATGGGTGCAAGTGTGGAGTAGTAAGTATGTAAGGTGAGTGTTAAGTGTTATAAAATGTTCACTTACCTTTGTTTCTGCCTCCAGCCTTCAGCCGCAGTGGATCCGGAGTCCCGACATCTCCATTGTAGATTTCACAGACTGGCTGTTGGATCCTCCGAACCAACAGCCAGGTGATTTCTGCAAAGTAGAAAGGTTTGATGAGTCCTGAACACTAGGACTCATCAAACTACACAGAATGTCAGTGTTTGACAGCTTCACAGAGCTGTCAAACGCTGACATTTCTTCTTTCAAGAAATCTTGACAGATGGCACGTCACACGTTGACGTGCTCTGTCAGTGACTTCCCCCTAATTGGCCTGCTGAGCCCGCAGGGCGGGTTTAACAAGGTCAATCAGGGGAAAATCCCGCTGGTTGGCCAGAGGCTGATGGAGGCGGGACTGAGACCCGGCAAGCAGCAGTCCCGCCTCCAACACGTCTCCATTGAGAAAATCCAGCCCAGAGTATCAGCCATGATCATATTGAATTGCGGAGCAGGCTCGAAGGGCCGAATGCCGACTCCGGCTCCTATTTTTCTATGTTTTCTATGAAATGTTAAGCGGTGTAATACTGGTTTACTTTTGCCTCTGTGTATAATGCTTTATCGCAATAAACCATTTGTAGATTAGTATGAAATATGTGGTCCGTTAGTATGGGGTTTTCCGCCCATCAGAGAGATCAGGAGGAGATAGCAGGCATCCTGTTTTGCAATATAACCCAGCAATTAAAGGACAGGCCGTTAGCCCTGAGGCACGTGACATCCCACTCACTGTATGCTTAAGGCTAAATTGTGTTTGGGAGCAGTGCAGACCTGCTTCTGAGGGTTGCATTCTCTGGTGAGCCTGAGTGAGGAGTGTTGGACCATGGCCTGAATCCCGACAGTACGGCAAGGAACGTTTCAACCAAATACAGTGTTTGCTTCATAGATCTTCTGGCAGAGTGGGAGTGTGTTTGGATGCTGGGCTCGTGGCTCACAGAGAGAGGATAGACACTAGCACTGAGGCATGAGAAGGTTGCTAGGCACTGCCTTCAGAATCGGAGGGATAAGGGAAAGAGAAGAACACCATGGCAATTTTACAACTGTGGACTATGCCAAAAAATGTTTACATGGTTTGTGACACTAAATTTATAGCAAATAACATGTTAGCAAATAACCTTTAGCAGTTTTAAAAAATGTAATAAACTTGTTCTTGTTAAGTAGCATTATATAGTTCATATTAGAAAACAGCGTGAACACTGACCACTTTTTTCCACCCCAAACTCCTTTCCACTTAGAATATGATGCAGAAGTTTCTTCATGTCAAACGGGCTCAGACTCATCAAGTTCTCTGAAGCCTCTTCCCCTGTATATGCAACGAGAATGTCATTTAGAAAACAACACACAAACAGATAGCTTACACAGTGGCCCGAAAATTAGACCTAATACGCGAGAGTACGCACTGTGTACTCTCGCGTTTTAGGTCTCCAATTGCCGGTTTCCTGCATGCACTGCGCATGCGCGGGAAACCGGCACTTCGTGAATTCAAAAGGGGGCGGTTCCTAAGTGAACCGCGTGCGCGCTACAGGCTGTGCGCACGCAGTGCACTTAGTTATTTTTGCAGCTTTGAACGCGCAGGTAAGCATGGAAGATTTTACACATGAAGAAAGGAGGCGTAAGACCCTCTTTTAACAAGGTAAGTAGTTAATTAAGTATTATTTTACATTTTTTTCAACAGGTTTATCTTTTTTAGAGACTTTAAAGAAAGGTAAGTTTATTTTTATAACTTTTAAAAAGATTTTAAATTTTTTCCAAAATTTAATTTTTTTGTTTAAAGTGGTTAATTTATTTAACTATACTTATTTTATTAATGTGATGGCTTTTTTTTAAATTTAATTGAGGTTTAGCTGTTCTTTTGGGGGTGTGTAGGATTCATAGCTTTGACAGCTCTTGCTGTGAAAACTATGAATGAAAGATGGTGTGCTGCCATTGGCTCTAACTGAATCACGTGATCCCAGAGCTCGCACGAACTAATTGCGTCTCTGGGTCACGCAAGCACTGCACAGCTGCATGTGGGACTGGCCTTGAAACTAAAGTTCGTGTGGGCCCGGAGGAAAAAGGTAGGCGCGGAGTGAGATATCACGGGGAAGCCTTACCCCCGCGCGAACACTCACTGTTTAATTTCTGGGCCATTGTGTTTCAGGCTGTTGTACACTTGGCTTGGGCAACACCGCACTTCACTGCAACCTCCTTCTACCTTATAATTCCCACCCGCACCTATTCTGACCCTTTGCACATAACCCCCTTCCCTTTCACCCACCATTGGTGGCAAAGTCTTCTGCTGTATTGGCCCTGCTCGCTGAAATTTCCTTCCTAAACCCGTCTGCCTCTCGACTTCTCTCTCTACCTTTAAAATCTTAATCAAAACTCAGCTTTTTGGCCAGCTTTTTGGCCACATATCCTAACTCTCCTGCCAAGCCTGCATATCTGTTCCTTTCTCTCATATATATTCCCACCCTCGCCCCACATAGTGCTTTGGGACATCTTCGATGTTGAATGCATTATATAAGAGCAACCACTCGTTGTTCAACCACAAAAACTGTTGTAGGCTTGAATATACTTCAAAGCAACCTTCTTTTTTAAATGATTTATTATGTATTCAGATTTCAGTAGCTGTCTCTTCTATTGCACCTCTTGTAATAGCCCTGAGCTTTGCCACTAGCCAGGCATTAGAAAAGCAGAGAACCACATAACAAAGCAAACTAGGCCCAGATTGCCATACTATTAGCTAACAGAAAAGGAAGGCTGTATGAAGATATATATTCAACTTTAAATGATTAGAGTTATCCTGAAATATACTTTGAATTAAGACACACTACCCCTGCACAGCAATAGTTTTATATAATTTCTTCACAAGCATACTTGAATGTTTTAATGGGACGATTTAAATGGGCAAACAGCTAGAAATAAGTTCATTGGTAAATTCAAATTACCGACAACCAATGTTCCCTGTAATTTTTTTTGGGTGCGTGGCCCCTTTAAGTGGCTGCGCGGTCTATTCAAAATTTTGTGCATGCACGGTTATTCCAGCTGAAAAGCCACCGAGCGGCCTGCACGGGAGCTCCAGACCGCTGTGCAGCCGCGCAGCTTAAAGGCAACATTGCCGACAACTCTACCTGTAGTGAGATTTGCTTCAAGGTAACTGGCACTATGTGGGACTCAACCAGAGAACAGAATGTTGACACTCAGCAGAACTAAACTGACAAAATCCACGTGGCTGAATACAAAAAAACCCGAAAAATGATCAGCATTTATGATGCAATTTTAGGCCATTAACCAGTTTTACATTCAGTAGAACAGAGGTTAATGACCACTCAGTCCCACTCAAGCTACCTGGTTGGCTTTTTACCAGCACGAAAAAACTTAAAAGATGATCCAGTCGACTGCCTGGGATCTTGATAAAGTTTAAGAATGAAAGTTAAAGAGATGGCCTTGCACCAGTTAGAGTTCCATCGCCACTATCCCTGCTTCTGATCAGTAGCCAGTGACCCCTCAGACCCCCACCTGCTGCGGGAGAGCGAGTGTGTGTGTGTGTGTGTGTGTGTGGGCACACTCGCACATTACACACACACACACACACACACACAGATCAGGCAGGGACAGATGAACAGCCTGCTGATGCTCACTGTCCAGACCAGGGAATCACTTCCCAGAATAAGTCAAAGGCTTCAGGAGATACTGCGGTAAATTGAAGAATAAAAAGTGAAAAGAAATAGAAGTAAAGATGTATTCCATACCATGCCCCGTTCGCCACATAGGGTATGCATTCGTACCTGAGCAACTGAGACTATAAGCAAGCTCTGTGGCCATCACCTGAATGATGAGTCCAATTCTCAGTCTTAGCATTTCTGCAAAGAGACAGGGTTGGGTCCTTACATACATCGCAAGGTAAACCATGATTTCCTGATGTGAATACAGAAAGTGTAGAAACACAAGATAAATGTACCAGTGGAATAACTGTAACAACACCCATTAAAAAAAATACACCCACTGAGATCGTACCTGGGTAAGGACTGCTAAGCTGATGTCTTGCCCACTTGCTTCGTAAATAAGCTGTGCTAGTTCATCAGGTGGCAAAGGACTGGAAAATTAAAGAAAGCTGTAAGAATCGTATGTGCTTTCAAATAACCTTTTTATGCATATGGATCAATTTCTGAAAGCCTTTGAAAATGTAATGTTTTGATATTGGTGTAATATCCATCACTAAACACTTCTAGAAAAACAATCTAGAAACCAAAAATACAATATGAATAGTCAACATGGATTTCAAAAGGGAAAGTCTTGCTTGACCAACCTCATTGAATTCTTTGAAGAGGTAATAGAGAGTAGACAAGGGTGACATAATAGATGTAATATAACTAGATTTCCAAATGGCCTTCGATAAGGTATCCCATAATAGACTAATGAACACAGTCAGAGCATGCTGAGTCAGGGGACAAGTGGCAGAATGGATAGCTAGCTGGCTGCAAGACAGAAAGCAGAGAGTAGGGGTAAAGGGTAGCTAGTCAGAGTGGCAGAAGGTCAGAAGTGGGGTTCCCTAAGGATCAGTGCTGGAACCACTGTTGTTCACAATTTATATTAACAATTTAGACTTTTCAATCAAAAACACAATTTCTAAGTTTGTGGAAGACACCAAATTGGGAGGGATTGAGGAGGACTGCAACAAATTACAAGAAGACATTAATAAACTTGCAGAATGGGCATATAATTGGCAAATGAATTTCAACATAGACAAGTGTGAGGTATTACATTTGGGAAGAAAAATAAGGAGGTCACACATTACTCAGAAAATAAGAATCTAAATGGGGTAGAGGAGCAAAGGGGTCTGGGAGTATAAATACACAAATCATCTAAAAGTAGCGAAGCCGGTTAATAAGGCCACAAAAAAAGCAAACCAAGCACTCGGGTTTATTTCTAGAGGAATAGAATTGAAAAGTACAGAAGTTATGCTAAACTTGGTTAGACCACACTTGGAGTACTGTGTACAGTTCTGGTCGCCATATTATAAAAAGGATATAGAGGCACTGGAGAGGGTGCAGAGAAGATTTACAAGGATGGTACCAGAAATGCGAGGCTATACCTATCAGGAAAGGATGAACAGGCTGGGTCTCTTTTCTCTTGAAAAGAGAAGGCTAAGGGGTGACCTAATAGAGGTCTTTAAAATTATGAAAAGTTTTGATAGAGTAGGCACACAGAGAGAATGTTTCCACTTGTGGGGAAGAGAAAAACTAGTCACCAAGAAATCAAATAGGGAATTCGGAAGAAACTTCTTTACCCAGAGAGTGGTGAGAATGTGGAACTCGCTACCACAGGGAGTGGTTGAAGCCAATAGTATAGATGCATTTAAGGGGAGGCTAGACAAGCATATGAGGGAGAAGGGAATCATGATAATGAAACAGTTTGGGTGGAGATAAGGAATAATAAGGGGAAAAAAACACTAGTGGGCGTAGTCTATAGGCCTCCGAACAGTTGCAACTCTGTTGGACGGAGTATCAATCAGGAAATAGTCGAGGCATGTAATAAGGGAACATCTATAATTATGGGGGATTTTAACTATCATATTAATTGGACAAATCAAATGGGGCAGGACTGCCTTGAGGATGAGTTCATTGAGTGTATTAGGGATGGGTTTCTTGAGCAGTATGTAACTGAACCGACCAGGGGGCAAGCAACCTTAGATCTGGTCCTGTGTAACGAGACAGGATTAATTAAAAATGTCCTAGTAAAGGATCCCCTTGGAATGAGTGACCATAACATGGTTGAATTCCATATTCAATTAGAGGGTGAGAAGGTTGGATCTCAAACAAGCGTGCTAAGCTTGAATAAAGGAGACTATGAAGGTATGCGAGCGGAATTGAGTAGAGTGGATTGGGAAAATAGATTAAAGGGTAAGACGACACATGATCAGTGGTGTACATTCAAGGAGTTATTTTACAACTTCCAAAAAAAATATATTCCACTGAAAAGAAAAGGGTGTAAAAGAAAGGACAGTCATCCGTGGCTAAGTAAAGAAATTAAGGATAGTATTCGACTAAAAACAAGGGCATATAAGGTAGCGAAATCTAGTGGGAGGACAGAGGATTGGGAAAACTTTAAAAGGCAGCAAAAAATAACAAAAAGATTGATTAAGAAAGGGAAGATAGATTATGAAAGTAAATTAGCAAAAAATATAAAAACAGATAGTAAGAGTTTTTATAGTTATATAAAAAGAAAAAGGGTGGCTAAAGTAAATGTTGGTCCCTTAGAGGATGAGACCGGGAAATTAATGTTGGGAAATATGGAGATGGCAAAAACACTGAATGAATATTTTGTATCAGTCTTTACAGTAGAGGACACTAAGAATATCCCAACACTGGACAAACAGGGGGCTATAGGGGGAGAGGAGCTAAACACGATCAAAATCACTAAGGAAGTGGTACTCGGTAAAATAATGGGACTCAAGGCGGATAAATCACCTGGACCTGATGGCTTACATCCTAGAGTCTTGAAGGAAGTGGCGGTAGGGATTGTAGATGCATTGGTAATAATTTTTCAAAACTCCCTGGATTCCGCTGAGGTCCCGGCAGACTGGAAAACTGCTAATGTAACACCCTTATTTAAAAAGGGCAGTAGACAGAAGGCTGGTAACTATAGACCGGTTAGCCTAACATCTGTGGTAGGTAAAATTTTGGAGTCCATTATTAAGGAAACAGTAACAGGACATTTGGATAATCATAATTTAATAGGACAAAGTCAGCATGGTTTTACGAAGGGGAAGTCATGTTTGACACATTTGCTGGAGTTCTTTGAGGAAGTAACATATAGAGTGGATAAAGGGGAACCAGTGGACGTAGTGTATTTAGACTTCCAAAAGGCATTTGACAAGGTGCCACACAAAAGATTATTGCTTAAGGTAAAAAATCACGGGATTGGGGGTAATATTCTGGCATGGATAGAGGATTGGCTATCCAACAGAAAGCAAAGAGTTGGGATAAATGGTTCATTCTCAGACTGGCAATCAGTAACTAGTGGTGTTCCACAGGGGTCAGTGCTGGGTCCCCAACTCTTTACAATCTATATTAACGATTTGGAGGAAGGGACCAAGTGTAACATATCAAAATTTGCAGATGATACAAAGATGGGAGGGAAAGTAGTGAGTGAGGAGGACATAAAAAACCTGCAAGGGGACATAGACAGGCTAAGTAAGTGGGCAGAGATTTGGCAGATGGAATACAACACTGGAAAGTGTGAGGTGATGCACTTTGGCAGGAAAAATCCTAGAGCAATTTATTATCTTAATGGCAAGAAACTGGAGAGTACTGAAGTGCAAAGGGATCTGGGGGTCCTGGTGCACGAAACTCAAAAGGTTAGTATGCAGGTGCAGCAAGTGATTAAGAAGGCAAATGGAATGTTGGCTTTCATTGCTAGGGGGATAGAATATAAAAATAGGGAGGTATTGCTTCAGTTGTACAAGGTATTGGTGAGACCGCACCTGGAATACTGCATACAGTTTTGGTGTCCTTACTTAAGGAAAGACATCCTTGCTCTCGAGGCAGTGCAAAAAAGGTTCACTCGGTTAATCCCGGGGATGAGGGGGTGGTCATATGAGGAGAGGTTGGGTAGATTGGGACTCTACTCATTGGAGTTCAGAAGAATGAGAGGCGATCTTATTGAAACATATAAGATTGTGAAGGGGTTGGATCGGGTGGATGCGGGGAGGATGTTCCCGATGACGGGTGAGACTAGAACTAGGGGACATAGTCTTAGAATAAGGGGCTGCTCTTTCAAAACTGAGATGAGGAGGAACTACTTCACTCAGAGGGTGGTAGGTCCATGGAATATGCTGCCACAAAAAGCTGTAGAAGCTACAACATTAATTAAATTTAAAACAGAAATAGACAGTTTCCTAGAAGTAAAGGGCATTAAGGGTTACGGGGAGCGGGCAGGAATTTGGACATGAGTCTAGGTTCGGATCGGTCATGGCCCTGTGGGTAGTGGAGCGGGCCCAGGGACCGTGTAGCCTGATTCTGCTCCTATTTCGTGTGTGCAATTCTGTTAGATGCAGGAGATGGTTCTGTGATAGATAGTAGATTGGCGGTTAGGATCAGATCAGCCATGATCTTATTGAATGGCGGAGCAGGCTCGAGGGGCCGATTGGCCTACTCCTGCTCCTATTTCTTATGTTCTTATGTTCTTATGTAAGGGAATAGAGGGCTATGCTGATAGAGTTAGATGAGGAAAGACAGGAGGAGGCTCGAGTGAAGCATAAACGCCGGCATGGACTGGTTGGGCCGAATGGCCTGTTTCTGTGCCGTATATCCTGTGTAATTCTGTGTAATTCTGTGTAAACATCGATTCTTCTTTATGTGTTTTTCAATCCTCCCATACATACTTTTTTTGTAGTCATTTTATCCTCTCTCATTTAGGTCCCTTGCCAACATGCAGGCAAATACAGCACCAATTTGTACACAAAAATGTCCCACAAACAGTAATGAGATAAATGACCAGAAAATCTGTTTTAATCCTGTTCAGGGATAAATGTTCACCAGGACACAGAGAACTCCTCTGCTCTTCTTTGAATAGGGCAATGGAATCTTTTACATCCATCCGAAAAGGTAGACAGAACCTTGGTTTAACGTCTCATCTGAAAGACGGCACCTCAGATTATGTTGAAGTGTCAACCTAGATCATGTGCTCAAGTCTCTAGAGTGGAGCTTGAACCCACAACCTTCTCACTCAGAAATAAGGGTGCTCCCACTATGCCAAGGCTGACACCTATACCCTGTCTAACTAAAATGAGAAGTCGCACAACACCAGGTTATAGTCCAACAGATTTATTTAAAATTACAAGCTTTCGGAGCTGTCGCCCCTTCCTCAGGTAGAGTTACTGTGAGACAATCTACCAGAATTCACAGAATATAAACACAGAGAAAATGCAGAGATTCAATCTATCCCTACATCAAAGACATACTAAGAGCACAGCCAAGACAATGAGATGTGTCCCAGGGGGTCCAACGTGTCAAAACACCTGCTGGCTGCATATCCTCTCCATTTGGGTTTGTTTTTTGTGTTTGTTTCTTGTGTTTGTTTTTTTTAAAAGCTGGAAAGACCGGCAACGATGTCGACTGTCTAACTAAGAAAGCCAGCGACCAACTCGTGACTCATCTCTTTCTGATGGGGAGGAGCAAGCAGAATCTCTTTGGGATCAAGGTGGATCCAAGACGACAGACATTTCCTGGTTAAAACTTGATTCTATTTATATTAGTGGAACCAGGGACATCTTTTAAGCTAACAAACATTCTTAGCTTTTAACCAAGTGTCATTAACAATACACACTGTTTAGGCCAGATATAGTAAACTTCAGTGTAAGACTGTGAGGAAATGAAGATATACAGTGATTGTGAGATGCAATAATGTATAATAATGCGTCAAAAATGTTTGATATATGCAAACATATTTAAGAAATTTTGAAAACTATAAACACACTAACAAACAATGCAAAATTTGCTATACATTACATTTCAAGAGTTAGAATAAGATATTGCTAAGTTCTAACGAGCCTCCTTCAATCTGAAAGTTTGGATGTGTTGGTTCCTCATGGTCACTATCTTAAACAAGACTGCTAAAATACCCGCTGGTGGTTGGAGTCCCGAGTGTAACGAGTTTGAGAAAACTCAAATCCAATAGCAAGTGGGCCTTGGCCTCAGCAAGTAGTTACGGTACACATTGCTATACAATTCCAGTTGTCTTGTTAACAAATAAAATACTTACTGATCATAATTTATTATATTGTGGAAGCCCAATGGATATTAACTTCAGAGAATCGTACAGCACAGAAGGAGGCCATTCGGCCCATCATGCCTGTGCCGGCTCTTTGAAAGAACTATCTAATTAGTTCCACTCTCCTGCTCTCTCCCCATAGCCCTGCAAATTTTCCTTTTCAACTATTTATCCAATTCCCTTTTGAAAGTTACTATTGAATCTGCTTCCACCGCCCTTTCAGGCAGCGCATTCCAGATCACAACAACTCGCTGCGTACAAACATTTCTCCTCATCTCCCCTTTGGGAAAGTAAGCTGTGAGGAGAACACAAAGAGCCGACAAAGGGATTTAGACAGGTTAAGTGAGTGGACAATAAGGTGGCAGATGGAGTATAATGTGGGGAAATGTGATGTTATTCACTTTGGTCGGAAGAATAGAAAAACAGAATATTTTTTAAATGGTGAGAAACTATTAAATGTCGGTGTTCAGAGAGATTTAGGTGTCCTTGTACAGGAAAAGAGAGTTAGCATGCAGGCACAGCAAGCAATTAGGCAGGCAAATGGCATGTATGGCTTTATTGCGAGGGGGTTAGAGTACAAGAGTAAGGACGTCTTGCTACAATAGTACAGGGCTTTGGTGAGACCACACCTGGAGTACCGTGTATAGTTTTTGTCTCCTTATCTGAGGAAGGATATACTTGCCTTAGAGGAGGTGCAATGAAGGTTCACTGGATTGATTCCTGGGATGAGAGGGCTGTTCTATGATGAGAGATTGTGTAGAATGGGCCTCTACTCTCTGGAGTTTAGAAGAATGAGAGGTGATCTCATTGAAACATACAAAATTCTGAGGGATATTGACAGAGTAGATGCTGAGAGGTTGTTTCCCCTGGCTGGAGTGTCTAGAACTAGGGGGCATAGTCTCAGGATAAGGGGTCGGACATTTAAGACTGAGATGAGGAGAAATCTCTTCACACTGAGGGTTGTGAATCTTTGGAATTCTCCACCCCAGAGGGCTGTGGATGCTCAATCACTGAATATATTCAAGGCTGCAATAGACAGATTTTTGGATTCTAGGGGAATCGAGCGATATGGAGATCAGGCGGGAAAGTGGAGTTGAGGTCGAAGATCAGCCATGATCTTATTGAATGGTGGAGCAGGCTCAAGGGGCCGTATGGCCGACTCCTGCTCCTAATTCTTATGTTCTTACGGTTCTTTTGCCAATGATCTTAAATCTGTGTCCTTTGGTTACCGACCCTCCTGCCAGTGGAAGCAGTTTCTCCTTATTCACTGTAGCAAAACCCCTCAAATAAGTTGAAAATACTCACGCTGTGATGGTCCTCTCACGTGGTTCCGGGGGAAGACCAACAGTCAACTGCTTCTGATGTGACAAAAGGTCTGTACAAGCCTACACATCAAACAGGTAGCACAATCAGACACTTTCAAATGGCAAATAAAATAGATGGGAAGAAGCACCAACATTGAAAACCTAGGAATTAATCTGATTCAAAGCCATTCTCAACACTTACATAGCATTCCTTATTGCAAAAGCTACTCAGCTATTAACGCGGATAATCCTGCATGACAATATCTCACAGACCATATTCGAGGTGATCTATAACAACCACCGGAGAGCTCAGATATCTGCTATAGCGCAATGGAGAGTGCTTCAACCATGACAGACCCTTCATCCTATCTGTTTGGACAAGTTGCATCCCGAGAGTTTTAAATATGTTACTTTAATAGCCTAACCATCCAGGCTCAAAGATCAGTGCTCCACATTCTGACTCACAGCAGCACGCTAATGGTGGTGCCCACACACCTCACTAATGGTGGTGCCCACACATCTCACTAATGGTGGTGCCCACACACCTCACTAATGGTGGTGCCCACACACCTCACTAATGGTGGTGCCCACACACCTCACTAATGGTGGTGCCCACACACCTCACTAATGGTGGTGCCCACGTACCTCAGTAATGGTGGTACCCACACACCTCACTAATGGTGGTGCCCACACACCTCACTAATGGTGGTGCCCACACCTCACTAATGGTGGTGCCCACACATCTCACTAATGGTGGTGCCCACACACCTCACTAATGGTGGTGCCCACACACCTCACTAATGGTGGTGCCCACACATCTCACTAATGGTGGTGCCCACACACCTCACTAATGGTGGTGCCCACACACCTCACTAATGGTGGTGCCCACGTACCTCACTAATGGTGGTGCCCACACACCTCACTAATGGTGGTGCCCACACACCTCACTAATGGTGGTGCCCACATACCTCAGCAAGGACTTCAATCCTCTTCCTGAGCATGCCTGAAATGTTGCGGATCAATCCCCACTCGCGGTTGTGGCCGGCCTTACTGTACAGCTCCGTCATCAGGCTTCGCACTGTTGCACAATTCTGTCCCACAACATTAGTGTCCCAGTCAGGGCCCCTGGGTCATAAAAAGATGGAGGAATAAATATCCTTTAGTGCAAACTATAACCACTCCGTTTCAACACGGAGCTCTTTTCATACTGGTAAAGGTTTGATAACTAAACAATACCGTAAGATTAGAGTTCCCACCTCTTGCCAGGTCCAAATCCAAACGGGGGCAAAAATACAGCATGAATTTTGACTAGCTGGTCAGAGGGCAGGAGCAGGAGGTCGCAGTCGAGGATCTGCGGGGACGGTCTCCGCCGTCAGTGGGGTGGGGGTGGGGGTGGGGGGGTCGGGGATGGAGGGGGGGGGGGGGAGAGACACACACTCTGGAGGCAATTGGAGGGGGGGGGGGGGGGGAGAGACACACTCTCTGGAGGCAATTGGTGGGGGGGGGAAAGACACTCTCTGGAGGCAATTGGAGGGGTGGGGGGGGGAGACACACTCTCTGGAGGCAATTGGTGGGGGGGGGGGGGAGAGACACACTCTCTGGAGGCAATTGGTGGGGTGGGGGTGGGGGGGGAAGCCTAGGGTAAGGGAGGCTGGAGGCTTCCACCTGAGGCCCAGAGAAGCACTCCTGTCCTACAAGGAAACCTAAATTAAAACTTTAAGGGGGAGAAATTGAGTCACGCCCCAGCATCCCGGAAAAATTAGCGCCCCCCCCCGTCCGACATTGAGTGGTAGGGCCCCAAGAGGGAAGTGGGGCGCTACTGGAAGCACCCCGCCTCCCTCTTGGGGCACTGCGAGGGAATATCGAGGCGCTATGTGCCGCGGTACTGCAGGCCTTCCTCTCTTTCTTAAAAGGGGAGGGGCCTTGCGCAGTGCTACCCAGGGCCCAGCTGGGCCACCAGGGATCGGAGTGCCGGCAAAAGAGCCCGGCACTCAAGAGAAGTGCCGGGCTCACGGAGCGCAGCCGGCACTCCGCGGGGTGCGGGTCAGGAGGCCGGGGACGGGAGTGGAGGTAGGTGCTGGCAGGCGGCCAGCAACAAAAATGGCCGCCCGGCACCTCGCCTTTAATTAGCGCCGCCCCGGCTGCAGGTAGGCCCCCCTGACCCCGTCGGACATAGCGTCAGGCGGTAAGTCAGGGGGCGCTACCGAAGATCGCGGCCGGGGCGCTGCGCATGGCGATTACATCATCGGCAGCGGCGCAGCGCCGCGGGGCGCTACCAGTTACCGCCGCTGCTAACCGCCCGCTGAATTTCGCGGGAGGCGTTGGCGGCGCCGCGCCCAGACGCTAGTTGCTTTGCGCCCCTCGTAGGGCGCTAACGGGAGGCGCAAAGCAACCGAATTTGTCCCCCTAAGGCTTATTTGCTTGGCCTCTTCTGGCCCAGGATCCTGGCCTGTTTGCCTGGGGCCGGGGAGCGGGGCAGGCATATTAAAAGCCATGTAATTGTTATCATATTAATAGAAACATCTGACATTCCACAAACATAAGATTAGTTTTTCAGGGCCAGAACGGTTGCTCAGCAGTCAGTACGCCGTTAAAAACACAATTACACCTCTTTCAACAAGGCTTAACATTTTCGGCGGGTTTAACGGCGATATTCCAGTGTAACAGGGAACGTTTCCGTCAGGACCTGTGATGTGAATCGATTGCCGGCAGTGCGGAGTTCCACAGCACGACCTGCGGAGGAGCAGGGAACTACTGACAACAACTTCAGGATTCCCGCCTTTATCTGCGCAAGCGCTGATCCAGAAGTTGCTGCCACTTTCAGGAGAGTAATGGCGGCGAACGCTGACAGTTTTGTCGTCATTACCACCGCAAAATCCCGGCTAATAATATCTAAAATATTACCGCTCCACACTGAT
Source organism: Squalus acanthias (assembly GCA_030390025.1). Classification (NCBI taxonomy): domain Eukaryota; kingdom Metazoa; phylum Chordata; class Chondrichthyes; order Squaliformes; family Squalidae; genus Squalus; species Squalus acanthias. Next base: position 92,342,529 of record CM059429.1, read on the forward strand.
GGTCATGGTGGAAGTTATATGTTGATCTTCCCATTGTGGCAGCAATTCAGTTTGAGTTTGCGGTCGCACACACCGATGGTCCCATCATCATCGTCATCATCAACAACTTGTATTTATTTAACGCCTTTAACACAGTAAAATGTCCCAAGGCGCTTCACAAGAGCATGAGCAAACAAAATTTGACACTGAGCCACATAAGGAGATATTAGGGCAGATGTCACAGAGGTAGGTTTTAAGGAGTGTCTTAAAGGAGGAGAGAGAGGTAGAGAGACGGAGAGGTTTAGGCAGGGAATTCCAGAGCTTAGGGCCTAGGCAGCTGAAGGCACGGCCACCAATGATAAAGCGATTAAAATCGGGGATGTGCAAGAGGCCAGAATTAGAGGAGCACAGATATCTCGGGGGGGAGGGGTTTGGGGCTGGAGGAGATTACAGAGATAGGAAGGGACGAGGCCATGGAGGGATTTAAAAACAAGGATGAGAATTTTAAAATCGAGGCGTTGCTGGACTGGGAGCCAATGTAAGTCAGCGAGCACGGGGTGATGGGCGAACGAGACTTGGTGCGAGTTAGGACACGGGCAGCCGAGTTTTGGATGAGCTCAAGTTCACGGAGGGTAGAACGTAGGAGGCCGGCCAGGAGTGCGTTGGAATAGTCAAGTCTCGAGGTAACAAAGGCATGGATGAGGGTTTCAGCAGTGGATGAGCTGAGGCAGGGGTGGAGTCAGGTGATATTACGGAGGTGGAAATATCTTAGTGATGGTGCGGATATGTGGTCGGAAGCTCATCTCGGGGTCAAATATGACACCAAGGTTGTGAACGGTCTGGTTCAGCCTCAGACAGCTGCCAGGGAGAGGGACTGTTTATGTCACGATGCTATTTTCCATTACTAGATGCACGCGCTATCAGAAAGGCATGCTCGTGATGATGGCAGTTTCAGTTTCAGACACGTCACTGGGAAATAGCTGCACTAATCTCAACAAGCATGCAAATGGCTGAGATGATGATATATAGTTTTAAAGTATAGGACAACATAAATAAATGTTGAGGACAAGTGTAATCAGGGCGAGAAATCCAAGCAAATCTCCAATCAATTTGGGACAAACACCCAGGATTTGCTTGGCTCCGCTCACCGGATCTGTGGATATGTTTTACCGTAGATCAATCTGGTTTGTTCCGTAAATGAACCAGAGCAGAGTTCATTTTTGAAAAAAATTTCCTTCAATTTTAATTCGGAAATCAGACAATGGGAGAGATTTCCACTGTGCGCCATTTGTAGCAAAATCCTAAAAACATTCTTCAAAACTAGCACTGCAAACAGCAAACCTTAGATATTGGCACTTCAATCTGATGTTCACATTTCATGGGCGAAGGTAGAATCGAACCAACAATGCAAACTGAAGCTGGGTTCATGTATTCAAATGTTATTGTGGTGCACCTAGGCCGATTTTATGTCATATGAAAGTTTCATGGAAAGATTGCTGGTGTCTGAAGTATGCATTAGTGAGATTAAAAATAAGCCTGCAGAAATTCCTGGTTAGCTGTGAAACTGGCAGCGTTGGATTGATAGCACTGCAGCTATCTCACCTCTGAGTCAGAGGGATATGGGCTCAAGTCCCACTCCAGAGGCTTGAGCACAGAATCCAGGCTGACACTCCCAGTGCAGTACTGAGGGAGCGCTGTACTGTCGGAGGGGCAGTACTGAGGGAGCACCGCACCGTCGAAGGGGCAGTGCTGAGGGAGCGCCGCACCGTCGGAGGGTCAGTCCTGAGGGAGAGCCGCACTGTCGGAGGGGCAGTACTGAGGGAGCGCTGCACTGTCGGAGGGGCAGTACTGAGGGAGCGCCGCACCGTCGAAGGGGCAGTACTGAGGGAGCGCCGCACCGTCGAAGGGGCAGTACTGAGGGAGCGCTGTACTGTCGGAGGGGCAGTACTGAGGGAGCGCCGCACCGTCGAAGGGGCAGTGCTGAGGGAGCGCCGCACCGTCGGAGGGTCAGTCCTGAGGGAGAGCCGCACTGTCGGAGGGGCAGTACTGAGGGAGCGCCGCACCGTCGAAGGGGCAGTACTGAGGGAGTGCTGCACTGTCGGAGGGGCAGTACTGAGGGAGCGCTGCACTGTCGGAGGGGCAGTACTGAGGGAGTGCTGCACTGTCGGAGGGTCAGTACTGAGGGAGCGCTGCACTGTCGGAGGGGCAGTACTGAGGGAGCGCTGCACTGTCGGAGGGGCAGTACTGAGGGAGCGCTGCACTGTCGGAGGGGCAGTACTGAGGGAGCGCTGTACTGTCGGAGGGTCAGTACTGAGGGAGCGCTGCACTGTCGGAGGGGCAGTACTGAGGGAGTGCTGCACTGTCGGAGGGGCAGTACTGAGGGAACGCTGCACTGTCGGAGGGTCAGTACTGAGGGAGCGCCGCACCGTCGAAGGGGCAGTGCTGAGGGAGCGCTGTACTGTCGGAGGGGCAGTACTGAGGGAGCGCTGCACTGTCGGAGGGGCAGTACTGAGGGAGTGCTGCACTGTCGGAGGGGCAGTACTGAGGGAGTGCTGCACTGTCGGAGGGTCTGTACTGAGGGAGTGCTGCACTGTCGGAGGTGCTGTCTTTTGGATGGGAAAACATGGCCCCGTCTGGCCTCTCAGGTGAACATAAAAGATCCCCCAGCACTATTTTGAAGAAGAGCAGGGGAGTTCTCCCTGGTGTCCTGGTCATTATCACATTGTTGTTTGTGGCATCTTGCTGTGCGCAAATTGCTACATTACAACAGTGACTACACTCCAAAAAGTGCTTCATTGGCTGTAAAGCGCTTTGGGATGTTATGAGGTTGTGAAAGTCACTATATAAATGCATGTCTTTCTTTAACAGTGTGACCTGCCATAGAATTGTTGACTTCTGTCCATCACTTGAAACGTAAATTGCATGAAGATAGCTGGCTTTGGATAAAGAGAAGCTCTAAAATGTAGGTATTGATATTTAGTTTTCGGAAAGTAAATTGGAACATCAGTACAAAGTACACATTCTTTACAAGGTGAAGATTTTTCGTAAGATTACATCCAATTCAGCAAGGAGAGAAAAAGGGTTCAACACCAAGGGCTCTGCCCACTGGCGGCCAGGGGAGCTGGGTTGATTTTGGAATGTAGACTCTTGGTCAATGCACAGTTCTGGCCAGGGGTGGGGTCTGCACCCATGGTATTAATCTGTTTTCTTCTTTTTTATGGGTAATGACTCATTCATTGCGTGCTTTCAGCAATTCAACTTTTTTAAAACTTCCTCCATTTTCTTACCCGTTCACCTTAGGTGGGCCTCTCACAGTCTGAATTATTTGCCCATTCTCCTATTGGCCCATTCTGTTATTCTATATGTTGTTCTATTTCGGAGCGGTGTTTGGTTTTTGGGGGCCCTGTGCAAAGGTTTGGTTTGGCAGCCTTACAGTTTACTAGACTCCCATCTTCCACCCTCCGTAAACTTGAGCTCATCCAAAACTCGGCTGCCCGTGTCCTAACTCGCACCAAGTCCCGTTCACCTGTCACCCCTGTGCTCGCTGACCTACATTGGCTCCTGGTTGAACAATGCCTCGATTTTAAAACTCTCATCTTTGTTTTTAAATCCCTCCATGGCCCTCGCCCCTCCCTATCTCTGTAACCTCCTCCAGCCCCACAACGCCCCGAGATCTCTGCACTCCTCCAATTCTGGCCTCTTGAGCATCCCTGATTATAATCGCTCAACCATTAGTGGCCGTGCCTTCAGCTGCCAAGGCCCTAAGCTCTGGAATTCCCTCCCTAAATCTCTCCGCCTCGCTACCTCTCTTTCCTCCTTTAAGACACTCCTTAAAACCTACCTCTTTGACCAAGCTTTTGATCATCTGCCCTAATATCTCCTTATGTGGCTCGGTGTCAAATTTTGTTTGATAATCACTCCTGTGAGGGGCCTTGGGACGTTTGTGTAGTTCTTTTAACTGAGAGGCAACAAACGGAGACTTTGTATGAATTGTTCATTGGCTATTAATATTGCAAGAAGCCTAATGGGAGTTCAGTGGTGGAAGAGAGATAAAATTATGAAAAACCGATCAGTCTTATTGATTGAAATGTTTCACTTACTTAATGACATACAGGATGTACAATATGTCCGCCTGGTCTTGTAGTGAGAGACATTCGTTTAGCTGTTTAACTAATGAAGCAAAGTCAATATCACCATGGACGTCCTTGGGCAAGCTGAGATTCACTCGATGATCCGACTTGTTAAAAAAGGAAATGCGATTGTTTAGCTGAGCAAGTTTTCAGAATTTTGCTAAATTCATTAATTCTCATTAAACTTATTACTGAATCAAAAACATATATCTAGCTATAGCTCATTAAAAACCTTAAGTCTGTCTGCAGAACTCAGCTTCCCGTTGTCATGTTTTTGTCACGTTTTCTGTCAACATTTTACCATTATAAATTCCTGTCAACATGTAACACTGTAATTACATAATATGGCCACCGGTGGCACGTGGAGCAACTCACTGAACTTTCTCTCCCGAGCTCCGATGCCATCTTGGTTTCTTCAGGTAAGTTTATTTTAAAGATCATTTTAAAGATTTAAATTTTATGTATGAAATATACTTTATACTTTGTTGCAGGATGTCCTCTCCTCTGCTCTTCTCTCCTCTCCTCTACAGCTCTGTGTTGGGGCCTCACTCTTCCTCTCCTCTGCATGCTCTCTCAGCAGACTGGCACAGCTCCCAGTCACTAGCGTGGTCTGCCTCTCTTTCCTCCCTCCAACTCCACTCTTCCCCACCGGTTTGGCCCCAGCACGTTGTCACCCACCTGTTTTGGGCCTGTGCTGTGCCCTCCCCATCAGCTCCCAGCTAGTCAACACCACGACTGTTCCACGCCCTCCCTTCTCCTATTCAAAACAGCTCCACCTTTTTCCCATCTCTGCTCTCTAACTCCACTGTATCTTTTCCCTCACCTCCACCTTCTAACTGTCCCACCTGCCCCCTTAGGCCGCCAACTGCTAAACCTTCTCTACTTTACCCCACGACCTTTAACCTTGCTCTTTCCTCCTGTGTCACAGCCCTTCCTTTGATGTGGTCCAATTGTTGCTGCCATCTAATCCTATTTAATCTCAAGGCAACACTTAGTCTTGACTTCGAGTGCAAAGACCCAGGAGATTGACGAGTAATATATTAAAGTCTTGTGCGTCGTGTGCACATCCTGTATATGCAACACTTACTTTCTATCAATAAAAAAGTAAATAAAGAAGAATAGAGATGGCAGGGCAGGCTGTGTGTCGGGACTGTAGTATGTGGGAGTTTGTGGACAGCGAGACTGTCTCGGATTCCCACATCTGCAGGAAATGTCTCTGCCTTCAGTCACTCCGGCTCAGAGTCACTGAGCTGGAGTGCGAGTTAGAGACACTCCGAAACATAAGGGAGGGGGAGGAATTTCTGGATAGTTTTATCCAGAACACAGTCACGCCCCAGAGGAAAGCACAGGTTCAGGAAACGGATGGTGTGAGTGTTAGGGAGCCGGGTAGCGGGGACTTAGGGGTTGAGAAGGAGGTCCCGCAGACATAGGACCTGTCCAACAGGAACGATGTACTCGCTACCTGTGAGGACAAGGAGAAAGACTACGGGAAGGACAGCCATGATGGAGACCAAGGCACCGTGGCTCAGAAGGCTGCCCATGCGGGGAAGAGCAGACTAGAAATGTGGTAGTGATGGGGGATTCTACAATAAGAGGGATAGATAGTGTCCTCTGCAGCCACGAACGAGAGTCCCGAAGGGTGTGTTGCCTACCCGGTGCCAGGGTAAGGGATATCTCGAGGCGGCTGGAGAGGAATTTGGAAAGGGAGAGGGTAAATCCAGTTATCGTGGTCCATGTCGGAACAAACGACATAGGTAGCAACAGGGAGGAGGTCCTGCTGAGGGGGTATCAAGAGTTAGGAGCTAAATTAAAAAGCAGGACCTCAAGGGTAATAATCTCCTGGATTATTGCCCGAGCCACGTGCAAATTGGCATAGAGACAAGCAGATCAGGAGAATTAACATGTGGCTAAAGGGCTGGTGTGGGAAAGAGGGGTTCCTTATCGTGGGACACTGGCACCAGTACTGGGACAGGAAGGAGCTGTACCGATGGGACGGGCTCAACCTGAACCGGGGTGGGACCCGTGTCCCAGCGGAAAGGGTAAATAGGAAGGTGGCAAAGGTTTTAAATTAGTAAGACAGGGGGAGGGATCTACAAGAAACAGAGCCAGCCTAAATATAAACAAAATAGGGAAGGAGAGCATAGGACAGACTAAACTAAGCAAGGACATAAATGGCCAGGGAATAAATAGAGTTAGAAAACGGGAGTGTAAAAAGATCGTAAAAAAAAGAGAGGAACATGCTATTAAAAATGAGTTAAACTATCTGTACAGCAATACACACAGTGTCCGTAATAAATCAGGGGAACTGGAGGCAATAATACGTTGCGAGGAAGCAAATATAGTAGGGATTACTGAGATATGGCTACAGAACAATCAGGACTGGGAATTAAACATTGAAGGGTATAACATATTTAGAAAAGATGGAGAGGGAAAAAGGGGAGGTGGAGTAGCTGTACTTATTAGGGATAACATAATGGCAGTAGAAAAATGTAAGACAGAAATAGAATCTATGTGGATAGAGAGAAAAGATTATAAAGGATCAATCACACTAATAGGTGTAGTCTGCAGACCACCTAATAGTGGAAGGGAGGTGGAGGAAGAAATATGCAAACAAATTAGGGAAATTAGTAAAAAACAGAATAATAATCATGGAGGATTTCAACTACCTCAATATTAATTGGACAAAAGAGGTAGGTAAAGGGGATAAGGGAATGGAGTTCCTACAATGTGTACAGGCTCCTTTCTAACCCAATATGTAAGAAGCCCAACAAGGGAGGATTCACTATTGGATCTAGTAATGGGGAATGAACCAGAGAAGATAAGAAAAGTAAAAGTAGGGGAACATTTAGGCAATAGTGATCATAATATAATACAGTTTAGGATAATAATTGAGAAGGACATGAGCATGACAAAGACCAGGGTAATAGATTGGAGAAAAGCTGATTTTGAGGGGCTGAGAATAGAACTTGGGAAGATAAAATGGACAACAATATTGGCAAATAATGATGCAGAACAGCACGGGAAACATTTAAAACGGTGTTCAACAGAGCCCAGGAAAAATATATTCCGTTAAAAAACAAGAACAAACTGAACACTAATGAAACACCATGGATGAATAAAGACATAAGGGAAAAATTGAGGGTAAGGAAAGAGGCATACACTAAGTACATGACAGCAAGGGAGAGCATGACAAGGGAGAATACGAAGAGATTAGGAGAGAAGTAAAAAAAAAGTTTAGGAAGGCAAAGAAGAACTATAAAATTAAATTAACAAGGAACATAAAATAAAATAGTAAAATATTCTACAGGCACGTCAATAAAAAAGGAAAGTTGGGATGGGAATAGGGCAACTAAGGGATGGACAGGCTAAAATCACAGGCAGTGATAGCGAAATGGCAGAAATAATAAATAATTACTTTGCTTCAGTATTTACCAGGGAGACAGATCAGGTGGACATGACATCGGAAGATGATATTAGTAATGATACAACCGCATTTAAAATAAAAAGAGGAGAAATATTAAATAAACTAATCAAACTCAAAGAGGATAAAACCCCTGGTCCGTACGGATTGCAACCGCGCATTTTAAAAGAATCCAGGGAAGAGATAGCAGAGGCATTACTACACATTTAATAATTTGTTAGAAAAAGATGCAGTACGAGATGACTGGCGGATAGCTAACGTTATATCTATATTTAAGAGGGAGATAGAACATATCCAGGGAGCTATAGACCAGTCAGCTTAACATCGGTGGTCGGAAAAATAATGGAATCCCTACTAAACGAGAAAACAGAAGAACATCTAGAAACCAAAAAGAAAATAATGAATAGTCAGCATGGATTTCAAAAGGGAAAGTCTTACTTGACCAACCTCACAGAATGCTTTGAAGAGGTAACAGAGAGAGTAGACAAGGGCAATGCAGTAGATGTAACACATCTGGATTTCCAAAAGGCCTTCAATAAGGTACCACATAATAGACTAATGAATAAGGTCAGAGCATGCTGAGTCAGGGGACAAAAAGCAGAATAGGTAGCTCGCTGGCTGCAAGACAGAAAGCAGAGAGTGGGAGTAAAGGGTAGCTATTCACAGTGGCAGAAGGTGGAAAGTGGTGTTCCACAAGGATCAGTGCTGGAACCACTGTTATTCACAATTTATATTAACGATTTAGACTTTGGAATCAAAAACACAATTTCTAAATTTGCGGACGACACCAAATTGGGAGGAATAGTCAATACTGAGGAGGACTGCAACAAATTACAAGAAGACATAAATAAACTTGCAGAATGGGCATATAATTGGCAAATGAATTTCAACATAGATAAATGTGAAGCAATACATTTTGGTAAGAAAAATAAGGAGGTCCCATATTACTTGGAAAATAAAAATCTAAATGGGGTCGAGGAGCAAAGGGATCTGGGAGTACAAATACACAATTCACTGAAAGTAGCGATGTAGGTTAACAAGGCCATAAAAAAAGCAAACCAAGCACTCGGGTATATTTCTAGAGGAATAGAATTGAAAAGTAGGGAAGTTATGCTAAATTTCTATCGAACCTTGGTTAGACCACACTTAGAGTACTGTGTGCAATTCTGGTCGCCAAATTATAACAAGGGTATAGAGGCATTGGAGAGGGTGCAAAAAAGATTTACAAGGATGATACCAGAAATGCGAGGGTATTCCTATCAGGAATTGAAGGCTGAGGGGTGACCTAATCGAGGTCTTTAAAATTATGAAAGGTTTTGACAGAGCAGACACAGAGAGAATGTTTCCACTTGTGGGAAATAGCAAAAGTGTGTACCATCTACAAGATGCACTGCAGCAACTCGCCAAGGCTTCTTCAGCAGCACCTCCCAAACCCACGACCTCTTCCACCTAGAAGGACAAGGGCAGCAGGCGCATGGGAACACCACCACCTCCAAGTTCCCCTCCAAGTCACACACCATCCTGACTTGGAAGTATATCGCCGTTCCTTCATTGTTGCTGGGTCAAAAACCTGGAACTCCCTACCTAACAGCACTGTGGGAGTACCTTCACCACACGGACTGCAGCGGTTCAAGAAGGCAGCTCACCATCACCTTCTCAAGGGCAATTAGGGATGGGCAATAAATGCTGGCCTTGCCAGCGATGCCCACATCCCATAAACGAATAAAAAAAAATCTAGAGGCCATCAATATAAGATAGTTACCAAGAAATCCAATAGGGAATTCAGAAGAAACTTCTTTACCCAAAGAGTGGTGAGAATGTGGAACTCGCTACCACAGGGAGTGGTTGAGGCAAATAGTATAGATGCATTTAAAGGGAGGCTAGATAAGCATATGAGGGAGAAGGGAATTGAGGGGTATGCTGATAGAGTTAGATGAGGAAAGATGGGAGGAGGCTCGAGTAACTTTGTTGACAAAAAAACCAATCGTTATAAAACAGCAGATCCTCCAACTGATTGTGAGCAACATCACGAGAAATCACTTAGTTTATTATGAATATGTGGTTAGGCATACAGAGCAATACAAAATCATTTACATAAGAAAAAGATGAGAATTTTTTTACACAGTGACCTGGCATGCATGGCCTGAAAGGGTGATGGAAGCAGATTCAGTAGTAACTTTCAAAAGGGAATTGGATAAATATTTTGCAGGGCTACGGGGAAAGAGCGGGGCAGTGGGACTAACTGGATAGTTCTTTCAGAGAGCTGGCACAGGCACGATGGGCCGAATGCCCTCCTTACATGCTGTATAATTTGACGCTTTCCCATTTAGTCTGGAGAAGGGACATAGTAAATATCAGATCGTCCACTTCAGATTCTGCAGCACCCATAAACAAAGCCTACCTGTGTGCATTACTGATTTCTTTGACCCAGTCAGTCCCAATTACTTTATTTTATTTTTTAAAAATACTGCCCAATGATGTACATCAAGCAAAGTCTCAAATGCTTCAGAACACTGACCTTAACTGGCACTGAGTTCGGTACGTCCAGTAAGTTCTGAGATTTTTGATGAGTAATTGGAACTTTCATGGGCAGGTACATGGAAACAGCTGTGTGAAAAATCAAAGTAGATATTAGGAAAGTAACTCATAACCAACACTTTCACGAGTTGCAGACAACGTTTGTATTTACAGCTATCTGGTATCTACTTCAATGTTACCCATTTCTCAGCTTCAACAAAGATATTAAGGAGATACATTTAAATTTGGATACATTGGTAATTAACTCACTCACAGTAAAGCTGAATCATATTCACACCCAGTACAAATTCATGCAATTCAGAACTCAAAAGGATTATAGCCCAGATTTTAACTTGGGGTCGGGGATTGTACGAGGTTGTGGGGGGGGGGGGGGGGGGGAGGGTGGTGGGGTGGGGGGGGGAGGAGAGGGGGCTGTGCAGGGGGGGGGGGGCGGAGAGGGAGAGGGGGTTGAGCGGGGGGAGGGGAGGAGAGGGGGTTGTGCGGGGGGGAGGAGAGGGGGTTGTGCAGGGGGGGCGAGAGGGGGCTGTGCGGGGGGTGGGGAGGAGAGGGGGCTGTGCGGGGGGTGGGGTGGAGAGGGGGCTGTGCGGGGGGTGGGGTGGAGGGGGGCTGTGCGGGGGAGGGGAGGAGGGGGGCTGTGTGGAGGGTGGGGAGGAGAGGGGGCTGTGCGGGGGGTGGGGTGGAGGGGGGCTGTGCGGGGGAGGGGAGGAGGGGGGCTCTGCGGGGGAGGGGAGGAGAGGGGGCTGTGCGGGGGGTGGGGAGGGGTCTGTGCGGGGGTGGAGAGGAGAGGGGGCCGTGCGGGGGAGGGGAGGGGGCTGTGCGGGGGAGGGGAGGAGAGGGGGCCGTGCGGGGGAGGGGAGGGGGCTGTGCGGGGGAGGGGAGGAGAGAGGGCTGGGCGGAGCGTGGGGAGGGGAGGAGAGGGGGCCGTGCGGGGGAGGGGAGGGGGCTGTGCGGGGGAGGGGAGGAGAGAGGGCTGGGCGGAGCGTGGGGAGGAGAGGGGGCTGGGCGGAGCGTGGGGCTGTGCCGGGGGAGGGGAGGAGAGGGGGCTGTGCCGGGGGAGGGGAGGAGAGGGGGCTGTGCCGGGGGCGGGGAGGAGAGGGGGCTGTGCCGGGGGCGGGGAGGAGAGGGGGTTGTGCCGGGGGAGGGGAGGAGAGGGGGCTGTGCGGGGGAGGGGTGGAGAGGGGGCTGTGCCGGGGGAGGGGTGGAGAGGGGGCTGTGCCGGGGGAGGGGAGGAGAGGGGGTTGTGCCGGGGGTGCAGGGAGCAGATGGCAAACTGTCCAAACCTTTGCAGCGTGCGGCCCTGGAGATCTTCACTCAGCCTCCCGTCCAAACCCAGCGGGGATGTGGTGAGTGGCCTGTGGGAGGCAGTCACCGGGGACACAAAGGAACAGGCCCCAGAACTCAGGTAACTGCCTGGAAGGTTGGGGGTGGGGCGAGGGGGTGGAGGGGGGCGTCAGGAGAGCCTAGCAGTCGGTGTGGGATGCCTGGGGCAGGGGAGACCTGAGGTTTCCTTGTGGGGCCACAAAGGAGCACTTCTGAACCTACTGGCCCACACGGAAACTAAATAAAACCCCCTTACCTCTCTGGTCCTCCCCGGGCCCCTCGGGCCTCCTCTTGCCCACGCGGGCCTCTGCTTGGCCCCAGTTTGTCCTGGCAGGGAAGCCTGCTTTAAATACTGCCAATTTAAAGAGGGACCCGCTGCCTTTCGGCGAGTCACCTTCTCCATTGCTCAGAAGAGCAGGTTTCGGTCACAGCCCATGAGAAGCCAGTGGGACCGGCACAGGCACGTCACATCGGCCAGTTTCACTGCCAGCCATGCAGGGTTAAAATCGGCCCCTATATACCCTCATCCTCTCCAAATACCTCACCAAAGCAATTTCAAAACAAATGTTGTTAATGTACAAATATAGTGTAACTGTCTTATTCTTAAAAGCAGCTTTGATTACTTGATAATTCCAGTCCCTTTGCTTTGGCCACCATTGATATGATGTCCCTTGTGGTGTGCTCAGCCTCAAACACGTGGTGCATTCCTGGGTCCTTGGATGTTGGAGGCAGTCGCTTTGATACAGGGGTTGTGCTTTGTAGCAGATGATTTATATACTGCACAAGCTCATCCTGATGATCAACTGTGTGTCAAAAACAGTATCAACTACCAGCCAAACAATTGTCACATTTCGCCTCTATTCTCGAACTGAAAGGGAAAGCAGCCATGTTCTTGCAAACCCAAGGGGGAGATTTTATACCATACAACCTGGGGTCTTTCGATGATTTCACAAAGCCCAGGACTTAAACGATGCTCAACATCAAGCCTCCCTGAGATGTCGTTCCAGAAGTTAGATCCTAACTCAAAACATGCTCACATGCACAGTGCTGACTTCCTAAAGTACTGCGGATAGTTGCAGCAAGACTTCTGAACTCGATGTTTGTTATTCACTCTCTGCATCACATGAAAAATTCACTACATAAAATAAAATAAATTTTTCTATTCGTTTATGGGATGTGGGCATCGCTGGCAAGGCCAGCATTTATTGCCCATCCCTAGTTGCCCTTGAGAAGGTGGTGGTGAGCCGCCTTCTTGAACCGCTGCAGTCCATGTGGTGAAGGTACTCCCACAGTGCTGTTAGGGAGGGAGTTCCAGGATTTTGACCCAGCGACGATGAAGGATCGGCGATATATTTCTAAGTCAGGATGGTGTGTGACTTGGAGGGGAACTTGGAGGTGGTGGTGTTCCCATGCGCCTGCTGCCCTTGTCCTTCTAGGTGGAAGAGGTCACGGGTTTGGGAGGTGCTGCCGAAGAAGTCTTGGCGAGTTGCTGCAGTGCATCTTGTAGATGGTACACACTGCAGCCACTGTACGCCGGTGGTGGAGGGAGTGAATGTTTAAGGTGGTGGATGGGGTGCCAATCAAGCGGGCTGCTTTGTCCTGGATGGTGTCGAGCTTCTTGAGTGTTGTTGGAGCTGCATTTGTCCAGGCAAGTGGAGAGTATTCCATCACACTCCTTACTTGTGCCTTGTAGATGATGGAAAGGCTTTGGAGAGTCAGGAGGTGAGACACTCGCCGCAGAATACCTAGCCTCTGACCTGCTCTTGTTGCCACAGTATTTATGTGGCTGGTCCAGTTAAGTTTCTGGTCAATGGTGACCCCCAGGATGTTGATGGTGGGGATTCGGCGATGGTAATGCCGTTGAATGTCAAGGGGAGGTGGTTAGACTCTCGCTTGTTGGAGATAGTCATTGCCTGGCACTTCTGTGGCGCGAATGTTACTTGCCACTTATCAGCCCAAGCCTGAACGTCATCCAGGTCTTGCTGCATGCGGGCATGGACTGCTTCATTGTCTGAGGAGTTGTGAATGGCACTGAACACTGCAGTCATCAGCGAGAGAGAGATCCCACTGTCAGGGCTGTGTGCAACTTTGACGTAAAGCATCCTGTTAGAGCATGAGTTTTCTCCTTATTGCACCAAGGTGGGCGTTTGGTGGGTAAGTGTTTACATGGTGCAAGTTTATTGTTTGAAGGGCAGAAGTGGGGATGGGGGCGACTGGCAGATGACATCATGATACCCACCAGCATCTAAAGTGGCAGGAAAATTTGTATTTAGAAAATTCAGAACAAAACCAAACCCACCAAAGGAAACTTAGGAAAATAACAGATGGATTTTTGTACACCAATTCAGCACAAAAATGTGCATTTATAAACGGTATCAACCTACAGCAGAGAAACAGGCCACTTGGCCCAACGGGACCTTGTCGGTGTTTACGATCCACACCAGCCTCCTCCCGCCCCTCTTCATCTCACCCCATCAACACATCCTTCTGTTCCTTTCTCCCTTGTGTTTATCTAGTTTCCCCTTGCATCTATACTAATCGCCTCAACCACTCCCTGTGGTAGCGAGTTCCACATTCTAGGTAAAGAAGTTTCTCCTGAATTCCCTATTGGATTTATTAGTGACTATCTTATATTGATGGCCCCTAGTTCTGGTCTCGCCCGCAGGTGGAAACATCTTCTCTACGTCTACCCTATCGAACCCCTTCATAATGTTAAAGACCTCTATCAGGTCACCCCTCAGCCTTCTCTTTTCTAGAGTAAAGAGCCCCAGCCTGTTCAGTCTTAGCCCCTCAGTCCTGGTATCATCCTTGTGAATCTTTTTTGCACCTTCTCCAGTACCTCTATCTCTTTTTAACGCATGTGAGTTCTCGGTCATTATTGCGATCTCTCACACATTCTTCTGCTCTCACCTTTTCCTCACCTCTGCTTCCTCTGTACAGCTTTCATTGCTGTTCCTGACTCCGTCTCCGCGAGTTAGATCTCACTGGCTTGGTTTTCTCCATTGAGCATGGATGCTTTCCCACTGACAGCTCAACCTAGATATCTGCTCACACATATAACACAATTCAGGTACCATTCCGCGTTCTTGGCACAGAAATAGTGGGAGTAATTTGAACCGAACCATCCGTCAGGAAGGGCTGGATTTTCAATGACTCGTGGAGTCAGGTTTGGAGGCGTGTGGAGGGTTAAAGTTGCAGATTCGGGGGTCCCGACCCCATCCCGACTCCACGCAATTTTGACAAAATCGGTCGTGGGGTTCCCGACTCCGTCCCGCCTTCAAGAGGCGGGAGAGGCCATTAAAGCCCTTAACAAGCCCTAAATTGGCTCTGTAATGCCATTTTGAAACGTTTTAGCTAGTTTAACCCTTTTCCGACGTAAAGTACGCCTGATGTGAAGCACGCCAGTGAAACCTGGCGGGAGCACAAGTGGATAGCTGACTATCAGCTGCAGGTCCACTATTACAACGGAGATGTGATGAAGGTAGTAGTAGTATTAGGTCTGAAAGTCGCCTCTGATGCTGCTGCATTGAGTGTCTTCAGAGACTGCCTGGGAGGACTTGGTTGCAAAAAAATTCTCTCTCTCGCTGCTCATTTTGCATCCAGGTCCTGTCACACCAAAGGCCAGGCAATCTCTGAGACCAGGCAGTCTCTGACCTGCAATGATGACATCATCAGAGGCGACTTTCAGACTGAAACCTCTAATTGGTTCACGGGTTCCCATATGCTGGAACTCAATTGCCCAATTAAGTGAAAATTGCATCAATCTCCCTCATCCAATTGCAGGCGGGTGAATAACACGACCCCAACCCGCCCCAGTATCAAAATCCAGCCCGAAGTGTCTGGGATGTGACTGGCCGGTTTACTCTCTGCCCCGTTTCACTTTCCATTCACTTCAATGGAAGGTGAGCAGGTTGGGTTAAAAATATCTCCCAAAATATCGGAGTTTACTTTAAGAAGAATTCACTACAAATATTTTTTCTTTTTTAAAATTTACCCTATGAAACAGATAGCAATCTTTGATTACACTGAATTTGTAATAAGGGATTTCCAACGAACATACAGAAGACTAGCATTTACCACAAGTGTGAATGTCAAACCTACATGGAAGCCGAGAAGTCTACAAGCAGAATTTGGACGACTCCTACCATCATTTCTATAGCATGAATCGTGGACAGAAACCACCTCTTCCACCTCGTCACTCGGACTGATGCTCCCTTCACTGAAATAATCATCCAACAGAAGGCCATCGGGGCCGGGATCCATGAAACTCAGATGTGTGTAGCACGAGGTAATCAGAAATTCGGATAGTTTCCCGGTTCTTACTCTACAAAAATTAAACATTACGATCACAGTTAGTTACCTTTACAAAGCTTCATCACGAAAGCGTTATCCACCTAATAATCCAAACACAGGTCACCACAGTACACGCATCAGTAACTTTGCTATTTATTGTCTATATGCAAATTCATACCTCGCCCCACCAAAGTATCCGTCCTGTAGCTTTCGAAGGGTGCAGAGAATATTTGAGTCAATGTCTTCTCCATCCTCGGCTGTAACAGAAACGGGGCAAGTTTAGAGAGTACAAGACACTACCGTGTCTTCCCGAGCCTTTAAATCAAAAGCTAAAGCGGTAAAAATTGGGTAGCGCCCCCTTTGGGATGCTACCTTCGCCGGGGCGCTAATTTTAGCGGCCCGAAAAAGTTAGTGCCCCCGCGGCCGATTTTCCTAGATAGCGCCCTGAGAGGGAAGAGGGGCGCAACTGGAAGCACCCCGTGTCGGTCTTGGGGCGCTGCGAGCCAAATATTGCACCGCTACGTGCCGCGGTACTGCAGGCCTTCCTCCCCTTATGAAAGGGGAGGGGCCTGGCGCAGCACGCCCCGGCGCCCAGCTGGGCCACCAGGGATCGGGAGTGTCGGCAAACGAACCCGGCACTCAAGAGGAGTGCCGGGCTCATGGAGAGCAGCCGGCACCCCGTGGGGAGGCTTCACGGGGGCCGGGGACAGCAACGGGGGCAGGTGCTGGCAGGCGGCCAGCAACAAAAATGGACGCCCGCCACCTCCCCTTTAACTAGCGCCGTCCCGGCTGCAGGTAGGCCCCACTGACACCAGCGGAATTTTGCGGGAGGCGTTAGCGGCGCCGCGCCCAGGCGTTAGTTGATTTGCAAATCAACCGAATTTAGCCCCCAAAAACTTTACTTGTCCATGGTCAAACAAATTGTATTTGGAGGTCTAGATCAGGAAGAACATCTCGGCATTGAATCTGATGTGACACTGGGGAAATAATCAGTACTGTCGAGTTTGTCTGAGAATGCAAGCACTGTATTCTACTATAGCAGGGGTAGCATTCCTGTATTGAGGTTAGGCCCACATGCGGAGTAGGGGTAGAAAGAGACCTGGGAATTGCCACTACCGCTTTTGTTTAAGCTGCACAAAACTAGAAATTGTTTTTGGTACACCAAATGATATATACAAAAGCCCTCAGTGTAGGCAACAACATTAATAGTGGCACGAAGCCATACATTTCACAAGGTCCCAAATTCAATTCTTGATCTTTTCTAAAGTAGCAAATCGCCACTGGAGTGAGAATGCTACAACTACCCTCAGCATTCCTGCACTCGGGGGAAAAAACAATTCTACTTTCCCGAAATGGGCCTGGAAGGAATTTTCTTAGAATGAGAATACCGCTGTCTGCACAGGGACAAGCAACACATCCCATCCAATCCCAACATCCCATAAGTTGCAGTTGTTTTCTGCCTATTTTCAAACTGACTGTGGTGATTCTCCGAATACCATGTACGTTTCATATTTGTTCCTGTATATCCAGGTCTGCTAACTTAACAGTTACATTATTTATGCACTTTTCTTGGAATTCTCCACTAAAACTGCAGGAATAAATATATAGTCCACAGGAAAACTCTGTTTATTGCAACTGTTAGGAATCAGAATTATAAACTACTAATGCTGGAACTAGCATGTCAGCACTTGGAAAGAGAAAGACAGGTCCTGAACTAATCTCTCTTTACAGATGCTGACAGACATACTGTATGGCCCGGAATTTTGCACTCAAGCAGCGAAGCGATGGCGATTGCCGCTGACCTTTAAGAAAGCTGCCCACAAAGATCTTGCGATCACTGTGACAAAAACTTTAGTTTTCTCAACCTTATTTTGATTGTAACACTGTCAAAAGGGGATCCCCAGTGTACATTGGCAGTGATGTCATCAAGCTGTCTAAGCAGCCAATCACATTGAGAATTCTCACAGACAGCAAACCAGGAAATAAAAAGCACTGATTATCATTTCACTTTTTAAACATTTTACAGAGAGCAAAATGAAGATTGGGACATGCACATGGGGTTAAGGTAGAAGCTGAAAGATCATAAACTTAAAAAAAAAATTAAAACATTTTTTAAAAAATAGCAATTTTTATCATAATGGTGAAATTTGACATTCCACAAATATAACATTTGTTTTTCAGGGCCAGAACAGTTGTTCAGCAGTCAATATGCCGTTAAAACCCCAGTTAGACCTATTTTAACAAGGCATAACTTTTTATGGGGATTTTTACAGCAATATTAGAGTGGAAAAGGGGATGTTTTCGTCACTTCAAATGAATGCCGGCTACGGGGAGTTCCACAACGCAGCCTGTGTCAGAGCAGGGAATGACTGACCACAACTTCAAGATTTCAACGTTTATCTGCGCATGCGCTAAATCCTGAAGTTACAGTCGGTGTCAGAGGGGTAATGAGGATGACCGCTGAAAGTTTCGCCATCATTACCACCGCAAAATCCGGGCCTATTTATCCAGCAGTTTGTGTATCTTGCACAAGTACAGAGTCTTCCTGCACACTCAGTCACACAGACTAAATATTTTTACAGTTTTCTCCTCGACCAGCAGGTCAATGGAAGAAACAAACTCAGCCATGTTTTCAACCATCTGCCGTGGAAGGGCGGAGGGACCACATTCCAACTAGAATCGGAAGATTGAGCGATTCTCAGATAAGGAGAATAGCCAAAGGCATTTTGATCTAGGAGGCCAGGGAACGAATACAGGGGAAGGTCTGTGATAGGGTGAAGGGCAGGAGTGATTCAATGACAAAAGGGATGATGGTGCAAGGCAAAAGGAGATGGTAATGGGACAAGTAAAGAAACAAACGATTGGTCCAGAGGAGGTGTAAATGATTATAGCAGAGGGGGAGAAAAGCATGGACAATCTGACAAAGCAGAGAGGGTTGCCGTGGTCCGGGACTGTGGTGGAAGGAAGGCAGGTGGACCCCAGGGGTGTGGACCACCTCGCTGGCCGTGTACCGATGAGGGCTCTCCACCCCAAGCACCAGCCCACACCCCCTCCACTCCCAGTGGCTCTGGTACAGCCATCCCCCATTACAAGCACCTGCTGTCTGAGAGAAGCTGGAAGCGGTGGTTAAGATTCACTTTGAGCTATTTTGTAATGGGTAGTACCATGACTGCCAGTGTTTGAATCTAGATCTCAGCTCTGTTGTCGTGGAAACGCACTGAGTGGCAGCTGAGCACTTCGCATGGCGAGAAGGAAATGTGGAAGGAGAGTCACCTTGAGTTAGAGTGGCATTAGTAGAGGCCAGGGGCATGGTATCTGCCCGTTCTCTTGGGCAGGATATTAGCAAGGCCATAAAAAAAAGCAAACCAAGCACTAGGATTTATTTCTGGAGGGATAGAATTGAAAAGTAGGGAAGTTATGCTAAACCTGTATCGAACCTTGGTTAGACCACACTTGGAGTACTGTGTACAGTTCTGGTCACCATATTATAAAAAGGCTATAGAGGCACTGGAGAGAGTGCAGAGAAGATTTACAAGGATGATACCAGATACCAGCATAATTGGAGGCCATCAATATAAGATAGTCACCAAGAAATCCAACAGGGAATTCAGAAGAAACTTCTTTACCCAAAGAGTGGTGAGAATGTGGAACTCGCTACCACAGGGAGTGGTTGAAGCAAATAGTATGGATGGATATTAAGGGGAGGCTAGACAAGCATATGAGGGAGAAGGGAATAGAGGGTTATGCTGATAGATTTAGATGAGGAAAGACAGGAGGAGGCTCGAGTGGAGCATAAACGCTGGCATGGACTGGTTGGGCCGAATGGCCTGTTTCTGTGCCGTATATCCTATGTAATGTAATGATATGATGGACAATTCTACAAAAGAAAAGCAGGGGCAGAATAAAATAAGCTTGATTTTTTTTTTTAAGAGACAATTATAAAAAATAAGAACTGGCAAAACTGTTGTAGAACATTCAGTTGACAGATTGTGTGTGTGTAGGAAGAGAGGGGGAGTCGGGACCTTACTGATGTACAAGATGCTCTGTTGGACTGTTTTCCCTGGGATGCATTTTTCAAACCATATAAATCTCTAACGCTGCCATTAATGAGTTTCCTTTCTCCTCAAGACAGACAGATGAATAATGCATCATTGCAAAAGGTGCTGGTACTGGAACAGCAACTCAAGAAGTCATGAGTTCTGGGAGGTTGTTTCCCCTGGCTGGGGAGTCTCGAACTAGGGGGGCATAGTCTCAGGATAAGGGGTCGGCCACTTAAGACTGAGATGAGGAGAAATTTTTTCACTCAAAGGCTTGTGAATTTTTGGAATTCTTGGCCCCAGAGAGCTGTGGAGGCTCAGTCGTTGAGTATGTTCAAGACAGAGATCGATAGATTTGTTGGCACTAAGGGAACCAAGGGATATGGGGATCGGGCGGGAAAGTGGAGTTGAGGTAGAAGATCAGCCATGATCTTGTTGAATCCTGCTCCTATTTCTTATGTTCTTTTGTTCTGAAATTGCATTCAATAAATCTGGTAATTTGTGGGCGACGTCAGACAAAACAATGACCATGAAAGCTGGCAGATTGTGGTAAAAACACAATTAGTTTACGGATGTCCTTCAGGGAAGGGCACCTGCCACCCCTACTTGGTATGACCTACATGTGACTCCAGTCCTACAGCATATGGTTGACACTTGATGCTCTCTGGGTTGGGCAATAAATGCTACTTTGCTGGTGTCGCCCACATCTCGCAAACAAATGAAATAGTTTGTAAATTTCTACTGCTGAATATTGTACAAGCGCAGAAATTCATGATAACCCAAGGAGGATATTGAATCTCTTACCCATGGCCGAGAGGACTGGCTCCGGCCCACAGCCCGGGGGGCAGGCTCCGGCCCAAAGGGATAAGACTCCGGCCCAGGGGACAGGCTCAGGCCCAGGGAGGTCAGACTCCGGCCCAGGGGACAGACTGCGGCCCGGGGGGGGGGGGGGGGGGGCAGGCTCCGGCCCGGGGGGGGGGGTGCAGGCTCCGGCCCAGGGGACAGACTGCGGCCCGGGGATGGGGGGGGCAGGCTCCGGCCCGGGGGGACAGGCCCCAGCCCGAGGGACAGACTCTGGCCCGGGGGGGGCAGGCTCCGGCCCGCGACCTGTTCCTCGGACTTCACCAAAGCTATCCTGAGAAGAACAGCCTGGTGCTGAGCTTCCCTCTGACTTTCCCTTTCCCTTCTGGGCGGCTGGGACACCTCCTCAGGAGTCTGCACCCCTTGCCGCTGGCATCGTTCCCTGGGGTTGGGCGGGAGGTCTGAAGACATTGCCGGCTGTTATTTGCTGCAGAGCTGATCCATGATGCTTTGGGATGTTCGCTGGCGGTGATATTAGTCTCCCATACTGGCAATAAAACGGGCAGCTTTACTAACACGGAACATTCACCGAGAATTTATTACATTGCTCTCTAAAGATGGGACTACTTTGCACAAAAAGGTATAACGTAAGAAAACTACTCGGCACTTGGTCTGAGCGTTAAACAAAGCTTTAATCAACTGTTTTACAACATGGAGATCTAGTTGTCCTTCACTAGTTCCTGTTAAAGAATGTCCTGAGCAAGCTGGGCCCATGCCCGAGTATTTATACTCTCCCTGGACAGCGCCACCAGCAGGCCGCCCAGTATTATATCATAAGTCATTTCCCATGAATGACAAGATTCATGTCAAGGTACTTCCCCTGGATCTCTCGTCTCTTTCAAGTTATCTCAGTGCATTTGCTGAAGTCTTTTGTCTCGAGTTCTGCACATTTGAAATAGACATGCTGCGGTAAATGAATTAAAACCAAAACCCTGCTGAATAATGGGATGAAGCAAATGCTTTAATAACTGCACTCCATCAACACCCTGCCCACCTGTAATACTAATTTAAACACCAACTAAAGATACTAAGAAATGTGTACAGAAAGCCAAGTCTGGTCTGTCACTCCTTGGGGAATATAAGGGGCTCGAATTTCCAAGCCCCGTGGAGGCGGGTTTAGAGGCGGGAGTGGTGGGAAAATTGCAGATTCGGGGGGCACGTACCCATCCCACCCCCAACCCGCCTCCATGCCAATGTCCCAGGAGGCGGGTACCCGACCTGTGCTGGGAGCCGCCTCCCCGAGGCGGGAAGGGGATTAGTGCCAATTAACTGCCTGTTAACAGGTAGTTAACAGGCAGTTTTTTGGCTAATCCCTATTTTTAGCCCTGAAGTGTGGGCTGCTCGACGGCTCCAAACCACGCCAAGTTAGCGAGGCGGACCGTCGGTCTGCAGGGCTTGGAGGGGTCGAGATGTCCGGTGTACAGGTGAGTGATGGGTGCATGAGTGCAGAGGTAAGTGTGTTTGGTGTGTGTAAAGTGTTTTCATAAGTTTTACTTACCTTTACTTTCTCCTCCAGGCTTCCTCCCTTCAGTTCTCAGGAGTCCCTCAGCTCACTGGCACAGAAAGCAGAATGGCCGCTGAGCTGTCAAAAGCTGCAGCCTCTGCTTTCTGGTCTGGAGAGCTCTCTAACTGAGTCTGAGTAGAAGGACTCAAGTTAGAAGACAGATTGTCAGTGTTTGACAGCGTCACAGAGCTGTCAAACGCTGATATTTCATCTGTCAAAAGCTCTTGACAGATGAAATGTCAATCGCTGACGTCGCCAGTATCCAGGTGTCCCTTAATTGGCCTGCTGAGCCCGCTGGGCGGGTTCAACAAGGTCAATCAAGGGAAAGTAGCGTGGGTTGGCCACAAATCGATGGAGGCGGGACTACAACCCAAAAAGTGGGAGTCCCGCCTCCATCACGTCCCCATTGACAAAATCGAGCCCAAGGTGTCTGTCTCATATTTCAAATTCACCAGAGTGCAGAAATTAGCAATATAACCATCAATCTACCTGTACACATTGACATTTATCCAAAATAAATACCTTAAACTATCGATTGTTACTGAACAAGTATATCTATCACGGGATCACACAGCACAGAAGGAGGCCGTTCGGCCCATCGAGCCTGTGCTGGCTCTTTGGTAGAGCGATCCCAATTAGTCCCACTCCCCCGCCCTTTCCCCACAGCCCTTCCAAGATTTCCTTATGTTGTCAAACGAGTGATTATGACGCCTGCCGCTGAGATTAATTTTCATGATTTTGTTTCCAACAAGAACTGCAATTAGTAGATAAACTCTTACCCAGCATGCTCTTAGTGATGGGAAAGGTGACTGTTGGCCGGCCGGTCATCTTCCAGCAGGAGAACAGGTAGGCGAGGTCGGTTCGCAGCATTTCCACAATCATACGGTTGTCCAGGGCCAAGTAAAATTGATGCTGATCAATAAACTGTTCATTAAAAAAGCACAATTAAAAATGATTAACCAGCAGAAATTCCTTGCACGTACTTGCAATATCATATGTTCAGGGCAAGGTCAATGAACATTTTGGTAGTTTTAATTTGAAATAATGCACAGGAAATGTTTTAATATATATATATATCTGAGCCTAAAATTGAACCGATGAAATGAGTATTCTACACGTGTAGTAATTTTCATATCTCGTCCTTCCCCAACAACCATGAAGAGCGAGAGGGATTAGAACTCTCAGGAGTGGAACCCTATGGAAAAGTAACATTCATTTTAGCCCATGAACCAAATCATTTTCACAGGAACGGGAGAGAATAGGGAATAAAACAGTGATTCCCATGCGGGTATCTGCCCTGACTGTTAAACACACAGAAATATCATCAGGCAGCCTATTCTTCCAAATTGACATTTTATGCTAAATGTTTAAAATGTCACTGAACACATCAAAAATATAAGCTGCATTATTTAGTGATTAGTTGTTTGTAACTCCCTCACGGCAAGGGTGCTTCAATGACAGCAACAATTGGTTAGACTTAGGCATTCTGCGGCACAAGTTTAGAAACAGTTCAAAGAACTGGCATAAAAGGAAATCTAAAAAGGTGACTCAACCGTGGATAACAGGGGAAATTAGAGACAGCATAAAATCCAAAGATAGGGCGTATAAAATAGCCAAAAAACGCGCCAGAGCGGAAGATTGGGAACAGTTTAAGATAGAGCAAAGGAGGGCAAAGGGCTTAATCAAGAAGGGCAAAATAGCTTACGAAAGCAAGCTGGCGGAAAATATAAAAACTAACTCCAAAAGCTTTTATAAGTATATCAAGAGGAAAAGACTGGTGAAAACCAAAGTTGGTCCATTGCAGTCAGATACGGGGGAATATATAATGGGAAATAAGGAAATGGCAGACCAACTAAATGCATACTTTGGGTCAGTCTTTACGAAGGAAGACACAAAAACCTCCCTGGGATATCGGGAAAAATAGGGACATTGGCAAAGGAGGAACTGACGCAAATCAATATCTCTAAGGATATGGTGTTAAGGAAGCTAAAGGGATTGAAGGCGGACAAATCCCCAGGGCCTGATAACATGCATCCTAGGGTACTGAAGGAGGTGGCCCTAGAGATAGCGGATGCACTAAGCATGATTTTTCAGAATTCATTAGACTCGGGAACAGTGCCCATGGATTGGAGGGTAGCTAACGTTACCCCACTATTCAAAAAGGGGGGTAGGGAAAAAGCAGGTAATTACAGACCTGTAAGCCTTACATCAGTTGTGGGCAAAATGCTGGAGTCCATCATTAAGGATGAAATAGCCGAGCACTTAGCAAATGGGGACAGGATAGGACAGAGTCAACATGGATTTACAAAGGGTAAATCGTGCTTGACTAATCTATTGGAATTTTTTGAGGGAGTAACTGGTAAAATAGATGGGGGAGAGCCAGTAGATGTGGTGTACCTGGACTTCCAAAAGGCCTTCGATAAGGTCCCACATAAAAGATTAGCATGGAAAATTGAAGCTCATGGGATAAAGGGGAAAGTATTGACGTGGATAGAGAACTGGCTGTCAGATAGAAAACAGAGAGTTGGAATAAACGGCTCATTTTCTGAATGGCAGGCAGTAACAAGTGGGGTACCACAGGGATCTGTCCTGGGTCCCCAGCTGTTCACAATTTATATTAATGACCTGGATCAGGGAGTCGAATGCAGCATTTCCAAATTTGCAGACGACACTAAACTAGGAGGGGGGGTGGGCTCAGAGGAGGAGACCAGGAAGCTCCAGAGCGATTTGGACAGACTGGGTGATTGGGCGGATAAATGGCAGATGCACTATAATGTGGACAAGTGCGAAGTTATCCACCTTGGGTGCAGGAACGGGAGGGCAAATTATTATTTAAATGGCAATAAATTGGGAGAGGGGGAAGTACAGAGAGACCTGGGTGTTCTTGTACACCAGTCACTGAAGGCGAGCATGCAGGTGCAACAGGCGGTCAAGAAGGCAAACGGTATGCTGGCCTTCATAGCAAAAGGGTTGGAATACAGGAACAGGGATACCTTGCTGCAGCTGTACAGGGCACTGGTGAGACCACACCTCGAGTACTGTGTACAGTTTTGGTCGCCTCATCTGAGGAAAGATGTTCTTGCCATGGAGGGGGTGCAGCGGCGATTCACCAGGCTGATACCAGGAATGGCGGGATTGACCTATGAGGAGAGACTATGTAGTTTAGGGATGTACACACTGGAGTTTAGAAGATTGAGAGGGGACCTCATAGAAGTGTATAAAATTCTGACAGGTCTAGACAGATTAGATGCAGAAGGAATGTTTCCCTTGGCGGGTGAGAACAGAACTAGAGGACATAATTTAAGGATAAGGGCTAAACCATTTAGGACAGAAATGAGGGGGAATTTCTTCACTCAGAGAGTGGTGAACCTGTGGAACTCATTGCCACAGAGGGCAGTGTACGCCAGCTCATTAAATATATTTAAGAGGGAATTAGATATATTTCTACAGGCAAAAGGGGTTAAGGGTTACGGAGAGAAGGCGGGGACGGGATACTGAATTGAAGGATCAGCCATGATCTCATTAAATGGCGGAGCAGGCTCGAAGGGCCGGATGGCCTACTCCTGCTCCTATCTTCTATGTATCTATGTATCTATAAATGTACCATTAACTTCCGGACCAATTCTTACCTGTGGAGTAAATGTGAAGATCTGATTTCTTATCACATATAACTTGGATGTACCAAGGACACCAATATGTCCATATGGGCGTCCACTAAGATTAAGTTTCTTGTTGCATCCTATTAAGAGATAAAACAATCATGTTTCTTCCCCTGTTAACATACGAATCCTACATCGCACATCAAGTGGGCACAATTTATCGATTACTTCACAGAAGAAAAAAAAATCTGCCCGAGCCTAAAAGAGGAAGTCACACTGACTCTGGTGAAAGTAAACAACAGGATGACTTTTACTCCTCCCCATATTCTACAGGTCTAGAAAGCACTTTCATGCATGAGGAGGAGGACTGGTCATCCTGCCTCCCATCACCAGCTCCCTTGTCCTGTTACTGAGGACTGGTCATCCTGCCTCCCACTGCCAGCTCCCTTGTCCTGTTACTGAGGACTGGTCATCCTGCCTCCCACTGCCAGCTCCCTTGCCCTGTTACTGAGGACTGGTCATCCTGCCTCCCACTGCCAGCTCCCTTGCCCTGTTACTGAGGACTGGTCATCCTGCCTCCCACTACCAGCTCCCTTGCCCTGTTACTGAGGATTGGTCATCCTGCCTCCCACTGCCAGCTCCCTTGCCCTGTTATTCTTTTCTGTGCACTAGCTGTTACAAATTCAAAAATGTTACAAATTTGTTAAAACTAGTGCACGGAGGAAAGCATCAGGATATGTTTCTCACATGGAGAATGAATGACGAGTGCAGAAGAGTATGAGAAGCAGATTGAGAGCAAGAGATGCCCCAGGAAAATAGGGATAGGGATCAGGAGGCAGGAGACGAACAGGGAAACAGGAAACATTTTCAACAGGAGGCAATTATTAAGCCTTTAGTTGAAAGTGATCAATTTGGCAAACTACACAGCCAAGAATGAACAATTTATGATTTACTGTATATATAACACACACATACATAGTACAGAGAAAGAGAAAAACAAAAAGAGAGGGAGAGAAAGAGAGAGATAACACTGGAAATGTACCTGCTCCACCAGGTGAAAAAACCCGGATAAATTAATCTCAGTTCGATAATCTTCAGGCTTTGTTAATTTCCAGCAATTTGTTGTTTCAGATTCTCACATTTTCCTTAATCATTTAATTATTAATTTGAAATTTCTGGTCCCATCCTGAGATTTACCATCCAAGCTGAATGGAATGCGATACAAATCACGTACATCACTGTGTACTGGTACAACATTAAGTGATTTAACTAGTGTGAACAACACGAGCTTTATGCAGCACTTACCTAGTTTTGCATATATGTGGCTTAGAATTCTTCCTGGCTGCACTCTGATCGGAAGAATGTCAGAAACAGCGTCGACATGCAAGTTATGTTTTGCTAAAATGTTCTTTATCTTTTCGGTTTCTGCCAATATTGATACTATGCGATGAGAAAGAAAGAGTTACCTCCAGTAATGTCAATTCATTTTAATTTTAAATATAAATTTTCAACAGGAGTGCATTCACTGATTTTAAAATGTGATTAGAAGGTGGTGGAATGAGGGAGAAAATGCTAACGGCCTATTTGGCCCTGTTTAAATGAAGCTGTTACCATTCCTACATCACCAATAATACATTAATGATTTAATGAAAAGTAAAGGGGGAAATAAAAGACTGATTTTTTTTCAACAAAACTGCTTCGGGCCATTGCAGCGTTGAAGCTATGTATTGGAGAATAGACTAGTGATGGTCAACGTATCTGACAGACCTTGTACAACAACATCAGGCCTGCCAATGGTAGAAAGTCTTCGGCTTAAAGGATCAATTTCACCAGGAGCAAGAAATCCCTGCAAAGCAAACCAAGACCCGAATCAATGGTAAAAGTAAACCCGAGCGGGCTGAAGGTGAATGAATTGCCTCTGCTGCTCTTCTATTTACTAATCTGGCAACGTGCCCTCGGCATGCTTCCACTCAACTACAAACAGCTCAGCCTTCCATGGAAAACTCGCAATGGGAAAGAGTCCCAAAGGGAAGGGTTGCTGGAAAACAGGCAACTGTCATAAAAATAAATTCAGAAGCCTTTTGCTAAACAAAGCCCTTACGGAATAGTTAAAGCATTCTAATAACTGCCAAACATAATTGATGGAAGTCTCCCACAGCAATTGATTTCATTTATTCAAGTACCTTCACAAATAGTTACTGAAATGTTTGCCACAGCCAGAGTTCAGCTCCTGAAGAACCATTGGCAATACACAAGGAAACACAACACCTATAATTAAATGTAGTTGCACAAAACGCTGCATAAAGGGCAAAGCAAGAAGGAGAATTTTTTTTTTAAATGGCTTTCTAAGATGCTAAAATATATTTCGCCATAGTATTTTTAAAATCCCAAATATATTTCTTTTACTTTACAAATATTGATTCACTTACCTACCTTCTCGCTGTATTTTACTATTAGGTTCATAGAATGCCTTTCACGTTGAAATGTCTCAAAGCACTTTACACAATTAATTACTTTTTTGTAATGCAGTGATGGTTTGGTATGCAAGTGACATCCATTCTGCACCGACAATACCCCACAAGCAGCTAGAAGATGAATGAGCAGGAGTTTGTCACCGCAAGCTTCCCTCCTGCCCTCTTACAATCAGAATGACTTGTCGGACATACTGACACATGCTGCTTCTGAATAAAACACTTCAAAATGTAAAGAAAAATAACACTTGCGCTGATTCACAGATAGTTGGCGCCAGAATTTTTAGAAACATTTTTATCGCCCTTTCTTACTTAGTATGTATGAGTACAGAGGAACTAGGACGCAAGTACGTCCCCCAAAATCCATCAGGGAAAGAGGTGACAGGTTTGAAGGTGTTGGCATTTGTTTGGTTTTTTGGCTACAATGACCATCTTCTCTTTTCAAAAGGGCTCACCTTAATAAAATGGCAGAGGATTCAGAACAGGTCAATTGGGGGGGTGGGGGGGGGGGGGGGGGAGACACAACTGATGCTGTTTTTAAAGAACAAATTAAAATGCACAGAAGCTGTGTAGAAAGAAGGGCGTGTGGTGAGAAGAAGCGGAGGTGGGTGACTGCTCAGGTACATAAACAAATAAAACATTAAAAAAAATGCTTTTACTAAGTAAAGGTACATGATATCCAGCAAAACAAAGATAAGTACTGTGGACAGTTAAAGAAAACTCAGGCTGCTATCAGATCACCTAAAGGGGTAATGGAGGATAGTGGATAACTGCGGCAATCATGGGAAAAGCTGATTCAGCAATGTCAAGACTCGGAGGAACTTCAAAGTCCATGTTGGGCCATTGAGAGATGCTCAAGGACAGGTTAGAAAGGACCCTGAGGGTGTGGCGGAGATGACAAATAAATACTTTGCATCAGTCTTAACTCTTGAAGATGAAAGAACAGCATTAAGCGGTGTTGCTTTCAATTAAATTCTTAATATTAAAATAGATGAGGATATAACTTCAGAAAGAATAAAGAACTTCAAAATCGATCAGGCGGCCGGCCTGGATGATATCCACCCGAAGGTGCTTAAGGAGCTGGGACAGGGCTGTGCGAGCCCTTTGCCCGTATATTTAATAGTTTCGCTGCAGTCGGGGACTGCTCCCTTAGACTGGAGGGAGGCCAGCGTAGTTCCAATTTTTAAAATAAGTCAGAACCGGGGAACTATAGGCCCATTAGCTTGTTGCCAGTGATAGGAAAGACGCTTGAGGGAATCATTAGCAAAGGTCTACATGACCACTGAGACAGAGGCGGCCTCATCAGGGACACCCAACACAGCTTCCATAAATAAAAGCCCTGTCTTAGAAATTTGATTGAATTTTTTGAAGGCCGCACCAGATTAGTGCATGAGGGTAACCCATTAGGCATTGCCTACATGGACTTTCAGAAAGCTTTTGATAAGGTACCTCATAAAAGGTGTCTCTACAAGATCGAATCTTGTGGAACTGGTGGCTGTCTGTGCGGCAGGTTGAGAATTGGCTGAATGCCCGCAGGCTGAAAGTGGTTGTCAATGGATTTGGATCTGCTTGGAGACCGGTTACCAGTGGTGTCCCACAGGGATCAGTGTTAGGACCTTTGCTATTTACCATTTGCATTAATGATCTAGAAGTATGTGTTGGGTGAAATGATCCCTGAGTTTGTGGATGGTATCAAGATGTGTGCGAGAGTTCGCGCTGAGGATGCTGGACTACTGCAAGCAATGTGTTGGGGGAATGGACTTGTGTTTGGCAAATGATGTTTAACTTAGAAAAGAGTAAGTGTTATGCAAGTGGACAGGTCAAATGCCCAAATATACTTACACGCTCCCGGGAAAAGAACTGAAGCCAGTGGTGAAAGAAAGAGATCTGGGTGTTTCAGTGCATCGACTCTAAAGGTTCATGACCAATGCTGTGAAGCCGAGCCGAAGCGAGAATAAGCAACCCGAATTTATATTACCCAGAGGGCCAGGCAGATTCCAGCTCTGTGCTCCGTTTAATGAGATCATTCACGTATTTATAATATCGTAACCCATAGTGCACTGAAAACAGCGTCCTGCCAGGAGAGGAAAACTACAAATGCACACGGCAGCTGTCGGCTTATACGGTGAATGATGAAATAATGGATAACACACAGGAGACCCGTTCAATAGGATTTCTTTTTAAACTGAAGTGTGATGTGGGCAATTAATAGTACTTGTATCAGAAGGTATTTTTTTGCCTGGGTTAGTTTATTTGTGTATATATTAATCTAAGCTGTGTCAAAACAGATCAAGGTACAATGAGCGTTATATTCGATAGCCTGCTCCCCTCCTTGACCGTCAGCTCATAATGTGTCTTCATGATTCGATGAGGTTGTTTCTGAGGGTGGATACATGTTGGTTTTAAATGAATTGCTAAACGTTACCTTGATTGGACCATACTGGATGTGTAATGTAATGAAGACAGGGTGAAATTACTGCCCCACTGCCACTAAAGTGATTTGATTGGTGCGTACCTCAGTCAGGAGGCTCCCGAGGATATATAAAGATTGTCCCCACATGTGAGGCAATTTTCCTTTTACAATTCTGTCCACAGTATGTGGGCTCTTGTATTCTTCATCCACCTGGTGACAACAAACGGCATGTTTATATTCGACTGTAATCAATGTCCAATGTGGGAATTCATATTTAGCAATTAAAACCTTGACATGTAACCACCAATGATGCCGAAATTTCAAAAGATGACAATTCTGTGAAACCCCTTCGCTTCAGTGCTTCACAAACTTATGAATTTATGAAAATGTGCATGCTTCACTGGAAACTGTTCCTCATTGTGGCCTGTAATGTAACAACTTTGCAGAGGGGAAAGAAACATTAAATGTACAAGTAAAAAAAAAAAATCGCTGGTGGCTGGGTGGATAAAGACAGGTGGCAGCGAGACAGGTGGCGCCAGGTTCAGTCTCTGATCCACGCCGAGGCAGCACGACAAATGGTGTCAGTGGCCCTTGATGAAGGCGAGGGAATAGAGTCAGTGAGGCTTCTGACCCTCTGTCAGTGACCCTCGGCTGGGAATGTACAGGTGGGGATAGTGCCGAGAGTAGGGCTGCCATGCCCTACACTTACCAACACTTGTGCTCTGGACTCACATGGAGGAGGAATAAGGAGGCCCTATTCCTTGGAAAATAAGTCTAAACAGGGGTAGAGGCACAAAGGGATCTTGGGGTACAGATTCTCATTTCTTGCAAAAAGATTCCAGGCTATTGTGGACATGTATTAGGACTCTCAGTTGCTCAATTGGATCATTAAATTGCTTTTGGAATATAAGTAGGCCATTCAGCTGCTCGAGCCTGTTCTGCTATTCAATCAGATCATTCCTGATCTTTATCTTAACTCCATATATCAACCTTGATTCAGTAATCCTGGATCCTTGTCAATATCAATCTCATTCTTGAAAATTTCAATTGATCCCCAGGGAGAGTGAGTTCCAGATTTCCACTACCCTTTGTGTGACAAGGTGCTTCCTGATTTCACCCCTGAACAGCCCGGCTCTTTGTCCTGGATAGCCCCACCAGAGGAAATAGTTTCCCTGCCGAATAGATCTCTATCGAATCCCTTTATCATTTTAAAGTTGTTTGTTTATACAATAGTCACAGTGGCACAGAGGGATTTTCTTCTGGCCTCCCACTAGTTCACAGATGTACTTTCATTCTCTCCCTCACCTTCCCATTTCACATTGGCAGACTTCTCCTCCACTCTTCCCCTGCTCCCCAATTCATGTTGGCAACCTCCTCCCACCATCAGTTCACAATGGAACTCTTCAAACCCCTTTTCTCTCAGTTCAAACTGGATTTCATCTCCACCTCCCCCACCCCACCATACCAGGCAATGCTGGCATAAACTGGCACCCTTCCCCCTGCACCCACCTCATACTGGCACCCTTCCCCCTGCCCCCACCTCATACTGGCACCCTTCCCCCTGCCCCCACCTCATACTGCCACCCTTCTCCCTGCCCCCACCTCATACTGCCACCCTTCTCCCTGCCCCCACCTCATACTGGCACCCTTCCCCCTGCCCCCACCTCATACTGCCACCCTTCTCCCTGCCCCCACCTCATACTGGCACCCTTCCCTCTGCCCCCACCTCATACTGGCACCCTTCCCCCTGCCCCCACCTCATACTGGCACCCTTCCCCCTGCCCCCACCTCATACTGGCACCCTCCCCCCTGCCCCCACCTCATACTGGCACCCTTCCCTCTGCCCCCACCTCATTATTGCAACCTCCCCCCTGCCCCCACCTCATACTGGCACCCTTCCCCCTGCCCCCACCTCATACTGGCACCCTCCCCCCTGCCCCCACCTCATACTGGCACCCTTCCCCCTGCCCCCACCTCACACTGGCACCCTCCCCCCTGCCCCCACCTCATACTGGCACCCTTCCCCCTGCCCCCACCTCATACTGGCACCCTCCTCCCTGCCCCCACCTCATACTGGCACCCTTCCCCCTGCCCCCACCTCATACTGGCACCCATCCCCCATACCATTAAGTGGAGCTCCTGGCTCCTGCCTGCTGCTTCTACTTTGCGTGGGTGGCACTCTGTTGCACACTAGGGAGAATATTTCCAGGTCTCGCAGAACTATCAGGAGAATTTCTGCCCACAGCACATGGCAGAGTTCCATGTTCTGGAGCAGCAGCAGGTATAGGCAGTGGCCAGTCGCAGTGCCGAGACATGGAGCTGGGAATCATGCTGATTTTCATTTGCAAATACTCATCCTTAAACTCCTGACTCTCCATGTTCAAGACGATTGTTGCACAGATGGCAAATTTGGCTGAATTTCCCCCCACTGTTTGACAGTGTTGCACAGACAGACACGCCAGTTGCAAAGGTTGGCAAGTTTTTGCATATTAAATCATCTACTCCCACACAAACAAAATTACAGTCAAGAAATGAAAGAGTTTTAAATGATGGAAATGCTGCAACTGAAGTAATTTTCAGGTCAATTAATTAAATTAACATCCAATACCTGTTGAAGATATATATTACACAGGATATACGGCACAGAAACAGGCCATTCGGCCCAACCAGTCCATGCCGGCGTTTATGCTCCACTCGAGCCTCCTCCCGTCTTTCCTCGATTCCCATTTCCCTCATATGCTTGTCTAGCCTCCTCTTAAATGCATCTATACTATTCATCTCAACCACTCCCTGTGGTAGCGAGTTCCACATTCTCAGAAGTTTCTTCTGAATTCCCTATAACTGTGAACTCAAACATGAATTGATCGGGCTGTTTTATTAGTTTAAATTCTAGCGGTAATGTTCTATATTTGCTCAATAAAAAGACGTGATCACGGCTTAAGATCATTTGTAATGAACTGATTGCAATGCCTGACCTTTTCAGCAGGAACAGCGTACAGTTCCGGCACTAGGCGTATGCCATTCTGTCCTCTTATAAGGATTTCTTCCAGGGCGCCTCTGTACTCTTCAATCTATAACAACATTTAAAAGAGAGTAAAAAGAAAGAAAGGACTGGCATTTCTACAGCACCTTTCATGATGTCCTAAATCACTTCAGTCAATGAAGTACTTTTTTTGAAGTGTAGACCCAAAAATTCGTGAGGAAGCCTTCGTGCGAGGGTAAGGCCTCCCCGCGATCTCTCACTGCGTGTTGGCTTTTTCAGTTCCAGCTCGCACGAACTTGATGTTCTGGACAGCTGCTGTGCTGGGCTTGCGTATCCCACAGGCGTAGTTAATTCGTGCGAGCTGTGGGATCACGTGACTCAGTTAGAGCCAATGGCAGCACACCATCTTCCATTCATAACTTTCACATAAGTGCTGTGAAAGCTATGAATACTATAGCCCCCCAAAAGAACCCGCTAAACCTCAATTAAATTTTTAAAAAAAACCATCACATTAATAAAATAAGTATAGTTAAATAAATTAACCATTTTAAATAAAAAATTAAATTTTTGAAAATTTTTTAAATCTTTTAAAAAGTTATAAAAATAAACTTACCTGTCTTTAAAGTCTCTAAAAAAGATATACCTGTTAAAAAAAATTCAAAATAATACTTAATTCACTACTTACCTTGTTAAAAGTGGGTCTTACTCCTCCTTTTTTTAATGTGTAGAATCTTCCGTACTTACCTGCGCGTTGAAACCACTAAGTGCACTGCATGCGCGCAGCCTGTAGCGCGCACGCGGTTCACCTAGGACCCGCCCCCTTTTCCATTCACCAAGTGCCGGTTTTCAGCGCATGCGCAGTGCATGCAGAAAACCGGCAATTGGAGACAGAATACGCGAGAGTACGCAGTGCGTACTCTCGCGTAGCGGCACTAATTTTTGGGCCATTATCAAAATACAGAATTTTTTTCCTAAAACGTTTTTATACTTCTTCAACAACAACAACAACAACTTGCATTTAAATAGCGCCTTTAACGTAGTAAAACATCCCAAGGCGCTTCACAGGAGCGATTATCAAACAAAATTTGACACCGAGCCACAGAAGGAGATATTAGGGCAGGTGACCAAAAGCTTGGTCGAAGAGGTAGGTTTTAAAGAGTGTCTTAAAGGAGGAAAGGTAGAGAGGCGGAGAGGTTTAGGGAGGGAATTCCAGAGCTTAGGGCCTTGACAGCTGAAGGCACGGCCGCCAATGGTGGAGCCCTCGCCCTGTCACTTACCAGAGTGCCGTAGCCCGCTCCACCAGTCACAGTTGGTGGCCTCCTGACCAGGTGGATGCAGATGTGGCCCAGGAGTTAAAATCACCCAAGCCTCTCGCTGCCGAGCTTAGGGAGGTTTGAATTACACAGGAGTAGAGCACAAGTCAGATGAAGTCATGATCAAGTTGCCAGTGCTCTGTTCAGACCACACCCTGATTACTGTGTCCAGTTGTGGTCAGAGACACACGGGCAACATTCAAGCATTGGAGGCAAGGCAGGAAGCCGCAAGGCTGAGTCCTAGCCGAACCGCTCCGAGTTACAAGGAAAGACTGGAGACACTGAGGGAGAAATTTAACTTCAGCAGGGGCACAAAACGGAGAGGGAAGGCGGGGTGAATAACGGGCTGGCAATCCAACCACTTTTCACCCCCTTGAGAGAAAGCACCCGAGAGGTGATTGTATAGAGGCATACAAGATTGTAATAAGTACAGACAAGGTAATCCAGAAAATGTCTTTAAATTAAGTTGAGAGTAAGACAAGGGGCCACAGGTTCAAGCAAATAAAAGGCAAATGTCAAATTTACAAGTAATGAGCATCATATCTAGCCATTTTTAAATTTATTATTAGATTAGAATAGGTAGGAACAATATAAAATAATAAAAATAGATGGGGAAGAAATGATAATGAAGTTGAAGTGTTTAAAGTATGTTGTAGATGTTTATCATCGTCACTGAGGTAGGATCTGATTCATACAGACAGGCAATGGCCACTGAACCGAGCATCGCCCTGCCTGCCATATAAACAATCAGCAACTCATTTGTTTTTGGGTGCGCGGTCCCTTTAACGGACCATTCAAAAGCCAATCCGGGCTGCGCGGGATCTCCAGAGAGCTGCACAGTCACTTAGCGGGAAAGTTGCCAATGAGTGTCCTACCTGCATCTTATCTCCTTTAAATACCCCATCAATGATGAGATAGGTCCAGAATACGGGCCATTCACATTCAATGTTTTCAAACAACTGGAGTTCAGCAGAGTCATAATGCAATCTGCTTGGATCCTAAAAACAGATGGCAGTGATTTGATTAGAGACTTTGCAAATTAATTATTACCATGCCAATGTTAGCATTTTCAAACAACAAATCTGAGAACAGAAATGGTTTTCAACAAGGCAAAAATTAGGAGAAATGCACAAACACATTTGTATTGAAGAGGAATTAAAAAAATTACAAATCAGCTTGAATCTATTTTTTCTATTCATGTAGACTTTTTGAATAGTCGAGCAGCGTGGTGATGGCCAAGGACCAAGCTTGGTGTAGTTCCAGAGCACAGCAGAACTTTTAGCAAAAGGGAATTCATGTAAAACATAATATGGTGAGGTTATTGATTCTTCTGTACAATACAGGCACAAAAATCATATTGTGCTGATAAAGAACATCATTTCCACATCAGAACTATTAAACAAGCAAAAGAATAATTTTTTGTAGGATAATTTCCATTGATTTTAGCCAATTTCCCATTCATTCAGTCAGTCAGATGGTACACCAATCTGCAGGCTCGAAACTAAACGCTATATACCTCTCTCGGAGTTTTGTAGCCATCTCGCAAAAATCGACAGCAGCCATAGCGCCCCTGGATAACAGAAATAAATTAACTGACCACAAAGAACACTCAGTCATGTAATACAGGGATAGGCACATTATGCAGAGACACAGTTTCCTCCCAAACTGAGGAAAGGCAATGTCAACACAATGAAGGAAATGCCCTCTGGGTGCGACATGCAATGAAGTTAGGAACATAGGAACAGGAGGAGGCCATTCAGCCCCTCGAGCCTGTTCTGCCATTCAATGAGATCATGGCTGATCTGTGATCTAACTCCATCTACCCGCCTTTGGCCCATATCCCTTAATACCTTTGGTTAACAAAAATCTATCAATCTCCGATTTAAAATTAACAAGCGATCTAGCATCAATTGCTGTTTGTGGAAGAGAGTTCCAAACTTCTACCACCCTTTGTGTGTAGAAGTGTTTCCTAATTTCACTCCTGAAAGGTCTGGCTCTAATTTTTAGACTATGTCCCCTAGTCCTAGACTCCCCAACCAATGGAAATAGTTTCTCTCTATCTACCCTATCTGTTCCCCTTAATATCTTGAAAACTTCGATCAGATCACCCCATAACCTTCTAAATTCCAGGGAATACAACCCTAATTTGTGTAATCGCTCCTCGTAACTTAACCCTTGAAGTCCAGGTATCATTCTGGTAAACCTACGCTGCACTCCCTCCAAGGCCAATATATCCTTCCAAAGGTGTGGTGCCCAGAACTGCTCACTGTGCTCCAGGTGTGGTCTAACCAGGGCTTTGTATAGCTGCAGCATAACTTCTACCCCCTTGTACTCTAGTCCTCTAGATATAAAGGCCAGCATCCCATTAGCCTTTTCGATTATTTTCTGTACCTGTTCATGACATTTTAATGATCTATGTACCCGAACCCCCAAGTCTCTTTGGACCTCCACTGTTTTTAGCTTTTCACCAGTGAGAAAGTACCCTGTTCTATCCTTTTTAGGTCCAAAGTGGATGACCTCACATTTGCTTACATTGAAATCCATTTGCCACAGTTTTGCCCATTCACTTAATCTGTCGATGTCCCTTTGTAATTTTATGCTTTCATCTACACTGCTTACAATGCCGCCTATCTTTGTGTCATCGGCAAATTTGGATATATGACTTTCTATGCCATCATCTAAGTTGTTAATAAATATTGTGAATAGTTGAGGCCCCAACACAGATCCCTGCGGGACACCACTAGTCACATCCTGCTCTTTTCCGGTTTGTTGGTTTTGTTGCACGGTACACAGATAAATCACGCCTCCCCCCACCCCATTGCACTTTATCCAAATCCTTGCAGGCCAAAGCTTGAATAGATAGGCTGGTCCTAGCAGTGGGAAGGTTACCAGTGATTCTCACTGGTTGAGTTAGCAGATTTCAGCTGGAGTAATTATACAGAACTACAACTGGACTCAGTGCTTGAGTGTAAGAAAGAGGATTCCCATTCTTGATTGCATTCCTGTTATCCCTACTAGAACTGCATAGGTGTCGGCTCAGGGTGATGAATGACTCTATCTGATGTGGGACCCTCCTAAAGATGAATCATAGAATCATAGAAATTTACAGCACAGAAGGAGGCCATTCGGCCCATCGTGTCTGTGCGGCCGACAAAGAGCTATCCAGCCTAATCCCACTTTCCAGCTCTTGGTCCGTAGCCCTGTAGGTTACGGCACTTCAAGTGCATATCCAAGTACTTTTAAATGTGATAAGGGTTTCTGCCTCTACCACCCTTTTAGGCAGTGAGTTCCAGACCCCCACCACCCTCTGGGTGAAAAAAGTTCTCCTCAACTCCCCTCTAATCCTTCTACCAATTACTTTAAATCTATGCCCCCTGGTTATTGACCTCTCTGCTAAGGGAAATAGAGTGGATAGGAAGGACCTATCTCGGCCCATCATAATTTTATACACCTCAATTAAATCTCCCCTCAGCCTCCTCTGTTCCAAAGAAAACAACCCCAGCCTATCCAATCTTTCCTCATGGCTAAAATTCTCCAGCCCAGGCAACATCCTCGCAAATCTCCTCTGTACCCTCTCTAGTGCAATCACATCTTTCCTGTAATGTGGTGACCTGAACTGTACACAGTACTCTAGCTGTGGCCTAACTAGTGTTTTATACAGTTCAAGCATAACCTCCCTGCTCTTGTATTAAACAACTTGTAAACATTCTGTGTCCAGGTCACACGTGAAGAAGACTGCCCATTTGGAGTGAGGTACCAAAGGGCTTGTGTAGAATACACCATTGAAGGGTCAAATGGGGCCAATTCTAAACCCAGCCGCCTGGAGAGGTCATGGCCCGAGAATGGCGTGGAGCCCCTTAACGCCCCATTTACTCTGGCGTCTGATCACCGCCATCTTGGGTAGGGTCCCGAGATGGGCGGCAGAGGATCTGCCTGTTCTGGGCCACATTAAATATGAAAAATCAGGGTCCCATGATGTACGTAGGACCTCGATTTCAGTTTCCAGGTACAAATGGGCAGAGCATGTGCTTCACACATTTGTACCAGGCAATGGCCAGATGACCCAGTGGTCTGTAAAATGGTCCAGAAATGATTGTTTTTTTTTGCTATTGCTGGGTCCGGGAGGAGCAGGGCTTCAAGGCCACCCCCACCCCCAGGCTCCGAGTGCCAGTCAGCTCACTGCGGGGCCGGCTGAGTTTCCATCCTCCCACAGTCGGCGAGTTGCAGCAGGGGCACCCACAACTCTCCAGCAACAGGTGAATGAAGCCCGTCCCCTCACTCACAACCACAGGAGGGCAGGGGGCTGCTCCATCCACTGCCAGACAGCTAGCAGCATAGGAACAGGAGCTGGCCGTTCAGCCTCTCGAGCCTGTTCTGCCATTCAATTAGATCATGGCTGATCTGTAATTTAACGCTATCTAACTGCGTTGGTTCTGTAATCCTCAATACCCTTACCTCACAAAAATCTATCAATCTCAGTTTTGAAATGTTCAATTGACCCCCAGCCTCCCAACAGCTTTTTTGGGGCAGAGAGTTCCAGATTTCCACTACCCTTTGTGTGAAGAAGTGCTTCCTGACCTTTTTTTTAAATTA
Source organism: Squalus acanthias (assembly GCA_030390025.1). Lineage (NCBI taxonomy): Eukaryota > Metazoa > Chordata > Chondrichthyes > Squaliformes > Squalidae > Squalus > Squalus acanthias. Next base: position 92,381,984 of record CM059429.1, read on the forward strand.
TTTGTTCATGGGATGTGGGCGTCGCTGGCATTTATTGCCCATCCCTAATTGCCCTCGAGAAGGTGGTGGTGAGCCGCCTTCTTGAACCACTGCAGTCCGTGTGGTGAAGGTGCTCCCACAGTGCTGTTAGGGAGGGAGTTCCAGGATTTTGACCCAGCGACGATGAAGGAACGACGATATACTTCCAACTCAGGATGGTGTGTGACTTGGAGGGGATCTTGCAGGTGGTGGTGTTCCCATGCGCCTGCTGCCTTTGTCCTTGGAGGTGGTAGAGGTCGCGGGTTTGGGAGTTGCTGTCGAAGAAGCCTTGGCGAGTTGCTGCAGTGCATCTTGTAGATGGTACACACTGCAGCCACGGTACGCCGGTGGTAGAGGGAGTGAAGATTTAAGGTGGTGGATGGGGTGCCCATCAAGCGGGCTGCTTCGTCCAGGATGGTGTTGAGCTTCTTGAGTGTTGTTGGAGCTGCACTCATCCAGGCAAGGACATTGCCCTGAGGAACTCCTGCATCGATGTCCTGGGGCTGAGATGATTGAACTCCAACAACCACAACCATCTTCCTTTATGCTAGGTATGACTCCAGCCAGTGGAGAGTTTCCCCCCGATTCCCACTGACTTCAATTTTACTAGGGCTCCTTGATGCCACACTCGGTCAAATGCTGCTTTGATGTCAAGGGCAGTCACTCTCACCTCACCTCAGGAATTAGCTCTTTTGTCCATGTTTGGACCAAGGCTGTAATGAGGTTTGGAGTCGAGTGGTCCTGGCGGATCCCAAGCTGAGCAGGTTATTGGTGAGTAAGTGCCACTTGATAGCACTGTCGACGACACCGTCAATCACTTTGCTGATGATTGAGAGTAGACTGATGTGGCAGTAATTGGATGGGTTGGATTTGTCCTGCTTTTTGTGGACAGGACATACCTGGGCAGTTTTCCACTTTGTCGGGTAGATGCCAGTGTTGTAGCTGTACTGGAACAGCCTGGCTAGAGGCGCGGCTAGTTCTGGAGCACAAGTCTTCAGTACGACAGCTGGGATGTTGTCGGGGCCCATAGCCTTTGCTGTATCCAGTGCGCTCAGTCGTTTCTCAATAACACATGGAGTGAATCGAATTGGCTGAAGACTGGCTTCTGTGATAATGGCGACCTCAGGAGCAGGCCGAGATGGATCATCCACTCAACACTTCTGGCTGAAGATGGTTGCAAACATTTCAGCCTTATCTTTTGCACTCACGTGATGGGCTCCACCATCATTGAGGATGGGGATATTCATGGAGCCTCCTCCTCCAGTTAGTTGTTTAATGGTCCACCACCATTCACAACTAGATGTGGCAGGACTGCAGAGCTTTGATCTGATCCATTGGTTGTGGGATAGCTTAGCCCTGTCTACAGCACGCTGCTTCCGCTGTTTAGCATGTATGTAGTCCTGTGTTGCAGCTTCCCCAGGTTGGCACCTTCATTTTTAGGTACACCTGGTGGTGCTGCTCCTGGCATGCTCTTCTACACTCCTTATTGAACCAGGGTTGGTCCCCTGGCTTGCTGGTAATGGTAGAGTGAGGAATATGCTGGGCCATGAGGTTACAGACTGTGCTGCTGCTGCTGATGGCCCACAGCGCCTCATGGATGCCCAGTTTTGAGCTGCTAGATCTGTTCTGAATCTATCCCATTTAGCACGGTAGTAATACCACACAACACGATGGCGGGTGTCCTCAGTGTGTAGATGGGACTTCATCTCCACAAGGACTGTGCAGTGGTCACTGCTACCAATGTTGTCATGGACAGATGTCCTTCAGGACTCAGCCAGCTCGGTCATTAGTGGTGCTACCGAGCCACTCTTGGTGATGGACGTTGAAGTCCCCCACCCAGAGTACATTCTGTACCCTGTAGATGGTAATTAGCAGGAGGTTTCCTTGCCCATGTTTGACCTGAAGCCATGAGACTTCATGGGGTCCGGAGTCAATGTTGAGGACTCCCAGGGCCACTCCCTCCCGACTGTATACCACTGTGCCGCCACCTCTGGTGGGTCTGTCCTACCGGTGGGACAGGAGATACCCAGGGATGGTGATGGAGGAGTTTGGGACATTGGCTGAAAGGTATGATTCTGTGAGTATGACTATGTCAGGCTGTTGCTTGACTAGTCTGTGGGACATCTCTCCCAATTTTGGCACAAGTCCCCAGATGTTGGTGAGGAGGACTTTGCAGGGTCGACTGGGCTGGGTGTGCCGGTGTCGTGTCCGAAGCTGGAGTCGAGGTCGATGCCGGGTGGTCCGTCCGGTTTTATTGTTATTATTGTTTTCCTGGAGTGGTTTGTTATAACTGAGTGTCTTTTGATTATTTTCTGTACCTGTCCACCAGCTTTTAATGATTTCTGTACTTGGACCCCTAAATCTCTCTGCTGCTCCACAGTTCCCAGCTTCTCGCCGTTTCGAAAATTCTCTGATCGATCTTTCTTAGGTGCACAGTGGATGGCCTCATACTGCTCCACACTGAACTCAGAGGGCAGTTAAGAGTCAACCACATTGCTGTGGGTCTGGAGTCACATATAGGCCAGACCAGGTAAGGACGGCAGATTTCCTTCCCGAAAGGACATTAGTGAGCCAGATGGGTTTTTACAACAATCTGATAGTTTCATGGTCACCATTACTGATACTAGCTTTTTATTCCAGATTTATTTAATTAACTGAATTTAAATTCCCCAGCTGTCGTGGTGGGATTTGAACTCACGTCTCTGGATCATTAGTCCGGGCCTCTGGATTACTTGTCCAGTAACATAACCACTACGCTACTGTTCCTGACATCACCCCTGAACAGCCTAGCTCCAATTTTAAGGTTATGCTCCTTGTTCTGGACTCCCCCACCAAGGGAAACAGTTTCTCTCTATCTACCCTAAAAACTCCTATAATCATCTTAATCTTCTTCTTAGGCAGTCCCTCGGAACCGAGGATGACTTGCTTCCACATTAAAAATGAGTTCTCAGGTGAATGATGAGTCCAATGCGGGACCTACAGTCTCTGTCACAGGTGGGGCAGACGGTGGTTGAAGGGGCGGGTGGGTGGGGTGCTTGGGTTGACATGCGCTCTTTGCGCTGCCTGCGCTTGGCTTCCGCTTGCTCCCGGCGAAGAGACTCGAGGTGTTCGGCGCCTTCCCGGATGCTTCTCCTCCACTTTGTGCGTTCTTGGGCCAGGGATTCCCAGGTGTCGGTGGGGATGTTGCACTTTTTCAAGGAGGCTTTGAGGGTGTCCTTGAAGCGTTTTCTCTGCCCACCTGGGGCTCTCTTGCCGTGCCGGAGCTCCGAGTAAAGCGCTTGTTTTGGGAGTCTCGTATCGGGCATGCGGACAATGTGACCTGTCCATCGGAGCTGATCGAGCGTGGTCAAAGCTTCGATGCTGGGGATGTTGGCCTGAGCAAGAACACTGACGTTGGTGCGCCTATCCTTCCAATGGATTTGCAGGATCTTGCGGAGGCAGCGTTGGTGGTACCTCTCCAGTGCTTTGAGGTGCCTGCTGTACATGGTGCATGTCTCTGAGGCATACAGCAGGGCGGGTATCACTGCTGCTATGTAGACCATGAGCTTAAACACCTCAATTAGATCAACCCTCAATCTTCTATACTCGAAGGAATACAAGTCTAATCTATGCAACATGTCTTCATAATTTAACCCTTTTAGCCCCGGTATCATTCTGGTGAATCTGCGCTGCTCCCCCTCCAAGGCCAATATATCCTTCCTGAGGTGTGGGGCCCAGAACTGAACACAGTGTCCAGATGGGGTCTGACCAGAGCTCTGTGCAGCTGTAACATAACTTCCACTCCTTTATATTCAAGCTCCCTTGAGATGAAGGCCAACATTCCTTTCGCCTTTTGATTATTTTCTGTACCTGTCCACTAGCTTTTACTGATTTCTGTACTTGGACCCCTAAATCTCTCTGCTGCTCCACGGTTCCCAGCTTCTCGCCGTTTCGAAAATTCTCTGATCGATCTTTTAGGTCCACAGTGGATGACCTCACACTGCTCCACACTGAACTCCATTTGCCAGTTTTGTCCACTCACTTAATCTATCAATGTCCCTTTGCAACTTTCTGCTCCCATCTACACTATTTACTGTGCCACCTAACTCAGTGTCGTCAGCAAACTTGGCTATATGGCTCTCTATTCCTTCATCCAAGTCATTTATAAATAGTGAAAAGCTGGGGCTCCAGTACAGATCCCTGGGGGACACCACTAGTCACAGCCTGCCAATTGGAGTACATACCCAATATCCCTACTCTTTGTCTCCTAATTCCAAACCAATTCCATATCCATGTCAATAGGTTGCCTCCAATTCCACGCACTATCGTTTTGTTAAGAGTCTCTTGTGTGGCACCTTATCGAATACCTTCTGGAAGCCCATATAAATATCATCCATGGACACTCCCTTATCTATCATATTAACTGCCTGTCATTAAAAATCGGTCTAAACGTCTTCAGGAAAAGAGGGAGAATACTGGTTTAACAGGAAGAGAAAGTGCTCTTGTAAAGCCGTCCTACTGCACCGCTCTAGAGGGCACAGTTATTCCATTTAAAAGAAAACTTACTTGCAATTTGGTAATTATTTCATTCTTGGTCACATTCACAAGCTCAATATCCTCCACAGCAAAAGCAGGGTAGGAAATAATTGAAAAAAGCCCCGCATCAATCTCTTTAGACGTTGAAGCTCTAGGTAACATAGAAAGAAGAATGGACTGAAATAAAAACAAAACAAGTTAAATCAATCAACAACCAAATACGTTTACTTGGTCTGATCAATAAACGGCAATACTGCGACCAATAATTCCCATCATTCTCCCTAGTTTACCTGGCAATGTTGCACTTCATCAGGCAGAACATGAATAACCGACTTTGGGCCTCCACAGGCACCAAACAGGTCCAGTTCATCGATTGCTTCAAGAGCTGCCTGCAGAAACAGGGAATAATTAGATTAGTATCAAAATAAACATCCAGTGGGACTGTTGAATGAGGTATTGCTTGTCGAACAATGGAAAATAGATTTACTTAAATAGGATTGAACCAGTTCAAACAAACACATGCAACAGTCTTTATGAAATTGGAAAATGTGTGACATCTTCACTTCTATTATAGGCTCAAAGATCTGCAGATCTGTCTGTCTCCAGGGATTGTGTCTACCAGTGATCAGCAGGTCTGTCTGTCTCCAGGGATTGTGTCTACCAGTGATCAGCAGGTCTGTCTCTCTCCAGGGATTGTGTCTACCAGTGATCAGCAGGTCTGTCTCTCTCCAGGGATTGTGTCTACCAGTGATCAGCAGGTCTGTCTCTCTCCAGGGATTGTGTCTACCAGTGATCTGCAGGTCTCCCTACCAGTGTAGGGTACAGGACTGTTTTGGGTCTTTTCAATGTCATGAACTTTTCGCTCTTTGGCTAATGGAAAACCCAGCCTGTAAGTTAACCACGAACGACAGACTTGGTCTGCTGCTAAAAAACAGCAGAAAACATACAGAACTGAAAAGGTCCCGGCTTTGGACACTGCAACAAAAGTAACGATGACAAGGAGGCCCCTTTTATGGGAGTCAGAAGACAAAACCTCAAAACTGTACAAAAAGAGAATGAACTGTGTGCTACTGGGAGGAGAGGCAACATGAAGAAGACCAGGAAGAATTGTTTCGGTAAACACTCCTGGCCCTCCCCAGATCAACGGTCTGGTCCATCCGTATTCTGAACCATATTCCGCAGTTGTGACTATTATTTAGAGCTGTTGCTTAGTGTTGCTCAGCAATAGAATAAAGTGAAGCATAGAAGATTCTGAGGGGGATTGACAGGGTAGATGCTGAGAGGATGTTTCCCCTGGCTGGAGATCTAGAACTAGGGGGCACAGTCTCAGGATAAGGGGTCGGCCATTTAAGACTGAGATGAGGAGAAATTTCTTCACTCAGAGGGTGGTGAATCTTTGGAATTCTCTGTCCCAGAGGGCTGTGGAGGCTCAGTCGTTGAGTATATTCAAAACAGAGATGGATAGATTTTTGGACTCTAGGGGAATCAAGGGATATGGGGATCGGGTGGGAAAGTGGAGTTGAGGTCGAAGATCAGCCATGATCTTACTGAATGGCGGAGCAGGCTCGAGGGGCCGAATGGTCTACTCCTGCTCCTAGTTCTTATGTTCTTGTGTTTAGTAGCTTTTGTATCAGCTTCTGTGGTTGTTGTCTCCGCTCAAGGTCAGAAGTAGTAATAAGGTTATTTCTCTGAACATAAGGACAAATTAATAATAACCCTACACCAGGGCCACTGCAGGGGCATCTCCAGTGTCTGCCTACTCCATGCAGCTGAGAAATCTGGAGCCGGTGGGGAGGTCGATGAGAAGGACTCTCCTGGCTTCACCAATCCAAGTGTTGCTGGGCCCCTCAGCCCTTTGAATAAGCGGGTCGATCCGGATTGGTTTCCTTAAAAAAAGTAAAATCTGCCAGTCTTTGTGACCCAACCACTTCCCTGGCCTGGGAGCTGGAGGCCGACGCATCTTATTTCTCTGGGCATACACCAGTCTTGTACTGAGCCCCGATTGAGACAGGGAAGTGGGAACTCCCGGTGTAGAGAGTCCCCACGCTGCCTCCCAACACCACTGGGCAGAGGAAGGTTCCACCCTTACAGTAGGGTGAGCAGGAAATCTTGGGAACAGCAATGTCCCTGCCATTTCGCATTGGGCTGGAGTTATGGCAGGAGTCTGGTGGAAGCCCGTAGCTCACCTGAAAGAAAATTCAGGCTTTGTGCCGCCATTGCGAGTTAACTTGTTGTGCAGGCCTTTTCACTCTGGAAAGCTCCAACAACGATAGTGTGTTGGGTTCTTTGGAGAACAGGAACTGTTGTGCAAAATGGTCTAATGTAGTCTTTAGAAGTGACCAAGTTAATCAATTAGTACCCACAATGAAAGCTGCAAAACACACACACACACACTGCACAAATGTAAGAGCTGATGGGATGGCAAGTGAATGGACAATGGAATCGTTTTGTTCAACTGCTTGTGATTTCAGAGCCGTGATACACTGAAGAACAATCTACTCTTAATTCAATCGTTTTTGCTCAGAAGCAATTTTTGCTCATTCCTTCTCGGGATGTGGACATCGTGGCAAGGCCGGCATTTACTGCCCATCAGAAAAAGGATGGCATTCACAGCCAGGCGAAGGGAGTCAGTAATCCTGGAAAATTCTGGGAAGGGGGGAAAAATTGCACAAGAACAGGGAATGGAGATGCAATGTCAGGAATAATTAGGGAGAATAAAACTGCAGTGGAAATATGAATTGTCAAATTGTATGAATTAATCAATATTAATAACACAGGAGGCTTTTTTGCAAAATGTCAATCTATATCAACAGATAATCCAAATTAAGCAACTTAGATTTAAGAGGCGTAGACTAATAACTGCGGTGAAAGCATTCTTTACTTCACTTCTTTGGCCTTGGAAACAACATTCATATTTTAATGTGTTTATTTTATATCTGCCGCTATGCAACGTGTTTTCGGGGATAGCTACTTGCTACTTCCCATCACTGTTCCAAAATAAACATAATTGTTAATTCCCTTCACTTACTAACTTTTCCAAGACATTATATAGTTCAATTTTATAATAAATAAAGATCCCTACAATCAGAAATGTGCGGTTGTATCCTTTTTGTCTGTTCAGCTTCAGTAACAAACTCGAACCTGATTTTCTGGCCACTGTTCACTATCTATTTCTATCAACGTTTATTGGAATATGTTTTAAATTTAATCGGCCATCTCTTGGAGCATTGTAGCTCTTCTAATTATTATTTTAACTTGCACTCAAGAATTCTAAACGAGAAGTGTTTCCCCGCACTGAAAGTCCAATTAGCTGCCCTGATGTTCAAACTAATGTACGAGAGTGAGGTGAGCTTCGACGTCCTAACAAGCGTTTCTCACCCTTGACTTTTCCTATGTTTCTAGGTGAAATTTCTGACCATTCTGAAGCACAGTACAGAGATACAGTCTGTGTGGATGGATGGCTCAGCTTTAGTTAATTGAGATTTGTATTTAATGAATATAAACAATTGTATCATTGCAATGTCTCAATATTTACAAATACAGTATCCTTATATGATGAAGATGATTGGTGACATAGCTCTCTTACGATGGAAGCCCACCATTTAGGGGTTGGTTAACCAGGGCTCTCCTCCATTGGGGACAGCCCGTCAGTAGCCCACAGAACGGTCAGAGGTTGGTTCTTCACACCAGTCTAGCCACGGAGCTGGAGCTGAGCCAGGAAGTGCCAGGCTGAGAACACAGTAATACCCAGCGTGATAACAGCGTGACTTTCCACATGATCCTCCAGACTGACATCCACCAACAGGAAAGTCTAGCCCACAGCATTACTGGCAACAACACAATTTCCTATTTTCATTTACAAGGTTGACCTTAACTCACTCCTGACTTTCTTACTTGGGAGTTCTTCAACCAAATGTGAAAATACAAGTGTATTTAGCAGCATCTCCTGACATATTCTTTAAATAGCGACTTTGGAATACCTCAGCTGAACAGGTGGTGAACCAAGAGGAGTTGTAACTGGAGTCATCGCGGTATTTTGGGGCGTGACTTCGCTAAAGACAAGTAGTCTTCATGACAGGTTTCACTATGTTGTCATGTTGCTCATTAAGTTAGAAACACAAGAGCATGCATCGATCCTTAGCAACTGAGAGTACAGGAAAATTATTGACATGACAAAGCTCATGTTCCATCATATCTTCTCCTAACATATGATAACAAGCATGCTAATGTGGGCTACATGTTTTGTGAACGGGAATATGTAAATATAGTGAACTTGGTTAGATTTTTTTGCGATATAATTCATTTCAATGCATTCCCAAAGAAAACAAACATCATTCTCAGAGGAGCTGGGGTTTAAGGGGTGAACTGTATTTGCTTTGTTATGACACAAATACACCAATGTGATGCCAATAAGAGAGGTTTGAAGGCAATTGTCATAAAAGATCATGGCAGTTCCTAGTACTACCCCACATTGTAAGAGGCTCAACAGGAATAATTTTAGACTTTCCGACATGAAGGAGTGAGTCAGTGATGGCGGAGAATGGTGCAAAGCCACCTCCTCTTCCAGAACGAGTTGCCCCACTGACATATGATGATAATGCAGTGAAGCTTGTATGATTTATAGTTATCGGGATTTAAACTGAAGTTGTCGTTGCATACGTTAATTACCTTGGCCATGCCCACCGAACTTGCATTCAGCTCTGCTATTCCCTGGTTCGTTTTATCTCCACGCTCCCACATGCCATAATCCTGAGGTCAAAAGGTAAAACAAACATTAGCTCTCTTCCCTGCAAAATGCCAACACTTCCATTATTGACGTTATGCACATTTCACCACCATGAATAGTTGACATTAATCTTTCATTCAATGGCAGGTCCCATCAATGCAGAACATCAAATTTAAAGGCAAATACATTTCGGTGAGATCTGTAAGGAGTTCGGCCTATGATTAAAGCCAGCTGTAATATTTCACCTACAGTGGTGACAGTTAGTGAGGTCAGTTTCAAAATGGTCAAATCGGAGTTTGACAAATTCCGATTTTGGACGCAGCATGAGAAAACTGCTGCCTCGAGGGCCGTGCATTCCCAGCGGGGAGCCACCTTCGAAGGGAGCGAGAGCCAGCGACAGGGCTAACACACTGTAGCAGAGCTTTGCTGGCCGGTGCTCCCATTGAGAGTGGGACTGCTGAATCTACCGATTGATAGCACAATAGCATCAGGCCCATGTTGGCAGGATGAAGTGCAACAGCCAAAGCAAACTCACAGAACAATCAAGTTTAGAATGGAATGTACGGCACTGCAGTCCATCTGACCAGGTCCAAAATTCAAAGAATTCTATATCATACTCTTTTACTCCCTCAATTATTCCTTTCAAAACACCATCAAGCTCGGTGTGAAATCAGCCGACACTAGCCTCCTCTGTGAAGTAGCCAAGCCTAAAATGTCTGCTCGCATGCAACAGGTAAGCAGTCTATTGTAATATATGTCAATTAGCAAGCACACAGATATTGGTGCACTTAATGTCTGAGTAGAATGAATTTATTTATTTTTTGATTATGTACACTCTAGGGTGAGTACTTTAAGCACGATAGAAGTACTTTTAAAGCAATGGTAATGCTGCGCGGTTAAGCCAATCATAATTTGCAGCATTAACCTGCCATGCCTATTCATAGAATCATACAGCACAGAAGGAGGCCATTCGGCCCATCCAGCCTGTGCCGGCTCTTTGAAAGAGCTCTCCAATTAGACCCACTCCCCCCGCTCTGCAAACTTTTCCCCTTCTAGTATTTATCCAATTCCTTTTTGAAAGTTATTCTGGGTAATATTAAGAAAAAAGTTAGCCAAGATAAGTACAGTCAAGGGGACCTCATTCATTCCATCTAACCTATCCTCCCACAGAAACATATGCTCCCCGATCACAGCATCTAACTGCATCTTGGATGGTTCTAGTTTCTGTGTGAAGAAAAGCTTCCTGACATCAGTCCTGTGCTTGCCAGTTTGTAACTATGTTGAGAACCACTGTCTTATTAAATATACACTAGTTCCTCAAAACCGCCACTAGCCTCAACATTGGCAAAGTCAGAGATAACGAGGACTACTTTGTGAGGAGGATGCAAAGAGGCTTCAAGGCGATTTAGACAAGTTGATTGAGTGGGCAAATACATGGCAGATGCAGTATAACGTGGATAAATGTGAAGTTATCCACTTCGGTAGGAAAAACAGAAAGGTAGAGTATTATTTAAATGGTGATGATTGGGAAATGCTGATGTACAAAGGGACCTGGGTGTCCTTGTACACCAGTCACTGAAAGCAAACATGCAGGTGCAGCAAGCAGTTAAGAAGGTAAATGATATGTTGGCCTTCATTGAAAGAGGATTTGAGTAAAGGAGCAAGGATGTCTTACTACAGTTGTACAGGGCCTTGGTGAGACCACACCTGGAGTACTGTGTGCAGTTTTGGTCTCCTTACCTAAGAAAGGATATACTTGCCATAGAGGGAGTGCAGCGAAGGTTCAACAGACTGATTCCTGGGATGGCAGGACTGTTGTATGAGGAGAGATTGGGTCGACTAGGCCTGTATTCACTAGAGTTTAGAAGAATGAGAGGGGATCTCATTGAAACGTATAAAATTCTGACAGGGCTAGACAGACTGGATGCAGCGAGGATGTTTCCCCTGGCTGGGGGGTCTAGAACGAGGGGTCACAGTCTCAGGATACGGGGTAGGACATTTAGGACTGAGATGAGGAGAAATTTCTTCACTCAGAGGGTGGTGAACCTGTGGAATTCTCTACCACAGAAGGCTGTGGAGGCCAAGTCACTGAATATATTTAAGAAGGAGATTGATAGATTTCTAGACACAAAAGGCATCAAGGGGTATGGGGAGAGAGCGGGAATATGGTATTGAGATAGAGGATCAGCCATGATCATATTGAATGGCGGAGCAGGCTCGAAGGGCCGAATGGCCGACTCCTGCTCCTATTTTTCTCTGTTTCTAACGTCTAGGTGAGCAGATGCATCAAAACTAAACACAGATCCATAGTTAGGCACTAACTTAATAAAGAACACTTTGTGAAACTTCGTTACTGTCACCAGGTGTTTCCATCACTCTATCAATAACTTGTAATACAACAACAACAACAACTTGTATTTATACAGCACCTTTAACATAGTAAAACGTCCCAAGGCGCTTCACAAGAACGTAATCAGACAAAAAAATTGACACCGCGCCATAGAATGAGACATTAGGACAGGTGACCAAAAGCTTGGTCAAAAAAGTAGGTTTTAAAGGAGAGAGAGGCGGAGAGGTTTAGGGAGGGAATTCCAGAGCTTAGGACCTAGGCAGCTGAAGGCACGGCCAGTGGTGGAGTGATGTAAATCAGGGATGCGCAAGAGGCCAGAATTGGAGGAGCGCAGAGATCTCGGAGGGTTGTGCAGCTGGAGGAGATTACAGAGATAGGGAGGGGCGAGGCCATGGAGGGATTTAAAAACAAGGATGAGACTTTTAAAATTGAGTTGTTTGTGGACCAGAAGCCATTGTAGATCAGACAGCACAAGGGTGATGGGTGAACGGGACTTGGTGCGAGTTAGGACACAAGCAGCAGAGTTTTGGATGAGCTCAAGTTTACGGAGGGTTAAATATGGGAGGCCGGCCAGGAGAGCATTGGAATAGTCGAGTCTGGAGGTAACAAAAGCACGGATGAGGGTTTCTGCAGCAGATGAGCTGAGGCGGGGCGGAGACGGACGATGTTACGGAGGTGGAAATAGGCGGTCTTAGTGTTGGAAAGGATATGGGGTCGGAAGCTCAGCTCAGGATCAACTAGGACACCGAGGTTGCGAACAGTCTGGTTCAGCCTCAGACAGTGGCCAGAGAGGGGGATAGAGTCAGTGGCTAGGAAACGGAGTTTGTGGCAGGAGCTGAAGACAATGGTTTTGGTCTGCCTAATATTTAATTGGAGGAAATTTCTGCTCATCCAATACTGAATATCGGACAAGCAGCGTGACAAATCAGAGGCAGTGGAGGGGTGGAGAGAGGTGGTGGTGAGGTACGCTGACAACACCCAGCTCTACATGTGGAACCTGACGTCATGTTTTCGGATGATATCACCAAGGGGAAGCATATAGAGGAGAAATAGGAGGGGACCAGGGTTAGGCCCTTATAATATATAACTTGCAATACAGTATTTGCCACAATTTTAGTGATCATGGGCTGGCCTTCACACATTCCTGCTGGGTATTTTTTGTTCTTTTCAAACGTTTTACCTCAGTTTGCACTCCTCCCCTCCAATGCTGAGCTTAGACAGCACGTGTCAGCATTCCCTTCAACCAATGGAGGGGCGGGGGAGGGGGAATGGGGCGAAGAGGAACATCAGCTTCAAGACCGATCTGTGAGCAGTGGAGGAAGAGCAGACCTGACCGGGACCGGAGCAGAGGCAGGAAATAAAGAGCGCGGTCGGAGAGGGGCCCAGACTCACTGTGAGCAGCGGAGCAGAGGCAGGAAATAAAGAGCGCGGTCGGAGAGGGGCCCAGACTCACTGTGAGCAGCGGAGGAGCAGCGGACCTGACGGGGACCGGAGTGGAGAGAGGAAATAAAAATCAAGGAGTGACGTCACAGGACAGCAGGTAGGTGAATGGTTGGTGAGTATTAGAGCGTTTTTTTGTCTCTAAGCGAGTGCAGGGTTTTAAACTGAGAGCTGGAGAACAATAACTAATACTTTATTAAATTAATAACATAACTAGATAAACTAATTAATTAATATAACTCTAAATAATCACTTGATTAAAAACTTAAACTAATTTAAATAAGCATATAAATAAAAAAAACTCTCGAGATGGCAGGGCAGGCTATGTGTCGGGACTGTAGTATGTGGGAGTTTGTGGATAGCGAGACTGTCCCGGATTCCCACCTCTGCAGGAAATGTCTCTGCCTTCAGTCACTCCGGCTCAGAGTCATTGAGCTGGAGAGCGAGTTAGAGACACTCCAAAACATAAGGGAGGGGGAGGAATTTCTGGACAGTTTTATCCAGAATACAGTCACACCCCAGAGGAAAGCACAGGTTCAGGAAGGGGAGGGTGTGACTGTTAAGGAGCCGGGAAGCAGGGACGTGGGAGAGGTTGAGAAGGAGGTCCCGCAGACACTGGTCCTGTCCAATAGGTACAATGTACTCGCTACCTGTGAGGACAAGGAGAAAGACTGCAGGGAGGACAGCCACGATGGAGACCAAGGCACCGTGGCTCAGAGGCTGTCCAAGGAGTGTGGGGGAGAAGAGCAGAATAGAAATGTGGTAGTGATGGGGGACTCTATCATTAGGGGGATAGATAACGTCCTCTGCAGCCAAGAACGAGAATCTCGAAGGGTGTGTTGTTTACCCGGTGCCAGGGTAAGGGATATCTCGAGGCAGCTGGAGAGGAATTTGGAAAGGGAGGGAGTAAATCCAGTTGTTGTTGTCCATGTCGGAACAACCGACACAGGTAGGAACAAGGAGGAGGTCCTGCTGAAGGAGTATTAGGAGTTAGGAGCTAAATTAAAAAGCAGACCTCGAGGGTAATAATCTCTGGATTATTGCCCGAGCCACGTGCAAATTGGCATAGAAACAGTTAGATCAGGAGAATTAACATGTGGCTAAAGGGCTGGTGTGGGAAAGAGGGGTTCCTTATCGTGGGACACTGGCACCAGTACTGGGACAGGAAGAAGCTGTACCGATGGGACGGGCTCAACCTGAACCGGGATGGGACCCGTGTCCTAGCGGAAAGGGTAAATAGGGAGGTGGCAAAGGCTTTAAACTAGTAAGATGGGGGAGGGATCTACAAGAAATGAAGCCAGCCTAAATATAAACAAAACAAGAAAGGAGAGCTTAGGAAAGAGTAAAGTAAGGGAGGACATTGATGGCCAGGGAATAAATGGAGTTACAGAGCAGGAGTGTAAAAAGATGGTTAAAAATAAAGTGAGAGGAAATCCTATTAAAAATGAGTTAAACTGTCTGTACAGTAATGCACACAGTGTCCGTAATAAAACAGGGGAACTGGAGGCAAACATGCATTGCGAGGAACCAGGCATAGTAGGGATTACTGAGACATGGCTACAGAAAAATCAGGACTGGGAATTAAACATTGCAGAATAGAACATATTTAGAAAAGATAGAGAGGGAAAAAGGGGAGGTGGAGTAGCTGTACTTATTAGGGATAACATAATGGCAGTAGAAAAAAGTGATGCAGCTATCAGCAAGACAAAAAAAGAATCCATAAGGATAGAGATAAAAGATAATAAAGGATCAATCACACTAATAGAGGTAGTCTACAGACCACCTAATAGTGGAAGGGAGGTGGAGGAAGAAATATGCAAACAAATTCAGGAAATGAGTAAAAAACATAGAATAATAATCATGGGGGATTTCAACTACCCCTGATATTAATTGGACAGAAGAGGTAGGTAAAGGGGATAAGAGAATGGAGTTCCTACAATGTGTACAAGACTCCTTTCTAACCCAATATGTAAAATGCCCAACAAGGGAGGATTTGCTATTGCATCTAGTAATGGGGAATGAACCAGAGCAGATAAGAGAAGTAAAAGTAGGGGGACATCTAGGCAATACTGACCATAATATAATACGCTTTAAGATGATAATTGAGGAGGACATAAGTATGACGAAAACCAGGGTAATAGATTGGAGAAAAGCTGATTTTGATGGGCTGAGAGTAGAAGTTGGGAAAATAAAATGGACTACGCTATTGGCAAACAATGACGTAGAACAGCAATGGGAAACATTTAAAACAGTGTTCAACAGAGTCCAGGAAAACTATGTTCTGCTAAAAAACAAGAACAAGCTAAACACTAATGAGACACCATGGATGAATAAAGCCATAAGGGAAAAATTGAGGGTAAGGAAAGAGGCCATACATTAAGTACATGGACAGCAGGGGAGAGCATGATCAGGGAAAATACGAAGAGATTCAGAAATAAGTCAAAAAACAATTAGGAAGGCAAAGAGGAACTATAAAATTAAATTATCAAGGAACATTAAACAAAACAATAAAATATTTTACAGGCACATTAATAAAAAAAGGAAGGTCGGGATGGGAATAGGGCCACTAAAGGATGGACAGGATAATACCACAGGTAACGATAGAGAGATGGCAAAAATATTAAATAATTACTTTGCTTCAGTATTTACCAGGGAGATGGAACAGGTGGACATGACATTGGATCATGAGATTAGTAATGAAATAACTGCATTCAAAATAAAAAGAGGAGATATATTAAATAAATTAATCAAATTCAAAGAGGGAAAAAACCCTGGTCCGGATGGATTATATCCACGCATTTTAAAATAATCTAGGGAAGAGATAGCAGAGGCATTACTATACATATTTAATAATTCATTAGAAAAAGGTTTTGTGCCAGAGGACTGGCAGATAGCTAACATAATATCTATATTTAAGAAGGGAGATAGAACATGTCCAGGGAATTATAGACCAGTCAGCTTAACATCGGTGGTAGGAAAAATAATGGAATCCCTACTAAAGGAGAAAAATAGAAGAACATCTAGAAGCCAAAAATATAGTAATGAATAGTCAGCCTGGATTTCAAAAGGGAAAATCTTGCTTGACCAACCTCATTGAATTTTTGAAGAGGTAACAGAGAGAATAGACAAGGGTAATGCAGTAGATGTAATTTATCTAGATTTTCAAAAGGCCTTCGATAAAGGTACTGCTGAACAAGGTCAGAGAATGCGGAGTCAGGGGTAGCAGAATGGATAGCTAGCTGGCTTCAAGACAGAAAGCAAAAAGTAGGGGTAAAGGGTAGCTATTCACAGTGTCAGAAGGTGGGTAGTGGTGTTCCACAAGGATCAGTGCTGGGACCACTGTTATTCACAATTTACATTAACGATTTAGACTTTGGAATCAAAAACACAATTTCTAAATTTGCGGCTGACACCAAATAGGGGGGTATAGTCAATACTGAGGAGGACTGCAACAAATTACAGGAAGACATTTATAAACTTACAGAATGGGCATATAATTGGCAAATGAAATTCAACACAGATAAATGTGAGGTATTACGTTTTGGTAGGAAGAATAAGGGGGTCACTTATTACTTGGAGGGTGCGAGTCTGGGTGGGGTAGAGGAACAAAGGGATCTCGGAGTACAAATACACAAATCACTAAAAGTAGCAACACAGGTTAACAAGGCCATAAAAAAAAGTAAACCAGGCACTAGGGTTTATTTCTAGAGGGATAGAATTGAAAAGTAGAGAAGTTATGCTAAACCAGTATCGAACCTTGGTTAGACCACACTTAGAGTACTGTGTACAGTTCTGGTCGCCATATTATAAAAAGGATATAGAGGCACTGGAGAGGGTGCAGAGAACATTTACAAGGATGATACCAGAAATGCGAGGGTATACATGTCAGGAAAGGATGAACAGGCTGGGTCTCTTTTCTCTTGAAAAAAGAAGGCTGAGGGGTGACCTAATAGCGGTCTTTAAAATTATGAAAGGTTTTGATAGAGTGGATACAGAGAGAATGTTTCCACTTGTGGGGAAGAGCAAAACTAGAGGCCATCAATATAAGATAGTCACCAAGAAATCCAATAGGGAATTCAGAAGAAACTTCTTTACCCAGAGAGTGGTGAGAATGTGGAACTCGCTACCACAGGGAGTGGTTGAAGCGAATAGTATAGATGCATTTAAGGGGAGGCTAGACAAGCATATGAGGGAGAAGGGAATAGAGGGTTACGCTGATAGATTTAGATGAGGAAAGATGGGAGGAGGCTCGTGTGGAGCTTAAACATCTGCATGAACTGGTTGGGCCGAATGGCCTGTTTCTGTGCCGTATATCCTGTGTAATAGTATTCTCACAAGCCTACACATTCCAGCAGAACTCACTGGATAGCAATCAACAGCAGCAACCATTGTTGAGTTTTGTCTTCCCCGGGCCCAGTGGCGTTTTGGTGAATTCTCCGACCTGTCTCACCATCCCTTCACCCACCAGAAGTTAGCTCAGCAGAAACCTAGTCTGTATGGTTCAAGTCCACACAGTGCCGTGCATTTAACAATTGACCCATCTGTCAAGCTGTTGTTTTCGAATAGCAGCCAAGGTAAGGCAGATAGCTGGAATTCTCTTGGCTACTTTTGTTTCTTATCTTACTATCTGCAAATACTCACAGCAACTTTATAGGCAGCCTCGATGTAAAATACAAGGTTCTGTATAAACGATACTTCATCAAGGGTGAAAATTATGCGTAATCCTGTGAAGAGTAAAATACCCAATTAATGCAGATTCACATCACTTGTTTCTCTTTTTCACAGAGGGTTACTTTGTCGTCTATCTTACAGATAGTCTATGTCACAGTCAGCCATCCTGAGGAAGGAGCAAACACTGCCAATTCTAACCTGCTCAGACACACCTTCTGGCACCTTACATCGATAGAGGCCATTACATCCCTTTAGCCAAGAAAGATAACTTGCTCATGACTCCTGCCCAAACGCTGCCGTTTTGATTTTCAGGAACTAATTCTCTTTTGATGAAGTCACCCAACTATTTGATAGAGGTGTTTAAAATCATGAAGGGTTTAGATAGAGGAAATAAGGAGAAACTGTTTCCATTGGCTGAAGGGTTGATAACCAGAGGGCCCAGATTTAAGGTGATCAGCAAAAGAACCAGAGGCAACATGAGAAAAAACATTTTTACACAACGAGTGGTTAGGATTTGGAATGCGCTGCCTGATAGGGCGGTGGATACAGATTCAATAGTAGCCTTCAAAAGGGAATTGGATAAATACTTGAAGGAGAAAAAATTGCCGGGATATGGGGAAAGAGCGGGGGAGTGGGACTGACTGGATTGCTCTTCGAAAGAGCCGGAGCAGACTCGATGGGCCGAATGGCCTCCTTCTGTGCTGTACTATTCTATGAACTATTACGGAGTGCCAAATGAAACAGGGTAATTTTCAACTTTGCCACTTGGGTGGTAACCTGGCAGAGCAGACTGCCCGCTGCAGAAGCCGCCCGATAACCTTTTTAAAGTAGTGGTGTTTACTGCTCTTGACTGAAATCAGAGCTCTGTATCACCTCCATTGGGGTAGAACCGACAAGCTGAAGTGACAGAGGACAAGTTGAGCACTTTGCAGTATATTCAGTCTCTTTAGAGGCAGATTGTAGGTTATTTTCGCAGGGTCTGTTTAGCACACATTGATTCTCAGCAGGGACGCAGCTAGGGAATTCCCTGCCATTACATCACGCCAGTATATCTGCTCCAGTCCATGCTGCATGAAATGGAGGAGGCACCACAACACCTTGACAGGGCCCCTGGAAACACAAATGCTCCAAACACTAAATTCATTTTGTTCAATATATAAACCCTGACAGAGTAGAAATTTTCAAACAATGACAATCCCTAACAAACTCCTAAACAATACACACAGATTATGCTACAATGTACACGGTTACATCAAATTAAAGTTCATGACAAATGTTATAGAATCAGATCACATACAGAACCCAATGCCTGATGAGAGAGCTCTGTTTCATCAGTTTAAAATGTAAACACTATCGGGGGTAAAGGAAAGCAGAACGAAAGGAGACAGGGAACTGGAGTCTGTTTACAGCAAAAAAGCTTTAGTAGAACAATCTTTTTGTGCTCAGCCATTATCATTTATTCTAAGAAGTTAGAGATCTTAAAATAACTTTGTTACCATTTCATTTTAGACATCAAAATTCAGACAAAATGGAATGGTGGGACAATCAATTTATTCTTTCACAAACTCAGGGTGTCCCAAAGCTCTTCACAGCCAATGAAATACTATTGAAGTGTCGTCACTGTTGTAATGTAGGGGATGTAGGCGGCACGGATTCATTACAGTCTAGTAACATAGGAGCAGGAGTAGACCATTCAGCCCCTCGAGCCTGCTCCACCATTCAATGAGATCACGGCTGGTCTGTATCTTACCTCCATGTACCCGCCTTTGCTCCCTATCCCTTGATACCCTGACCTATAAAAGTCTCTCGATCTTAGTCTTGAAAATGTTCAATTGACCCCCAGCATCCACAGCTTTTTAGGGAGAGAGTTCCAGATTTCTACTACCCTTTGTGTGAAGTGCTTCCAGACATCACCCCTGGCTCTAATATTAAGGTTATGCCCTCTTGTTCTGGACTCCCCCCACCAGAGGAAATAGTTTCTACTCAATCGAATACTTCTATCATTTTAAACATCCCAATTAGATCACCCCTTCAACCTTCTCAACTCAAGGGAATACAACCCATGTTTATGCAACCTGCCCTCAAAGTTTAACCCTTTCATCATTCTGGTGAATCTGTGCTGCTCCCCCTCCAAGGCCAATATATCCTTCCTGAGGTGCGGGGCCCAAAACTGAACGCAGTTACTCCAGATGTGGTCTGACCAGAGCTCTGTGCAACTGAAGCATCACTTCCTTCCCTTTGTATTCCAGCCCCCCTTGAGGTAAAGGCCAACATTCCATTAGCCTTTTGGATTACTTTTTGTACCTCTCCACTAGCTTGTAGTGATTTGTGCACCTGGAACACCAAATCCCTCTGCTCTTCCACAGTTTCTAGTCTCTCACCATCAAGAAAATATTCTGATCTATCTTTCTTAGGTCCAAAGTGGATGACCTCATTGAACTGCATCTGCCACAGTTTTGCCCACTCACTTAACCTGTCAATGTTCCTCTGTAACTTTCTGCTCCCATCTGCACTACTCACTGCCTCCTGGCCTCCTGTCTAGCCCTTCCTTGTGCTGCCAGGCCAGGTGGTTACAGCAGGTGTGCAAAGAGCAGGGAAAATGTCACCAGCCATATTGCCACGGTAACACTTGTAAGAAAGGATTAATCTGCTTGAAAGCTTGGTGCATTTATACTGAGCTAACTAACATAGTCAGCAGTTATTGTGTAGAGAAGAGTAGAGTCAGCAAACTGTATCCTGATATTGAAGCCGGAACGCTCAGGCTGTTTAGTGTAGAAGAATTTCGAGGCGAAAGGCAAAACATCCAGGAGGAAGGGAACAGACCTAGCGCGTAACATCAAGAGGCATACTTCTACCCGGGACTGAGCGAGTGATATACTTTCAGCTTCGTTCTGTAAACTACCGCTCATGTACTGTAACGTGTTAAGATCTGCAAGTCTTAAAAAGAAGTATCATTGTATCCATTTTGAAGAGCAGGGGAGTTATCCCCGGTGTCCTGGACAATATTTATCCCTCGATCAACATTACTAAAATAGATTACCTGGTCATTATCACATTGCTGTTTGTGGGAGCTTGCTGTGCGCAAATTGGCTGCCGTGTTTCCTACACTACAACAGTGACTACACTTCAAAAAGTACTTCATTGGCTGTAAAGTGCTTTTGGACGTCCGGTGGTCATGAAAGGCGCTGTATAAATGCAAGTCTTTCTAGACTTGCCAGAGGAGGGCAAGAAAGGGCTGGCCATGATGTCGGGTGGTATGCAGGGCGAATGGTCAGCTTGCAACACTGTGACTATTGTGACAGGCATAGCTAGCCAGGAATTACAGAAAAGATGCACTTAAATAAATAGAGTGAGGTTTAGGCTATGACCCCTCTAACACTCCTTCAGGGAGACCTAAAAATTACATCTTACATCTATGCGGGATTATCGCTAGCCAAACTCATCGTGGGAATTAATTTTAATGCACTGGATTCCTCTGAGGCAAGCACTGTGAGCATCTGCAGTATCAGCCAGTTAGCTGCCCACGTTCTTTTTCATTCGTTCATGGGATGTGGGCGTCGCTGGCAAGGCCAGCATTTATTGCCCATCCCTAGTTGTCCTTGAGAAGGTGGTGGTGAGCCGCCTTCTTGAACTGCTGCAGTCCATGTGGTGAAGGTACTCCCACAGTGCTGTTAGGGAGGGAGTTCCAGGATTTTGACCCAGAGATGATGAAGGATCGACGATATACTTCCAAGTCAGGATGGTGTGTGACTTGGAGGGTAACTTGGAGGTGGTGGTGTTCCCATGCGCCTGCTGCCCTTGTACTTCTAGGTGGTAGAGGTCGTGGGTTTGGGAGGTGCTGCCGAAGAAACCTTGGCGAGTTGCTGCAGTGCATCTTGTAGATGGTACACACTGCAACCACGGTACGCCGGTGGTGGAGGGAGTGAATGATTAAGGTGGTGGATGGGGTGCCAATCAAGCGGGCTGCTTTGTCCTGGATGGTGTCGAGCTTCTTGATTGTTGTTGGAGCTGCACTCATCCAGGCAAGTGGAGAGTATTCCATCACACTCCTTACTTGTGTGTATCAAGGAAGTCACAGATACATTATTCAACATTGTTAAGCTTGTTAAGAAGATGGAAGCCCAGGGAATTAAGGAGAAAGTGAGTATGGCTATGTAATTGGCTCAGTGACAGGAAGCAGAGGGTGGTGGTAGTGGATAGAGGTTTTTCAGACTGGGAGGTGGCTTGCAGTAGTGTTCCCGAAGGGTCAATTTTGGGTCCATCACTCTTTTTTTCTCCAAACATGGCCAATGACTTCATTACTTTCACCGCTAACAAAAAGTAGCAATACAAGAGGCAGTGCAGATCTGCTATCCTTCCTAGAGACCATGGGATCATCAGCTGCACCCACATTGTGAGATCAGGCCCTGTACACAATGCTGTACCCTATTACTCTCCGAATGCCCCACTACTAAATAACCACCTGCACAGAATCTAGCATTTAACTACAGTACCTGCTGCCCCAGAGAATCTCGCACAATGATTTAGTTTTAATCATCTGTACCACTCTTAAAAAGGAAGAATGGAAGGATGGTTTCCACTGATGGGTGAGACTAGAACTAGGGGGCATAATCTTAGAATAAGGGGCTGCCGTTTCAAAACTGAGATGAGGAGAAACTTCTTCACTCAGAGGGTAGTAAATCTATGGAATTTGCTACCTCAGAGAGCTGTGGAAGCTGCGACATTAAATAAATTTAAAACGGAGATAGACAGTTTCCTAGCTGATAAGGGAATTAAGGGTTATGGGGAGCGGGCAGGGAAGTGGGCGTGAGTCTAGGTTCGGATCAGCCATGATCCTATTGAATGGCGGAGCAGGCCCGAAGGGTCGTATGGCCTACTCCTGCTCCTACTTCTTTTGTTCTTATATGTTCTGAGAGACCGACGCTACCCTCTTGTAGCCAAGGCTCATTAACAGCCCTTGTGCTAACTATGGACAGAAACTCAAGCTTCAGCTCGAATCACTGGTGAACACTGGGATCCTGAAGCAGCGTCTCAGAGATCGTCAACCGATGGGGGGGGGGATGTTGGAGGAGCTGCTTTAAATGACAACCCCCAAGGTTTGAAGAATAATTATTGTCTGCTGCACGCTCCCTAACTTTGTCTTTCCAAGAGGCCTCAGCTTGCAGCTTGATGCCCAAGATGGCAAAATCACGTTTGAGTGAAAATGAATTGGCTGCAGGGAAGCCTGGTGCGCTCGGTTTTCATTCAAGATACCTTCCAACGAGAAGCACAGTACAGCAGCTCTTAAAGCTGCATCGGAAGGTGACCAAACCATCCTCTCCTACAGGTTTATGCCTAGTTCCTTCAAGCTGGGTCCCTGCTTCAGCCTCAGCAGTAACACAGAACAGCACAAGTACAAACACAGTGCAGTCTATTACTTGCATCCACTGTGTGCTGTGTGAATGTTGACAGCGTGACGTGTCAGGGTTCCGCCCCTTTGTGCCTGTGCCTCATTTCAGATATGCAAGGGCTTCGGAGAACGCGACCATCAGTCCCTCCTCCCCGTAACTTCCTGCAGTACAGGTTCAAGTGCTCCGACTGTCAACCTGCCTTCCCCACTCTAATGTCCTTTCCTTCAGCAATTCTCCTCAGTTAACAGTCCAGCCTCCCCCGCCCTTGCTGCTTCAGCTCTTTAACTGTCTCCTCATTGCAGTTCAAAGCTGATTCGGAGGATTATTGCTGCTTCCATTTCATTGCCTTGTTGCGACTTACTTTTTAGCTCTCCTACCGAGCATAACAAAATGTGTTGAGCAGCTTTTTTTTTAAAAACAAATAGAACCCTCAAAAGCCAACAGTAACCATTAATGAATCCCTCAATAGGGCAACAGCAGCACTTTGCAGGTTTTGTGACAATTGAAAGATGATTCCAGCTAGTTTTGAGACGTTAAACTGAGGCTCT
Source organism: Squalus acanthias (assembly GCA_030390025.1). NCBI lineage: Eukaryota > Metazoa > Chordata > Chondrichthyes > Squaliformes > Squalidae > Squalus > Squalus acanthias. Next base: position 92,405,642 of record CM059429.1, read on the forward strand.
CAGAGGTGGATGTAAAAGATCCCATGGCAATATTTTGAAGAAGATCAGGGGAGTTCTCCCCGGGGTCCTGGACAATATTTATCCCTCAATCAACATCTCTAAACAACAGATTATCTGGTCATGATCACATTGCTGTTTGAGAGTGTTGGCTGCCGTGTTTCCTACATTACAACAGTGACTACACTTCAAAAGTACTTCATTGGCTTTAAAGCGATTTGGGACGTCCTGAAAGTCTCTATATAAATGCAAGCTCTTTCATTCTATTGACTATGAATGGACCTCACCCTACTGATTGTACCATTGCGTCAAAATGAACACTGTGCTTATTTACTGTTAAAGAATATGTAACCAGGAAAATTTCTTGGATATCCAGAGTGCACCTGAAGACAGATGGTTCCACAGACAGGCTACACATTAACAAAAGATGATTAAATGCATATAGATTCAGTACAGCAAAAGGTTTCAGTAGCAGGGTACCGGAGCAATTGGTAAAATGAGTTTTAGACATTACAATACAAAAATTATCAATCTTAAAATAAAACCACAAAAAAGAATTTTTCTCACCCGAGGCGGTCATTTGTGCCAAAAACAACAGATAGAGGGAAGTAGCATCCACCTGAAGATGGCCCCATTCGTCATCACCGACCACTGCACCACATGTGGCAGTGTTGTACTTGGCGTGGAGAGAGTCCTTCGTGCTCTGGGATCGTTTAAACTTTTCAACTTTTTCCACCTACATATAAATAAATTACAAAGGTGATTGCCCTGGAAACACATTTACTGATGGATTCGGCATACAATTTATGTCATGCAGAAATTGCAATCTTATATTACAAGCGATTTCAGATTTCCCTTTCATTACTAATGCTGGTGATACAACAACAACTTGCATTTATATAGCGTCTTTAACACGATAAAACGTCCCAAGGTGCTTCACAGGAGCGTACTAATAACTGAAAAGTTTCTCACATGTATCTTTATTTTATTTAAACACCATCTAGACACTCTACACTGACTTTTCTCCTATGGGATTGTGCTGTGCCTTACTGTCAAATGTACCAAAGTGTCTGTAGTGCAAGTAAAGAGTATTGTCACATTTAAAACAGTTAAAATATTTACCAACAGGCTGAATAATTCAAGCAGGAAAGTTAGCAACTCCCAATAGTGGAGAGTTTTATTTGCTTCTCTCTCTATATCTCCCTGCGTCCCACACCATCCTCCCACTGAGCAGGGACCTGATCCCAGGCTCCACCAACGTTGTTCTTGTGTTGGTGACTGGAGATATGGGAGGGTAGGTCAGGGCGCTTCCCTTGAGGAAGTACCAAGCACCTGCTGTCACCGAGTGCATAGTTGAGATTAAGAATACGCTGCATTACTTTCTGAGATTTCACACTATCTCACTGCGTTTACCATCGTTCCATTGTGCTACTCCTTAATGGAAGCTTGTAGCAGTCTATACTTGTAATGTGTTTCATGACAAGCCAGGCTTCCTGCTGAATATCCCCCTCCCTCCCCATCAACACCAAGACAACCCACCCAGTCTCCTTCCAGAGCCCCAGTGATAAAAGGGTGAAGTTCTCTTGGTTTGAATACCTTTAATGCATTTGAACGAGAACTATTTTTCAGGGTGTGTTTTGCGAGGGGTCGTTAATAAATACAGTGATAGTAAAGTACGGGAGCAAACCAGGAACTCCACAGCAATGTGAGTCAATAATAAATGTGTACATTACTCCTCACTAATTAAATCAAATGGCTTGTTTGACACAGTCTAAAATCAGCTAAACTTCTCGGGCAAGTTGATAATTATCACTACTATGTCTTTTTCTGAATTTCCAAAGTATATGAACTAACGGCGATAACATACCTGCCTTATCATGCATTGCAGGAGGCCCCTCATCAACTTCACAACACTCTGTGGAAACAAAGAATCAGTTCAGAACTTCTCATACCTGGATCATATGGAATAAATGATCATACTCCAATAAATAAATCAAGGAGAAATTATCTGGTGGCAGAAGTGATAGGGGGCACGGCGCAGATTCACCCGAATGACACCAGGGCTTAAAGGGTTAAATGATGAGGGCATTCAGAGCAGGAGGGCACAATCTTAAAATTAGAGCTAGGTCATTTAAGAGTGAAATCAGGAAGCACTTTACACAAGGGGTAGCAGAAATCTGGAACTCGCTCCCCCAATTATGGAGCCAAGGTGGGTAAATGGAATTGAGGTATAGAGCAGCCATGATCGAATTGAATGACAGCACAGGCCTGAGGGGCTGAATGGCCTCCTCCTGTTCTTATTGTTACTGTCTTAACTTTTTGCTAGCATTATCATTTGTTGCTATTATAATTACTGATAAGATATTGCATGCTATTTACAATGGTAATTTATACATGAAGTCCGTTATAAAAATTATATGTAAAGGCATCATGATTTTTCAATCTTCACAATAGTAACTTACTAGCTCAATAACATAAATATCCTAAACTTTAATACAGAGGCACGTTTCAGTTCTGTAAAATAGTTTATCGTTTCTTTACATCTCCTGCTCATGTCAGCGGATCCCCATTAATAATCCCAGCTTAGTATCACAATAATGATCTACAATGACTGCCTCTTGGCACAGGACAGGAATCGCAGGGAAAAAATCCAAATAAACAATATTCATTTCATTAACCATGTCCATTAATGCCAAGCCATTCTAGAAAAGGCACTTTTAGATTTATAAGATGGGACTTCTCAAATTGTAAAGTACTTTTAATTTATCTAAACACTCCTGTAATGCATTATTTAAGATTGTCTGATCTATTTTCCGGAACTCATTAAATGTACTGCTCGCTCCCCCAGTAACTCAGTGAGTTTATTTATGGAGTCGCTGAACCACACAATCCAGGAAGGTTCAGCTTCAATCCCAGGTCTGTACTGAGTTAGCAGATCTCACCTGGGGCAGTGGTAGTGATGTTACAACTGGTGACCCTGGGGTAGGGAGGGAGGAAATCGGCTAGGGTTCCAAATCCTGATCACTATCCAGTAACTCCTTTAGGAAAAATGTGAGAAGTCGCACAACACCAGGTTATAGTCCAACAGCTTTATTTGAAATCACAAGCTTTCGGAGCGCTGCTCCTTCGTCAGGTGAAGTTCACTTCACCTGATGAAGGAGCAGCGCTCCGAAAGCTTGTGATTTCAAATAAAACTGTTGGACTATAACCTGGTGTTGTGCGACTTCTCACATTTGTCCACCCCAGTCCAACACCGGCATCTCCACATCCTTTAGGAAAGGTGCATGTGCCAACTGCATCAGGATTGTTCTTGATCTGCTCTGCTACTGAATGACTGAGCGGCAAGGCTGGCACATGAGTAATGGCTACTTAGACAAGAAATACCATGGAACCTCAGCCCCAGCAAGCACTGGCAGGCAATGTGTAGAGGGAAGACGAGAAAATGGGAATGAGAAAAACACATTTACTGGCGAGAGGCTTCCTGCATTATTACTTCTCCTAAATGTAACCTCGCAGCACTCTTTCTAATGAACTACACAAGATCTCTGACCTATTTCTTGGACGTGAGACCTTATCCACATTCATGGCTCTCAGTTCTTACAGTGCCCACTTCTTTGTTCTATTTTTGGTGCGGACTCTGTTGGTATCACACAGAACATAGTTACTTTCTTTGGCAGCCTTCACATCTGTCTTATATGAATACTGATGCAAGAATCTGTTTCTATACTCTGCAATGGCTCACCACCACCTTCTCAAGGGCAATTAAGGATGGGCAATAAATGCTGGCCTTGCCAGCGATGCCCACATCACGACAATGAATAAATAAAAATATCCCAAGCCAATTCTTCTTTATTCTATTTAAATTCATATAAAAAATATGTAAAGAAAGTATGATACAGAAGTTTGTTCCCTATTTGACGCACAGCAAAAGTTCTGCTTTCATCATATTATATGATGCGGAGATGCCGGTGTTGGACTGGGGTGGACAAAAGTGAGAAGTCGCACACCAGGTTATA